>OW971937.1:2308638-2933638 GCA_943193695.1 Acrobasis suavella | reverse complement strand
TAGCATGGAATTTGCTCCGTGATCGTTACGACAATAAGCGTATTTTGATCAATGAACATATTAAGTGTTTGTTTTCCATTCAACCACTGAGTAAGGAGTGTTACAGTGGTATTCGTAATTTAATTGACACTTTATCAAAAAATTTAAATGCATTGAACTCATTAGGCGAACCAACCGAAAAATGGGATACGCTTATCATATATATGGCATCGATGAAATTGGACAGTGTTACTACTAGAAAGTGGGAGGAGTTTAGAAGTAGCATGGATTCACCTACCTTAGAGGAATTTTATTCATTTCTTCGTCAACGTGCTACTGTGTTGGAAACATTAAATGCTAGTAAGTTACCAAATGAAAAACGTCATAGCCTTCCCAATATAAAAAATACTATGTCCTTTTATAGTACATCTGTCGATTCACTGTCGCCTCCTAAGCAGTGTCCAATCTGTAAGCAACATCACATGCTATACGAATGCTCTGTGTTCAAATCTATGCCTGTCACAGAAAGAATTTCTAAACTAACTTCTTTAAAATTATGTAGTAATTGTTTTCGTAGTGGCCATCAAAATTATCAATGTAGGCTGAGTGGTTGCCGAATATGCCACAGGAAACATAACACTTTGCTGCATAAACAAAATTCATTACCGTGTACTCAAACAACTGCAGTTAGTACTGATAATACTATCGATACAAAAAACACTAACTTACCTGGTCCTAGCGCTGACTGCACTCCATCTACTACTGCTTCTTCCGTGTCCATGTCTGCTACATCTACTGGTCAAGTACTTCTCACCACAGCTTTGGTCGAGGTAAAAAATAATAATAATACCTATCTCTTAAGAGCTTTGTTAGATTCAGGAAGCCAGTCCTCATTTATTAGTGACAGTGCTCAAAGAAAAATTGGTTTACCTAGAAAAAATAATTCTTACCATTGCATATCAGGCATCGGCAATGAGGTATTCAATGTAACAGCGCACTGTGACTTACAACTTTATTCAACTTATAGCTCGTACAACGTGTTTGTCAAATGTTATGTTTTGCCTCGCATAACTGAGAAGTTGCCTCAGACTAATGTAAATGTGCACAACCTTAAAATTCCCAATTTTGTTCAACTTGCCGACCCAAAATTCTACCAATGTTCTGACATTGATTTATTATTAGGAGCAGACATATTTTGGGACCTTATAGGACCAGGCCGACTAACTTTGGGACCACAAAGGCCCATTTTACAAGAAACTCAATTAGGATGGATAGTGGCCGGCTCCATTCCAACAGAATATTTTGATAAAACTAATTCAAAGTCCTATTGCCATTTTTCTAAGGAGATAAGTCAGCAACTGAGTAAGTTTTGGGAATTGGAAGAAGTTAGTCCGAAATTAGAACATAACCATAATGATTATTGTGAATCCTTATTCACTTCTACTACTCGTCGAGAAGACGACGGTAGGTTTTGTGTAAATATTCCACTCAAACATTCTACAGATTGTTTGGGTGATTCATACAATATTGCTGAAAAAAGACTTCTACAATTAGAAAGAAAATTAAATAATAATGTATCACTGAAGCAACAATATCATGACTTTATTCATGAATACGAGCGTTTAGGTCACATGACCGAAATTCCTCAGCCAACGTTTGGCTGCTATCTTCCACACCACGGCGTCATAAGAGAAGCTAGTGAAACAACAAAACTGCGTGTTGTTTTTGATGCGAGCTCGAAAACGACATCTGGTTTGTCGTTTAATGATATTCAATATGTCGGGCCGGTAGTTCAGAGCGATTTACTATCAATTTTGTTACGATACAGACAACACAGTTTTGTGGTTTCAGCAGATGTGGAAAAAATGTACCGCCAAATACATGTAGACCCTAAGCAACGACATTTGCAGCTTATTTTATGGCGTGACGTGCCAAGTGATCCTATCAAAATATTCCAATTAAATACTGTCACTTACGGCACAGCATCAGCTCCATTCCTTAGCACCAGATGCTTAGTACAGTTATCAAAGGAATGCGAAGATTCTAAGTTAGCCCAGTTGATTAGTGATGACTTCTATGTTGATGATTTTCTATCAGGTGCTGATACCGAGGATGAATTGGGTAACATAATTAAGTCTGTCACTTTGACGCTCAATTCAGCATGTCTACCATTACGAAAATGGCGTACAAATGTTCCATGCGTTTTCCAAAATAATTCAGACACATCTCAACCTAAAACGTTTGATTTCTCATCACAGTCCAGCGTGTTAGGGCTAAAATGGGATCCATCAAAGGACGTTTTTCAATTTTCTGTTGATTTAGAACTTAACGAATCAATAACAAAACGTACGATATTGTCTAAGTCAGCTAAACTTTTTGATCCTCTAGGCTTGCTTAGTCCGTGTACTATCATTCCAAAAATAATATTACAAAAATTGTGGATATCAAAATTGGATTGGGACGATCCCATTGATGAAATTTTGCAACGTCAATGGAAGAATTTTGCAAACAATTTAAATTCTTTATCAGATTTTGGTATACCTAGATGCGCTCTCATTCAAGATCAAGAAAAGATTGAACTACATTCCTTTTCAGACGCATCTCAATCAGCATACGCTGGCGCAATTTATCTTAGATCTACCAATAAGTCTGGGCAGGTCTTAGTACGACTTCTCTGTGCTAAAACTAAGGTAGCACCAGTGAAGGCCACAACCATACCTCGTCTTGAACTTTGTGGCGCGTTACTGTCTGCTCGTCTTAGTGCCAAGATATTGCAGGCTCTTCGTTGCAAAATTGAATCCGTCGTGCATTGGACAGATTCAACTGTAGTCTTGAGTTGGCTGTCCTCCAACTCATGTGATTTGAAACCCTTTGTTTCAAACCGCGTAAGTGAGATTCAAGATCTGACTTCTTCTAATATTTGGAGACATGTTCCTGGAGATCAAAATCCAGCAGATCTTGCTTCTCGAGGAGTGAATCCTAAATTAATTTCAACTTCCAAGCTATGGTGGGATGGCCCATCGTTCTTGTTGAAGGACTCATCTCAATGGCCCAATAATATAGTACCAAAAAATATTCCGGATCTACCTGAAACAAAAACTAATAAGCAAATTAAAAACAAATCACAAGTCAATAAAGCCCTACATACTAATATTACTTTACATAATTCATCTTCTACAATCAAAAATAAAGTTATGGATTTTGAAAGGCATTCAAGTTTTACGAGATTACACAGATCATGTGCCTACGTTTTGCGGTTTATATTCAATTTACGAAATGTAAAATCTAAAATAACTGGTCCACTTACCGCCGATGAATTAAACACTGCATTAAATATTCTTGTAAAGCTACACCAAGAAGAATGTTTTTCAAATGAAATAAAAATCTTAAAAAATAGACACAGCTTACCTTCTAAATCACGTTTGCTGTCGCTTAGTCCTTTCCTCAGTGAAGATGACACGCTTTGTGTAGGAGGTCGACTGCATAATTCTAATGAACCTACCGGAAAGAAACATCCATTGCTCTTAGATACTAATCATAATTTTACTAAAATCTTATTTTCACATTACCACATAAAATTTCTTCATTGTGGGCCTCAACTTCTATTGAGTATTATAAGAAATACATTTTGGCCTTTAAGAGGCAGAATATTAGCAAGAAGCACAGTGAACAACTGCAAAATTTGTAAGCTTATGAAAGCAAAATCGCTTAGTCCTATCATGGGGAACTTACCTTCTAGTAGAATCACTCCAAGCTCTCATCCCTTCCATATTAGCGGTTGTGATATGGGGGGACCATTCTACATCGCCGATCGTAAGGGCCGCGGATGCAAAATATCCAAATGCTATTTATGTTTATTTGTCTGCTTTAGTACCAAGGCCTTACACCTTGAGGTAGCCAGCGATCTGACTACTGATAATTTTATTCTATGTTTGCGGCGCTTTATATCCCGCAGAGGTAAACCTCTGGAGCTTTATTGCGATAACGGCACGAATTTTGTCGGCGCAAACAACGACATCACCAATTTTTTAAAATCAAGTAACAAAGATATTGCTGGTTTTGCGTCAAATGAAGGTATCCGGTTCAGATTCTCCCCAGCTTACTCCCCCCACTTTGGGGGTATCTGGGAGGCGGGGATTAAATCGGCAAAATATCACATTACTCGAATATTAGGCGACAAACATTTAACTTTCGAGGAATTGTCCACTTTATTCACACAAATTGAAGCAATCCTCAATTCCAGGCCATTAACTCCACTTTCATCAGACCCTAATGACCTTGATCCCTTGACTCCGGCGCACTTCTTGATCGGTAAACCACTAACGTCATTACCTAGCGAGTGTCTGTTAGATACCAATATAAACCGACTGGATCGATACCAACTTCTTGAGAAGATGAGGCAACATTTTTGGGATCGCTGGAAGAACGAATATTTGTGTGAATTGCAACAAAGGAACAAGTGGCGAACACAACACAGAGGATTACAAGAAGGCGATTTAGTAGCGATAAAGGAGTCCAGTTTGCCTCCAATGAAATGGCGAATGGGACGCATCCACAAGCTTTTCCCTGGATCCGACGGCACTGCAAGAGTTGCTGATGTTTATACCACTAAGGGCATCATACGCAGAGCAGTGCATAATCTCTGTCAGTTGCACAACGATGAATCTATGCAAGCAACAACTATTGATTCTAACCCAGCAGCAACTATTGACTTCAAATAAGAAGCAACTGCTCAAAAGCCAGAAGCTTTCGAGGGCGGGGAAGATGTTTAGGCCGTATGCTACGCCTGATAAATTTCAAGAGCAAGACAACGAAGTGTAGCATTGTGCAGCGGCTATCATCATTGCGTAGTAGATCTCCGTACTGTTAACATCTGTTTTTTATTATATTTGAATTTCAAGTAATTACACTATTAAGAAGCAGTTCAAGGAGTTTTACTTCAAAGTCCCTTCAACCACATTTGGAGAAGAAGACCGGCGCAATCAGATGGCACCAAATCGTTTTTTACTCTGCCGTCCCCACACGGCAAATGTTTTTATTGCATAGACTCTAACCCCGCTGTCGCCTCCATTTTGCACCAGTTAGTTGTGTCATGCAGTTGAAACAGAGCTCGGAATTGTGTCACCATTCATTCATGTAGCCTATTTCGCATGGCAAATGTTTTCTTGAACTTTGGACTTTGGGCAAAATATATAAGCTATTCCATCGTAGGCGTCCTAAAGGTATGACGAATGCTAATTTATTACTAGCGTTTAACAGGTATTAGGTGGGTATATTATTCAAGGGTGGTGGTCAGATAGCAGAAATCCACCGCTCGAGGCACAGGAGTACACACTGATAATTTTTCTAAATTAGAAACCGACTTCACCATCAAACTACACAAACGATTTTGATAAAATTCCCTTTCAAAAAAAAAAAAGAATTTCCCAAGTCGGTGCAGGCGTCTTCGAATAATCGGTGAACATAAATAAAAAATAAACATAAGAATTCGACGAATTGATAACCTCCTCCGTGTTTGAAGTCGGTTAAATTACAACAATTTTCACGTACAGCATTAACCTCAGATATTGATGAGTCAAACCATTATAAAATATTTAATTACTTATAGTAATACCTACTCGTAGTCATTAAATCCTTGATGGGACATTCAGCTTTAGATACTTCATTAGAATATAAGATACCATATCTATTAATTTCCTGCCCATATAATTACCTACACCTATAATTACATACACACAAACAAAATACTAATCACAGCTGCTAGATACTCCCATACTACTTATTATATACATACATAATATCACTCCTGTTTCCGACAGGGGTAGGCAGAGATTATGGACCTTCACTTGCTACGTGCAGATGCGATTGTACATTTTTGAGTAGTAAACAACTTTTATACTTCTTTGAAAGTAACCAGACGCTGCCCCCATTTCGTATCGCTAGCATGGGAGGGGTGGATTTATTCGATTTTGCCGCCGCTCTGACTTCGCCGCCCGGGGCTTGCTTATTTTGTTTTTAGTATTTGTCGTTACAGCGGCAACAAAATACATCATACATGAGTACGGGACCCCGAAAAATGACACCTTAGCAAAAGAGGTTAAGCCTGATCAGCATTGTTTGTTGAGGCATAAAAATCGAAGATCTAGAACACTTGATGCAGAACCAAATTAAATTTTTTCGCATAAAAGTCTGTCCGTCTTTTACCTCTTCACGTTTCAACTACTGAACCGATTAAGATGAAATTTGGTATGGATATAGTTTGTGACCCGGGAAAGGACATAGGATATTTATATATACCCTTTTTATCCCGGTATGAGGTTCCGATTGGATTGTTAAAAGTAAGGGGCCACGCGGGCATCAGCTAGTTTGGAATAAAGACGGCGACATGTACCTGTATCATAAGAAGATCGTGTACCTTAAGTACCATCATCATTCTTCATTTCAGCCGCACAATGGACATAGGTTCCTTACCGCCATCCTATTGTATGTCCAGGATCCGACCCTTCAACGAAAAGGAACAGGCTTGCGGCGAGCGTGACATCTTGGAGTTCCCGGGGAAAGGGCAGGTGGTCTGCAACTCCGGGACTCCGGGGCAGAAGCCGAAGGTCTTCTCGTATAATGTCGTCTTCGAGCCGGCGGCTACACAGGTAAACCAATTGAGTACAAGCAGTGGTGGATTTAGTAGTAAGCTGAGTAGTTGTAGTTGAAACTCACACTCCAAACCCCAGACCATTTCGACCGTGCTAGCGGCCGAGGTCTACAGGTTATTAGAGTAAATAAATAGCATTAAGTGAGACAAGTACATGACGTGGATAGATACATATAGACTTTTTAGGATCTTAGCAGCGAAATATAATATACTTAAATAAGCACAAGTTTTTCAATTTCTATTTTCACTTAATCATGCCTTAGATAACCCTTCAAACTATTTAATGAACTACTGTTTACAGTTTAAAGTGAGAACGTGAAGCTTTTCTACGCACATTTGCGAAAAACGGCTACTTTTGGCTAATGTGAGTAAAAAAGCTTCATGTTCTCACTTTAAACTGTAAACTGTAGTTCATAAAATTGTTTGAAGGGTTATCTAGGGCTTGATCAAGACAACATTTTAAATAACATGTTCCGTTTCCTTTCAAATGATTTATTTTAAATGGAGGCAGAACAGGACTTAAGAGATCGGTCCAGAATTTTAGTATGGTACTCGTACGTCAGCTCTGCGCACGACCAACGCTCTCAACAGATCAGTCCAACGACTGCCATCAATTATTATTAAATATTGCCAACTCCAGTCTCCTTTGAAATGCTGTAGCCAAATTTTTCAAGCTGCTTCGAGGCATCTGAAGTAGCTTAAGAAACTATCATCTAGCGATAACAAACTGCATCAATCGTTTTTTCCTGCCTTCCACACTCGTGTTCACAACTTGGGACGATATCACGTGATTAATATAAATTGGACTTATATGCTTTACTTTACAGGAAGATGTCCTAGAATATTCGGGCGTTAAGAGGCTACTAGAGATGGCAATAGAAGGATTTTCATGCACCGCGTTCTGCTACGGCCAGACGGGAAGCGGGAAAACTCACACCCTTACAGGACCACCCGGTTTGGTAAGTGACAATATCCGAGTGGCTTTTTAACCACCAGCTTAGTTTTTGGAGCAAGTTCAATCCACAATTAAAGAAAGATTACGCCCTCCCATAAAAATCAGTGCTCAGTCGGACGGATTTCCTATGGGAGGACTAAAATTTGGTTTTCTGGCCGCTCAGAATTAAGTTGTCAAGCTATGTTGTTGCTGGCCTTCCTACGCTTGGGCCTATTTTCGTCTCTTCTATTACCATTAATCAATAATATTATTACCCTTCAGTTCCGTCTTATTAATTAAATATTGATCGATAGGTAATGTTTATTTTGACAACACTTTTTGACACTACTTACTTCTTGACAAGTGACGGACCCAATATGTTATTTTAGCACATAACAGAACAAACATTTCAAGGTAACGTTAATACAAAGCTATGTAAGTCATTACCATGGCATAGATAGTGTCGAACAACGAAAGTGCTTCCAATTTATTGCACAAACACTAATTTACACTTGGTGATTGATGGAAGTACAAATGACGCGTTAATGGACATTTCTATCGATTTTCTAAGTCTATGTGACAAACGACAGACAACATTGGAACATGAACCTGTTGTGTAGATTAATTATATTCATTTTAGATTTATCTCTTGAGATATTTCGAACTAAACTTATCGAAATAAAGACATATCGGAGTTACATATTTCGAAATAATATGTTTTCATAATATGTCATAATATGGTTCGTACATACGGTAAAGAACATAGACCTCAAAAAATGTCTAAATTTATGGTAAAGAAGGTCTTTCAGACGTTTTTCGAGTATCTTTCGGTGTTTCTTCCCATCAGTGATTAAACCGTTCCATCTGCCACGTTCCATCTGCAAGAGGGCTCTAAAATCATAATATTTGCACTCTCTCCATATCGACATGAGCAGAATATTTCTTGTTCCTCGTAAAACCAGCTAGACTCCTGTTTGCATCCATTATTATTTCGATACCAATCAATTGTTCATTAAATTAAGTCGCTAGAAAACTTTTTTGTTATTAATGGTACCTGAGTACAAACTGAATTAATTATTCAATAGTCGATAATAAAGGTAGTTATTATTTTATTGGTTATACTTGGAACAATTTTTCACTTATCGTGGAACCTATTATTACCTAAATCACGCCTAGGACATTGATTGTGAGTTCTTTTTAGGTAACTACACATAGGCACGTATATTGATTATTGAAACCACTCGAATTTGATATGATGTAGCGGACAATTCTGACAAGATTATCAATTAGTGCAAATTTTAGTGGTATCGAAGGGCTGGGCCATCTTCGTTTCCTAGAAATATCCCCCTGTAGAAGCAAAGGGCAGACGACAACACGTCGCCAACTGTCAACAACGCTCTTGATTTCGCTCGAGGATAATCCAAGCTGCTTAGCTTCCGAGATGACGGTACGGCGCCAAGTTTGTTTGGGGCGGCCACGCTTACGCCTACTCTGTGGGTTCCAATCAAGGGTTCTACGGGGAACATGGTCGTGAGGCTGACGCAACATATGACCGATAGCTCCACTTGCGTCTACGGATTTGTACGTCAATTGGATCTTCCTCGCATAGGTTCCACAAGTCCTCGTTCAAAAAAACTGTGTCCGGACAAAAAATACCTATGATATACCTACCTAGCGGAGATATCGGTTAACGAAGACCTGAAGTTGATAAGTCAGGTCGTTCTAAGGGCCTGGCCATGCAAAGCCAGGATACTTATACAACTTGTAGCGTGTATCACATGCCCCTGCCAACGATTCTCACTAGCGCCACCGTCGTGAAATGCTCAAATGACGAGAGAAATTCTCCGTGTTTGCTATTCTAAGCTTATTTCTAAGGCCGGGAGGTAATCATCTCCCCAGAGGTCATCATTAGGTGGTATCTGCAAACTACAAGTACGTCAGATGCCTTCAAGCACTTTGAAAGATCTGCCATGGAGCGGCCAACGCCAGTTTTGTCGTATACCTATTTACGAGTACATACATAAATAAGAAAAAATCATATTTTTAATATACTCCTTTGTTTTAACGAGTGTTAATCGCTTATAGAGTGGCAACTCACTGGAGGCACAAAATATTACTGAGTGTCATTTGAATCGACACGAAAAGAAGATCCAACACTAGTGTCAGTGTGATTCGTCGAGCTACATAATAGTGTCTGAGATGGCTTAATGACTGTCATCTACTTTGTACATGATTGTTTAGTTTTTCGTATGTGTGTGTCAGTAGCCAATACTAGGGTCAGATTCAAGCTGCCTAAAGACATCTGACATAGCTTGACGACTGCCATACAGTGATGCCAACCGGGATCAACGGCTTAAACTTTCCTTTTAAAGTGGAGGAGCTCGAGAAAGTTTTATGTCACTTGTGGTTACCCATCCAAGTGCGGACCACGCCGGTGTCGCTTTATTTGCGAGGGAGCTAGTAATGCACATTCCTCCGGGCCACCGAGCTTTTCAAAACTGGTAAAGACATTATAATAGATACCCACTGACCACCGTGTTCATGGATGAGAGATATCGACCGCCGCCTAGCGTGACGCGTGACGACGTCCGCGTGACAATGAACTATTATGTGCGGTGTGACAAATGTGATTGGTATTTCGGGGGTCCATGTACAGCGTATGAATGGACTTTGATTTACTTTCAAATGACCAGTAATAATATGGGTTTACTTTGAAAGCTTTCAGATTGAGATACATATAGTAAGTAGGTATAGTTCGCCTATTTTGCTACTTTCCAACAACTCAAATCAGACACTTTTTTTTTTAAACGTCAATACATAAATTTTCCAAGGGATTTCTATGAAATATGGACTTCTTCTTGTCGAGTCAAAATCTTTCCAGTATAGTTTCTAATTCAAATGACATATGTGTATGTGGCCACGGCGATCCCTCTGTCGTTAGCCTCATTTAAGTCCTCGATGTTACACGACGCGACGTAGGGTAATTCGGACACGATAGAAGGTGGTCCATCGACTGAATGGCACCGCAGTCGCAAAGGACGTTATCAGCGTGACGCCACCTAACTCGGTTTTCTCGACATCTCCCAACACCAGCCCGGAGTCTATTGAGAGACTTCCAGACTGACCAGGGGAGGTCTCTACCAGGTAGGAGCTGCTTCGCAGGTGGTAGATTTGGACTAATGACGTTGTTGTGGGTATATCCTTGATGTGTAAGGATATCACTGTAATGTATGTAATGTTATATGTAGGTGAGTACAAGGGAAACGATGTTGTTAGGTAGAAGTCGTATATTGCACTAAATAATGGATGTTAAAACAAAACTATGTCAAATAGAACGTCACGCGCGCAGGCGCTTACTAGACAGTTTTTATATACAAGTTGTATATGTCGGGTATGCCCGTACATACTGGCTACTTAAGAAAGAGAAGGAAAACATTATGTGAGTACAACAAACAATAAGATTGAAAGTATACTGGATTTGTTAAACGAGAAATATGTAAAAATTATAAGAACTGTAAAGTTAAATAAAGACAAGAAAATTAGATAAAAAGTGAACTTGGTGTCCAGCTAAAACATTATAGGCGACTACTGGCGGGCTGTCCGTCTGCTTACTGATGCGTCCACGAGCTCTCCTCTGTCTTATTTGGTAGATACCCCATACAGTCAAAAGTATTACGACAATTGACAACATGGTGTAGATGATAGAGTACTGGTGAACATCATGAGGAGAGATGCTGCTGACTGCTGTGTCTTGACTCTTAATGTGATCGATTTTTTGTTTGAGATCAGCTAACATTTGCGAGTGCATCTCTGGCGTTGTGAGATTAAATGTCGAGTTACTGACGAAATGGTTTATGTCAGAAACTTGTGGGATGGTAATCGTAATCTCGTCGGTGTCAATGCGGGTGTTGAAATTATACTGTGAATGTATGGTAAAAGTGTCCCCTTTCAATGAACAACCTTGACCCAGAGTGATAAGTCCTGTACCGTCAATGACTTTGACATCATACCAGCTGGACAGAAAATGCGCACTGCGCGTTCCTCGCAACTTGAGAATAGCCACGAGCCGCCGCCGCCGTGTTGTAACTTAAATTCGCTAGGTAATCGGCCCGAAATCCATCCGGCTCGAAGGACCAAAATTATGTACGGTGCAGACTTCGGTTGTCACCTAGGCCCGCACCATACACGAAGAGATGATGATGTAGAGGTTGTGAGATGTTGGTGTGAAGACACAAGAAGAAGTTTATTGTCGTTGTTACATGGTGTAGGTTGGGTGTAACGGGTCCTTTCTCGATCGCTGCTCGATAGTGTCTCAATTGTTGCTATTAATAGATGTAAAATGTAAGGTAAAACAGCTGACACGCGACCTACATAGTATGTGGCCGCGCGCAGCCGAAATGTGCGAGCATTGCTCGAACAGACGTCATACTTTCTTGGAGTCAAATAGAAAATGGATATGATGATAAAAGAGACAATATTTTGTGACGCTTTATTTTCTTAACAGTACCAAATAATTTATGTTTGACCCAAGAAAGTACCAAATTTAAAGGGGGCACTTAGCTTGGTTTTCGCTCACATTCAATAAAATACTTGTTTATTTTCTCGACACCAGGGAATTGGGCAAAGAAAAGCAAAAACAAATTGGAACCCATATTCATGTAGCGGTAGTGATCAGAAAGCCTAGTCCATGTTACATGTTTCCTCTAATATTAATTAATGTATTACCTCTATATACGTAAATTAAATACGAACGTGTGATGTGACAAATGTGATTGGTATTTCGATGGTCTATTATCATATTCATCCTCACGTATTCCCGGTTGCATCCTCAGCGGTAACGCTTCAGAGCCCGGGATCCGCTACCTAACCTAAGTGATTTGATGAGATAACTGTTTTTTACACAGAGCGACTGCCGTTTAACCTCCGCAACAAAGGGTAAACCAGAATCAATCCTTGGATAAGTTAGAGCAAACGCAAGATGACATTCGAGACCCATAGTTTATATGTGCCTTCCGAAAAAGTCGCATGTTCAAAAAAAGACCATATTACATTGCCTTTTTCGGATGCCAAAAATAAAATACTTACTTACTTACTACGGTGGCGCAGCGACCCGAAGTGGATCTTGGCCTCCAACACTAGACGCCGTGGCTGCCAGTCGTCAACTCCGAGGCTTCGCAGGTCTTTCTGTATCTAGTCGGCCCATCTGTACCTGGGGCGACCAACAGGCCGTTCGGCTGACCCAAGTAGGCTTTCTTCAACGCCCGATCCCCTCCCATTCTTTCTACGTGTCCGAGCCAGCGAAGCCTGGCTGCTTTCGTTTCACCGATGATATTTGGTTCGGACACTAGATCTTCAACCTCCTGGTTCTTTCTGATTCTCCAGCTTCCGTCTTCACTTTGCGTTGGTCCCTGAATCTTACGGAGGATCTTCCTCTCCAACACTAGCAGCTGGTTCTCTTCCTTTAAAGTCAGTGTCCAAGCTTCACACCCGTACCTACATCAAAATCGGTCTGATAATAATTTTGTAGACTCGTATCTAGGTTCTTCTGCGTAATAGCTAGGACACTGACTTTGTGAAGTGCGGCTGTACACCTGAGGGCATTGTAGATGCGGATATCAATCTCCTCACCTCTTTGGTTGGTAAGACCACAATGTGAATGAAAGATACAATCTATAAAGGTGTCAGCAAATTTAAATAAGTACTTAGGCTGCACCGTTACAGATACCAAAAGTAAATAGGAGATATAATAGTAAAGTCACGTACCTATATTTTGTTGGACGTTAATAGAATAGGTGATCAGACGACCTACCTAGTACTTATTCTGTGACCAAACCAAGGTCGCTGGAAAGCGCTAGATGCAAGCCATTTTGGAAATTCTTGGGAGAGACCTATGTCACAGGTATGTCACTTCATAGGAATGGAGTATCATTTATGTGCCTACTTCTACTAGAAACGAAACTATACATCCGGATCCGTGCACACGTTAGTGTGTGTGTTCGCCCCTCAACACACTCGAAAAGGCGAGAACGGCGGAGAAGTGCGGGATCGTGAAACGGGGACGCATAATGCGCGAGTCCCTATGAGTGACCGTTCTTTATGTTATACTTATATTATCGTCACACTAATATGTCCCGCAGTGGACCAGCTCTACGTCTAGCACAAGAGCTAGTATTTCAAGAAGATATAGAAATTTCAAGAGTTTCTTTTTAATAAATCTTTTTCTCTAGGTGGAAAAAGGCACGAGTCCTCACAACCCAGAGCACGGTCTGGTGGTGAGGTCCTTCGTCTACCTGTTCAAGCTGATCCGAGAGCTACCAGAGTGTCACTTCATATTGAAGGCGTCGTTTCTTGAGATATACAATGAAAAGGTAATCTTATTGTATTTAGGATACGATATAAATACTTTTTTATGTTTAAACGGTAGTAAATACCTTTTTTGTTGGGTTTAACGATTCGAATAGGAGTTACTTGAGATCCTTCGTGATCGCAGACAGACTGCGACTACGAAGCAGACGTTTGACGTGACAGCCTAGTCTTACATAAATATTTAAACTAATTCTACTTCCTAAACGTCAACAAAGAAGTAGTATCCACTATAACCCTTTATTCCAAATGGAGCAGATAGAGTATTCTGGGTCTTGCGGCTCTTAGCACACAGAGCCTAGGATCTGAAGACCGACGAAAGGCTACTTTTTGAAGAGAAGGTGGAAAAAAGAGTTTGTGGCGTCCTTTACGCCACGACGAGTAACTACAACCACAACAACGAAGCGACAACATAGTTCACAAGAAGACTAAGAGATGGCGCTAACAGTATCCGACACCTCGATATCAGAGTTCGTCTAATTAAGTAGCTATTTAAATACAGTCTCCGACAATACACCGTCGGGGCCGCGGTTCGCCGCGCATAACCATCATGGCCATAGTCAGAGGGATTTTTTGGGATTTAAACTCCCTCTCCCCCAAAATCTCAAAGTCAACCAATATGGACGTGTAACTGTGTAGGTAGGCTCTGGCTCGAACCCTCCCCGAAACACATTTCTACGGCCATAATCACTATTTCAGGCGGGAAGTTCTTCCCTATGTAGTGTTCGAGCATATCACCTCACTTACGCCAAAAATTGAATGGCTAAAGAAGTACGTATAGCAATAAAGGGCACTGCTTCTTGTTACAGGTGATAGATCTCTTGAACCCTGGCACTGCCAGGAAGCCTCTCCAAGTGCGGTGGTCAAAAGAAAGTCGGAGTTTCTACGTGGAGAACCTTTTCATGGTGGATTGCGAGCAGCTGGATGACTTGTTCGCGGTTCTAGAAGAAGGTTTGTATTTTTTCTTACATTGTCTTGTAACCCATGTGTTGGGTCGCTCAGCCTTCTTTCAGACAGACTTCTGTGCCTAGAGGTTGGAAATGTCTGTCTGAAAGGAGGCTGCATGAGCGACCTAAGTTGATCTAACACCATGTATATGTTTTATAATTTTTCAGCGGCTTCAAATAATCGGTGAACATACAAAAAATATTCCGACGAATTGATAATTCTGTTAAAAATAGACGAATTTTCCTAAGGCTTCCCATATTGCGGCAGCATGTCTCTAAGATCTAGAAAAGCCCAACAGCATGTCTTGTCTAGTTTATTTGACTTCAATGGTTGTATAGTATTAAGAATGTGACATGTTTAGGAATGCGCAACCGAGCAGTGGGCGCGCACGCAATGAATTCTCACTCGTCGCGCTCGCACACGCTGCTCTGCGTGCGCGTGCGCCGCGACATCCGCAGCGCTGGTGACGTCACCTGCTCCACGCACGGGAAAATCAACTTCGTCGATTTGGCTGGCAGCGAGATGACGAAGAAGACGCACAGTTCTGGGAAGACGTTGGAAGAAGCAAATAATATCAACAGAAGCCTGATGGTATTAGGTAAGGTGCATTCTATGACTATCTTTTTTGTGGTAGTGACCTTAGAAACGCTGGTGACGTCACGTGTTCCACGCATGGGAAAATCAACTTCGTCGACTTGGCCGGCAGTGAGATGACGAAGAAGACGCACAGTTCTGGGAAGATGTTGGAAGAAGCAAATAATATCAACAGAAGTCTGATGGTATTAGGTAAGGGGCAATCTATGACTATTAATGGTAGTGACCTTAGAAATGCTGGTGACGTTAGGTATAAGGTTCCAGATAAAGGAAGCACGAGGCACACCGTATCATCTGCATAAGCTAAGCGGCTTGAATTAATTTTCTAGTAATGACCTTCGAAATACTTTGCAAGTCGAAATACGTCTCAAACTTTAAATCAAAAGGACACAACTCGATATCATTTTCCCGATAGTACTTAGCGTAGAACTAGACAAACTTGTTTCTGTTTCCAGGATACTGCATAGCGCAACTGAGCGATGGAAAGAAGAGAGGACATATCCCGTATCGGGACAGCAAGCTAACGAAGCTGTTAGCAGACAGCCTAGCGGGGAACGGGGTCACATTGATGGTGAGCCATCTCGAAAAAGAAATTACACTTTCAGACTAGATGCTTTTAAGACCAAAAAATGGAATAAACTTAGGGGGTCATCCACATAAAACAGCACAGCGGAGGGGGAAGGAAGGGGTCATGCTAAATATGACAGTAGGTACAGACAGACACATGGAAAAAAGCGTGACAAGGACTAGGCGTACTTATGACTTATCATTCAACAGCACAGCGTGTTTCCCCGGTTGCATCCTCAGGGGTAACGCTTCAGAGCCCGGGGTCCGCTACTAAGCAAGGTGATTTGACGAGGTTACTGGTTTACACAGAGCGACTGCCATCTAACCTCCGCAACCCGTTGTGGGTAGACCAAAACCAATCCTCAGATAGGATTGAGCAAACGCTAGATGGCGTTCGAGACCCACAGTGTGTATATAAACACGAAATAATCTTTATTTTTGGATAATCAGGTGATTCAAGCTTTCCATATCCTAACCAAACTGAAAACAACTCATTATGTATCATCAATAAATTTTAAGAAACAGGTTCATATCGGTGGGTATTTTGCATGTCTACCTACCTATTTTCGGCTAAATATTTGACCTCCCTACATGACACAACTTTTGCCTTTTCTTTTACTTCAACAATGAACGACCGGTCTTCCATTTCCTCTCCTTCCATGATGTTTAATGTAGTTTCGTTTGTGGTGTCCAAACTTCTTTCCTCTTCGTATCTAAATTCATTATCCAGTTCCACAGCTCATTTTTAACTTGTTTTTTAATTTTTGAATTTGCAGATAGCGTGTATAGCTCCATCGAAGTCAAACCTCAGTGAGACGATAAACACGTTGAGGTACGCTGCCCGCGCGAAGAAAATCAAGTCTAAACCTATTGTCAAAATGGTAAGAAAATATCATACTCACACTCTTCGGTTGGTACACTTTTCCTGTTTTTAAATGCTACATATATAACAAACATACTAATAGGACTATGTTTATCTACGCAATCGAATCAGAAATGAGGAGATTCGTAAGAGAACGAAGATCACTGACATAGCCAAGCGGATTAGCTCATTGAAGTGGCAGTGGGCGGGGCACATAGCGCGGAGGACCGATTGGCCCATGGAGCAGAAAGGTTCTCGAATGGTGGCCACATACCGGCAAGCGCAGCGTAGGACATCCATCTACTAGGTTGCAAGAAAGCGCTGGATGCAGGCCGCTTCCGTACGGTCGTTTTGAAAATCCTTGGCGGAGGCCTATGTCCAGCAGTGGCCTTCCTGTGGCTGAAATGATGATGACGATAACATACTAATATACTAACCCATCCTCAGCTGTGCTGCCTCGGCGTTTGGGGTGCGCATTCTCGCTTTTTTTTCTCCAAACATTCATTTCAATGGTCATTGAAGGATGTCAACCAAAATGCGAAATCGAGAAAAAATATCCCGAATAGTATGCCTTGTCTTGTTAGAAAGATTAGTACCCTTTTTAACTCTATCTCCAGATGTGATGTAAGTACTTAATGTACATAATACCATTTGACTGTTAATTTGCCTATATCTCTTGCTTAATTCTATCAAACGCTTACCAGGACGCCAGAGATGCTCTAATTCTAAGTCTGAAGCGAGAAGTGGAAGCCCTTCAGGCAGAGAACCAGCATCTCAGGACAGCTCTACACGTGCAAACTGACTACAATGTGGACTCTTACAGTAAGTATATTTTTTCTCTCCAAATGGTAAAAGTCCAGGACTTCCATTAAATTGATACGTCATACTTTTAGTGCCATTTTTCAAACGCGGAGGCACTAAACGAACGATTTTTCGCATGGAAAAAACATTCGTATAGGTGACTTCGCGTTTCAAAAATGGCACTTCAGTTCAGTGTTATTAATTATTATGAAACGCGCACCAACTTAAGACTTGGTTTAAACTATTATTTTAGTCTGTTTTAAAATAAGACAACCCGTCTTATTTAAAACGCTCACTTACTTTATTACCTACCATATATATTTATTTAAACCATTATCTGCCTCCGTAGTCCAGTGGTCAAGGCGTTCGCCTTGTGACCCGGAGGTCATGGGTTCGATTCCCACTGGGAAGCATACTTTGTGAAAAGTTGTTTCCAGTCTGGATAGGATATTGCAGGCTTGAATCACCTGATTATCCGAAAAGAAAGATGATTCCGTGTTTCGGAAGGCACGTAAAACTGTGGGTCCCGAACGCCACCTAGCGTTTGATCATCAAACTATCCAAGGATTGGTTCCTGGTTTGCCCTTTGGGTTGTGGAGGTCAGACGGCAGTCGCTCTGTGTAAAAACCAGTAACCTCGTCAAATCTCCTTGGTTAGGTAGCGGACTCCGGGCTCTGAAGCGTTACTGCTTAGGATGCAACCGGGAATACGTGAGGATGATGATGATGATGATTTAAACCATTATCTGCCCAAAACAAGACGATCTTCCGCTAAGCATCTCGCTTTCGTCATTGACAACTTCATTTGGGTGAGTATTAGTTTAAACCAAGTCCTGAAGTTAATTGTATTGAAGTTACATCACAGAATAAGTACTAGTACTACAGAAAGTCTAACGCAGAAAAGAAATATCTACTCAATGTGGTTAGCGCTATGGTTTAATTTAGCTCGCGTCAAAAGTCAGCAACTCTGATTGGATACCTGCAAGCCAATTTCATTCTTATTAATCTGGACAAACGATTCATATAACTGACTTTCCCACTCCGGAGTGGTTGTCGCGCGCACAGTGATAATGTTTATTATTATGATATGAAAAGGTTATTATGATTGTATTTTCGATATGTCATTATCTTCCCCAGGTCATCGTCGCACACCGACCCGGGTAGAACCCAACAAGCTGTACCAGCTCCCTCAGTCAGAACTGGTGGAACTAGTCCAGATACACATGGAGGAGAACTCAGCTCTGAGGACGGAGAACGCTGAGCTATTCGGAGTAAGAGATCAGTTGCTGAGGGAGCAGGAACTGCTGAGTCGAGAGAACGAGCGACTGCTGAAGAAGTTGGAGGATGTCAACTCGTGAGTATACTTAATGATAAATAAATATAAAAATATTTATTATAAAGAGATACATATGGAGAAGAACTTAGCTCTGAGAACGGAAAACGCGAAGATGTTACGGGTGAGAGACCAGCTGCTGAGAGTAGGAACTGCTAAGTCGAGAGAATGAGTGACCGCTGAAGAAGCTAGAGGATGCCAACCCGTGAGTATGCTTCTTGATATATAGTTAATAATTATTATAGAGGGGATATTTAGTATACATACATACATATTTTCACGCCTGTTTTCCATGAGGGAGGCAGAGAATCAGAGATTATGGATCATTAGTATAGATATAGCAAATAGGAGTGGTTATATGATTGGTCACATTATACATTATTCTTTGTTTAAAAACTTACGGAAAGATAGAAGGTAGAAGAGGTTGACAAAGGGCTATTTAGACCAACTGAAAGACAAGGTAGGGGTCATATCGTATAAAGCACTAAAAAGTAAGGAAGAACGAGAAGTTTGGCGCATACTCTTTCTCAATCGAGAAGAGCCGCTGGGCTCTTAACCTTTTGCACGCTAATGCTCGTTTACTTTACTTTACCCTTGACGCCAAGCCTAGTAAAATAGTACAATTTATATCACTTTAGTTGTCAATGGAGTCTCGGTCACGCGACCGATTTGCAACTATTTTGCTTAATAGGATAAATAAGAAGAAGGGACATTGGTATAAATAAAACATGGAGAGCTCAGCTCTGAAGACCGAGAACGCCGAGCTGTTCGGAGTGAGAGACACTCCGAACTTGGTTTTGAACTTTATTTCTAAATCTTAAGATTCAATTTAACGTTTAAATTTTGTTTTTTGAGTGTGTAGGTAGCCTGGTGTCAAGATTTTTCAAGCTGCTTAAAGGCACTCGACGTCGTTTGGCATTTTATAGGTTTAGGACGCGAAGGAAAAGGAGGGTCCTGTAGACGAATCCCCGCTTTTTAAATCATAGATAAGGCATTTGTTTGGTTAGGTTTTAGTAAGTCACAGAAAATGGGGGAAATAAATAACACTTACATAAGGTAAAAATCATACCGATTGAGTTAGCCCCAAAATCTTGAGTTATGTGATACTAAATAAACGATACTTTATGTTATAATAATGTAGGTATGAAGTTATACATAAACACGCACCCAGGAGAATTTTTAAGGCCATTTCCTTACTTGCCCTGACTGAAGATCGAATCCAGAACCTCTGAGTGGCTGACTAACGTGGTTGCGGGAAACTACAATCTCAAAATCAATGAAGTGACAATCAACAATATAGTTAACATCTCGATCTCATAGTTCTGGTTGCAACTTAACATTTGAACAACCTCCGACGAAACACCTTCGGAGCCGTTTGTTCCTGTTGAGTCACACCAAGATTAGTAACACTGCTACTCATTGGGAAAAAAAAATTCAATGAGTAACAGTGAACAAATAAATACAACAAAACAAATAAATTAATAAAAAAGCATTTTTTAAGTTTATTTTTAAACTTTATTACTGTGACATAACGGGAACAGAGTGCGGTTTACTAACAGTGTGACTCATAGGAAAAAATGTCCGTTTTAATAGTTGCAATGTGTCACTGTTACTCATTGAGACTTTTTTTCCCAATGAGTAGCAGTAACGTGTTCCTAAATCTTTTTTTTTTACAAGGACAAATCACACAGATTGAGCTAGCCCCAAAGTAAGCTTAAGCTTGTGTTATGATATACTAACCCAACGATACTATATTTTATGACAACACATATATAGACAAACACCCAAGACCCAGGACACTTTGAAAAAGGCCTTTTTCCAAGTTGCCCTGGCTGGGGATCGAACCCAGAACCTCCAGATTGGCGGTCTAGCGTGTTGACCATTACACCACGAAGGTCGTCAATCTTGGTGTGACTCATTGAGTCACACCACGTCGTCGTGAAAAACGGTCGGAGCCGCGCAACACCATGCCTGGCGGGAAGATCTTCCCAACGTGGCGGTTGAGCATACCACTTCGCTCCCGCTACATAACAACCAATACTACAGGGAGGTCGTCAAAATAAAATTAGGGGTCTGAAATTAATTAACAGGTGCTATAATGTTTTGGTGATGTTCGTAGGACTATGTTCGGAATGAGCTGATGTCCTGAGGGTCGGAGGTCAGTGTTTGGATGCCGCTGGATGCATGACTCACGCATATAAAGAAACCAAATTATATAAAAAATTAATAGTGACAATTGAACATCTGTAATGAAAAATGCTACATTAATGAGACAGTTCTTTTTAATCATTTAATATTTTAAGTATACATTTATATTTTATTTATACAATATGTAACAAAAACCCTCTCCGATCCTTGTAGGAGCAACTCATACCACCCAATCAATGACAGTTGAAAAAAAAATTGTCATTTTCATAAAAAAAAATGTGTTCGGCAGGCCTGGCAATTTGTATGAAAATGTCGATTTTTTTTCTTCGAGTTTCAAGCATTGGTCCCATAGGAAAAGTTGTTCCTATTGACGGTCTGAGTTGCTCCTACAAGGATCGGACTGGGTTTTTGTTACATATTACTAAGTACATAATTTCATTAGTTTGATATATTATTTAAACCAAAAATATTTAATGAAAAGAACTGCTCAGCCTTGTAATGCTGTAATTTATTTACCAATATTAAAATATATATATATAAGTGACTAAATATTGTTCATAAATAAACTTAATTATAAATAAACATAAACCTTTATAGCCTACGGATCAAAGCACGTGTGAATTCAATTAACTTAGAAATTATATCTCGAATTTGAAGCTATGCAATATACTACTGAGCCTAAAAATATTTTTCTCAATGAAGACTTAAGGGGATACCGAATTTTCCGGGGTCCAGTGCTGCCCTATTTGAAATTTTGTTTCGACCAGGCCCTAGTAACCATTTTAACTATTTTATAAACTACAGTTTAAAGTAACAACGGGAAGCTTTTCTAGGCATATTTGCTAAAAACGGCCACTTAAGGTCAATGTGCGTGCGAAAAGCTTTACATTCTCATTTTAAACTGTAAACAGTAGATCATAAAATAGCTTGAAGTGTTATCTAGGGCCTGGTCAAGTCAAGATTTTAAATGACGACTCCGTTTCCTTTCAAATAATTTATTTCAAATGGGGGAGCACTAGACCCCGGAAAATTCAGGTATCCCCTTAACATGTTTAGATTGCCACCTATTGCCTCGATAGGCTTTTACAATCCGCACGGGAAGATAAGCAGATGGTACATTCTATTTTTTTCTTTTCTCTCAGACCAACATGTAAGAACATATTTTTCTCATAGAAACGTCGGATTTTTCCTAAGAATAGGATCATTCATGAGTATGAGATTTTAAATCTTCATTTTATTGCATCTACACGTTTGTTTTTCTTTTTTCAATTTTTATTTTATCTAGGGCAATACTAAAATTGGCCTTAATTTTCAGTGTTTGTATCAGATCGCCGATCATCCCCGCGCGGCCGGCGTACTCCGACGAGGCCAACATTTGGACCAACCCCTCGGCTTCTACAGCTAGCAGCGTCGCCAGCGGAGGAAGCTAGGAAGGTCACCCAGCATATGGGCAAATACAACGTAGGACATAATCATCAGGCTATGATAGGTCTTTGGACAAAATTGCCAGTTAATGATACATTTTAAATAAAGTCAGTAGTTTATGTACAATTACTTAAAATCATTCTAACGTCTGGACCAAACCCTCGGCTTCAACGGCTAGCAGCGTCGCTAGCACGGGCAGCAAAGGTCACCCAGCCCCTATGGCAAATACATCGTCGGACAAAATCATCAGGCTATGATAGGTCTTTGGACAAAATCGACAGTTTTTGGAGTGTCGATAGTTTATTATAAATCAAGCCAACATTTCAAGAACAGCCGCGGCACTGGATAAAATTGTCAGGCTGTGATAGATTTCTGGATAAAATCTAAAGTTAATTAAATGATAAATTTCTGAACAAAGCCGTTAGGCCACGACAGGCAGGATTATGGCGATAAATCGTTAGACAAAATCGCCAAGTTATGATGAGGTCTTTTGACAAATTTACTAGTAAATGATAGGTGTTTGGACAAATTCGGTAGTTTATGTATAGATTAGGGCAACATTTGGACCAAGACCACCCAGCTTCAACGGCTAAGAGCGTCGCTATCGCTAGTAATGGAGGCACCTAGAAAGAACCAACCAACCACTATGGCAGGGCAGATAGATCTTTGGACAAAGTCGACAGTTCATAATAGGTTCTTGGATAAAGTCAATAGTTTATGTATAGATATGTGTCCATTATATTTAGATAATTTAGTTACAATATAATTTTTCTGACACAGTCAGCATCGCCTTATTGAGTTTGTCCAATGGATTGGAGAATTGAGACCGTGTCATACAATAGTATTCTTGTAAGAAGCGAAGAACAAGCTCTTAAATATAGTATAAATTCTGTTTGTGTGTAGATTAGAATAGGATACGTAATTCGGTATACTTCTTAGCAATTTAGAAGTAATTTGTGACAATAATGCTTTTAGATGAATTTGTAGATAATTTAGAGTAGTTTTCAAGTTATAGATCATGTACATAATTTGCGCTACAAAGAAATAGTTTTATTGTAACTTTAAGTGTATTGAAGTGGACTAGATTTTACCGAATTTCTATATTAATTACTTGGAATATAAATAAAAATTTATGAGTGAATTCTAGTATTTTATTTATTCGTTTTTGAAAATGTTATAAGAACTACCTAATTTAGTTAATAAAGTACATTATAGTCAAAGTATTTCTGTTTTGCTTAATACAATACACGAAATGAGAGAGGCTTCTTCAATATACAGCATATGGAGAGTTACCAGATGAAAGATGGGAGTGTCTAATTATCTACCAGTCAGTCTAATTATAATATGAGGACTAACTAAGATAGTCTAACTTTAGTACTAAACTTAGCTGTAAGGAAATGATCTAACATCAACAACTATAAATCAAGTGATACAAATATCTATTAGGGTGATGCTTAAAAATGAAAGTTTAAAAACTTAACTGTTCACCCTTCAATTTTGATCTCTCATTTGTAAAACGAGGTTAAACAAATTTTTGTAGGATTTTATTATGTTTTAGGGGTCGCTACCAGGCTTTAAATTATATAAAAAAGTGAAAAATCAGTAAAATTTGCATTAAGTTAAAAAAATTATAATAACATTTATTTTACTTTCACACATATTTTTTATGTTGAGAACACTCTTCTTTAGCCACACAACTCAAGCTTAAACCACTACTCCACTCCCCCACCCCCTCCCACCAACTTGCTTATCTGCACTCTTTGGTTTTTAACAAGCACCGACAGGCTTGCCTACAGTAGGCACTAGCTGAGGAGCATGTTATTGCTTGTCAGTTTAGTGGCTGTCTATGATCAGTACAGGTGTGTTCAGTTAGTCTAATCTTTGAGACAGTGTTTTTGCTTATATTATAGTGACATTTAGTTTCTTATTTTGTTTACGTGCTGTTTAATAGATTCCATTAGTAATAAGGTGGTGTGGTGGTGTTATATGACCTCTTATGGCAGTTTTAAACAGACTTCAGATATGGCAAGTTCTAAAGAGCCTGTAATTTCTACCAGAAAACAAACGGAAATATGGCTAGTAGGCCAAATTTCTCAAATATTTCTTCAAACTAAACTGCCCTCCAAACGTGAAACTCTTGCAGTATTTTTTTACTACAAAAATAGTGCAAAGCAAACAATTCGTGAAGCGGCTCGTTCTACTTCTAAAGATGTACTGGACATTTGGAATAAAGCTAGGATTCCGACACAACAACAAATACACATTGTCGATAAAATTGAAAAGCTATTTAAAGAATGGCAGAACCTGAAGAAAAATAAAGAAAATAAATCTAAAAGGTCAGATGGATTAAAGCTCAAGGAAGACACGTGGAGTAATAACCTAGATGATTTATTTGATGTAGCACATGCGAATGCTCTTCAAATGATTCGTATTCAAGAAGATAAAGATTTTTTACTAGCGCAGCGTGAAAAAGGGCGTCCTGGAAAAATGGGTAGTGTTGACAAAAAACTGTCAAAAAAAGAAGAAGAGAAAGAACGAAAAAAAGCTAGGATGGAGTTGTTTAAGGCAAAAGAAAGTGAATTTGTCAGCTCAATCACTTCTATATCAGATACTGATAGCCTTTCATCTGACGAGGAATCTGTTCATGGCGAAGAAGATGATATTTACGGTCCGTCAACATCATCAGCAGGTAAAAAACCAAATGAAGGTGTGAAGAAAAGAGGTAGAAAAAAACTACTTAATGAAAAGTTGACTACAAGCCTGGATGTTGCGAAATTAAGCGATCGCAAAGCAGCTCTTGTTCTCACATCCACTTTGAATCGGGTTGGCTGTGATCCTACTGAATATAATTTAAACTTTTCTTCTATACGCCGACAGCGGCTTCAGTGTAGACAAAACTTAGCGGAAAATATAAAAAAAGATTTCAACACTGATGTTCCGTTAACTGTGCACTGGGATGGAAAGATGTTAGAAGATATTACAGGACAAGAAGTTGTCGATCGTCTTCCAGTCTTAGTTTCAGGTAAAGGGGTGGATCAGCTTCTCTGCATTCCAAAACTTGAGTCTGGTGAAGGTGAAAAAATTGCGTCAGCAGTTTACGAATCCCTTGTTTCATGGGGATTACTCGATAAAGTGAAGAGTATGAGTTTTGACACAACCGCATCAAATACTGGGTCTCGAAAAGGGGCTTGTATTCTACTCGAAAAGAAAATGGATAAGGAATTGCTCTGGCTAGCATGTAGGCATCACATTATGGAAATCATACTAGAATCAGTTGTTCAAAATGAAATTGGGCCTTCATCTGGACCAGACAATTTATTATTCAAAAGATTTCAGAAAAACTGGCAATCAATAAACAAAGAAGAATATTCGACATTAATAACTGACAAAGAATATATGGAAAAGTTACAAGACAAGAAAGATGAAATAATCGAATTTGCTAAAAAGCAATTGACTGAATATCAGCCTAGAGATGACTATAAGGAACTATTGCAACTCAGCATCCTATTTTTGGGAGGAGAACTAGAAAACGGCGTGTCTTTCAAAAAGCCTGCAGGTCTTCACCGAGCTCGATGGATGGCAAAGTCGATCTACTCTCTAAAAATATTCTTGTTCCGAGAACAATTCAGATTGACAAAACATAATGAAAAAGGTTTGCGAGAAATCTGCATTTTTACGGTCTTAATCTACATAAAGTATTGGTTCCAAGCTCCATCTGCTTCTTCAGCACCAAGAAACGACTTAGAACTCCTCAAGGACTTAAAGAAGTATGAGAAGGTAAACCCTGTCATAGCTAGAAAAGCAATGAATAAAGTATGTGGTCATTTATGGTATATGTCTGAGGAACTTGTCGCCTTATCATTCTTTGACGACAAAGTTACAAACGAAACCAAGAACAAGATGGTGGAAGCCCTTAAGAAGGAAGGTGCTGAATTTTGCCCGAAAAGAATCACTGTAGACGTAGAAAACATTTGTGATAAAAATTTGGAAGATTTTGTTACAAGTAACACCAAGCGGTTCTTTTCTATTACTGGAATGAGCTCAGATTTTCTTAAGAAAAAAGTTGAAGACTGGATAAATGACAAGGGATATATTAAAAGTAAAGAGGTAATTACAAAACTTAAGGTAGTCAATGACACAGCAGAGAGGGGGGTGTCTTTAATCCAAGAATACAACAAGATACTAACCCTAAATGAAGACCAGAAGCAGTATATTTTGCTCCTCGTGAAATCTTTCAGACAAAAGTTTCCGAACTACAAAAAGGCAACACTACTGACTGCATAATGTATTCTTCACATGTTAATAGTGAATAACAATATTCCTGAGGTCTGTAAATAACAAGTAAATGTTAGTATTCACTCAATAAGAATGTGTTGTAATTAGTTGTGGCAATAAAAGAAATGTTGTAAAAAGCCGATTCTGTCTATTTTCCTCTTATCTTATCACACGCCTAAAGTTTATTTTAACCCACAAATGATATAAATTCAGTTTTGGGTTAGATATCTGGACATTAAAACACTCAGTACAGGTTTTTAAAATTAAAAATTTATTATTTTATTTTGAATTAAATAATTCAAAAAAATCACTTTTTGTAAAAAATATCATATTTCAACCTTCGGTAGCGACCTTTGAAATTTAATCAAAAAATCTCAAAAAATTATTTTAAGTTCCTTTTATTAGGTAAAACAAAATAGGAGGGTGAACTAAAAGAAAATAAATTAAAAATATTTTTGGGTCTTTTAAGCATCACCCTAATATCTATAGATAAATTAATGCTTTTCACTTTTTGACTTTACTTGGTTTAAACCATTATACACCATAAGCAAGAAGACTTGTCACAATTTGTCACCTTCCCTTTTGTCACTGTCAATATTTAGGTGAATAATAGTTTAAACCAAGTCCTAGTTAGCGTGCATTTATAAAAAGAGTAAGTTTTCTTGCTGTTCACCACTATGTATTGCCTAAGGTTAATTCACACTGGAATGGCAGCGACGGGCAGTCTTCTTTATTTCTATCAACGAAATACACTGAGTAGCTTGAAAAAATACTCATTATAATAATGCTGATACTTGTCTTCTTTCTATTCCTCTACATCGCACAAATATGGTTTGACAATAAAATTGTGCTCCCGTTCCAGTGTAAGTTAAACCTTATTATGCAAGTTTTGACCATCCCATTTGGTATACATATATAAATGTGTATTACATACTTAATAATACTACAAAACACACTCATCCAACTTGATAAAAATAAAAGGTACAAAATTGGAAATGTCTTTGTATTATAAACTAAAAAGACACCTACTGCTAGTGCCTTCTAAACCCATATTTCTTTCTCTCATAGAACAGATCTGTCTTGGAACTACCCAAGTTCACTATCTTCGGACAGCCATCTCTCTAAAACAAAAAACAGAATCTGTATAAATAACTGGAAGAAAAATCTGCTGCTTCTCTGCCTGCACAGATTGTAAAAGCCTTCCGAGAAGATCAAGCAGCTGCTTCTCTTCCAGCACAGATTGTAAAAGCCTTCGAGAAAGTCAAGGGAATTGGCCAATTTGCGAATCATGCGGTTAGCAACACATTATTTTTATTTTGATTCCTTTTTTATCTTCTCACCACCATCCCACTTTAAGGCTTGGGGCTTTGGGCTTATTCTGCTTACTGCCACAAGACTCATAATGCACTGTCTATCACATTTGGGATAAAAATGTGTGATTGATAATGAATAGTTGGTTAAGGGGCTACATGAATTTTTCGGGGTCCAGTGCTGCCCCCATTTGAAATAAATCATTTGAAAAGAAACTGAGATATCTTTTAAAATTTAGTCTTGATCAGACCTTGGATAACACTTCAAACTATTTTATAAACTACTGTTTACATTTTAAAGTGAGAACGTGAAGTTTTTCTACGCACATACGCCAAAAGTGGCCGTTTTTCGCAATTGTGCGTAGAAAAGCTTCACGTTCTCACTTTAAACTGTAAACAGTAGTTTATAAAATGGTTTGAAGGGTTATCCAGGGTCTGATCAATACCAAATTTTAAATGATATCTCCGTTTCTTTTCAAATGATTTATTTCAAATGGGGGCAGCACTGGACCCCGAAAAATTCATGTAGCCCCTTGAATGAGTTTAAATAGGGCTTATGTGTCCTGCGACCATTGGCTCTGCGTACTCCGTAAGTGATAATGAAGTAAAAGTGTGTGTGAAATGGACATGTAGATTAATGAATTTTTCAGGGTCTTGTGCTCTTGATATCCTTTCAAACTACTACTTACAGTTATCGCCACTTGTGGAAAATGTGCAAAGAAAAGCTTCACATTCTCATTTTAACCTGTAAATGGTATTTCATAAAACAGTTTTAAGGGTTACCTAGGGTCTGATCAAGACAACATTTTAAATGATATATGTTTCCTTTCAAACAATTTAAGTTTTTTGAATGGGGCAGCAAAGGACTCCGAAAAAATTATGAATCCCTTAAACACTTCATTTATGTACCTCATGACATTAATAAATGCACCATTGTTTTACTGTTGTGCCTAGAATTGGCGGTAAAGGAAGGAAGAAATTAAGAAATTGGTGTCATATACAAGTGTAATGTATTGTCTATTATTGTCTCTGATTTGATATTGTCATTTCAAATGTCTTGTATATGTCTAGTATCCTTCTAACTATAATTAAACCAATATACTTTGGTTTATCGTTTTATTATTACAATTAATTATAGTTAGATTTTATCTAACAATGTTTCGCCGAACTCAATAAAGAATAACTTCGGAACTCTGGAAAAATAATTTACAACGTTGGTAGTTGGTACATAGAAAAGAAACAAAAGATGGCTACCACAACCGCCTCTACCAGTCTCAGCCGATACCTCAGACCTGAACGTTTTGATGTAGAACCTAATGTGAGCGGAGCCGATCTGCGCTGGACACATTGGCGGTACATGTTTGAAAATTTTTTATCAGAAGAATTTGCTGAGTGTAAGAGCGACTCACTACGTCCGAAGCTCTTAGTAAATCATTTGTCACCGACTGTTTATTCATATATCAAAGAGTGTACCAAGTACGATAATGCTATAGATGTATTAAATTCAATTTATATCAAGCCTCTGAATGAAATTTACTATAATTAAACCAATATACTTTGGTTTATCGTTTTATTATTACAACAAGTGACAACTCATTGTAATGAGGAATAGTGAAAAGGAGGAACATGTTAACTCGCTACTTACATCTTTCTCCTGGATAGTGCATTCTTTGCAGTAGTACGCGTCCGAAACACCGGGCCCACCACATATAACGCATCTTCCTTGGTAGGACCCGTAATTGCACTCGTCGCAAATACGAACGAGGGTGCAGGGTCGTACATACGAGTCGCAGATCACGCATTTGCCATCACATTTCTCACACAGACGGCCGATAGCTGGAAAATAATAAAGAAGTAAATATTTTTCTCAAGTTACGGTACTTACGGTTAGGTTGGAGGCGAAAAATAGGGTATAATACTTACCAACACCAGGCTGTTTTCTGCAAAAAATAAGATCTGGATGATGCTTAGCCATATTTTAAATAATAACTTCGGGCTTTTGTTGCTAAAATCACGGAACCGAAGCAAAACAATTCTATAACCTTAAAACTTCAACCACAAAGTATAAATTAGATAGTATACTTCAACTGTCAATGAAAACTGTCATGTTGACAAATTGACATACATGCATGTCGCATTTTGACATGGGGGTGAAAGTCCCATACATTGCGAATTTTTCGTTTTGAACGACGTAATCTATTACTCTTATTCCGGACTCAATATCAAAAGAGCTTTTAGTTAATAGTTTCCTATATGTAATTTGTATAGATGTCGCATCACACTACATGCTTTCTCATACTACCGTTTTACGGTAAGGTAACCAATAATTTTGAGAACGTAGTACGAATCCTGAATGGTGTAACGGTTTGAGCATCCCAAACTAATCAGAAGAACTCAGGTTCAATTTCCCACAGTGGCAAAAAAATTCAAAGTCTTTTTATTCGTTTTTCTATTAATTTAGTTGTAACTTTATAAGCCATAATTTCGCATATTCAGTACCAAGCCTGAATGGTGTAGTGGTTAACGCGATAAACTCAAATTAACAGAGATCTCAGGAATCTCAGGTTCAAATCACACCTCAATGCAAATAAATTTTTATTTGAATTTTATTTTAATTTAGAATAACATTAATAGATGACACTACATTTGCAGGTTTGCAGCTTATATTGTTGGCAAAAAAGTTACGAGAGATGGCTCTCTATTTCAGTTATATTATACTCTATGCATTTTGATTTTGTTTTACTGAGAAATAAATAAAGATACCTATCTACTTTTCATAATTACAACAAGGTACTTATGTTTTTCTTTAATCGATATCGTCACTTTATCCGAGACTTTGTTTCGGAATTATATTATGTACAAAATAAATGTCAATACGTCACATAATTCAATGTTGACTTTGACATTTCCTTCATCTGCAAATGCAAAATGCAGCACATGTGCATGCATGTTTTAGATTTTTGCTTTTTGTCATAATATAAAATTAGAAAATGACTGCTGATGACGATAATCAAAGTTCGGAAGAGGAACAAGTGGAAGAGTCTGAAAATCCAGCTGAAGACACTAATGAAGAAACTGTAACATTCAAAGACTTGGTTTGTGGCGATTTTGTAAACATGTTGATAAACAACGTAAAATTGCTACCAAATCTTTACATTGCGATGTTACTTATTTGCTTTACGTCTTAGCTTATTATTAAATATAAATAATTATCCGTCAATAGCATTAACAAATGTTATTTATTAACATTTATGTTATAGGTTAGGTATTTATTAACATTTATGTATTAGGTTATTTGTCTTCAAAACAACATTAATTTTAACTTTCAGGGAGTAGTGGATGTATTATGCGAAGCGTGTCAAGAGTTAAAATGGAAAAATCCATCAAAGATTCAGAAGGAGGCCATACCAGTGGCTCTACAAGGCAAAGACATCATTGGCCTAGCAGAGACAGGTTCAGGCAAAACCGGTGCTTTTGCTTTGCCGATCCTGCAAGCATTGTTGGAGAACCCTCAGAGATACTTTGCCCTCGTTCTGACGCCTACAAGAGAGTTGGCTTTCCAGATTTCAGAACAGTTTGAGGCTCTTGGTAAGATGGAATTTCTTTTTCTGAACGACCTCTGTGGCCTAGTAATCATCATGCTACGCTGTCACACAGGTTCCCGGTTCGATCCCTGAGCAGGTCAAGATGAAAAATTATCGATTTCAGATTGACCTGGGCCAATTGACCGTATTATATTTATTTGTATGTTCTATACATACATACTATCACATCTTTATCCTTAATGGGGGAGACAGCACTTTTGGTCTTGCAGCTCTAAGCAGACAGAGCTCAGGACCTTAAGACTCAAAGGCCACTTTTAGCGTGATGGTGGGTGAGAAGGTGGAAAAAGGAATCAAAATTGTGATGGGTTGCTAGCTGCATCAACTATTTTAATGATTAGTTTTCAGGCAGTCCCTCAGTCGGCATCTACGATCTGCGCAAGAAGAGAAGCAGCTGGTACATTCTACGTTTTTTCTTTTCTCCCTGACCAACATGGAAGATCTTTTTCTTTTTAATATTTTGGCTATGGAAAAAAGTGAGAAGCTCGGTGGCCCGGTGGGAGTGCACATTACTTGCTCTATAGAAGCAAAACGGCACCGGGCATGGTCCTCACATGGATGAGTAATCACAAGCGGAAAAAATAATTCTCGAGCTTCTCTGTGCTTTGGAAGGCACATGTACGAGGGCTACACCGAAAAGATCGCGAATAGAATACTTAGGAATAAATTTGAGTAAAACCTTTTAGGTGTTTGAAATGTAGTATTATTTTGAACACAATTCCATTTTTGAATTTTAAATAAAGTAGAAAAGAAAAGAGTATTGATCATTTGAATTTGACAAGTGGTGAGAAAAAATGGAGCTTAGGGGGGAACATTTTCGTACAATAATTTTTCATAACTTTAGGTTTATCTCAAGAACAATGTCTCGCCAGCTTGTTTCTATTTATGAACTTGAAGCACGTAGTAAAACGACTATATATTGTTGGTATTCTGAGTTTCGTCGTGGACGGTCCTCTCTTACCACAGTCCCATCGGCCAAAAACAGCGGTAACACAAGATAACATCGATGCTGTACGCCAATTAATAAAAGACGATACACATGTGACATACGAGCAGATTTAGGTTTCTCTTAGCATTGGTATGATAGCCATTCAGACCATTTTACATGATGAACTGGGCGTCAAGAAGTTAATTTCACGCGTGGTGCCCCACCGTTTGACAGAGAAACAAAAGTCGCTCGTGTTAATTGGTGTCAGTCTGCTCTGCAATGGTACAATAGAGGGAGCTCAAATGCAGTTTAAAATATCGTCTCTGGGGATGAATTGTGGATTTATTCATATGAGCCCGAAAGAAAACATCAATCGGCAGTTTGGGTCTTCGAGGGTAAGGTTATTCACTCACACAGCGTGTCGAAAAAAGTGGTCATGTGGCTACGATTCCTTTACAAGAACGAAGGACGGTTACTGCTGATTGGTACACAACAGTTTGTTTGCCGGAAGTCATAAGAGAACTTCGTAAAATTAATCCGAATCGTCGTATAATCCTTCACCACGATAATGCGAGCTCACATACCGCACGCAAAACAAGCGCGTTTTTAAATCTGGAAAACGTGGAGTTGATGGACCATCCTCCGTATAGCCCTGACCTGAGCCCCAATGATTATTTTACATTCCCAAGAATTAAAGATATGCTACGTGGTCAACGGTTTCACGGCCCAGAAGAGGCGGGCGAAGCTTACAAATCAGCTGTTTTGACTGTATCCACTTCAGACTGGAATTACTGTTTCAATAATTGGTTTGATCGAATGCAAAAGTCATGTCACAGAAAATACTTTGAAAAACAATAAAAGTAAACATTATTATATTATCTTTGTACTTTTTTCTATTCCCGATCTTTTCGGTATGGCCCTCGTAGGCCTTTGGTCCAGCCTGTTATGAAGCTGTGTTTTTATGCCTTTATGCAGCTAAAATTGACACCATGTTGGCCATTTACACTCAAAAAAATTGGAAAGCATATCTAATTGCTAAAAGTGTCTTTTGCAAGTGCCCTAGGGCACATTAGATATCACAAAACAGAACCCCAGTCAGACCCTTCAGGCTGAGTCGGACCTTGGTAAAGTTGGACTGTTTAGTCTTTGGCCTTTAAGGAGTAGAGAGAGCCAATATTTGTCAAACTCAAAAGCCATGCTTGGGAAGTTCGTAGACCAATATTAGAAGTTGGCTAAAATATGCTTTCAGGCTCAAGCCTTCTTAAACGCCACCTTGTACACAAGTCTCTTTGGATAGCCAGGCCTTATTTGTCATGTCACTTCTTATATTTAAGAGCTGGGCTTTTGTCGGTGGAGTGCTTTTTATGTTTTTATTTCTTCTTCTCAGTTCTTAATCTCTTTATATGGTTTCACATTTAATTTTTTTTATTTGATAGAAAATGAATTCTTTGCTAACTGTGATGGTGCACATTATGCACATAAGTTAGATAATAATAAATCGAAGTCCCCCATGAAACAGGCATAGTCACACCAAGTGAACTGAAACTTCAGTAAAATAATAGTTAAAAAAAAACTTGTGGGTTTTCCTACTCCCCTTTTTCCTTCAATTATTATTTTAAAGAATGCAGACGTAGAAGTTGACCAAACAGTATCCCTCTTCTATTTTCGATAAAAGTCTAACTACTTCAACTCGATTGTCCCAGGTGCCAGCATAGGAGTAAAATGTGCAGTAATAGTTGGTGGCATGGACATGGTGGCGCAGGCCCTGCTGCTCTCCAAGAAGCCTCACATCATCATTGCCACGCCGGGACGATTGGTGGATCATCTCGAGAATACTAAGGGGTTCAATTTGAAAGCACTGAAATATCTGGTAAGTAACAACATACATACATATTATCACGCCTGTTTCCCATAGGGGTGGGCAGACTACGGACTTCCACTTACTACGATCCTGATCTGTCAGGATCGTAGTAAGTGGTTTTTTGCTTCATCTACACTCATAACTCTCTTCATGCATGCCTGCCAGTTACTGGTATTTCTGACCTCTCATTTTTTAAGAATGTCTGCAATCTGATCGTGGTACCTTCGTCGAGGACTCTGCCCACTCTTTCACTCACATTCGATTTATAGACCAATAATTAAGTAACTTATGATGCGACTACTGCGCGATGAAAGTGGTAATTCCCTAACGTTCACATGACTTTTGAATGACGTTAACGAAGTCAATTTGTGACTTTCGTATGATCATTATACAACAATATTAGTCGTATAAATGGGGCCCTTTTCGCGTTTAGCAAACGTTATTATAACGTTAGTGCGACCTAGCTCACGTTAACGTATAACGTTTACTTAACTATTGAACGACGTTGAATTGTTAGTTGGGTTTACTACCAAATTGGTTCCATATTAATTTGGTGAAGATATGATGAAGAACTTTGGAGATATGGAAGAAACTCCTCAAAAAAATGAAGACTGTTGTTTTTTTTTTGTTAATCATTTTTATAACTTTTATGAAGAAGACAGATAACAAAGTACCTTAGTACCCAAAGAGCATGCTCTGCATTATTGTTGGCCTTGTAATATAGTTAGATTTTATCTCTGTCTTTTGAAAAAGAGGGGTTTTATAAGTTTGACGTGTATGTGGGTGTCTATGGCATTGTAGCACCGAAACGAAAGGGCAATTATTGATGTGTTTTATTTAAACTGACTTGATCAAGATGGTTCCAAGCAATGTTTGATGGAAATCGGTTCAGTGGTTTAAAAGTTATGTGGGTGAAAGTGGGGGTGAGCAACCCAAAGTATGCAAATATGCCTGACCCACTCAGGAAAATGAAAGGGTTATATTTGTAGATTGAGAAATTGGTCTTTTATCGGTTTAGCCTATCATTCAAAAGTTAGTTGGGGTTTTTTATTTATCTAGGAAGTAAAATTGTAATTGATCAAATAAAGTAGGGCAAAAGATCTGATTAAAAAAGTTATTATTACTGCAAATGTTTTCAGCAGCATTTCTTGCAATCATTCTTATTTAATGACTTTTTTTAAAGAGACAAAAACCCATAAAATTTGTACATTTTGCAGGTGATGGACGAAGCCGATCGTATCCTAAACATGGACTTTGAAGTGGAAGTAGACAAAATCCTGCGGGTGATTCCCCGCGAGCGTCGCACCTACCTGTTCTCCGCCACAATGACGAAGAAGGTGCAGAAACTGCAGCGCGCCTCCCTGCAGGACCCGGTCAAGGTGGAGGTCTCCACTAAGTACCAGACAGTTGAGAAGTTGCAGCAGTACTACATCTTCATTCCTGTCAAATATAAGGTATTATACTCAAGAAAGATCTCTCTCCATAAGGGTCAGTTCAGACAGAATGGAAGAATGCTCAAGCAATTTATTAACTCAATTTAAAATAAGTCTGCATTACCATAGCCCAAAATGTATAAATGTTTTATATGCCAATAGATTAAGGTTGAACTAGTCGCAGGCTTGAACTCAAAGGTGGGCGTGGCCTAAAAGCATGCTGTCTCACCTAACATTGTGTTCAGGCGAAGCAGTTAAGTGAAATGCACGATAATTCATAGTAAACCGAACGCGTAAAAATATACAAAATGTCCTTTGGGAAAAGGGATTTTGTGCAAAAACTACAGCATTAAATAACAAATTAAGCTGTGCCAGTACAGACTTTATTTTGGAGATTTTACACTTCTTTAATTATATAGAGAAGTTAAGAAAAAAAAAACATTTAGATTAAACACTGACTTCTGCCTTCGTATACACATCCTTTCCATGATCGCAGATAACATTAGTCCATTGGAAATAATCTAATAACTTACTTTTCTGTTTCATCTAAATCTTTAGTGTGAGGGCGAAATGATGATGATGACGACCTCTTTCTCTGCAGGACGTGTACCTAGTGCACATCCTCAACGAGATGGCGGGCAACTCGTTCATCGTGTTCGTGGCGACGTGCGCTAACGCGCTGAGATGCGCGTTGCTGCTGCGCAACCTCGGGCTGGCCGCGGTGCCGCTGCACGGGCAGATGTCGCAGAACAAGCGGCTCGCGGCACTCAACAAGTTCAAGAACAAGAGCCGCTCTATCCTGATCTGTACGGACGTTGCCTCAAGGTAGGTTATGGGTTGGGCTACATCTGGACGGAACAGCACTTTCTTATGCTATCGCTCAGAACCGTCATTTGCTGAACAGCACGGAACAGAACTTTTGTATGCTGCTATCCTTTTATGTCGCTCAGAACTGTCATTTGCTAGAGTGAGAGAGAGCGACTAAACGCCGCGGAATCGGCTATGGCGGAGTATATAGCTTTGTCTGAAGCTGCTAAAGGGGCGGTATATGTCCGTGCGATTCTTGGTTAATAGATCAATGTAACTCTGTATATTAATAACCAGTCCGCTGCAAAGCTAGCCACTAATGCAGTTTTTCATAAGCGATCTAAGCATGTGGACTATTCGTGAAACCATTGAAAAAAGGATAATTGAACTGACTTATATGTCTACCCTACTACTGAGCAAATGACTGCTGATATATTGACAAAGGCATTACTGCATTTTAAACATAATTCATTTGTAAAAGGTATGTTAGAAGTCGTTCAAGATTAAGGGAGCCTGTTGTAGGGTCGATGAGAATCAAAACTTTTTTTGTAATCCTGGCCGATTTAGTTTTATTTTATATGACATGTGATATCGATGTGTGTTCTTTTTAATTTAGTATTAAAGTATTAATAAATTAATACATATATTACTGATGCGTTCCGTCGCTCTCTCTCGCTCTAGCAAATGACTGTTCTGAGCGGCAGAAATAGCAGCATACGAAAGTTCCGTTCCGTGCTAACAGATGTGTCCCATCTATAAGTAGTATCCAGTAGAGAAATCGTAGCAATGCATCACACAACTCCAGGCGCGGAATGCTGATTTGATTTAGCGGCGTGACTTTTGATTGTAAGTAAATAAATAAACATGTTAGTAAGGTTAAGGCCAACTAACTAACTTTAACCAATCGAACACGTTACTCCTGCGCAACCTCGGGCTGGCCGCGGTGCCGCTGCACGGGCAGATGTCGCAGAACAAGCGGCTCGCGGCACTCAACAAGTTCAAGAACAAGAGCCGCTCTATCCTGATCTGTACGGACGTTGCCTCAAGGTAGGTTAAGGCGGCCCTTTCCGGCCGCTTTGTCGTCAACGCGAGCATAGTTTGAAAAGCTTGTCGTTTCATCCAGGGCAATGCTAGAAAAAGAGGCAAACCATAAAGAGAGAAAGCGCATAAGGGCACGTTTTGCATTCTATTGAACAAAATTAGTATTATTATTAACTATCAATTGAACCAGTTAACTATTCATAGGATGCGGAAATTTCTTAACACTTGTTCCAGGTAATACGTGTTTATCAGTAAGCCTAACAAGTGTGTGAGATAAATGTTCTTTTATTTAAAATTTTCATTACATTTGCGAGATTTCTATCGCAATATATATATTTTTTTACTTTTACGATTTATGAGTACTTTATGAACGTAAAGGTTCAGGTAAAGTTTGTGCAAAAGAGCAGATTTTTGGAGGTGTATATGTACCGTTTAGGTTAGTAAAACCTAGATTTAGGATCTAGGAGGATAGATGAGATAAAGGAAAGACTAGATATTGGCAAATGAGATAGGTATAATGAACATTACATTAGTTACAAAAATTCACAAGAACACTAGGTACAGATTAGGTAGTCAGGGTCGTGAGTTATAGGCACTAGATCCGTTGAGTAGCCCTTCTAGGTAGAAGGACTACTTAGCTTGAGATGCAGCCGAAGAAAAGGAGAGGACGAGCGCCGGCCGCTGCGCCTTATGTATGGGCATGCCCCCCCCCCCCCGCTGCGCCGAAGAGGGGCGGAGGAGTGCTGGAGCCCGCGCGATGTCACATATACTAAATTTGTTGTTCCAAATTTACATTTATATTTTGATAGTAACCTGGAAATAGCGCACAAGATACCTGTTACTTCAAAACTTTTCAAGAAAGATCAGTTACAACGCCATAATCACGTACGAGCGTTTGTATGAAAAGTAAGACGGGAAGGCCGCTCTTAAGGGTTACATCTGGTAGCACGGAACGGTGCTCTGTCTCAGTTTGTTTTTGCGCTTAGGAGGCGGCTGTAAACTTGATGTAAGTAAATTATCAGACGTCAATAAGTAGCAATTATGAAATCGAACGAAATTTTATTTTTTACTTTTGTGCTATCGGATAGACGAATGAGCGAGAAATGAAATATGTTCCGTCTCTCTCTCTTGTTCTAGCAAATGACAGTTCTGAGCGACAGAAAAGATAGCAGCACACAAAAGTTTTGTTCCGTGCTGACAGACGTGTACCAACTTTAAATAGCAACAAGTAGAGAAATCGTAGCAATGATCGGCGTGACTTGTGGTTTAACTGTTTGTAAATAAATAAAGATGGCAATAGGGATGTGATTAAATTTCTTTTTTTTTTTGCCTCTTTATAGACATTAATAAAAAGTATGGTTCACGTATTTTTTTCTTTTCTCTGATTAACAAATAATGACGAAGATACGCGCATTTAAATTACGTTTACGTTGCTTTTCATCGAACACAATCCTGAACGCGTTGGCTGAACGGTGGGACTCCCCTATGTTAAGTCGCTGGATACAGCTTCACGCTCCTGTTGCTAGCTACCAATATCTGTAGCACAGGAGTGTGACAATTTAATATAATCTAAATTTCATTAATTACTAACTCTAGAATAAGTTGAGTGCTATACTAACATAATATGGATGTATCTGTCTGAAATAAAAATTTTATTATTATTATGTATCTCCTTTAGATTCACGGGTCTTTTCACCCCGGTCCTTTGAGAGGCTTGCGTGGGGATACAGATCCAACACGTAGAGGCCCTTTGGAGAAGTTGATGTAATGTGGCGCTCCCGCCAAAACCCATTCCTGAATATACCTATGAAAGGTGAACCCTTGAATAGGTTTCGGCAGGAGAAAGATCTATTGCAAGAAAAAGGGAAAGGTCTATGGATTATGGAATGAGATTGGGATGGACTAATGCTGGGATATTGCAATAGGAACGTCACCTGCCATAATCATGATTACTGACTATTGTAGGCAGGTGGTGGCTTATTATTATTATTTTAACCAAACTTGAAGTAAATCACCCCCACTCCGAAACTTCGAAGCGCCGTATCTATGTGAATTTTTACTATTTCGCTAAAAGAAAAAATATGGGTCCTCAATTTTTGGATACTCATGTCGACGGACTACATAAAATAAAAGTTTTTTGCCCAGTTTATTAACTCTAACCAATCGAACACGTTACTCCTGCGCAACCTAGTGCTGGCCGTAGCGTCACTGCTTTGATATAAGTTAATTTGGAAGAGTTTTGCATTACCATTGTCTGAACGTATTTGCATTTTAATATCTTTGTCTTTTTTTCAGAGGTCTAGACATCCCCCACGTTGACGTGGTCATCAACCTGGACATCCCTCTTCACAGCAAGGACTACATCCATCGCGTGGGACGCACGGCCCGAGCGGGGCGCGCGGGGAAAGCTATCACCTTCGTGTCGCAGGTAGACAGACTGAGCGTAATGGTCAACACGCTAGTCCACCACCCAGAGGTTCCGGGTTCGATCCCCGGTCAGGGCAAGTTTGAAAATGGCCTTTTTCAAATTGTCCTGGGTCTTGGGTGTTTATCTATGTATGTATTTGTAATAAAATATGGTATAGTTTAGTTAGTATACCATAACACAAGTCTCGAACGTACTTTGGGGCCAGCTCAATCTGTGTGATTGGTCCCTATATATTTTTTTATTTATGTATAATCCAGTGTCACTCTCAGAATTAAGACGAATCTAACGACACCTCGAGCCGTTCAAGGCCGCAGACGGTGTCAAACAATTAATTATACATATTCTCGAAAAACATAACCCTCCTTCTGACGCAGTCGGGTAAAAAGTACTTCTACCGTGTGGTTTCCGGCCTAGAATAATATCTCCATCTCTTCCTATGATTCATAGGAAGAGATGGAGATATTATCTTATTACATTCAATAAGACTGAACACAAAACTTCTCGTATCGTACATCAGTCCTAAGGAACCCTCCTTTAGGCTAACTCACACTGGGAAGTTTCAATGTCATGAATGATCGATTTTAAACTTTATCTACATTACTACAACCAATAGTATCCCTTGACACACTTGAAAAGATCGTTGAGAGTCGTCGGAATGCTCGAGGCGCCTCGAGAAGTCATGACACAGAAGCTTCTCGCCGTTTCGCTGCCTTCCCGGTGTGAGTTGAGCCTTAAAACCTTTTATTACTATTACTTAAATATAGTAGTACTCTAATTGATTAAATATGACTTATATGAAATGTAATAAATATTTTTAAGCATATTTAATTGTCACTTTTTTGCTAGTCATGTGGGCTGCCATCTCTGTGTGCTTACCCGCAACTCCAGTTTTGCCTACATACGGGCCCTCCAAAAGTTTCTATGGCGTTGGGTATCTGTTAAGTTAGTAATAATTTTTCTTTGCTATAGTCATATTCTATCAGTCGAACTTTCAGCCGGAACATTTTATTCGACGCAACGTTGTCTTTAATAAAACCTTATTTACCTTCTGGCGAGTAGACGACCAATACTGTGAAAATGAGTTTCTTTCGGTGTTTCTTCTCAGCAGTGGTCGTTACGGAGCGCTGGTATTGGTAGCTTTTTTTTAATTAAATTTTAATATACTTTACACGTAACGCAAATTATACTTATTGACGTGTAAAAGTGCCTGTAAAGGTCTAAATACGGAATAAACATTTGTATCTTTGAATCTTTACCTGTGGTCTTTGGTCGATTCATAAAGGTGGATTTTGTTTCACAGTACGACGTGGAACTGTACCAGCGCATCGAACAGCTGATCGGCAAGCAGCTGCCGCTGTACAAATGTGACGAGAGCGAAGTGATGTTGCTGCAAGAAAGGGTGGCCGAGGCGCAGCGGCTTACTAACATCGTGAGTACTACCATTCAGTAGTGCTAATTTTCAAACGCGGAGTCACTAAACGAACGGTTTTTTGTATGGAAAAATTATTCGTTTACGTGACTCCCGTGTTTCAAAAATCGGACACTTCAGAATCCGGTTTCTAACAAGGCGTTTTTCCAAACGTGAAAAAAAAACGGTCTATTAGGTCTATATGGGATTTGTATGAAATAGCACGGCGTGACGTCATAGTTTCTTGAAGTCGAATAGCCCTCCTATAGTCACGTTTTTCTTCATTAATAAATCTAAAATCTAATACTTTGAAAATGGACATGATCAAGTACAAGTGACATTATTTTGTGACCTTTTATTTTTTTATCAGTTTTTATTTTTGACCTGAATGCTGCCCTATAAAGCTTTTGTCAATCCCTTAAGGTATTTCAAGTCACTTGAAATACCTCACTTGAAGGGTAATAAAGCCTAAATAAAAAGGATAATACATTCAGTCATCTCTCTCACCTCTCTGTCACAAAATCTACGTGCGACAGAGACACAGCATCACGCGTCGTATCGTACTATCTCTTTTGCACGTAAATTTTGTGACAGAGATGGACTGAACACGTCGCACGCACGTTACGCACGGTAAAGAAAAAGTTAGTGACAGTACTACTCGACAAAATTAGTATCGAAACCTTTGTCGCCAAATGTACACAAATAACCACTATAGTCGTATTTTTAATTAGACGAAGTCAACTGACGTTTACTGTGTTGTCAGTTTTTGATGAAATAAAAATAGTGTTGTGACAAAGTGAATGATTGAAAAAACTCCTGAATAAATAAAATTGCCTCGATTGTCTAGTGAATAGTTAGTGTGCCGAACTGCCGATATCGGGTACGGGGTTCAAATTTTCGACGACTATGTTCCTATAGTATATACCTATACTGAATACCGAGTGTTTAAAACATTAATGAAAACATTGCGAGGAAACTTGTAAGACTGTCCTATTTTCAATACATTATGCAGTTGAAACTATAGATATATAAAATATAACAATTATAGGTAGGTAATGAAAATAAAAAAAACATCGCTTATTACATCTGTTCATTCATCCGATTGAACGAGAACTGAACGCATCACTATTACTTTAAATATGGCAACATTATTCTACAAAGTGACATTAGCTACTGTCAGTTAGCTTCGTCTAATTAAAAATATGACTATAATCATATTTGCATTACATGAAAACAATTAGTTTAATTGGTCGTTTCTATTTATTTTACAATTACAACGTCGTGGAGATCATTTCGAAGGATTGATTTCATTATACTAGATCATTATAGTATATAAAGATTTAAAAAAGCCGAAACAAAAAAAATCTGCTTTTCTATACAAAAGTGTAAAGCAGTCCGGGCATTTTGCATGGGAATGTCGAATTGTTTTTTTGTTGTTCGGGTGTTATTATAATTTCATTATACTATTATTATATAGTGATCTAGTATAGCCCGTGGTTAGATTTATTACAGGTATGTCCCTTCCACGTTGTATATTTTCCGGATTGAGTGCAGTTGTGCATAATTTTGACACGCGGGCCACGCCCACTTGGCACTACTTTTTTCTCTTTCGTGAGATTTTGCGCCCTTATCCCCAACACACGGTTTTCTTTGTCAGGAAATGAAGGAGCTGTCTGACAAGAAGTCGACGAAGGGCAAGAAGCGTGGCGCGGACTCCGACGACGACACGGAGGAGGCGGCCGGCGTGAGGCGACGCATCAAGGGGAAGCCCAACAAACACGCGGCTAAGAGGAGGAAGAAATAAATGGCTATTTGTTACTCGATTTACCTGTTTTATTTAAAAATCCCTTGCAAATTATTAGCGATGCATCCGATACCGATACCGATACCGATATATCGGCGATACTTAGGGTTAGCCGATATATCGGTATCGACGATATTTGTATGACCGATTCAACGATACTTGTTTTTTTAAATCGCCTTTCTCCGCAAAACTTAAGATTACTTTGTTTTTTAAATAAAAATGTTATTAATGTTAATTACTAAAATTTATAATAATTATCTAATATCGACTTATGTAACTACTTTTCATATTAATAAAAAATTAATCCGATTGGTGATTTATTTATTTTATCTTCATGTTTGACTCGGTATCGGTATCGCCGATATTTGTATAAGAGTATCGGTATCGGTATCGTATCGGCGAAAAGGCGTATCGATGCAACCCTACAAATTATAATCATCAGGGACCATCCATAAATTACGTCACACTACTGCTGTAAATTTGCACCAAATAAAGTAAGTATCTTTCCTTCTTTCTAACACACGAATTCCATGACTGCTTTTTCATTGACCCCCGCCCTTCCCCTACTACTACTCACTACAGTACTAGTACCCACGTACAGATTTCTTAGAAAAGAAATTCTAAGAAATATCTAATTGAATGTGGTAAGCACTATGGTTTAATTTACTTCGCGCCAGAACTCCTCACCTCTTCGTTTAGATACCTAGACATCCATTGCAAGCCAATTTCATTCTTACAAACGATTCATGTAACTGAATTTTCCCTTTCGAAGTGGTCGCCGCACGCATAGTAATAATGTAGGTATATTTTCGATACGTAAACACACAGATAAAAGAGAGATAAGATAAGATCACAGATTGAAAGCCTAAACTTTTTCTTTAAACCTTGCTTAGGTCTTAAATATTTTAAACCAAAGCTTCAAGTTAACCTTTTAACTTAATTTCCAAAATAGAAACATGATTGGTGGCTATTTTGAGGTGTTGGAAGTGAGAATCGGCTGGAATACTCGTATTCTCGGCACCTTAAATCTTTCTTTCTATAAACATTATCCCTGCCCTGGGCTCGTGTCTGCTTAGAGCCACAAGATCCAAAATTCTGTGCACCAAGGGATTATAAGGGACTTGATAGTGCATGTATATTCGATATTCCAAGCTCAGCCCAGGATTTTAACCTGTTACTGGTATTTTCTAAACCCAATAGTATCCCAAAAATAATGGATAGATTATTTCTGTTTTGTAAATGTTAAAATAAAATCTACATAATCAAAATAACGGAATTTAAACAAACAAAATGTTTAAATGCTTTCTTACAGTTTATTCTACAAAGTAAACAGTCATTTGTTTATTAAAAAAATAAATTAAAAAAGACGCGGCCGGCCGACCACCGACGCACTCGAACTAAGCGTAAGAAGAAATCACAACATAGTTTTAAATTTTTTTAATCATTATTTATTATTTCTATACAAATAGAACTGTACAGATAATTTTTTAAATTATTATTTACCACATTTCATCTGCTCTCACGATAGACTTTTTACAAAAGTGAAAACTATCATCACGACGACGCACGGAATAAACGAGATCGCGCGCCGTTACCGGGACCTGTCCACGACACGACACGACACGACGCGACACGACACGTCACGTCACGTCACGTCACTACACTAGGGTCGTAAATGGAAAACGTTTTTGGTGTCTCATTGATCATTGTACAAAGAAGGCTCGTCTGGCAGCGTGCTATTGCGTTCCGCGGCATAATATACTCTTTCACCCCGCCCGACAATTTATCACAAAATAAATAAGTACGATTTATACCGATACCTAAATCACCGATTATAATACAAGCGTGGCAGTGATTTACATACATGCGCTTACATAATTAATTTTTGTTCAATTTAAATGCTCTATACGCAGGTCACTGTGAGGACGGATTTGACAGTTTGAGATTTTTTCATATTTTTTTATATTGGTCAACTAGAAATTCCTGTGGTGTTTAGTGTTTTCTGGTAATTGTAAAATTACAATTGTTACAGCATAGTTACCAAATTGAGACATACGTATCTTATAAATATACCTAATGGTTTCAATTACCTTTTTATACTTATCAGTCAACCAGAAATTTCTCTGGTATTTAGCGTTTTCTGGTAGATGTAAAATTACAATTGTTATAGCATAGTCGCCAAATTGAGACATAAGCATCTTATAAAGATACCTAATAGTTTTAATTACCGTCTCGCATTCAACCCAAAGCAACTAAATAAACATAGCTGGCTTGGCAAAAACGTGAGACGGCCATTAAGGCGACTAAGTCAAACCTTCCCAAACTGTCAAACCGGTCCGGACAACAATCCGAATATAATCAAAGTAAAATGTACAACAGCGGCGCAGGCCGGAGGTGAAAAAGTGTATTACTTAGCATATAATAAGAAACCACACTGGAGATCCTAACTGTATGCGGCGGCCGGGGGCCCGCTACGCGCTGTCGTAATACTTTTGTCGCGTCGCGCGCGATAACTGTCGCGCCGCGACAAAACCGCGCGGCGTGTAAAGGAGCCGCGCAGCAGCGCTGCGACAGCTACGTCGCGCGACACGCATATTCGAGCGAGCAACCATTCAACAATCAAAACATTTGCGCAGTGTCATAATAACAATTTAAAACTATTTTTACACAACCACGGGGCGTGGTCTTTGTCCAATTATGACACATCGCGTAGCGGACGCGCGGTGGCCTTAAAATAATTTCAAACTATTCCGATCGCTCTATACAAAGTTAAAACAAAGGGGCTTGACGCAGAACAACGCATGTCAAACGCTCGACGCAAAATGTACAAATCGCAAAAGGGACATTTCTAAAGAGTACTTTTCATTGGCAAAACGAATCGCATGTCATATTATCTATTCATCATCACGTGACGTGAGACGGACGTATGAAGCACAAGCATGACTATTCATCCATGACTATGATCCATTTGATTTGAGTAGAATGGAAAAACCAAGGTAAGTGGTATCATCGCCCGTCGATATCATTAACAGTAGTTACGCTAAATCCATGCTTTCTTGCAGCATATTGTCTTATAATACAGTCAACACCCTATAGTTTAACTGTCTCACTCTTCAAACTAAAACAGAGAGCAAATACATATGTTAGGATGTATATCTATATATGTATTTGTTTTAAAATATAGTATCATTGAGTCATTACACCATAACACAAGTCACGACTTACCATGAGGCTAGTTGAGTGATTGGTCTGCATATATTGATTTTATATATTTATATAAAATGTATCCTTAGGGTTACAAAATTGAGGTAAGCGCAAACTAGACGACGCGATTACCGCCAGAAAAATACCCATAGAAAATAAACATTATGCGAAAAGGCCATCTTCCGTCGCGACATTTTGCGTTGCGCATTCTGCGCCAAGCACAAAACGGCCGGGCCGCACCCGCGACTATTGACTTGTGGCTTACGTTAGTTCTGAGATACTACGACTAGCATAGATTACTGCCGCGCTGTGAGCGTTGGAGGAGAGGTTTTCATTGGAGCGGGGTCTATGCATATTGCGTTTACTTGACTGCCGTCGAATATAGACCAAAAGCATGTATAATAAAGCGATTTTTATACATGCTTTTGTGTGATACATGAATTGACTTTGTATTCTTGTTGGGAGCTAACTGCAAAAACGCAGTCTATTTTAATTTAGTTTAATTATTATACGCATTTTAGAGATTCAATCGCAGTCATTTTGTCATTATCATCATATCCTCACGTATTCCCGGTTGCATCCTCAGGGGTAACGTTTCAGTGCCCGGGGGTCCGCTACCTAACCAAGGAGATTTGGCGAGGTTACTGGTTTTTACACAGAGCGACTGCCGTCTGACCTCCGCAACCCAAAGGGTAGACCAGAACCAATCCTTGGACAGGTAATTTTTTCAACGTATTGTCTTAATAACGGAGACAACTGAACATCTTAATTACTACCACATAGAGGTAATTTTTAAGCTAAAAAATGAATTTCAGCTCATTAAATGACCATCTCCCAGCTTGTTTTTAGCCTCAAAGGCCTATGTTACACTTGAATATGTTTTTCTATTAGATTCTTTTCGACAGCTTTGTAAGAAGCAATATGCATAACCCTATTCTGTGATGTCGAATGGTTTTGGGGTACATTGCACTTACACTATTAATTAAAAAAAAACCAAATCGTCCAACGCTACAATACGCCAGTGGTTTTCATGCTGAGATCGGCAGACCAGCTCAACGTTCGAAAATGTACTTAACTACATAGCTTATTCTATAACAACAACTTTCAAACACGCAACGTATACGGTCAGATGAAAGGTTATGCGTTTCGACTAAAAACGTCAATTTTCTTTCGCCATTTTTCTCACAGCTACCTGTCACTATTTTGACTCCTGTTTTCCATCTGTAAGACTAGTTTCAAATCTTGCGACCCGCGGCTCTGTCTACAAAGACATCAGGTTATCTGTACTTTGTCACATTTATACATAAAGTTATAATGGCGATAGAAAATTGCCGTTTCTATGTGGAAAACACAAATTGCTACTGATCCACCATATAAACGTTTTGACGCCTTCCTGCGGCAGTCGATGCAGTTATGGTGGAAACTTCAGAATTAGAGACATTTTGATTACTTTTCCTAACAAATGGTATTCGGAACTTCAAATTATAGTGTGGACATTTTTAGCGAACAATTATTAACATTTTCACAAGTGTAAACTTACTAATTTTAAAGTAATACTTTAAATATCTTATTGTCAATAATGGTTATCATGATACTAAATAAGAAATACTCTGATGTCTCTCATAAACTGGATTGAACAGGGTTTTATTGGGATTATGCAATATTATTTGAACAATTTATGGGACACTGAGCCGGACACAATAGAAATAACAATTTAATAATGTTCGAAGCTGTAAAACTCCCTGAATGTAACACAATTTTTCGCATAACTTTCTTATTAGATAGTCAAATCAAAACTGAGTATCTAATTCTGCAGTGTAGCAAACCGAATTGAACCCAAAAAATATACGTTTTAAGAGTTCATATCGTATTTCCACGACCTACATTGCGGGAATCGTAACTTTGTCTCGGAAAGTCGACACAGACGGAAATTCAGTGTCGATGTTCCTTTGGGAACCATTGAACTGGCCTGCGACGTGCGGGCGGGCCGGCCGACTACATCAATATCACAATGTCGCAGCTCACTGCTACTATACCAACGCCGCTAGTCGAGGACGCTGCCTGAGGAATGACGGGGACGCGGGGGTGATCTATGCACCTTTACACATCCCATACTGAATGTGTAGCAGTGAATGTGCATGTTCGTGAACACTGTTTGGTGTCCTTAAACGTGTTAAAAGCCAGACTTGTCTCCGATGATGAGTGTCATTGATGCCTCGTAACATCAGAGTAACGTGCTGACGGTATACCAAAATCTTGCGTCACAAATTTACTGCCAATTCTCACACTTCCAATGGCGGTGAAATAAAATCTTGCATCACAAATCCACTGCCAATCTGAACTCAGCTTTAATAGAAATAGTCAAGAACATACTCATGTAACGTCTCACTTTAAAACTTTCACACTAGCCACTCCCCCACTTCCTCGCACCCCCGGACACCGTCCCCACCAACGGCTATAGCTTAATCGTATTGCATCACATGATATCTTTCGCGTCTCGTGCTAATTCGTTAAAACTCGTATCTACAATAAAAACTGCCAGAAATCACTTTACAACGGGCTAGGACTCGGTGTTCCACGGCGGCGAACCGGTTAAATTAAAATACTGTCGTACAACGGAATGAAGTATCTTCTGCGGGCGGACCGGATCCGCCGGTCCGCGGACCCGGTCCGGCGGTCCGCTCAGTTCAAGTCTCGGTCCTCTAAGTACTTGTACTCGAACGTGAAGCCTTCCTTCTTGCGCTGGCCCCACTTCTCGTAGTCGAAGTAGATATATGTGCCCTGAAACAACGACAATATGCAATATACAGGTTGGACTATACAGATCAGTGACATGCACAAATATTTTTGACAGAGTAGGCACTAATCTTACCTAAACTACGAGAACGGTTGCATATGAAGTAAAATACATTTTTCGCTAGTATCCGATCTTATATTAGGGTGGCACAGGGTAGACAAAGTCGGTGTTTATGTGAAATGCACGCTACCGACATAGAAAGAAAAAATCTTTTTTCACGACATATACATGGTACATAGGTAAAGCACATAATGATTGGACTACATTTTATACAAAATAACAAAAAAAAATATACCTTTTTCTGAACAGCAAGAACATTGGTAATTAAATGAAGCAGCAATTACTCGTAGCATTTCAAAGATTGGCACGAAGAAAAGTGGGAGCGTGGTGGGGACATCTTGATCTCTTTCATACACGAGAAACCTAATAACAGTGACGTCACAAGCGCAGTATTTGTTTTCTTTTTCTATTACTTGACAGTTTTCCTCTTCACCAAATTTGAAAGGCTTATAAACTTAAAAATTACTTTTTCTTAGCTACTTAAAAATATTTTTTCTGTTTTTGGTTTTATTACTTTTAAATATGTATATTACTTTTAAATATGTTTTTTCGGATTATATTACTTTTAAATATGTATATTAAAAAACCGCCAAATTTTTTAAATTAATACAAAATATCACATTTGAAAGACGCGAATCAACTACTACTAGCGCTATCTAGTGGTGTTTAGTGAACAATTTTTCGTAAGTGAACGTATTATATTGAGTTTACCACTTTATATCCAATTGATATGATTCTTATAGATTTTCCTATAATCTACGAACTATATTTTGTATCTTTTTCAAAATTTAGGCTCAGTAGTTTTGGAGATCATGGGGAGGGGAATGGTCAATATTTGTCTTCTTTCATTAATTAAATCACAACTATTTAATTTACAATTATAACAAATATATATTTAACACCCTCATAACGAACCCTTTCGTTTGATATGTGACACAGTAAGGTTTGCAAAACTTAACTTTTTAGTTTCCTAATTTGTCCCCTGAAAATAATAAAAATATTTATTCACTTTACACGTCTGTGTTTGGGTCATGGGATTACCCATCCTTCCAAATTTTACCAGATTTGGTCCAGTAGATTCGTATCAATTGGCTGTGACAGACGGACGAGCAGACAGACGCACGAGTGATCCTGTAAGGGTTCCGTTTTTTCATTTTCTAAAGAACGGAACCCTAAAAATGTCAAATACCGTGTTTACCTGTTCATACTCCTCGTTGATGACCTTCGGCTCTTCGTGCCTCTGGAACCACATCATGTACTTGGTGTGGAACCGCCAGCTCTGCTTCTTGAGCGCCTTGGCCGCGAGGTACTGCGCCTTGGTGCCCTCCATGTAGTAGAACACGAAGAACAAGGTCTCCGTTGACAGCCTCTGGAAGAACTCCACTGAGTCCGAGTGTGGTAGTAGCACCTGCGATACCAAAATATAAACATAAGTTCATACAATGCAATATACGGTTCCAAATAGTGATGTACAAGACTTGAGTACTCTGAGTCCTTTTACTTAGGACTCGGAGACGTTTACAGGGCTCAAATCTTTTAACGGAAGGCTCGACGTAAGCATAAGGAAGCCTCAGAGCGTGAGATTAGAGCTCGAGTCTCTTTCTGCATCTGGCCTTTTACTAAGTTCGCGTCTTTTTACCCGACTGCAAAGAGGAAGGGTTATGTTTTTCGAGTGTGTTTAAAAGCAATGATTTTTCATTTATAAAACTAATCTGTCAATAAAATATGATAAAAATACTATAGTAGTTAAAATAATGTATAAATATTGATGAAATATATTAAAATCACGCCTCTAATCCTTGTAAGCTTTCAAAAACAGCTCATGTTAATTTTAAGACTCGAGTTCTTTTAAAAGCTCAAGTCATTGCGAAGAGAACTTGCGCTTGCCTAACCTCGGAACTCCGAGCCTATGGAGCTCATAGAGTCCTGCAAAACCGACTCAAGTTTTCAAAATTAGAACTCGAGGACTCGAGTTTTGTACATAACAAGGTCTAGCAAAATATACTGAAACTATTTTAAGGGTGAATTCAGTCCATGTGTCCAGTGAACTACTTTCCCTAAGGAACACATATCGAAATATTAAAAATTTATTTAAAGGGTGAATTCAGTCCATGTGTCCAGTGAACTACTTTCCCTAAGGAACACATATCGAAATATTAAAAATTTATTTAAAGGGTGAATTCAGTCCATGTGTCCAGTGAACTACTTTCCCTAAGGAACACATATCGAAATATTAAAAATATATATATTTTTGCTTTTCATACAAATTCTGATCAGGTGATCGGTCAACAAGCATTATTTCTCATATTTCGATATGGGTATTTCGATTTAGGAAAAGTTGTTCAATACTATTGACTGAATAAACCCTTAAAATAGTTTCAGAAAAAAATGGACACCAGTGTTATACAACAACTAAACACATACGAAAACAATAAAACATTTCCAAGAAATACCGGACATTTCCAAGAAACATTTCCAAGAATTACAACTTAATCACAATTATCTACCTGTTTTGATGATTTACCTTGCTCTATCTTATCTTGTACATTTTTTTTTTGTTAAATGTTACTTGCTCTCATGTTAGGCCATGCTGTGTATACTCTAGTGGATTACGGCCTAGTTTTGTTTTTTTAGGTTTACAAAATTCTCTTGTCTGTAATCTGTTTGTGGTTGTAACACAGCTACTAGGAACATGACGTTAGACACCAAATTTAAGCCAAATGGTTCAGTAGTTACCAGTGGCGTTAGGTGAGAATTAGGGCTAGTACAGCTATAAAACTATTAAAAAATTAAATACCTACGTAATTAGCAGATAATATTAAATACCTACGTATTTAGCGTAATAGATCGGATTAGGTAGAGCGATTTGGGGTCAAAGATCTCAACAGTATATGTTAATATGGACATGCCATTGGAAAACCTTTTTTTTAATTATTTTGTCTTTTTTTCGGAATTTCAAATTTATAACGTGGAGGAGTTAGGATTTTTAGACAGTGTTTCACAAGTTAACATTCATTTATTTTCTCGTGGGAAACGTGTTTTCTCGCAATAAAGTAGGTAGAAACCTGCATGGCTTTGCACACAGTAACTAGAGATCACCAAAGTTTCAAATCAATCAGATGAATTTTATTGGAACACAATAGACAATGAAACTCACAAACATTCATTTAATTACTCGACAGATAAATAAAATCAATTATAAAAGGTTTTACGTTCCCTTCCTTTAAATTCTGAATAAAGTAGTTATTCATTCAATAAATTAATTCAACCCCACAAAAATCCGGGAAAAAAACCGGAACTTGACAGAAAAAGACATGTCCATATTATGTACGACATCATACAAGTACCAAAAACCGCTTTACCTACTCCCATCACTGGTAATTACGTTCTATAAAGGTTAATAAGCCGTTCAATGTCCGGCACATTTTTTTGACTGTGTGTTTAATAAAAAATATATCATTGCGAGTGTATTTGAATAACCAGCGAAAATGTTCGTATTTTGTAATCCAGTCATGCTGCTAGTTTACAGTTTTTGAAAATAGTAAATGGACATTTTAATGCTTGGTGCGCCGATATACGTAGGTTATAATTGTTGTAATTAATTAATGCGGTATATATTAGAAACCCCTAAGAAAACTCGATGGGAATCGGCTTTTAAGGAGGTCCCGCGACGGCTATTTACCTGGTTGTAGTATAAGGGTGTCTGACAGATATTTCTTGGTAAGTACACCCTCGTTCGCTCGGAGTCTGATGGGTGAGGCATGTGGTAGAATGCGGATTCCATCATTTGGAACTGTAACTGGTGCTCCTGTAATATGATACAAATAAAGTAGAATAATAACCGGGCAAGTGCGAGTCGGACTCGCGAAGGGTTCCGTACCATTATCTATAAAAATACGTTTGTTGAATGGGAGCCCCTTAAATATTTATTTTATTTCGTTTTTAGTATTCATCATTTGTGAAAATTTCAACTGTCCAGCTATCGCGGTTCTTGAGATACAGCCTGGTGACAGACAGACGGACTGACAGACAGACAGCGAAGTCTTAGTAATAGGGTCCCGTTTTTACCCTTCGGGTACTAAACCCTAAAATGAGTTATGTTTAAATTTCCGAGGTAATACATACTAATCACGTTTTTAACCCTTACGGGGTAGACTAGGCCTGTACGATCCAAAGGCCACATTCAGCGTGAAAGTACCCTTTGGGTCGCGGCAAGTAAAAGGAAAAGGGTCTTAAATTCGGATTTCCTCCCATTTCCTTCCACACTTCATCTCATTGGCGCATGATAAACAATCTAAGTTTCGGTCCGTACTTGGATTGGTAACCAATGTGAGATAAAATATTTCAAGCTTTTTAGTGTATCGGAAGGCAAGTTAGGCCTTCAGCCCCAGCTATCATCATTACAGCAGTCGTCAAGCTATCGCAGCTTGAAATCTCTGTCACTATTCTCAGCTACTTACACGCAAGAATAAACAAAACCAGTGTTTTAATATGAGAGCATGCCTACCCATCGCTTTATAAACATAATTACGTCTCTTACTTGTCACTAGATGGCGCTATAAGTATTTATTAAAATGTATTATTACTATTATCTAAATAAAGTAGTACTCTAATTATTAAATATGACTTATATGAAATGCAATCAATATTTTTAAAACTTATTCAACACTTTCTTTGCCACTTTTTTGCTAGTCGTATGTGCTGCCATCTCTGTGTGCCGTCCCGCAATTTCCACTTGTCTACTTACGGGCCCTCCTATAGTTTCTATGGCGTTGGGTATCTGTTAAGTTAGTAATTATATTATCTTTGATATGAGGTTACAAAGGAAAACTTACTGGGTTGAGCGGCGCGGGCCCTAGCGGCGCGACTCCTAATAGCGGAGGGATGTGCGCTGATGACAGCGGCACTCGCCGCCCAGGGGCCTGATGAACATACAAACATAAGTATTATACATATGTTATGTAATACTTCAATGTACACCAAAAAATAATAATAACAATAATCAAAAAAGAAATACACACAGAAAAGACATTTAAATGTACAAAGGGCGGTCTTATCGCATATTACATACATACTATAAAGTCTTTGTTCCTGACGGGGCAGCTCGGTGGCCCGGCGGGAGTGCGCATTACTAGCGCTTTTGCAAGTAAAGCGACACCGGGCGTGGTCCGTACTTGGATGGGTGACCAGCGAGTGGCATAAACAATTCTCAAGCTACTCCGTGCTTCGGAAGGCACGTATAAGCCGTTGATCCCGGCTGTCATTATTGCATGGCAGTTGTTAAGCTACGTCAGATGCCTATAGGTATCTTGAAAAATTGAACACCAGTGTTGGCTACTTATAGAAGAAAGTATAATACTACGGTTAACATGCGTGTATAGTGCGCGACTCAATGGACTAGCGGAGCGAATGAACGATGAGGACCCAGTATATTTTCATTATTTTCGTACACTGCTCATAACACATGTTCAAACAAACTTTGGGGCTAGCTCAATCTGTGGGATTTGTCTGTATATATTTATTTATTTGTTTTTAACCGACTTCAGAAAGCATAAAGTACGACCCGTATGTTTACTCTTTAACCGACTTCCAAAACGGAGAAGTTTATCAATTCGTCGGCATATTTTTTTTATGTATGTTCACTGATTACTCGAAAACGCGTAGGCCGATATGACAAATTCTTTTTTTTTTTGTTTTAGGATATCAATTGATCCAAGACCCATGTCAATCCGAAAAAGATCATATTCTATTTAGAGCTGACCGGGGATCGAACCCGGGACCTCCGGTGTGACAGCGTGGCATGATGACCACTACGCCACAGAGGTGGACAAATACCTGCGTGTGCTGCTCGAGCCCCGCCCGGTGCACGGCTTCCTGCGCCATGCTCTTGAGGCTGGCGGTGCCCTGCGCCGGCGCCTCGCTGCCCGCGCTCGACACGCTCAGCGACGGCGTGCTTGCTGTCTCGCTTACTCTGCCACTGCAACACGTTATTCTTCTATTACAACACTTCCATGGCTAAATAGTCCAGTGCGCCCTGATGAAGACCTCCGGATAAGGTCGAAACATGTCGGCCAGTAGCTGACTCTCTTCGTGAGTAACCCGTGCTTGTTAATAATAGTCCAGTGGCGTTGGGTGAGAATTTGAACTGGTACAGCTTTAAAACTATGAAACGAATTAAATACCTATATAAGATTCTATAAAGTTTAATAAGCCGTTCAATATCCGGCTTATAATTCGCAAATTTTTATTTTTATTGATATACTGTGAGTATTTTTTTTAGTGTATATCTGTATTGTGGGATAAGGACAAGGAAGAAGTATCAGTTTCTTTTTACTATAGAAGAGTTTTTTTATTCTATATCCGTATTGTGAGATAAGGACAAGGAAGAAGTATCAGTTTTTTTTACTATAGAAGAGTTTTTTATACTATATCCGTATTGTGGGATAAGGACAAGAGAGAAGAAGTATCAGTTTTTTTTTACTATAGAAGAATCAGTTTTTTACGATAGAAGAGTTTTTTTAGTCTATATCCGTATTGTGGGATAAGGACAAGGAAGAAGTATCAGTTTTTTTTTTACTACAGAAGACTTTTTGTCTATATCCGTATTGTGGGATAAGGACAAGGCAGAAGTATAAGTTTTTTTTTTACTATAGAAACGTATTTGTAGAGTTGAACAATTTTTTTAGTCTATATCCGTATTTTGGGATAAGGACAAGCAAGTATCAGTTTATTTTTTTACTACAGAAGAGTATTTGTAGTGTTGAAATTTGTTTTAGTCTATATCCGTATTGTGGGATAAGGACAAGGAAGAAGTATCAGTTTTTTTAAGTATAGTGGAGTGTTTGTAGTGTTGTACTGACTTGTTATGCGTATGCTGCGGCGTGAGGTGCGGCGTGTGCGGCGCGGGCGTGGCCGAGGGCCCGTTGACGGCGGGCTCGCTGCTGGCCTCGCTCACCGCGTGCGAGCTGGCCGGCAGCCCGAGGGGGACTGACGAACTTTTCGACGTCTGAAACATGCCATGTTTACTTTATAAACTAAATCATTTCTTAACACTAATATAAGAGTTTCCGTGCGATCGTTTAGTGTGGCATAAAAATGCGGATGCTTGCTTTGGCGTAGTCAGTGCTGTTTTTGATATTTACTCTGTGTAATAGCACAGAATTAGTACTAGTATTATGTACTATACTAGTATTCACCTACAGAAGTCTCACTCGGCGAAGAATATATTATATGTCACTGACAATAAGTCGAACATAATCACTATGAACTAATAAATATGTGATACAAATAATTTGATAAAGCCACGGGCAAAAAATAATAAAAATACGGGCGTAATTATTATATTTTTTTCTCAAACATGCTGGGAAATATGGGCATTATTGTAGTAAAAAGAATACACGAACTTTGTAATTCTTGGCTAATGCTTACTTTACCAGCCTAAGAAAGGAAAGTTGTATGAAAATTCATTCCTGGCCGCTGCTCATAAAAAGAAGACGAGAAGTGTATTCAGAATGACAAGACATTGACGTTTCAGATGAGAGTTCTGTTTTTAAATTTTGAAATTTTAGCGTTTACTTCCTAACTTGTCATACAGCCAATTGGTACCACATTATAAAAAAACGCACTCTTCGAGCATTGATATGACTATGACCACAATTTTATTTAAATGTTGGTATAAAATCACGAAAATATGCTTAATTTTATCCACGATATTTAATTTTTTGCGTAAAATATAACTGGTCTGTATGGGCTGTTTCCCTTGCACTAAAATACGCGGGAAAGCAGTTTCTTTTCTTTCAAACCAAGTAGTGATTGATTATGTACTCTTTGCAGTAAACATAAATTGCTTTCGGTAATATTTTTTTAAAGTTAGTTATATCTTTTATTATTTCGTAACATTTATTGAGAAAAGCACTATACATGCAACGGCTGGAATGGGATTGCCGAACTCGTAATTAAACCATTCGTCCAGCAATGCCATACTTCCCGTCTTCTGCATCAAAGTACTATTCCCACAATAATTACAAAAAACTGTATTCAAGTCTACATTGTCCGGGTAACTAAGGGATGTATAAGGGTTTTGGTGAGCATAAGAAGTCGATAATTTAAATGTATCATTCCCTGAAAAAAGCGAGGTCTGTGCGTCAAAATAACGGGGTCTAATCATTACCTTTCCTCTTGGCGTAAAAAAAGTAGTACTTACAGGGGGCGCTTGCGTGGAGGGTGGTATGTGTGTATTCGTGTGCGTGGGCGCGATCGACACGGGACCATTCTCCACTACTTCTGTAACAAACGAACAAAACATCATATTAGCTTTAATTTGCGCACTTTATTTCACTGCTAATTAGGGACTGTAATACCGGTATTTTATATCGATATATCGATACCGATACCAGTATTTTAGCGATATATTTTTATCGATATATCGATAAAATACCAGTATTTTACACAAAATTTCGATAAAATACCAGTATTTCGTATTAATATTTTGTATCGATATAACGACATGTCAATAAAATACTGGTATCGGGTCTCGATATATCGATACAAAATATCGGTATTATAGTACCTGCTACTAGTGACACTCTTTTACCAAAATTCAATCGGCGCGGCAGAACGTCGTTTGAAACACGAAAACATTTTGTTTACCCATATTTTTTAAATTCAGGTTCTTTTTTCATATATATATAACTTTTTGTCATATCATAACCATATTTACATAATATTTTGTTTTTAGGTTTCTTCAGTTACAATGTCTTAAGGTAATAAAACATTATATTGTATTTATTAGTCGCGAACATTTCATTTCTAACCAACCGAAAGTACTGTTTGCATTTGATTTTGTGTTTCAATAGTTATGTTTAACTAAGTTATATATAAATAAATATATACAGACGAACTTTAAAACACACCTATACTCCATTTTTTAGGTACTTTAATAAAGGTAAACAATCTGACATGTCTTTTTATTACAATATACACTTTATGAATCAATACTGTTGCAAAAACAAACAATTAATTTATAAATTATTTGTATTGTGTTAAGATATTTCAAAACTAAAAACCGATATCGCCCCCAAAGTTGACAAACGATGATGATATTTTTTTTTTGGGACCACTGGAAAAGTAAACGCTTTCAAACAAAAAAAAATTAAATCGGTTCAGGCCAATAATTTGTTAACATACATAAAAAAAAGATCGCGACGTACTGATTAACTCCTTATTTTTGGAAGTCGGTTAAAAAGGCATGTCAAGATTGTTTAAATTTTATCTAACCAAATTAAATATAGACTAAACAGCCACATCATTCCTATATCTATATAGCCATCCTAAATCGATTTTCAAAGATTTCTTCTTATCACATAGCCTTCGAAATAATAATTAAAAAAGAAACAGTTAGGTTCTGCTTGTATTTTCCCCAAAAACCATCAATCGATACTATCGACAAAAAAATATATAATAAAATAATCCGTTCCTCTAACGATAAAACAATAATAAAAACAAACATTGTTTACGTTGTTATCAGCGCGTGCGCATGAGTCAGCACCGTAGTACTACTACGCTACTAGAGGCCGTTAACCCCGACGCATCGACCATTTGTAAGCATGAATCATGCGCAAATTGTTTTTATGTCCATACTTCGATCATGCGACTGCCATAAAAAAGAGCGCAATAAATTAGGATTTTAATAAATACATTCAAATTCAGCCATGCACGGTATGATAAACATTTTTCATCTCATCTACTCGAAAAACGATGTTTTCATCGCAAAAAATTTGGTGCTAAAGTTACTGGTTATTCTCTCGGGACTAAAAAGTGAAAAAGAAAATCTCTAGGGATTAAAATCAATTTGAAAACTGTATCTATGTAGGTAGAATCAAAATAATGTCGGCAAAACAGCAAAAAAAAAAGAAGAATTTTATCGTCGTTTACATGGATGAATGTAGGTGAACATTTTTATGTTCACCTACATTCATCCTCCGAAAAAAAAAAAGTATAATTAAAAAAGGGCAAGTTTTCTTTGATTCAAGTAATTACAGAAGTTTTAGGTTATTTGTTGTTGTAAGTTTGTTGTTGTTGAAAGTGTTTTTATAATGTTAAGCCGATAGTGAATAGGTATCAAGTTAACTTATAAAAATAAAAAGATACGTACCACGCAAACAAAGTTAGAAGTGAACATTTTATCGTAAGTTGGTGGTCTTCGAAAAATTATTTCTTAGTATTTATTGTATGAAAACGACACTAAACAAAGGTTAGTATTCAATTGTTGGTTGAAGTCTGATCAGGTATTGTAGTGTTCTACTTTTTTTTTTTATTCTGTTTTGTATTTGCTAGTTTTTCTCATAGATGGAGATGAAAAGTAGAGTGTGCTAATTAATTGAAGAGACAGCTTTCTCAACATCACTGTTATTTTTTTCTGACATGTCCGACAAGTATGAAGTCATAATTTTTAATGGTTGATTACAATTCACTTCTGATACAGAAGCAATATCAATATTCACAAAAAAAACATGCTCATGTTGTCGCGTGTCATCATAAAATTGGCACAGCGTCGATCTCTCATCCAACATTGTAACATGCTATACTTTATTGAGCAACCAAACATTCCACTGAGGAGGATACAACAAGTCGCCTGTATGATTGGTGTGAAATTGATTTTAGCCAAGATTGGATGAATGACGTCATTACATTTGAGGCAAACTGCGCAAGCGACGCCTGCGTGCTGCTTTTCTTTGTACAAGTTAATTTAATTCCGTATCACAGTAAATCTAAATTCAATGAAATTAGTCCAACTTTGAACGACCCAATTTTGCTTTTTTTTTTTAAACTCTGTTTCTAATAACAGTTTATATGATAAAAACTGTTTTGTAAGAAATAACTGGTACGAAAAAACAACACAGAAGAAATGATATCTTCGTACATCGTACACATTTACAGCTCTATTTCTCGAATATATCTGACCACTTCTTTTGAAAAGCTAATTTGTCTAGCAAATGATTTGTATTTAAACCTTTTAGGCACACATCATCTGAGCGTATTCCCGGTTGCATCCTCAGCGGTAACGCTTCAGAGCCCGGGGTCCGCTACCTAACCTAGGTGATTACTGCTTTTTACACAGAGCGACTGCCGTCTGACCTCCGCAACCCAAAGGGCAGATCAGAACCAATCCTTAGATAAGTTTAAGCAAACGCTAGATGGCGTTTGAGTTTATACATGCCTTCCGAAATATGGAATCATATTTCTTTTCGTATATTCAGGTGATTCAAACCTGTAATATACTAACCAGATTGGAAATAACTTATCACAAAGTATGCTTCCCAGTGGGATTCGAACCAAAACCTCCGGATCACAAAGCGAACGCCTTGACCACTGGACCCCGGAGGCAGTTTAGGCATACATATGTAAGGAAAACAATCTTAAAACAACGCTAAAAACTTAGTGTTCCCACTTAAGAATCCACTTACCCTAGACTTATCCATACAAACGTAGTCTACGTTTTATTTTGAAACGACATGTCAGATTTTGGTAAAAATTTGTAATTTTAAAGAAATTGCAATTATCTAGAGTTATAATTGGTTCCCTACCGTAAAATTATGAACTGGAAAGAAAATATAAGGGTGTAGAAGTTTTCCATACTGAGGGTCAAATATGATATAATGCACTATAATCTCTTTTAAGTTCACAATTTTATTGTAGGAAACCAATTATAACCCTAGATAATTGCAATTAATTCAAATTTTGGCCATATCCGACATGTCGTTTCAAAATAAAACGTAGACTACGTTTGTTTGGGAAAGTCTAATTCTGTCCAGGGTAAGGGGATTCTTAACAAAATATGATTGTTATAAGTTTCATGTGTGCTACTAAAGAAATGAAATTAAATAAATCGTGTTTGAAGAATAAACAGTTCCACACGAAAAAGAAATCTAATTTGAATCGAGTTATAAAAAGTAATTTGAAAGTGTTTACAATACAGCATCAACACATCACGTGCGAATTCAAATTAGAACAGTGCAATGTAAACTTTTTGCCAACAATAATGCGATTATTAAACACACGCTACAATAATTACCTATTAGTATACAAACACGTATTAAGCACGCAAACGCGCGACCTTGACGACACAAGACACACTTCTGGGCATTCCAAATTACATAACATTGAACTTGGGAAGGCACACTTTAAAAAACACAATTTCAAACGCATGCACACACTTTGAAAATTACCATCGTCCATATTTATCCGATTTTGAAACGCATTGTTATGTTTTTTTTTTAATATTTTTTTAATGTACAGTTCGTGGTGGATGTTTGGTGGCGACTGGCGTGGTGTTTGGCCGGCGGCCAGTGCCACGTACGCGGGTTGGCACGTTGCCAAACGGCTTGTGCGTCGTAGTGGATGTAGCCATTCATCCAGTGCAGACTGTTTAGTTTGTAAACAACCGAGTAAACAGTTCAATTGAACGACTTTTCGGTTCAAATACATTGTTCATTTGATTGAGAGACGACCTCCGTGGCGTAGTGGTCATCATGCTAGTCCGCCACCCAGAGGTCCCGGGTTCGATCCCCGGTCAGGGCAAGTTGGAAAATGGCCTTTTTCAAATTGTCCTGGGTCTTGGATGTTTATCTACATATGTATTTGTTATAAAATATAGTATCGTTGAGTTAGTATCCCATAACACAAGTCTCGAACTTACTTTGAGGCTAGCTCAATCAGTGTTATTTGTCCGTATATATTTATTTATTATTATTTTGGACAAGTGAAACAAAGTTACCGACACAAAAAGAAAGGAAATTATTAAATTTTCTATCTAAAAAATAATTGTAATAAATGCGAATGATAATAAAGCGATCACAATACTCCCTTCTGTTGTAGGTTTTTGGCACGACTGGGCCCATAACCTTTTTTTAAATCACGAGTACATTTTGTTTTATCAAATAGGAACGAATACTAATACAAACCCGCAAGTTCTTGCGTTTCCCTTGGCTCAACAGCTTAATTTATATTCTAGGAATTAATGTTCTTAATTAGGAAAGTTGTCAGACCGTCCTACCATATTCTGCGACAGATTTCGCGGGATTGTGAACTATCGATAAATTTTGAACTTTACCGTACTGGTCACAATATAACTTATTAGTTTTCGATAGTTTATAATCTGTCTCAAAGCCTTAAATTATGAACGAACCTATAAGTGTAAGTTCTTGTACTAACGTTGTTTACAATTTATGTAAATTACATAAAGATTTAATTTACATATGATGTAATTTACATATATTGTAAACAGCGATTTTACATGAACCTATACTTATAGGTTCGTTCACAATTTAATGGTTTGCGACAGATTACAAACTATCGAAAACTAAAACGTATAGCGGAGATGCGTTACACATTTGTCTTTTATTTATGTAATGGCGTCTTCCACTATAAAGTTAATGAAAATACATTCCACGACTGATGGGCATTTGATTTATTGAACCCAACCTGATCACGCGGCACAATTTACAGTATATTTAGTTACAGCGTTAGCCGAACTTTTAAATAAAATGGTCGACAAGACGCAGAAAACCGACCGTAGTGCGCGCTCGCGTTCAGATTCAAACCAACGACAACTGTAGAAAATCAGAGACTAAGTTTTGTAGGAGGGCGACGAGCGCGTCGCGGCTGGCGAGGGTCAGAAGAACATGGCGATGTCCGGCGCGGTATATTGCCATGTACGTTATATTGTGACCAGTGCAAACGAACAAGCGGGTAACCTGATGGTAAGTGATCACCGCTGCCCATGGACAACTGCAACACCAGGGGTGTAACAGAAGCGCTACTACTCAGACGTCGATTTTCTGTGAGAGTGTGGTACTTCACCGGACGAGCTGGCCCATTCATGCTACTAGAAAAACAGAGTTTTGCCGATAGCGTGGCTCTATCACAAATAAACCAGTACGGTGCAGTTCACAATTTATCGGTAGTTTACGATTTAGCGAGATAGTTTATGAACTATGTTTGTTCACAATGACGGTGACAAATATAGGCCACTGACCTGTGTTGTTGGGCGTGCGCGCGTGCAGCGCGTGGTGCGCGTGCAGGAGGTGGTGCGGCGGGCTGGGCGCGGGCTGCTTGCTGGGCGTCGACGCGCCCGACAGCGCCGCCAGCGGCGCCAGCGGCAGCGGCAGCGGCGCCGAGCTTATGCTGCCGACCAGGAACAACAACTCAATACTCCAAAATCATTTATCTTTGGATATTTGTATCACTTGATAATTGGGTTTTTGCCTGGGTCAAAGATAAATTATTTTGTACTGATGAGAGAACAAAACGTCCCAAAATAATGTCACTTGTCATTGAACGTAACCAGTTTAACGTGATTTTACATTTATTATTGCAGAAAAACGAATAAATGATGTATTACTCTTATTACCATCATATATATCCGTTTTTCTGCAATAATAAATCTAATTCGAAGCGCTCTCGCTATTTCACTCCAAGGAACTATGACGTCATCAGCCTGTATTTCATACAAATCCCACACAAAATGTTTGTTTTGACGTTTCGAAAAAAGTGTCTGATTTGACTTGTTATCATCTAGCGGATTGTCAACTTTTCTTTCGATTACATAATAGTTTTGACGTCAGATCATTTACTTGCAGCTAAGTTTATGGCCGCTTCCTAAGCGCAAGTACAGAAGAAACGGCAACGAACTATACTGCAACATTTTCTCCAAAAACGTCAATTTATAATTATAATATTATTGATATTATCCACGTTACATATACAACGAAACAATATTTTAGAATAAATATTTTCCGTGTTGTCACAGAAGACAGGCCAACATAAAAAAAAAGAAATTTTTTGAAGCGTAACAAGATGGTTGAACCGCCACACATCTAACAAAATATACTGAAACTATTTTAAGGGCAAATTCAGTCCATTATATTGAACAACTTTCCCCAAGAAACATGTATCGTTAAATGAAAAATATTTTTAATTAATTGGTCAACTTGTATAGGCGGCCAAAATTATTTTTAGTTTTTTGGTAAATGAGTAATGCATTATGCAATGCTTTTTTGTGCAACAGAAAAAGCGGATTGCAGTCACATCTGTTACAGTCAAAGTATAATTTTTCTAGTATCTCTTGTCTGAATCAGACAAGAGATAAAAAAAATAAACACATCATTTCCGCGACAGTACAAGACCCAGGCGTACAAGCGTAGTATTTATATTTTTAAAAGAAAAGAATATAATCTTTGAATTTCTAGTTAGAACGTTTATTGAAAATTTCATTTTCTGCTACTAACACGGAAGAGAAAAAGGTTGAAGTGCCATAAGGGCGTGGCCCGCGTGTCATAATTAAGCACAACTGCATTCAAACCCTAAAATATTTTTTGTCGCAATTTAAGACCGTATGTCAATCGCACTTAAGTTAATAATTGCTTCTTTTAAAAATAACGCCATCTATGGTAAAGTACCAGAAATTTTTCGTAAGATTTGAACCGTAGCAAAATAAATCTTCCGATACTAATTTTGTCAAGTGTAACTTCCACTAGTTTTTCTCTTCCGTGGCTACTAACAACTCAAAAAATTGTGTTTGTTTGCCTTTGACCTGATATCTTAACGCACCAAGTCAAATGGTGCTCTCACTCACTTTAAAAACATTATTCCGACACAACCAATCTCATTCAACTGACATTTGAAATCGCAATATAAACATGTTAAATCGTGACTAGCTGCTCCGGTGTTAAATAGTTTCAAGGAAATATTGCTTTTGTTTTATTTGCAGAATAAGAGCAAATATAATAATATTATTCATATTGCAACTGGCTGCAGTTCGTCTGCTGAAATTTCATCTTAATGCATTGAAATAAAGCTCTATTTACTAAGTAAGATTCGTCTACATACTCGTATTACCTATGAAATCGAAGAACAAAACCTAACCAAGGATGTCTCATTAGTACTATTAAAAATGTATCAATGATTTACTTCAAGTAACCGAATTAAAAAAGCGAAGCAAGGCGTGCTAAAACTGGAAAATAAATATGGGAAAATAAAATTGTAAATATTGAGGGCCTGACTTATTTGTGGTGGCTGCTGCGTTACTGAGCAAGAAAATAACGTTATCGGTTCTTATCATCCACGTTTTTAGAAATTTAGCTCTACGTAACTGAAATAAAAAGCCAAAAAAAGACGTGCTATCTAAAACCGAAAAATGGTTAAATTTACTATTTACCCCAAAATTTTAAATATAAAGTAATATTACCCACGGAAACACAGATTTAGCTCTAATTAACCGAAATAAAAAAATAAAAAAAAAAATCGTGCCGATACCGAAAAAATACCTACCGTTATTCCTCGCCATTAAATTCAGGATTAAGTAACCGACACTAAAAAGTCAATAAAAGACCAACAGATTTAGCTCTAATTAACCGGAATAAAACAAAATACATGCCGAAACCGAAAAAAATACGATAAAATTTCTACAAAAACCGAAAAATGCAAATAAAAAGTGGGGGTAAAATTGTAAATATTGGGGGGACTGACCTATTTGTGGTTGCTGCTGCGTTATTGAGCAAGGAACTAACGTTATTGGTGCTATTACCCACGAGGCTGGAGCTCACCGCGCGTAGGGGCAGCGGTTTAACCGGCTGCAAATAACACACATCATTTACTACAACCAGCCGAGTTAGTTTTGGGTCACTGCAACGAGTTTTGGGTTTCGTTGTTGCCATAAAAAGGTTTTCAAAAACTGCAAAAAGGTTAGAACTTTATTTATGTTCATATTCGTATAAAATTTTAAAGAGTGAACATTTTATCCACAAGCCAAATTTTTGGAGCAAGTTCAGTTCATGATACTGAACTAATTACTAAAAAAAAAAGTTTTTAAAAACAGGGACAGGAATACCGATATTTTGTATCGATATTTTGATACCCGATACCAGTATTTAATCGATATATCGATACAAAAGTCGATAAATTACCAGTATTTCATAAAAAATATTTATATAATACCGGTATTTTGTATAAAATACTGGGATCGGGTATCGAGATATCGATATTTTGATCGTCCTTTTGTATTCGATTCCTGGCCCTGATTAAAAACAAAAACCGATAAAAATGTTCGTTCTCCCATACATAATGCGTTTGGCCGGGCGCTGATTTGTATGGGAAGCCGATATTTTGTTTTTCGTTAATTGTTTATATTGGAAGTAGTTAAGTATCAAGGACTGAACTTGCTCCAAAAATTTGGCTGGCGGTTAAAGTCACCCAGTATAGGAATTCCCGCTAAGAGTCATATATAAATAAATGTATGAAAACCTTACTAAAAATGATATTTAGTGAAGTTTTTCATATAAATTATTATTTTTATCATGCTTGTGAAGACGGATAGTCGATAATCCACGGATAGTTGTACTGCGCGTACGCTCAAGCTTACTTTTGTTTCAGCTAATGTGGGATTATGTTAAGCATAGACCAGTTATCTTTGAAAACCTTTCTATGGTTACTTTCCGTAAGGTAAATTTGCTACTATTGGAGGAAAAAAAATGCTGCCTAATTTCTATATTAATACAAAGAATGCAACTAAATTTTGTGTGCTCAGAAAGTATATCAACATTGCTCAGAAAGTGTATCAACACTTTCTGAACTTATAAAACTTAGTATATGCCTATTCCTTTCCTCTCCTTACATATGCCTACGTAAACCCGGATTTCTACTGGCTATACCGAGTATCACACAAGCAATATCAGTACTGCATAGAAGGTAGGGTTTCATAAACTATCGATAGTATCGATAGTTAGTGCATTATATACGAATTATATACGATACTATCGATATGATTATTGGTGATCAACAGTATTGCTCTAAAACAGCTATCGAGAGGCCCACCGATTTTGGCATTTTTCGATTGAAACTATCGATTTTTCGGCAACACTAGTCGGTCTGAGCCTTTATTAGTGGAAACCGATTTGAGTTCGTCCTAACACGCGTAGGATAAACTCGTATATTTTTCGAAGCTCCACCGACAGCCTAAGTAAACCCAAAACTAACTGGAGACAATTTGGAAGAATCTAACCACAACTACGTATGCGGACGTACGCTGGTTAGGCGGGACCACGCGACGTGTTCAGTCTATCTCTGTCACAAACTCTACATGCGAAAGAGATAGCAGAACACGTCGCGTGATGCCGTGTCTCTGCCGCATGTAGAGTTAGAAAGTAATTGCGCCAAATACAGGGTCACTTTTTCCCCCAGGCAAATTGTTTGAGCAAGTTCAGTCCATGGTACTGAAATACTTTCTATAAAAAACTTATCTCCCATGCAAAATCCATTTGGTCGAGCGCTGATTTGTATGGGAAGCCGAATCTTTGTTTTCGTTTTTCGTTTTTATGGAAAGTAGTTCAGTGTATCATGGACAGTGCTAGCTCCAAAAATTTGGCTGGTGGGTAGAAAGTCACCCAAAAGAAGTAGCGTTAGTGACAGAGATATACTGAACTCGTCGCGTGGTCACGCTTAACGCAGCGTACGGCCTGAGAGACGGGCGATATTGCCGTGCAGTCGGCGTACTCACCTTCGCTATGACCGCGTCCTCTTTTTTCTTTTTTTCCACCTCCGTCGAATCTGTCGAGTGGTTGTGGGGGACGTCTAACGTTGGGGACGATATTGGGCTTGTACCTGGAATTAGAAAATAAAGTGTTTGCAATGTTTTTCACATAATTTTATTTTATTTTGAGACAATAAATTAAAAACTTTTGAAAAGAACATTCTGAACGAGTAGAATAGAATTTCCTTTATTGCCAAAAAGTAGAGTATTAAAAGTAGTGTCCAGACGATGCATTGTTCAGGTTCCCTGTCCAATGTATCATATATGATTCATGGCCATTGTTTAACTATTGTCTTTATTTAAGGACAGCGAATGGGTTAAAGTAGTGCAGTAGAAGCTGACTCGTTTTCAACTACAAATAACTATAGTGTGCGTTATAAGTAAATGTGACAGTACGGGTAAAAGGGGTCGAGAAAAAGCGTGACGTAGCGCGGTTCAAAAAGTCAAAATTTTATTCTGCGTGATGTAATTTGTAGTGTTGCCGCTCGATAGTCCACTATCGATCACTCGATCGATTTTATTTCAAATATAGCTAGTCATCGGTATTTGAAATAAAACCGATACTATCGATAGTACCGATATTATCGATAGTACCGATACTATCGAAATTACCGATACTATCAATAATACCAGTACTATCGATAGTATCGGTTGATAACCTTACTATCAATAGTATCGATCCTGACGATGAACAAACTATAGATAGTTTATAAGACGCTTGTTCGTTGTCAGGAGCGATACTTTCGATAGTATTGTTGGTCATCAATAGTATTGTTCTAAAACCGCTATCGATACTATCGATAGGCCTATCGATTGTTTGGCAATTTTCGATTGAAAGTATCGATTGTAAAACTTGTAATCACTTTCCGGCAATATAAATTTGTAGACGGCAACTAAGCTGTAGTGTATTGGTCTCAACTGATAGTATGCTAGGGGGGAAGCCTGGGGAGGCGTTGCTGTTGTTGCTGTCGGTGGTGGCGGAGGAGGGCAACCACAGGCCGCTGAGATTCATCTCTTCCAGCCTCCGGATGTCATTGCTCATTGTTAAACTGTACTTTAGTATACTGGTCTCACCCGAATTTAGTATACTGGTCTCACCTGCTAGTATGCTAGTAGGGGAGCCTGGCGAGGCGTTGCTGTTGTTGCTGTCAGTGGTGGCGGGGGACGGCAACCCCACGCCGCTGAGATCCATCTCTTCCAGCCCCCGGATGTCATCGCTCATTGTTAAACTGTACTTTAGTATACTGGTCTCACCTGAATTTAGTATACTGGTCTCACCTGCTAGTATGCTAGTAGGGGAGCCTGGCGAGGCGTTGCTGTTGTTGCAGTCAGTGATGGCGGGGGGCAGCAACCCCACGCCGCTGAGATCTATCTCGTCCAGCCCCCGGATGTCTTCGCTCATTGTTATGCTGTACTTTAGTATACTGGTCTCCCCCGAATTTAGTATACTGGTCTCACCCAAATTTAGTATACTGGTCTCACCCGAATTTAGTATACTGGTCTCACCCGAATTTAGCATACTGGTCTCACCTGATAGTATGCTAGTGGGGGAGCCTGGCGAGGCGTTGCTGTTGTTGCTGTCAGTGGTGGCGGGGGACGGCAACCCCACGCCGCTGAGATCCATCTCTTCCAGCCCCCGGATGTCATCGCTCATTGTTAAACTGTACTTTAGTATACTGGTCTCACCTGAATTTAGTATACTGGTCTCACCTGCTAGTATGCTAGTAGGGGAGCCTGGCGAGGCGTTGCTGTTGTTGCAGTCAGTGATGGCGGGGGGCAGCAACCCCACGCCGCTGAGATCTATCTCGTCCAGCCCCCGGATGTCTTCGCTCATTGTTATGCTGTACTTTTAATGAATTTAGCATACTGGTCTCACCTGATAGTATGCTAGTGGGGGAGCCTGGCGAGGCGTTGCTGTTGTTGCTGTCGGTGGTGGCGGAGGACGGCAACCCCACGCCGCTGAGATCGATCTCGTCCAGCCCCCGGATGTCGTCGTAGATGTACTCGTTCTCCTCGAACCCGGGCTCTAGGGACGAGTCTATGTAGTATTCTACGTCTTCTTTTATCCTTTTTATCTGCAACAACAGGTATTTCTGTTACCGTGAGATTATTCCATTAATAGATTTAAGAATACTATACAAAAATAAATATATACGGATAAATCGTACAGATTAAGCTAGCCCCAAGTTCGAGACTTGTGTTATGGGGGACAAATCGCAGAGATGTAGCTAGTCCCAAAGTAAGTTCGAGACCTGTGTTATGGGATACTAACTCTTACTACTGATAATAACTGATAAGATTAACCTAAGATTAACCTTGACCTGACAGAGATTGAACCTGGGACTTCTGGTGTGACTGCCTGGCATGATGACCACAGGGCCACAGAGGTCGTGAATACTAAATATTTATTTATAACGTGACCGACAGCAGCATTTTGAGTCTTACGGCTCTAAGCAGCCAGACAGAGACTAAGCTCAGCTAAACTACAACGGACATGTTGTTGAGCATCCATAGCAGCATCTCGAGCTTCTCTATGTGAAACTTGTGCTTCTCCAGCTTCACCTTGAGCTCCTCCATGATATACACACAGCTGTAATATAATTCAATGTAAACCAACCTGCTCAACTTCAACAGACATGTTGTCGAGCATCCATAGCAGCATCTCAAGCTTCTTTAAGTGAAACCTGTGCTTCTCCAGCTTCACCTTGAGCTCCTTTATGATATGCACACAGCTTAAATATAATTCAATATAATCCAACCTGCTCAACTTCAACGGACATGCTGTCTAGCATCTGTAGCAGCGTCTCAAGCGTCTTTATGTGAAACCTGTGCTTCTCCATCTTCACCTTGAGCTTCTCCATGATATGCATATAGCTCTAATATAATTCAATGTAAACCAACCTGCTCAACTTCAACGGACATGCTGTCTAGCAGCTGTAGCAGCGTTTCTAGCGTCTTTATGTGAAACCTGTGCTTCTCCATCTTCACCTTGAGCTTCTCCATGATATGCATATAACTCTAATATAATTCAATGTAAACCAACCTGCTCAACTTCAACGGACATGTTGTCTAGCATCCGTAGCAGCGTCTCGAGCTTCTTTATGTGAAACCTGTGCTTCTCTAGCTTCACTTTGAGCTCCTCCATTCGGTCCTGCTTCTCCTTGTCCAGTCGTTTCTTCTTACCAACTAACAGTGACTCTACTTCAGACTCAAATTGATCAACCTGAAAGTAATGTAATACAAATTTAATTTAAAATGTTTAAGAAAAATCAATTAGGATTCAAATCTATGCATATTATAAAATACAAACTGTTGCTAACGGCGTTGTGTGTAATCAAAGTTTATTTGACAATCCAACGGAACCATAACATTTTTCCGAAAAAAGCGATGCATTTCAGTTAATGGACCGCCTTCGATCGTATCCGAACTGTCCATATTATGTACCATAGAGGACTTTAATAAGGCTAACGACAGAGGGATCGCCGTTGCCACATACTGTCAAAGATGACTTATGATTTGAAATTGTCACTAACAGGAACCATTTCGACTCGATAAGATGAATCCAGAGAAATGATAGAAAAAAAAATCAGCCATTTTGGCGTAAAAGCGAAATAAACATCCATATAAACTTTTGCATTTATAATGTTATTATGATTCAAAATATTAGTAGAATTAATACTTGCCTGTAAATTAAGTGCGTCGATGGACGAGACTAGCCACGAAGACATTTCCTCGCGCTCCTTCTGCGCGGGGTCGAGCTTCTGTGCGGCCCCGAGCCCTTCTTTGGAGTAAGCCTTCGTTTTGGTCTCCCGCTCCACTACTTTAAACCTCTCCATTTGCTGGAAACAAAGAAAGATATCATTAACAAAAAGCATTTTTTTAAAATTATATACAGATTTACATATACGGACAAATCACACAGATTGAGCTAGCCCCAAAGTAAGTTCGAGACTTGTGTTATGGGATACTAACTCAACGATACTATATTTACATATATAGATAAACATCCAAGTCAATCTGAAAAGATTGTTTTTCATCGTCACCTGACCGGGGATCGAACCCGGGACCTCCAGTTTGAAAGTCAGGCATTATGGCCACTAGGCCATGGAGGTTATTTTGTATGAATAACTGAATGGAGACTTTTTTAGAGCCAAACCGTTTAAAAGGCAATTTTTTCCATTTGGCCAGAACAGCATAATCTTCGGCATCCTTTGACCATTGCTATGCAAATTATATTTGTAGAAAAAAAAAGAAGGAAAGCGCACCCCGGGCTTTGAAGCAGCACAGGTGAGCATGCAACCGAGAACATACCAAGATAAATACAACAGTAAGATTCTGCACACTCTCTGATGCACACTCGCACTTGACAGGCCGTAGCTGAAAATCAGTGAGCTACTCTCTAAGCAGCACCAAGCACTGCGATATGAGCTTTTTGGATTGATGTAGCACACAGCAATAATATTGATATATGTTCTCAGTGAGGTGTTTTATCATGTTTCGTTTTGTTATTTTGTATATTTCTTCTGTATGTGTGTGAATATAGCTACAAATAAACGTCTTATCTATCTACAAGAAGAAAGAAGCTCAAAATTACTAAAATATTCATTCATACTTATCAGAAAATAAGGATTATAATGTAAACATATAACAAAGATTAAATTTAAACCAAAAAACACTTTATTCCAACTTGTCTTGGTTACAACAAAAAAAGCTCGAAAGCGAAAAATCCATTTAGTCCAATATGAGTGTCCTCAAAAGTATAGTACAATGAACTCTGATTTGAATTTTGTTGTTTTCAACTCAAATTCAAATCAACTGTTTTTTAGGAAAAATTTTGACATATTACCCCAACCAAACCAACCCAAGAATATACATGCATAATCTTCATCTGTTACAGCACAGACTCTTAGAGGGCCAAAACCCACTTTCAGCACTCTTTCCAGATTCAAAAGAAGATTGGGCATAATAAGTGTAAATTTGCAACCAAGACTTACTTCAGAAATTTCGGGTGAATAGACTATGCTGTCTCTTTTAAAAAATACCTCAAATAAGACAGCCTTGCAGGAGGTTAAGGAATTTCAACAATTTTAACACAAAATGTGTTTAAATTGAATTTAATAAACAGTTTTAAGGATTTGAATAATTAAGAGCCTGTGGCTTATAATAGCTCAATAGGTGCTTCAAGGCAAGATAAACAGGTAATAATAACAATCAGCAAACTATAATCCTATGGAAGCATAATCAAGTGAAAAATTACCCTATCACAAGTATATTTTCTAGGCAAATTAAAAAAACCCCCGACGACAATCTCTAGTGATGAATGTAGAATTTACGTATTCTAACCGATTTTAAGTGAAATTGATATCTGTAGCGCCATCTATTATTTGCCAGGTAAATTAAAAACCTCGACTTTCAAGCGTTAACCCGAATAACTTTTAAACGACTGAATCGATTTTCATGAAACACCCGCAAGTAAACTTGCTTTCACGTAAAAAGAATCATCATCAAAATCGGACCATCCGCTCGATAGCTACGATGCCACAAACACAGAGAATGGCATCAAACTTATAACACCCCTCTTTTTGTCGGGGATTAAAAGGTACATTCAAGTAAGTAGTACTCACAAACTACATCTCTTTTGCAACAATAACGTTACTGACTACATTTCAAGCCAATTACTGAACTAATTATTGGTTGCTGTGTGACAGTGCGTCATTGCTAGAGATGGGTCAAAGGCAAAAACAAATTGGGCATAAATGGGCATTTACGGACCTATTGGGCAAAAAAGAGTTTACGCCCAAATAAATGCCGCCCAATAAAAACAAATTAATAATTTTAGTGTAAACAAGCAAGAACTTAATCGGGATTTTGTAAATCACAAGTATAATAAAATAATTTGGTCATAGAATAATCACAGTCACGCTAAATCACAATAAATTTAGCTTCTCGCAATAAATTCTAGCTTTTATGCGCTCGCGTTGCGTCGACTCGACTGGACAGGAAAGAGTGTTATTTCGCCTACTCTCTTTAACATAATATCAATTTCTTGATTTTCATTGTCAAATTATTAGTAATAATCTTATTATGTTTTGTGCATACTCAAATGTAGCCATTTCAATTAAAAATTAAACAAAAGTTCTGTTAATGTTTTTGCCCCGGCACTGGCCATTTATTCGGCATATACGGACATTTATTCAGCATAAACGGACATTTATTTGGCATATACGGACATTTATTAAGCATTTATCCAATGCGCCCAATATGCCCGTGCATAAACCCATCTCTAGTCATTGCGGACATCGTTTGATAGTTTTTACATACATTTCATGGGTCTGTTTTGATGATGTTTGAAGTTAATCTTCCATAGTATTTTAGTTAGCTTGTTACAGTACTAGGGGCGTAGCTACCGCCGTATCTGCCGTATCAATTATACGGGGCCCCCGGCCCACGGGGGCCCCCGGCCCACGGGGGCCCCCAACGTGCATAAGCAAAAATTAATAAAAACTTCCCAATTTTTTTATTATTTCAGAAATGACAAAAGTGAAAAAAGCATTTTTTTCCCGCGCAAAGCGTGCGTTCTAAAGTTGGCAACACTCTACATCGGTTATCGCGGGCTGCGGGATTTGGGCAATGAGAGTGTACATTTGCATAGTTTGTAAAAATTTTGGAAAAAGTGACAGCTATAGATAATAATGATGAATAATTATTTCTTTTGTTTTATGCAAACATTGTTTTGTTGCTTTGTGAGAAATCTTTACCCGTAAGGGCCCCCAAACAATTTTTTTTACGGGGCCCCGCCAAAGCACTCTACGCCACTGTACAGTACCTAAAACAGTTTTTTAAGTCCAGTCCAGTTTAGTAAGAGAAGTCTGTTCTCTATATTCTTCTAAATCTGGTGCTTATAGTAAATTTAAAAAAAATCTAGATATGTTACCTATGTTTACAACCACTTTCACACCTGTGTAAAGCATATTTAACATTCCATAAAGTTGTTTATTTATTGTGCTCCATTAATTTATATCCGAGAATGATCATGCTTATTATGATCATCATTTCAACCAGTCCACTACTGGACATAGGCCTCTCATAAAACCATTTCATGCTTATTAATGACCAGACCTTGTAATCAAAGATAATTATTCATGTCATCTCTTTAAATAAAGATTTTAATGTATACTTAAAAAATTTGATTTTTCCGAAAGGAAAACAGCAGTCCCTAGGGCATTTTACATTAATAACTGGCATTGGCATCTTCAAATAACGATACATTGATATTAAAGAGCTTTCTTAATCACATGTAGTCATGTAGTCATGTATGTAGTCACACAAATGCGTCTAGTTTCTCTTTATTGATTTTGAAGAGGTTTTGTATAGCTTCTATAACTAAAATCTGTACAGCCAATACATTGGAATAGTTTAAATCCTTTTGAGAAGATATTTTTGTAAATAAATTTTAATAGAAGTAGTCAGAAAGATTTTCATTAAGCTTTTGGACTATAACATGCCTTTTTTTATAAATAATGTTAATATTCATACAAATACCTTTTCTAATGATAATCTGGGCATATTGTAGCAGCCCACAACACAGAAGGTAATCACTAGTCACAATACAACAATATCTTAATAGAAACAGTTTGTACTGTCTGAAAAAACAGTTTTTTTTTTTAGAACTTTTCTCAGTATGAAATTTAGTATAAAAATGCAAATAGTAATTGAATTTTCTACTAAGCAGGTTATAATGACTGTGATGTGGAAAATGTGTGTATGTGTCACAAATTAAAATTTCCAAAGTACCCACATACAAAATAATTCAGACTTCAATTCAGTTTTAAACTTACATAAATTCGCTTCATATGAATATTATGAGAAATACAACTCACCGTTTCTATTAGTTTCCTATATTCTAAAAGTGTACTCTTATCCTTAATTTCTCCCGAGGCGATCCAAGACTTGATCTGATCTCGTAGCCTCTGGAGCTTCTTAATCTCCTTCTTAAGGTCCGCCTCATACTTCTCCTTCTGATTACTGTTTGTCGCATTGTGAACCTTTTGCCAAATGTCCTCAAAAGTCTCCACCCCCTCTGTTACCTTTTTTAAACACCTGTCTATTTCACCTGCAACCAACATAATTGCATTAATCAACAACTCGTTTCATAAACATAATGATGCAAAAACATTGACTTTATCAATACTAAGTGAGGAAACGACGACGATAGCGGCAGGTCATCGTCGGGTCGGTAATACACCGACGTTTTCAGATCAAAATCACAGTGAAATCGCTATCGGAACATATTGGAGTACGTACGATTTTTGAAGCAGATTCCCATTGCAACTTTCTTGAGTAAAGTATCGTGTATTACAAGAAATAAATAGGGTATTCGACAATATGCTTGTCATTAGCGCCTGGCACAGGGACGAGGTGTTGTCAACACGACAATAACCGTGGTCTAGAACACGCATCTACTACGGTTGGGGTCAATCAATCTCTAACCTGATAACATGACAAGTTACCTTGTAATTTCCTTGTCGCAGCCATAGCTATTTACACATATGGACGAATATTCCGTACATATCCTAAACATACAAACTATTTACAGTAAAATGCACAAAAATTATTGATAAACAGAGAAACTACACATCTGAAGCTTTGTTCGATTCCAAGATGGCTACCATACACCGCTCGAACTGAATAACAGTGACTGAACGCATCCAGGCTGACCGCCACCGAAAAATTCAGCCTCGCGCCTGGAATGGTAATTAGCACAATGCTTTCATAAATAATTATTAATTATGGGTTGTCACAAATAACAACAAACTTCAAATTTTCCACAAAATGATTTTAGGTATGTCGCGTAGACCATCAAGAGCGCAGGCGCAAAAAAATAATAGAGCCGATCATAGACAAAATAAATGTTATTTTATATTTTACTTGGTAAATGTTTATAAAAATGAAACGTAATTTAAAGAATTGGGAAAAAAGAAAGTTTTGATATTTTAATTTAAAAAATCTCGACATGAAATATTATCATTATTATTATATTCTTCTCTTTCTATTATTATAGTACTGAAAGAGAAAACATGCACAACTACATTTTGAAGTTGATTTCTGGATTTTTTATCTGAGCTCGCCTGTCAAAAACAGCAAAAATGTAAACTTTGGTCTATGGTTAAAGAAATGCAATTGTTAAGCAATAGATGGCGTTGATGCATTTGCTTTTTGATTAATTCTGCTACTTGTCAATAGATGGCAGGCACTTTCATATTTTTATAACAATATTTATATTCTTCAACCTTTAGTTCTTACACCTTTATATTATTGTTAATATTTTTCTATTTATATGTATCCATCTTTGGAAGACTCTAATATCTGCTCTACTTTGTATATGAATTGAATGGTCAATAAAAATACCCTTTGACAATAAAGAAGCAGGTGTACAGGGTACAGGGGAACAATAGGTTAACATTTCATTGCAAGTGAAGGGCACGTCTACACAATGGTACTTGCATAATGAAGCCATAAAAGTCGTTATATTACCGCTTTATAGTCCTTTGAGCGCGAAGCTCTCGTAAAATAGCGCGAAAGGAGGCATAAAACACACAATTTGTTACAGTTTACCGACTTTACGATGATTTAACACTTCAATATATATATGAAAAGTGATACTTATTTCCCAAGATTTCATTATACTATAGTGATCGGTAATGATGTCCCTAACGTACCTATTATAATGAAAGCCAAATAATCTCTAAAATCCAGTTAATAATTACGTAGTTGTACTTGGATAGAACTTACCTACTTTAATTTTATTGGTTTATGACCTACTCTTAAAAAAATTACAAATAAATCATGTTTGAGTAAAAATAGTACAAGGTTCTACTTATTTATATTATTAAAAGAAATGTCTTGCAGCAGACTCGCGAGTGGAAATGAGAAGTGTAGATATAAATAAATAGACAAGATACATCCTAGGTATACTTTAAACGAGCAACTCTATCTATATATGACGACCTCCGTGGCGTAGTGGTCACCATGCCAGGCCGCCACCCATAGGTTTCGGGTTCAATCTCCGGTCAGGGGCAACTTAGGTACTTTGGGGCTAGCTCAATCATTGTTATTTGTTCCTATATATTTATATCTATTATATTTGCTTTTACTCTGTTTCAAACGCTATCCATATCTACTTATTACTATACTATTCATCCCGTCTTATTGCGATGTGACATCCAAAATAGGTAAACTGGAGTAATTTTCCTGGAGCCAATCATCCAAATAAACATTGTTGGGCAAAGTTTGGCGTACTGATTCTTTCTGACCAATTTGGTATCTACTAAACCAAATCTCGCTGTTGTATGTAACTATCTACGTAGATACACACTAATAACATTATTAAGATGATTGTATTTTTGTCCAACGTCGAAGGGACAACCTACTAACTACAACATACCCATAATAAACCGAACTACGATCTATCTATAACATCACTATAGTATAATAAAATGAAAATAACAGTTAAAATTCAAAAACAAAATTTCGAATTTCCCATACTGGACACTTTTGTATGGAAATACTGTTTTTTTTTATATTTATTTTAATTTCATTATACTATTAAACAATGAAAACTTAAGAAACATGAACAGAGTGCGGAAGGCACTCTGTCTCCTTAACCTACCTGAATTTTCCGGGGTACAGTGTTGCCCCCATTTGAAATAAATCATTTGATAGGAAACGGCGACATCATTAAAAATTTTGTCTTGACCAGGCAGTAGATAACCGCAAAAAAAAACATTTTCACAACATTATGTAAACTAGATTTAAGGCGGCCTATCCCGGCCGCACTGTCGTCAACGCGACTTCAACGCCATAATCACGTACAATGCGACACAAATAAGTTAAACAAAAATGGCGGATTTCAAACCATTTTTGTACAAACTCCCGACGTGTAAATTGAACCAAAATAGCAGTCGTCGTCGCATTACTGGTACCTGCGCCGATAACACCATTTTTAATTCAACCTACGTGCTGGGAATTTGTACAAAAATGCTTTGAACTAGTCCCAAAGTAAGTTTGAGACTTGAGTAATGTTACGGGATACTAAATCAACGATACTATATATATTTTATAACAAATACATTTAATAAATATACATCCAAGACCCGCCCAAGTCAATCTGAAAAAAAGATCATTTTCCATATTAACCTGACGCGGGATCGAATCCGGCACCTCCAGTGTGACAGCCTGGTATGATAAACCACTAGGCCACAGAGGTTGTCAAAAATGGTCGAAATCAAAGACCTAAAAAATTTTTTACCTTACTTCTAAATCATCCTCGAAATTGTACTATTTATAGTTATCCTAGACTTGGCTTCGGGGTCAAGCACTGACGTGAAAACATGAAATGAATGATGATAATTTTTAGTAATAACCTTTATTTGTACAATAATTGTTGACATGATTGACATTGATCATTCATTGATAAGCACATATCTCAGAGTTCATTCACTCTATTTCACCCGCATAGCAGTAGGTACATACCTATCTAATCCCATTTTATACCGCTTTGCTGTGCTCGAACGAAAGTGATGCCCGTGGACGCCCTGCTTATTTAGTTTTCTGAAAATTGCCGATTTACATTTAGATAACTATTAAAATTTTCTGTTCCAAGCTCGTCTGGGAGAAAAGAAAAACTTAGAAACAGAATAAAATAAATATTTAAGTTGGGCTCCCATACAACAAATGTGATTTTTTATAGATACTCGTAATGGTACGAAACCCTTCGTGCGCGAGGTGAATTCAAGGGGATCCCCTGGGCGATCGGGTTAGGGGATCTTGGTGGACGAATTCGGTTGGACCTAAGCGGGCCGATTCATATTGGTTATTTTGAGGTTTGATACGCCTGTACTAAAGTTGCCTAAATGAGAAGTTGCCAGTTAGAGAGTTTGCCGTTTAGCAAGTTACCCTTTAGCGAACGAAGGTTTCTATACAACGTGTTACGGAAAAGGGGTATCAACCCGAAAGGGAGTAAACATACTAATCAATGTGAACAACTTTTATAATGGGACTATTACTGAAATCGTAAAAAAAAATCGGCAGCTCCTTACCCGTAATACATCATACCACGGGCTATACTAGATCACTATAGTATAATGAAATTAAAATAACAGTCAAATACGAAAAAATAAAATCGACATTCTTATGCAAATTGCCCGCCCGGGCAGCTGGACACTTTTGTATAGAAATGCCGAATTTTGTTTTTGTTTTTTGACTGTTATTTTATTGTCATTATACTAAAGTGATCTAGTATAGACCGTGGTTCAATTTATTACGGGTACCTTACCTATGTCCCTTCCACGTTGTAAATTATTTATAAATAAGTATTTATTTTTGTATGGAGGTGAAGATTTTTTTAACGATTTTTGTTATGGTCCCGTTGCAAAAGTTTTTTTTTTTATGTCATAGGCCGGCAAACTAACAAGCGGGTCACCTGATGGTAAGTGATCACCGCTGTCCATGAACAACTGCAACACCAGGGGTGTAACAGAAGCGTTGCCGGCCTTTTAGGAAGGGAAGATGTGGGGGAAGGGAAAGGGGAGGGGGAAGGGAGGGAGGGGGGGCCTCCGGGTCTCTCACCGAACGAAGCATAGAAGCGGTCACGCTACTATTCAGACGTCGATTTTCTGTGAGAGTGTGGTACTTCCCCGGACGAGCCGGCCCGTTCATGCTACTAGAAAAACAAAGCTTTGCCGGTAGCGTGGCTCTACCACAAATGTTGTTCACATTGATTAGTATGTTTACTCCCTTTCGGGTTTATACCCCTATCCGCTACACGTTGTATGTTTGTCTGAAATGAATGATGATTTATGAGGATGATGAAACATCAATGGTCGCTTAGCTACATAAATTTTTTTATATTATTCCAAATGGTCTGCAAATACCCAGCGTGTTTACAATACAACTAATGTTGTCATGCCGGTGGGCGGCTAAACTGCTGGTCACGTCGGCGGACGTGTTAAACAGTGTTTAAACTGCCAGCAACCTTCAAGTCGACATTCGCAATACATATTTTTATAAATAAGTATACTTAAATATAAAGATTTTTAAGAAAATATAGGAACTCTTTTATGTTGAGAGTAAAGAAAAATGTAAAGTCCAGATGCTCATGCTCCCGCGACGGTCGTTTGGTGTATTTTGGATCAAGTTCAATGCAAAGGTGCTAGTTAGGTATGTAGGTACTACCCACTCGTAACTTATTTTAATATGAGTTACAAATAGTAGCTATATATTGAGTGGCTAAAACTGGTGTCAGATTTGTCCAGCTGCCGCATGCCGTAGTATCAATTGCATCTGACGTATAGCTTGACTATATTTATTTATTTAAAAGCTTTATTGAGCCAAAAGTTTCAGTATGTGGACTTAATGCTTAAGCATTCTCTCCCTGTCAACATTTAGGAAAAGAAAAGCATATGAAAGTTGGCGTCTAAATAATAGATAAGAGAAACGATATGTTTATGCAGATACACAAGTTTATGAGCTTGTTCTTTTTGGTATAGTTAAGTGGAGATGCCTTCATCCTCTCTACCATCTTTTAAATATCCTTTAGGACCTTACTCATAACTTTTCTTATATTTGTTGGAAAAACTTCATCCTCGATCTTCCTGTATAGAATTTCTTTTGGGTGCAAAATGTGTTTCACTGTTGCCAGATGCACATTATCGTAACCATCTGATAGGACGCTCTTAATTAGATATTTCTATTTATGGTTTTATAGAACTATAGAACCAAAACAGTCAGGCCCTTTGATCTCAACTATGATAAGCTTTAAAAGTCAGCAAAGGACAGACAAATGACACAATTATATACTCAATTACCTTCGTATAATGACTCCACTTGTTGCATATTTAATGTTCTGTCCAATATGGAAAATGCATAATGAGCAGATTTTGATAAAACTCTCTGATTTTGTAAGTATTTACGTAAAAAAGGCCTTTAATCATAATGATATTTCTTTATCGATTCATTATAGTTGCTTTTTAGTTGATTGAAAAAGTCAATTTTAGAAGTAATAAAAGGTTTAAAAAATTGTTTTACCATAGGATTTTCCTAAAAAGTCATAGCTACTTTTGTTATAAGGCCCATCCTGTAAACACAATATTAGACATAGCACCCGAACAAATGTTCTGACATCACTCCTGAAAATGCGAGATAAGAGACGTCACTCCTGTCCGGTCTTTTTAAGGCGCTCGGAGACGCCATCCAAAGGCAGACGTGACTTTGTAACCTTTATATCTTAAAGAGATTTTGGGTTAGCAAGGTATTTTTTTCTTGGACGTGTCTATTTTTAGGAAGTCTTTCCATAGCACAACGAAAAAAAATTATGCATCTTACCTATTCTTACATATTGCAAGAACTTAATGAAGCAATGATCAGGGCACGGAGTCGCCGTAGCCAAACACTTGTTACGATATTACAATAAACCTCATCCTTCATGTTCCCATTTACCTCCTTTCTCCATTTCATACTGTCCACCTGTCTAAAAATAATTTTATTCAATTTTTAAACTTTAGATTCCGTCCTCATCATTCTGACTCATTCCACTACCATCTCTTGAGCTGATTACATTTTCCTACCTTATATATCAGTATTGTAAATTTATAATAAATAAAATAGCTCTGTGCTTTTTCTCTCAAGTTCTCCACAACCTACCTACGTACCTTTTTATGTGGGAGCACTAGCTGCGCACTAGCTGGGGCAGTTGGAGCTCCTACATTGGCGCCCAACGTGGGGCGCCAATGTAGGAGCTCCAACTGCCGCAATTTGTAGGTATATTTTCGATACCTACACGCGGAGTGAGATAGACATGGTAGTTGATAAAATAGTTTGAAGGGTTATCTAGGGCCTGGTCAAGACAAAATTTAAAATGATGTGACCGTTTCCTATCAAATGATTTATTTCAAATGGGAGCAGCACTCGACCCCGGAAAATTCAGGTATCCCCTAATATCACGTCTTCATCCCTAATGGGGTAGACAGAGAATTTTGTGTTGCGGTCCTTAACTCTGTCTACTTAGAACCGCAAGACACTAAATGCTACTTTTAATAGCGTTATGGTGGGTAAGAAGGTAGAAAAATAAATCAAAATTGTGATGGGTTGCCAACAGTAGCAACCCATCACAATTTTGATTCATTTTTGACCGAGCGAGCGAAGCGTCTCAGTTTCGACTGGCCGAAAATTCTTTTGTCTGTCTGTTTATTCTCGCCTACAGGTCGCATTTCATAACCGATTCTCATGAAAATTTTGTGAGCAGGTTCGGTAATAATATTCATTTTTTTGTTTCGGTAATAATATAAGTACAGTTTTTCGAAATTTTTAAAAGCGGCTGAAATGGCGTTTTTATCTAAAAAAATCTCATATCTCAGCTATTTAAAAAAAAATCAACAATGTCACTACACTTTGTTGTTATTCTTATTAAGACGCAACTTTTTTGTTTAAACAACTTTTTTATACGATAAACTTTAACTTATTTATAGTCGGCGATTCGCCCGAAAGTTGTCTAGAAATCGATTTTCTGTAAGTATATTTTGTATTAGTGCATTTAGTAAGACGTCGAAAATAGAAATCTAAGGGATGACAAGTACAAAAATGGTGGGTAGTAACTGCGACGTCGGCGATACAGAGAAAAAATGTTTTTTTATACAAACATATACCGTGTGCGGTATCAAATGACACACAGTAATAAATTTCACTCTCATATTGGTCAAACCCACAGACCAGGGCCGGATCTATCATATGGCTTTTTGGGCTTAAGCCCAGGGCCTCGTGGATTCCAGGGGCCCCCAGCCAAGTCAAGTCAAAGTCAAAAATAGACGAAAAAGAAATGTAACTGATCTTGATCAAGATTGAATTACGGGTTGGCAACACTAAAGCATAAAGCTTAAAATATTACAATATAAATCAAATGTTTTACTGTCTTTTTTTCCTACACTTTGACTAATTAGGTGGGCCCCTAAGTAGTATTGTCCCAGGGCCCCCAAAACTCACGGTTCGGCCCTGCCACAGACTATATTTAGTACAAAAGTTAAATAGTTGGTCTACTGTTCTCACAGAACCACTAGTTCTAGCCGCATTGCATATTACCATAATTCTCATTTTCGCCCATTCCGATCAGCAATCTCCGAGGGAAGAGGAAGAGCTGGTAAATTCAATTTTTTTTTCTCCAGGTCCAGGATGGAAGTAGTAGATCAACTTTTTAATAATGCGAGTGACAGCAAGCCTCATACCGACCGTCACTTAGAGCCAGTGGATGAAATCTGATCATGAGGGATGTTTGCGTGTAGCGCCATCAATCTGCCTCGTGTGCTGCGCTGTCACTGCATTGATTCTCGATTAGCAAACGTAAACATGGGGTGACGTGGACTACGCAGCTAATTACTTATTTTTACGACTTTGTCCTTCAGAGTTTACTATATTGCTGGAGAAGTTAATAATATAGTCCTTTTTTTGACACAAAAAAATAACAAATATCATAGCTTTATTTTTTTTCATATACCTTAAAATGAAACCTTTAAATAAAAACTAATCACACAAATAGGTTAAGAATTGGTAAAAATAACGCGTAATATAGGTAGGTACCAATGTATGTAGAATGTACTGCCTAAACAGATAACTTTAGGCAGCTTGAAGTAGCTAAAAGCAGTGGTGATGGTGACCAAGCAGTTAAGGCCCTGGCTTTGCGCACGAGTTCGATGCTCACTAGGCGCTACTTGTACCTCTCAGCTTAAACTCAGAGGTACAATTATTTTTTGACGTGACAACGTCTTATAATTTGATGGAGCCTGCTGCACGCACGAAAGAACATGACGCATGCGGCGTTACCTCGCTCTGAGGCGTTCCATTTAAGGCTTGAAGTGCAAGCGACAGCGCGCAACGAGCGACAAAGAGGCACAATCGGCCTCAGCGTTCGGCATTTCATCAGTATTTTCTTATGACGTAGTCACGTTCAACTATCGTCAGTAAACCAAAGATTTAGAATATACAAGCCAAAGATTTAGAATATACAACAGTAAACCGACTTTACAGACAACCGTTTTTTGATGTCATAGGGCGGCAAACGAACAAGCGGGTCACCTGATGGTAAGTGATCACCGCTGCCCATGGACAACTGCAACACCAGGGGTGTAATAGAAGCGTTGCCGGCCTTTCAGGAAGGGAAGATATAGGGGGAGGGCGGAGGGGGGGGAGGGCTCCGGCTCTTTCACTCACCGAACGAAGCATTGAAGCGGTGACGCTACTACTCAGACGTCTTCTGTGAGAGTGTGGTACTTCCCCGGACGAGCCGGCCCATTCATGCCACTAGCAAAACAGAGTTTTGCCGGTAGCGTGGCTCTACCACAATTTGTACTTATGTACGATATGGTGAGAATATATAGTATGGAACTCGATGGAGTTGCGTCGTTTTATTACTGAGATCTGTCGCCCTACCACCATCCTCGTGATCATATCCTAGTCATCATCTACCATAAAGTGCTCGTCAAGAAGATAAATCAAATTAATAAACTTCATAAGACATGTTTTTTGAATGTTTGCAAAATTTGAGCTCAATCTGTTAAGGCAAACTGGTTGAAAATTGAGTTGCTAGATTTGACCTAAACAAACATGCGTACATACAAGAGACACATTGCAAAAAAGAGTTTTATTATCATTATTTTTGCAAGTTAAATGAAACATCACAAAAAAGGCAGCATGAAACTTCTGATATAACAGCTACCGCAAATCAATGTTTTACCTGGTTGAGTCGAGGAGTGTGACTACCTTCCCTGATTCCCTGTGTATTTTCGTACATCTGAATATTCGTCAAAGCAAAAGTGCATCCTGTCGGTGGCAGATTTAGGTCATTGCTGGACAGCTGCTGCCATATGCCGCTCAGATGTGCCAAAACATTTTCAACCAAAGACAGTAACGGAAAATTTACTGTTTCATAGCTGTGAGAAAGTTTATATTTAGATTTTTACTCAATAAAGTTATAATCGCTTATCGGGTTAGAATGAAATTTGGCATTTAAGTCTACTTATATAGCTTACTCTATTTAAATTTTAATTATTAGTACAACACTAACTATGCGTTAATTTACCCAATTTTTTATGACATACTCCGTGGTTAACACGCTAGTCCGCCACTCCGGAAGTTCTGGGTTCGATCCTCAGCCAGAGCAAGTTGGAAAATGGCCTTTAGAGATCCGTACTTTGATCTTGAGTATGAATATCCCACTTTTGGTTTTTGCGAGTAGTATTTAAACTGGTACAACACAATTTGTGGCGCTCCGGCTGGGACGACTGTGAGTTTAAAGAAAAATATACCTATTTTTTCATTTTTTTTATTGTTATTAGAAACATAAATATATTAGTTTATTCACATGATTTCATAGATTTTACGTCAAAACAGATATTTTAGTAAAAAAGGGCTGAAGTTTTATTTCACACAATTGTATCAATCCAGGCCAAGGTTAGGTAGTTGTTACTAAAAAAAATTGTAGGTCTGTGGTCGTTACCATCAGAAGCAGATCATTTGAGTTTTCAGACCTGCCGAATATTTCAAGATATATCTCTCTAGAATCAATAGCATAGGTGTGAAAAGATGATAAATTTTGAAGGATGCTGTCCTGCAAGTTTTCCGTTTCAATATATTGAAAGATTACCATTGTTATAATTATACATTAAAAATTATACATCATAATTTTAGGCTACCTTGGGCCCCCCTGTCATCATCGCTACAATTGTGCGATATCACAATTGTAGCTTTGGTAACTTGGGCCTCAATCAATTGTGTGGGTCAACATATTCCACGATCGCGGCCGGAAAATGGAAAACTAACCTGAGATTCGTGAGAAGAAAGTTGTATCTAATTAATTAGTAAAGATTAATCATTTTACCATTGAAATTAAGTGTAGTTTGGCCGTCGGTCTGAATGGGATAAACACATTTTATACCTACTTGTAGAAAATATTTGTAAAGCAACATAAAAAATGATTCAAAAAAATTGATCATGTCCGGATGTCGGTATGGACGAATGTGCCACGATTACGCTCCAAATACTTAACGTATTTATATCATTTTTTAATAGCTTCATCATGTCACGGGATTGTTTCCTATTGAAAATTTGTATTAAACTATCAATTCGTTTAATTATAATTAATTATTTTTATTTTTATTTGAAAGAGCGTTATGAGACGTGCAGTTCTCGATTTTCCAAACTTATTTCAAATTGTCCTGGGTCTTGGGTTTTTATTTATTATGTATTTATCATAAAATATAGTATCGTTGAGTTAGTATCCCGTAACACAAGTTTAAACTTACTTTGGGGCTATCTAAATCTGTCTGATTTGTCCCTATTTATTTATTTCTTCTTCTTCTTTAGGTGTCGCATTCCTGAAGATTGGTAGTCAGCTCTTAAAATCTCGATCCATGGCAAGCCTAAACAGTTGTTGTACCGTTTTGATACCAGTCCATTGTCGGATTCCTCAGCCATGACATTTTACGACGTCCCAACTTGCGATCTCGATCCATGGCAAGCCCAAACAGTTGTTGTACCGTTTTGATACCAGTCCATTGTCGGATTCCTCAGCCATGACATTTTACGACGTCCCAACTTGCGATCTCGATCCATGGCAAGCCCAAACAGTTGTTGTACCGTTTTGATACCAGTCCATTGTCGGATTCCTCAGCCATGACATTTTACGACGTCCCAACTTGCGATCTCGATCCATGGCAAGCCCAAACAGTTGTTGTACCGTTTTGATACCAGTCCATTGTCGGATTCCTCAGCCATGACATTTTACGACGTCCCAACTTGCGATCTCGATCCATGGCAAGCCCAAACAGTTGTTGTACCATTTTGATACCAGTCCATTGTCGGATTCCTCAGCCATGACATTTTACGACGTCCCAAACTTGCGATCTCGATCCATGGCAAGCCCAAACAGTTGTTGTACCGTTTTGATACCAGTCCATTGTCGGATTCCTCAGCCATGACATTTTACGACGTCCCAAACTTGCGATCTCGATCCATGGCAAGCCCAAACAGTTGTTGTACCGTTTTGATACCAGTCCATTGTCGGATTCCTCAGCCATGACATTTTACGACGTCCCACATTGCGATCTCGATCCATGGCAAGCCTAAACAGTTGTTGTACCGTTTTGATACCAGTCCATTGTCGGATTCCTCAGCCATGACATTTTACGACGACGTCCCACCTTGCGATCTCGATCCATGGCAAGCCTAAACAATTGTTGTACCGTTTTGATACCAGTCCATTGTCGGATTCCTCAGCCATGACATTTTACGACGTCCCACCTTGCGATCTCGATCCATGGCAAGCCTAAACAGTTGTTGTACCGTTTTGATACCAGTCTATTGTCATATTCCTCAGCCATGACATTAAAATTTGCACATCCCGCCACCTTGCGCTTCCCTGCAATTTTACCCATCTTTATGGTGTTTAGTTAATTCACTTTGTCTTCATATTTTACCCCAAGGCTGGCTGAAAGAAATCGCTTTAGTTAGTAATTATACCTATATTATCATTGGCTTTAGTATAAGCTCGCCTGAGTACGTAGGTACTCAGGCGAGCTTATACTATTTGTTCTAATATTACTTTTAATTGTGCAATGAATTTTTTTTATCATTTTTATCTTATCTTAATGTCTGGATTAACACTTGCTTTCCCGGAAATTCATGGGGTGGTGTTTTCAAATATTGAACTGTCCTTATCAAAGTATTGAACAAAATAAAAATTCATTAGATTAGATATCCTTGTTTTGCCGAAAACAATATCTGATGTGATGATTGACATGGCTCATCGAATTGTACCTACCTACCTGTTGCATTTTTTTCTTATCTGCGTATAAAAGACGATTATCTACCGGCGTACCTAAAATGTTTTTTTATCGTTTAATCCATTGTAAATTACTTATTTGCATTCAACAATAAATTAATTTTGGAACAATGGAATATTTTTGTGGTTAATCTGATTTTTTATTAAAATTGCGATTGATTTATTGGCAGTCATTTAGATTATTATATTTATTTATAGGTACTTGGAATTGTAAAGGCGCGTGCCTAGCGCGTGATTATGAATCACGTATTAATCTCTTATATCTTGAACCACACACTTTTACACAATTTGACATTAGTGGTGGCCACAAACTCTTGACGGCATGAAAGAGTTGCTAGGAATAAAGTAGGGTAACGTATGTAGGGTAACCTAACAATTCCTTCTGGTTTTTTTTAATTATTTTATTTTATCAAACTTTATCGTTCCAAAGTACAATTATACTTATAAGACAAATAAAAAACATTTATAATACAAATGAGAAAGGAACAGCAGGAAAGGGTCGGCCTCAGTGAACATTCTGCGACCAGATTGCAGACGTTCTAAAAAAGGAGAGGTTAAAAGTACCCGTAACCGATGAGAGAGTGATGAGTGTAGATGAAACGAAAGAGGTCTGTCAGGATCGTAGCAAGTGGAGGTCCTTAGTCTCTGCCTACCGTTGTGGGAAAAATGCGAGATACTATGTATGTATGAACATATATACTTTTAACAAATGGCGGACAGTATTTTCTCCCAGCCAACCATACCTAGGGATAAACAGAGAAAAATATGCGGCACAAAAAAACTAAACTAAACGAAATTTATTAATTTACTAGGCGGAACTCTAATTATACATGTAATAATATTTAACTACTGTTTTGTAGTTTAGTAGTCTTCGTTACGCTATTTCCGTGCTTCGGAAGGCACGTATAAGCCTTTGGTCCCGGCTGTCATCATTGTATGGCAGACGTCAAGCTATGTCAGATGCCTTTAGGCAGCTTGAAAAATCTGACACCAGTGTTGGCCACTTACACACACGAAAAAACAAAAAACGCGACGCTAATAAAGTACTTGGTAACTTTATATTTAACTGTAGGTAGGTACGCTTTAGGTATACAAAGATATCTACACGGTGATTTTTTATTGGTTTTGGAACCGAAGACCACTTCATAAGGATCGTTAGTAGGACCTAATTAGCTAGTCAAAATAGAAATTCAGAAACAATAAATGATGACTGAAACTCGAAAGTAAAATCATGAGATCAATTAGTAGCACTGGCGCCTAGCAGCGGCCGGCTAGATTTCGAGTTCATCGGGGTCACGCGGCAGCTTTAGACGGGCGTAACTACGTGGTCTCGATCGTTTTTGCAACTTTTTTATCTTATGTCATACACAAATTTAGATTACGTGTATGGATTGAGGATTTTTTTTACCATACGACATTTTTTTGACCAATGAAAAGTCAGCGTGTATATGGGAGATTTGTCTTACACTAAGAATCCAACCACTTCTGGATGAGGAATTTTTCAAAATAAATAGCTATATTTAAAACTAGACAACTCGTTTATTTCTGGATATATGTACCTACCTATGACGCAGAGTCCTCATTCCAAGATTCCAGAAGTGATTTGAACTAGGCCGAATGTGTTTCATTCTCATTTTGACAGACAGGCTATAAACTGTAGATATTATAAACCTCATCACACATTGGGCCAAAATTTAACTGTAAATTCTTTTTTTTTGACAAGTAACATTAATTGAGCTAGCCCCAAAGTAAGTTCGAGACTTGTATTATGGGATACTAACTCAACGATATTTTATTTTATAACAAATACATATATATATATAAACATCCAAGACCCAGGACAATTTGAAAAAGGCCATTTTCCAACTTGCCCTGACTCTGGGTGGCGGACTAGCATGGTGACCACTACGCCACGGAGGTCGTCCGTCCGACCGCGACGTTTGGCTCAAAAGTCTAAAGTCCGAAATTAAGACTTTATTTTAAAAAGTTCACGCTCTTTTACAGGTATATGTACATATTGTTTTTATTTATTCTTCTGTTCTTCTTTGAAGATGCCACATGCAACTGAAAAAATACTTACTCGTACCAGATACTATTATCATTTGCAAAAATTATCACAATAAATAAATAGGTACTTACCTACCTACCCGCGTCATTCCATAAGCCTGTTTATTTCGGCCAGGAAGCAGACAGGTTTTTGTAGTTAAAATTCGCACGCTAAACCCCAGAGCATTTCGGTCGGTTTCCCTACAGGCAATTGGAGTAAGTTTTAATTCAAGTTAGATTCCAAATGCATGTTGATTTCGGCCAGAGAGCACACAGACTTTTGTAGTATATTTTCAATCTCAATTCCAGCTCTAAGAATTGTTAAAAAAACATTTTATATTTTATAACATGACGTTTTGGTACCTACTATTTACATGTCCATACCTAAAGGGAGTAAAAAGAATCGTAAATTCTTCGCAAACAGACTTTATGAATATAAGATCCGTCTGTTGTGGGTGCCATTTGGCTCCTAAAATACAAAAACACTTATTTCCAACAAAGTTCGTATTCTGATGAAAGAACTTTATGAACGGTGGATACTGTACTAGGTAGGTATTTTGAATATTTTCGGAATGCCGAAATGGGGATTTGTTTATGGAGCCGCAACCTAAAAATACAGTTCATTTCTCAGTCCTCACTTATGAGCGGTCATAAACACACTTATTATACGCAGATAGGGATGTGAACTGGGAAAACCACTTATTTTTTTTACAAGTTTTCATTTAGTTTCACCTGTCTGTCTGTCTATCTATAGTTAAATCTTATATGTTAAAGTTGACGTGACGTGAACCATAAAATGGAGCTGATATGATGATGGAGCTGGAAGGTGGTCATAGGAACTCTGTAATTAAACGACCCAACGTTATTGAGTTTGGGCTTGTTTGATATGTCTTGATCTTGAATTTTCTCTTAAACTAAAAATAATATTAACATGAAAATTTATATTCAGAAAGACTTAATTAAAATCTGTCTGAAGATAAATTTTCATGTTAATATCATTTTTAGTTTAAGAGAAAATTCAAGATATAAGTAGAGGGCCTGTTCAGGTATCTTGGTACTTAACTGTACTATCCATAAATTATGTCACATGAATTTTATGAACTTTTGACTTCCACCCCTCCTCCTTGTCACAGTTAGTTCAAATTTTGAGATCCACACCCCCTTTTGAGACGTAACAGATACCGATTTTTATTTAATTTAATGAAACAAGCGAGCATCTAAATATTTAACTGATAAAGCTGAAAATATTTTAAAGTTTATTTATTATTAAAATTTGTGTTTTATTGCTTGGATATAGATTTTGTGTTGTGATGTAACGAACCGTATGACCCCTCCTACTCCTTGTCACACAATGTCATACTTCATTGACCCCTTTCCTCGCATGTAACATAATTTATGGATGGTCCCTCATCAAAAATTATTATGTAATTACTGAACTTTCAATAACTGCGCGTTGTCTAAGTTGACTCTGGATTGTTAGAGAAAACCTCGCTCGCTCGTAAAATGAATAAGCCAAATAATTCAATAATCAATAAATCGTAAAAAATCTGCTCGTAATTTTCTCAATTCACGGGACGTTTAATAACTCAAAAAATTGTTGGGCATGATGCCAAAGAATTTATCATCATCATAACAAAATCATAAACCACCTCTGTGGCCGAGTAGTTATCATGCCATGCAGTCACACCGGATAGGAGGTCCAGGGTTCGATTCTCAATCAGGTCAAAATAGTGATTGATATTTTTCAGATTGTACTTTGAGGCTAGCTCAATCCTTGTGATTTTTTCGTTAAAAAGACGTACTTAGATTAAATAGGAATATCTGCTAACTTCTACAAAGGTAATTTTATGGCCATTGCCAAAAATCCATGTCACCTTCCGTTTAAATATTAAAAAAACCTACAATTTTAACCTCGTGATAAGTTTATTTTAAAATTTTAATTTCGTAATAAGTTTGTTTATTTAAACTATAATCCAGCCTTAAAAAGTTGTCAAGTAGTAAAATTATACTAGGTATCTCGTCTGTCAATATCGACTTGATTTGGGCGGATAACGGTTTTACCCAAGTAATAAAGTTCATTCGTGTTTTAATATAATAATATTGTTAATCTTTTATATTTAAAAAGTTTACCTTAGATACTCATACCTAAATATACAATGTGAAAGTGACATACCCATAATAAATCTAACCAATCTAACAAATAACTAGATCACTGTAGTAAGATGAAACTAAAATAACAGTCAAAAACAAAAAAAAAACGACATTCCCATACAAATTGCCGGGCAGCTGCACAAATTTTGTATGGATTTTTTTTAGTTTTTTGCCTGTTATTTTAATGTAATTATACTATAGAACTTTTATTCAAATAGCTAAGATAGAATTATTTACATATTTACACATAAAAAGAAAAAGTGAAGTATCTACTATAAATTTAATCTAAAAAATCGCGCTCATGCGGCATAGTGCCAAGAACGCTGGCCGCATTTCCCCGCTGGATCGCAATACTGATGCGTTGGGCGAAAAAGCAGCCAGCTCTCTTGTCGCCAGCGGCGAAAATCAGACTTGGGGAGATCTCTTTAAGGAGACCCCTAGCACAGGGGCCCCATGGTCCGAAAGTCTCCACGCCAAACTGCACAAAAATATAGTCATCGTTTAACGAACGATCTCAGCGTTTTCAGCAGCCGAACCAGCTTTTGAGACTGATCCCCTGAGATGGGAGGGTGTCAGTGTGTCAACGCATGTGGCGTCCCACACTAACGCCCTGCCGCGTTCCCAGGGGATCAGTGACATTCCATCAGGTCTCTTGCCATCATCACGTATTACACCCTGAGGTTCGAGGGTGTCATCTGAGAAAAGAATGCGTGCTGCATTTCTTATTTTATAGTGATCTGGTATAGCACGTGGTTTAATTTATTCCGGGTATGTCGGTATATTTCGAACAAACATGCACCAGAAAATCAAGTGCAATTCATGAGACTAAAACGAAGTGATTAAATACTCTTTGCATAAATAAAATGAATAAATATATAGGGACAAATCGCACTGATTAAGCTAGCTTCCAAGTTAGCAGGAGACCAACATACTAAATACTTACATCACACTAATATTATAAAGGCGAAAGTTTGTGAGTGTGTGTGTGTGTATGTTTGTTACTTCTTCACGCGCAAACGGCTGGACCAATTTTAATAAAATTTGGTACGCACAAAGCTGACACCCTGGATTAACACATAGGCTAACACCGTGGGGCGCAGCTAGTACATACATAATATTATGACTTTATCCCTAAAGAGGCAAACATAGCATTTTGGTCTTGCAGCTCTAAGCAGAGCCCAGAGCCGTAAGACTCAAAGGCCACTTTTAGCGTGATGGTGGGCGAGAAGGTGGAAAAAGGAATCAAAATAATGATGGGTTGCTAGCTAACAATCACATAAATGCATCCTTACGGAAGAAAACGGGGGAAAAACAACAAAAGGTTTAAAAAGCAGCAAAAGTGAAGGTCCATTTAAATGGTGAAAGTGTCATGGCTGTTGCATACGATTTTATTAGCCCCCGAGAAAAAGGTATACCCATAATAAATCGAACTACGGGCTATACTAGATCACTATATAATAAAATAACAGCAAAAACAAAAAAATCGGCAATTTTATATGGGAATGTCGAATTTTTCTTTTGGTATTTTGGTTGTTATATTAATTTCATTAAACTTTAGTGATCTAGTATAGCCCGTGGTTTGATTTATTACGAGAATGCCCCTTCTACGTTGTATAAATTTGACGCGAATGTCTAAATAAACAAATAATTATATAGCGACAAATTACACTGATTGAGCTAGCCCCAAAGTAAGTTCGAGACTTGCGCTATGGGATACTAACTCAACGATACCATATTTTATAACAAATACATATAAACATCCAAGGCCTAGGACAATTTGAAAAAGGCCATTTTCCAACTTGCCCCGACCGGGGAACCTCTGGGTGGCGGACTAGCATGGTGACCACTACGCCACGGAGTGTATCTGCATCGTAGCCCTCGAACGGATGGACCGATTTTGATGCGGCATTTTTTACGTGAAAGTAAGTTCCCTTGTGGTGATGAGGTAGTGAAAATCATAATAGTAGTAGTAGTTACAAATCTATTGAGATTGTTGTTTCAGCCTGGAAGACTTCCAAGCAGTGGATTTATGAATTATTTCTATCGAATTTAGCGCAATCCTTCATAAGAACTATTCAGTGTTTATTGTTATGGAAAAATCTGCACGCACGTGTAGTGTATGTGAGTCATGAAACTAGGTTTTTTTGTCAATGGTGTACAGGATTAGCTACATTTTCACGATGTTATCCCTTTATTCATACATCTTAATTCGCAAGACCGTTTTTTTGAAGCAATAGATAACTTGCATGACATTACACATACAAGCACCCAAGTTAACACAAAAATACATTCATATTTCAAACACATTAATTTAGCAAAATGAGTCGAAGTAATTAATGGTTATGCATGCAAATCAAATTTATACACATTTTATGTAATCTCATGTCATTATTATTTTGTAATCATCTATATTAAATTCAAAATTTGATCTTTACAACAAAATTTTTGTATCTAGAACTTATAATAGGGAAGAACTGGTTCTCGGGATACAGGTTATCCTAGTCCGAGAGCCAGGGCTACATTTATCTTGTAAATCTGTTTGTTGAGAATAAATGATTATTATTATTATTATTATGACCTAAACGAAACGTCACTCGAAAAATCCTTTATTGCTTCATCGAGTTTATTTGCCAGGAAATGAAAAAAAAAACCTGCAACCCCCACACGCTCCATAATACCCTATATACGTGCTTAACTAGTTTCTCGAGCCTGGTACTGGTTCAACGAGGTCTGACGTGGATGCGCTAGTAGACCGAGGCCGATAAGTACACATATAAATAAATATAAATAAATAAATATATAGGGACAAATCACACTGATTGAGCTAGCCCCAAAGTAAGTTCGACACTTGTGTTATGGGATACTAACTCAACGATACTATATTTTATAATAAATACTTAAATAGATAAACATCCAAGACCCAGGACAATTTGAAAAAGGCCATTTTCCAACTTGCCCTGACCGGGGATCGAACCCGGGACCTCTGGGTGGCGGACTAGCATGGTGACCACTACGCCACGGAGGTCGTCAAATCAACACATATCGGCCCGTTGCTGTAAGTGCAGTCATGTTCTTTGTAAAGTGGACTTATTTCCTATGCTCTTGCTGCGAAATGCTGGCTGGGTGAGCACAGAACTGAACTAGATAGGTTTTACTATAAGAAGAAATAACACCTACTTCGAAATCCTACACTAGCTACAGAAAAACAAAACAATATCAAGATTTCATACAAAATGACATAAAAAAAATGTTTTCCCGTATTTTGTAATCAAACTATACAATAGTAGTTAACTACGCCCAACGCTCTGGCTCTTCCATACAAAAGTGTGCAGCCGTCCGGGCAATAAGTATTGGAATGTCGATTTTTTTTTTGGTTTCTTGACTGTTATTTTAATTTCATTATACTATAGTGAAGTTTAACTCGTGGTTCGATTTATTACGAGTATGTCCCTTCTACATTGTATGAATGTACGCACACCGCTTAAAGGACTACCTGAATTTTCCGGGGTCCAGTGCTGCCCCCATTTGAAAAAAAATTTGGAAAGAAAACGAAGACATAATTTAAAATTGTATCTTGACCAGGCCCTAGATAACCCTTCAAACTATTTTATAAACTACTGTTTACAGTTGAAAGTGAGAACGTGAAGCTTTTCTACGCACAATTGCGAAAAACGGCCACTTCTGGCGTATGTGCGTAGAAAAGCTTCACGTTCTCATTTTAAAATGTATACTAATAGTTCATAAAAAAGTTAAAAGGGTTATCTAGTACCTCGTCAAAACAAAATTTTAAATGATGTCTCCGTTTTCTTTTAAATGATTTATTTCAAATAGTGGCAGCACTGGACCCTGGAAAATTCAATTAATTAATCGGGGATCACAAATTCAGAATACAGAAACCGCGCGGAAAACTATCAGAGTCGTGCACTTTTCATTTTCAGTTCCAAAGAGACGCGTTCATCCATCCAGCCAGTCGTTCGCGTATCTCAGAGCGCGTCGAACGCGTCTGTACTGTAACATCTTATCAAACCTTTGTACACGCGGGAACCGCTCTTTTCGCACAAAAATTTATGATTTCTGATAAAAAACGCATATTCCAGTACTTTAAAATGATAAATACTACTTATTTAATTTAGCAACGATGTGAAGTTTTTTGGAAATGAGTGGGAAATGAACTGGACTTTGTTTATGGAGGAAGTATAAAAGTTAGACAGTGTATGTGTAGTGCTAAAATGTATTTTTGGAAGTTACAAATTTTGGCGGTTTGTTTTTTTCTGCTCGGTAAGAATTGTTTTTTTTTTGTAGTTTAGTTATATAATAAAATCATTTCAAGGCTACATAAATGTGTATTGATTAAAGAGACAAATTTGATCTTTTTTATAACAAATAATTGACCAAGTGCGTGTTGGGCCACGCGCAGTGTAGGGTTCCGTAGTTATGAATGCCAACTTTGAGTTTATGCCACTAAAAACGTCTAAAAACTAATTTTCTATTGAATTTGTATGAGATTTTCCTTTTCCGCGTACATTTTACAAGTTGATCGCCTATAACTTTTTAATTTGTAAATCCTACTTAGCTCTGATAGTTTTCCTTTAAATTTCGTTATATTTACTATAGCTGTGAATTTTTTCACGTGTCCATATATAACCGTTTAGCAGATAGAGGGAGGGGGGGGGGACACTTCACTCTAACAAAAATGTTCACTTTAAAACCAAATATTTTAGAAACGGATTCCTAGATCTCAAAACGATGATCACAAGCTCATAAGATTTTTGAAAGACCTATTCATCGATACCCCACATGATTGGTTAGTCAAAAAAATAAAATTGACTTTTGACTTTATTAGTATGGGAAGTACACTAAAAAATTTTTTTTCATATTTTGTTTTAACACTTTTTCCGCATAATTAATATACATACCTATACCAAATTACAGCTTTCTAGTACTTATAGTCGCTGAGTAAAACCGAGGACGAACAGACAGATAGACAGACATGGCGAAACTATAAGGGTTCCTTGTTTACTACGGAACCCTAAAAAGTGTGCTTTCCGGATATAAAAAAAGAGTTCCGGGCTTAGAGGTAGCGCGGCTAAAAAACTTAACAGTAATCGACATTTTTGTTTTTCGGAATTGGGACCCAGTCGAAATAATTGACTGTCGAAATTCCGAATGACACTCATCACTACGAGTGTCTCGATCGACTTTTATGATCGATGGAAGATGTTTTTAGGGTTCCGTACAAAAAATGTAAAAACGAAGCCCTCATAGGATCACTCGTGTGTCTGTCTGTCGTCGAACGTACAGACAGACGCACGAGTGATCCTATGAGGGCTTCGTTTTTACATTTTTTGTACGGAACCCCACTAAAATCATCATCATCATCCGAGCATCTTCGGTAAGGGAACGTACCCATACTACGTAACCTATTTAGGGGGGGGGGGGGGGGGTCTTAAAAATACTAAGATCAGTCACAGGAGTGTGGGGGGGTAGCTCAGATTTTTGTCACGTAGTCGATTTCACCGGGAGAAACGTCCTGTTTTTTGGACTATCTTTGAATCTGGCGCGCAATGTTGAGTCAATTCAATTCAATTAAATTCAAATATATCTTTATTATCATAGGATATTTATAATATCTCTTAATAATCGTCACTTTGTTTTATTGCACAATAATTGTTGACGTCAAAAAGTTACTTAGAGCTAAGTTTACTGCCGCCTCCAAAGCGCTAGTGCAGAAGAAGCGGTAACAAACTGCACTGCAGCATTTTCTCCAAGAACGTCAACTCACAATGAAATTAATATTTATAGTTGATATGTGGACAGAGTATACATTGTTTGTTGTCATAATTTAAATTAATTTTTTAATGTCGAAATTTTGAAATAATGTCGAATCAATTTGTAAATTCAGTATGTACTTAATGTACCAGATTATGACCATTTCTGAGTATACAAACCTTTAAGAGGGACCCGCGCCAAGCTCAAGCCAGACTTTGTTGTCTTTAAGATAGTCATCGGTCCTATAATAAGCCTTCTCACAGAGTACCTTCTTTACATAAGCTTTAAACTTTTTGTCAGGCATATCAAGGACCGATTGTGGCAGTTTATTATAAAAAGTATACCGTTCCCCATAAACGTTTTACTAACTGTTTTGAGCCTATAATACGGGGCAACTAAGTCACTTTTATTGCGTAAGTTTCTGACGGTAAAATCGCTTACTTTATTGTATGAGGAAATATTTTTCCTTACATACAGTATGTTTTCAAATATATACTGTGATGGTAAGGTTAGTATACCTATTTCCTTGAATAATTCTCTGAGTGAGTCTCTAGATCCTAAGCCGTAGATAGCTCGAATTGCCCTTTTTTGTAAAATGAAAATAGTCTGAATATCGGCTGCACTCCCCCATAGCAGTATGCCGTATGACATTAAACTATGAAAGTAACTAAAGTACACTAGTCTAGCAGTTGCTACATCAGTCAATTGTCTTATTCTCCTAACAGCATAAGCCGCAGAGCTAAGCTTATTTGAAAGTTTTGATATATGAGCGCCCCACTGAAGTTTCGAGTCGATTGTAATTCCTAAGAAGGTAGTACTTTCAACAAGATCGAGTTTTTCGCCATCTATCAGTATGTCGACGCAAGCTTGCCTCACATTGGGAAGAGAAAATCGAATGCATTGGGTCTTTTTCGCATTTAACATGAGGTTATTGGCAGTAAACCAATCAGAAATGGAAGACAAGGTGCTGTTCACCGCGCTAGCATCTGTGCTATGACGGTCAATTTTGAATATTAGCGAGGTGTCATCAGCAAACAGCACTATGCCTGCCTGTTTCTCAACCATGTAAGGCAAGTCATTTACATAAACTAAGAAAAGGAAAGGTCCTAGAATAGAACCTTGTGGTACGCCGATTTTAACATTAGATCCGTGCGATTTTATGCCGTTTAAATCAACAGTCTGAAGCCTATCTGTTAAATAAGATTCTATTAATTTAATTGAATTTTCATCAAAACCATATTGACTAAATTTAAGCAAAAGTGTCGGATGATCTACGCAATCAAATGCTTTAGAGAGATCGCAAAAGGATCCAATCCCATCATTTTTGCTCTCCCATGCGTCGTAAATATGAGTGATGAGTGCCACTCCCGCATCGGTGGTTGATTTTCCGCCAGTAAAGCCGAACTGTTGGCTATGGAAAAGGTTGTAGGTCTTGAAGTGAAGTAGCATTTGATTGAGCATTATCTTTTCGAACACCTTACTCAAAACTGGCAAGATAGATATAGGTCTGTAGTTGCCAGGGTCTGTTTTTTCTCCTTTTTTGAATAAGGGGATTAGTTTACTACATTTCATTAGGTTAGGAAATATGCCTTCATCAATACATTCGTTAAATATAATAGCTAAGTCACCAGCTATGACATTTATAATATGGCTTACTACAGCAACGACATGCCCCAATGATCTTCCGACTTTTTTTAAATTTAACTGTTTAAATGCTTCTACTATATCACTAGGGCCAACATGCTTAAATTTAAATTTAGAATCACAAGGCCTAACATTATTCTTAAGCAACGCTTCAGCACGTTGGGGGTTAGAATCCACATTGGAAGTAAGTTCCAAAGGTATGTTAGTAAGAAAATTATCAAAAATATTAACAATTTATTCAGGTTTAGTGTGCTTCTTTAACTCACAGTTGGTGGCGCTGACGCTTGTATGTTGAAACGTCAGCTGATTGTAAACAGGCACTGTTTCACTGTTTGTCAGGCATTTTGTAGTTTGGTGAAGTTGTCAAGTAAGTCGACGAGAGTTCATGCTCTACAATAATGTCACTGTACGATCGGCTATACAAAGCGTTTATAAAATGTTAAAGTTTTTCTTCTTCATAATATTTAATTTAATATGCAATTTATTAATAATTTTAAGCATGCATGCAGTCTTTTGCAATAAACGGCGTGTTAATAAACACAAATATGAGTCAAATTATTATTATTTGTTACACTTTCTGCTTGCAAACTGATTAAAAATCATACTTGTCAATACTACGTAAAAACTTGAAGGGGGGGGGGGGGTCTTGGCATATCCTACGAGTTGTTACCGAGGGGAGGGAGGGGTTAAAAAATTTAAAAAAATAGGTCACGTGGTATGTGTACGTTCCCTAACGAGTCAGAACCCGGGGTCCGCTACCTAATCTAGGTGATTTATCGAGGTTACTGGTTTTTACACAGACCGACTGTCGTCGCAACCCAAAAGGTAGACAGAACCAGTCCTTGGATAAGTTTGAGGGCAAACGCTAGATGGCGTTCAAAAACCACACTTTATACATACGTTCCGAAATACGGAATCATCGTTATTTTAAAAAATTTGGTGATTCAAGTCTGCAACCTCTTAACCAAACTGGACACTTTTTACAAAGTATGCTTACCAGTGCGATTTGAACCCACGACCTCCGGATTACAAGGCGAACGCCTTGACCAGTAGGCCACGGAGGAAGTCTATATTAAAGAATAATTAGTTTCTGTTTTTCTGGTAGCATTAAGTTCACGTTTTGTACCATTGTGGTAAAGTAAATAAATATTTAATAAATAAATATGTATGGACAAATAACACAGATTGAGCTAGCCCCAAAGTAAGTTCGTGACTTGTGTTATGGGATACTAACTCAACGATACTATATTTTATAACAAATACATATATAGATAAACACCCAAGACCTAGGACAATTTAAAAAAGGCCATTTTCCAACTTGCCCTGACCGGGGATCGAATCCGGGACCTCTGCGTGGCGGACTAGCATAGTGACTACTAGCCACGGAGGTCGTCAAAAATTCCATATCATTCGATCTAATCAGATAGCACTGGTAATCGTGTATTTTCCGCATTTAAAGTCTCTACCTAAACCTCTTCACTTGTTTGACAGTCGCGTCCCTTGAAGGGCTCTCTTGTAATTTGACCCAATTTGCAAAAGGGCTTGGTCGATCCACTGTCAATACAGTTCAAGGTTCGGGTTCACCAATAACAGGCCAAGTGCGAGTTGGAGTCGCGCACTAAGGCCAATTCATTTAAATTTAAGAGAGACGCTCTTGTCGGTGGAGTTTCTTCCATTCCTGTCTGTCCTCAGCCAGCCTTTTGACGTCTTGGTACGACACCACTCCTACTTTCTCCTTTATTTGTTTTATATAAGCTGTGCCTGGGCTTTCCTCTTCCCCTTCTTCCTTCCATTTTGCCTTCTATTCTCGTCTTCATAAATTCGTCGCGCCGTCGAAGGCCATACATTATCTATAAAAAAATCACGTTTGATGTATGGGAGCCAACTTAAATATTTATTTGATTCTGTTTTTAGTATTTGTTGTTACAGCGGCAACAGAAATGCATAATCTGTGAAAATTTCCACTGTCTAGCTATCACGGTTCATGAGATACAGCCTGGTGATAGACAACAGACGGACGGACGGACAGCGGAGTCTTAGTATTAGGGTCTTATTGTCCTAAACCCTAAATTGAGGATATTGATCAACTGTAACTGTTCTTTTTTCTTTCTTTTTAATGTCCTTTATTTTATTATTTTTACTTGTTCTTTCTTATTTTGACGAGTACATTGTTCTTTGTTCATGGGTAGCTTTGAGATTATTATTTCGCAACTATCCTATGCTTTGAATGATGATCTGACGTCAACAACTACGTAGGTATTATAAAATCGAAAGAAAAATTTCAATAAGGAAGTTTCCAACAACGCAAATCAGATACTTTTTTCTAAACGTCAAAACAAACATTTTCTATGGAATTTGTATGAAATAAAGACTTATGACGTCATAAGTTCTTGGAGTCAAATAGCGCACTTAATATCAGTTTTTCTACAATAACAAATCTAAAATCACGTTAAAATGGATATGTTTTAAAATAAGTGATATTATTTTGGGACGTTTGATTTTCTTAAACGTACCAAATAATTTATTTTTGACTCAGGAAACTTCCTTATTATCAAGTGATACAAATATCCAAAGATAAATAAATGGTTTTGACTTGACTTTGACATTGACTTTGATGCCATAAGACAAAGTCTTGTAAATTTTAGCTAGCCCGCAATGAAAAAAGACGTGAAAATCAATTTCAAAATAATGTTTCGTAACTAAAAACCACTTCAACAGTAAACTACACGAATTTTGATAAAAGTTCTTTGGGACTACTTGATGCGTTTGCTATTTCAAACAAAAAAAAATTTTCAACATGGTCCTGGCGCCATCGAGTAATCGAGGAACATACTTACATAAAGATTCCGACGAATTGACAACCTCCTCCTTTTTTGAAGTCGGTTAAAAATCGACGTGTAAAATTTATTATTATTTATCCATTTTTTTTTTGCTATATTTATACAACGTGGAAGCGACATACCCGTAATAAATCAAACCACAGGCTATACTAGATCACGTTAGTATAATAAAATTAAAATAACAGTCATAATACAAAAAAAAATTGGCACTTCCATACGAAAGTGTGCAGCCGCCCGGGCAATTTGTATGGGAGTGTAATTTCTTTTCCGACTTTCATTATACTATAGTAATCTAGTATAGCCCGTGGTTCGATTTATTACGGTAATGTCCCTTCGACGTTGCATAAGTTGTAGAAAGTATTTTTGAAGATTTTCAAGTTTTAAATTGAAATTAATTTAGTTTTTAGTTGGAATACATGTATATTTTTCAACTTCTTTGCATTGCAAAAGCTACAAAGCGTTTCGTACGATGAAAATAGGTAAAATGCGACACAAATAAGTTGAACAAAATGGCGGACCTCAAAGCATTTTTGTACAATTTCTCGACACGTAAATTGAACCAAAATGGCGGTCGTCAGCGCATTATTTGTACCTGCGTCGATAACCGACATTTCGGTTCATCCGACGTGCCGTGAATTTGTACAAAAATGCTTTTAAGTCCGCCATTTTTGTTCAACTTATTTGTGTGGCATTATAACTACGTACGGTACGCCTCAGAAATGGAGATATAATTTCTCATACTGATTGTATGAGAAATTGAGACTCCATTTTTGAGGCTCACCGTACATGTTACCGAGTATATTTTTTAACGTCAATAAATACGAGTAGATCATTTTCCAGTAGCCACTATCGTACATGAAAAGTTGAAGAGCAAACACGTCGTGACTGACAGATTAACTTGCGAAGTGATAACGACACCACAAAGGAGCCGCTGTTATGTGACATTGGGTGGCGTTTCTTTTTACCCGACTTCCAAAAAGAGAAGGTTATCAATTCGTCGCAATCTTTCATTATTTTCTGTTATGTATGTTCACCGATTATTCGAAGACGCCTAGATCGATTTGGAAAATATTTTGTTTGTTTGAAAGGGTATTTTTTTAGGTGGTCCTTTAGAAGTTTTGGCAAATTCGGTTTTGTAGTTTGGGGGTGAAGTCAGTTTTAGATTTAAAAAATTATTGCAAAATAGCTATCTCGATTTTTGGCGGGAAGTTAAGAGGTTTAATTGAATTTTGCACATTGATTCTAGTGGATTTACAATATGAAATTGGTGTAGTTTAGTGTTATAAATGCTTATGCGCATGGACAATAAGTGGACATTAATGCGGAAAGATTTGTCGCCAAAAGTCACACCAGCCTTTGTTTGAAATGTGATTAGGAATAAAGAAAAAGAAATAAAGATTTGCTAAAGTAATAGTAATTGTATCCAGAGCCGTAAAAAAATATAAAAAAGCCTGTTCCTAAGAGATATGGGAATAGTTATACTTACATATATTTATAAAATTATATTTTATTCATTTTACAATGCCTCTCTTACATAAACATCTAATCTCACAGGCCTACTGGCAGAGATCTCTTTTGAGATAAGTAGTGCCTTTGTACAACTTTTATTTGATGTATTCTCTGTATAAATTTTCCGTGTACATAAAGTGGTAAATAAATAAATAATTGATCCGAAGCAACACAGCCAAAAAGGCAATTATAATAATATGACAAAGCCCTTCTGGCGAGTAGGCGACCAATACTGTGAAAATGAGTTTCTTTCGGCATTTCTTCTCAGTAGTGGTCGTTACAAAGCGCTGGTATCGGTAGCTTTTCTTTGAAATAAATTAAATTTTAATATACTTTACACGTAACATAAATTATACTTATTGACGTGTAAAAGTGCCTGTAAAGGTCTAATTACTGAATAAACATTTGAATCTTTGAATCAGCCAAACTAGTTTCAAACAATTCAAATCAGGAACTTTTTTCTTAACGTTATTATGGGTTTTAAATGGATACTTTCCTGGGTCAAAAATAAAATATTTTGTTCTATTAAAAAATTAAACGTCACAAAATGATGTCACTTGTTATAATCATATCCATTTTCAATGAGATTTTTGATTTATTATTGCAGAAAAACTGATATTAAGAGCGGCCTTCCCGTCTTACTTTTCATACAAACGCCCGTACGTGATTATGGCGTTGTATATGATCTTTCTTGAAAACTTTTAAACTTACAGGTATCTTGGGCGTTATTTCTAGGTTTTTATTAAAATAAAAAATTGAAATTTAGAAAAACAAAGTCAGTATAAGCCGCCAAAAATATGCTTTTTTGCACAAATTTTAGCTGAACTTCGACCGTTCATAAAGGACTCATAAATTGTAAAAGTAAAGAAAATATTGTAATACAAACCTTGCAAAGGTAATGAAAAATTTGAATACAAAATATTTATTTCACATACTTGTAAGGCTTACTGATAAACACGTATCTCCTGGAACAAGTTTTATGAAATTTCCGCACCCTCTGAATAGTTAATATTTGTTCAATGGATAGATAACAATAATACTAATTTCATTTAATAGAATGCAAACTATGCCCTTAGGCGCTATCTCTCTTTTTGGTTTGCCTCTTTTTCTAGCATTGCCCTGGATGAAACGCCAAGCTTTTCAAATTATGCTCGCGTTGAAAACCGAGCGGCCGAGAAGGGCCGCCTTAAGAGCGCTCTTTGACTCCAAGAAACTATGACGTCATTAGGTAAAATCTCATAGACAATGTTTGTTTTGAGGTTCAGAAAAAAGTATCTGATTGAAGTTACTGGAAAGTAGCGACCGGTAAACTGTTAGCTGCAAATACTGCAATCTCGTAGCATATGCTACGAGCTACGAACAGCTACGACAGTTCGGGAGCTCGCTACGATTCGAATGTTTCGTAGCTTAGGGGCTACAACTGCTACGAGCGGGAACTATCATTGCCATAATTTTTTAGAAATAAAAACCAACTTTCGCCAAACTACTAAACCGATTTTGATAAAATTTCTATGACCACCTGACAAGTATGTTCTGTCAAACAAAAAAGTATTTTCTTAAATTGATTTAGGAGTCTTCGAGCAAAGGAGAACATGCATAAAAAAAAAAACAATATCCTTTTTTAATCCTTTAAATAATTTGTCCCCCGGGTCGTGCTTCTGCAGGAGAGACTAAAAAAGACCTGATTATGATGATGAAAAGATTCCGTCGAATTAATAACTTTTTAAAAGTCGGTTATAAAGCAACTTTCGAGTTGATTGTGACAAGTCTCAAACCTAAATACGAGTAAGTTTAGATAGTTTACATACTTTCAACTTATTCTAACTGTAGGTATGGACAAAAAAACCCAATGCAAATCATCTATTGCTTCAATTTACTTGTATGCAACCGGCAAGGAAATTAACACTTTTTTTACGGAAAAACTACACTGATTGAGCTAGCCCCAAAGTAAGTTGGAGACTTGTGAAATGGGATACTAACTCAACGATACTTTATTTTATAACAAATATATTTAAAGATAAACATCCGAGACGTAGGTTAATGAAACAGATCATTTTCCATCTTGACCTGACAGGAGATCGAACCCGGGACCTTTGCTGTGACGAATGACCACTAGACCAATAAATTCGACAAATAGACAAGTCACCACCCATAAATGTTTTCACTCTTTGTTGAGTGCCTATTTTTAAAGTGCGTTTGTTTAGGTATTTAAAAGAATGTAAACAATTTTGAAATATCTTTTTATTGAAATATACACATTTTAAATCAAAACCTTCGTAAATTACAAATGGTTCATTTTATAAATTATAAATTACAAAATTTATTTGTAATTTGCAAAGGTATTTGATTTATAAAGTGTATATTTCAATAAAAAAGACATGTCAAGATTGTTTACATTCTCTTAAATACCGAAACAAATGGACTATAGTCTCCTAAGATGACGTGGACTGTATATGTATATATTTATTTTCTTCGTCAACAACACCTTAAATCCACGGGTGGTAAATTGTACAATACGATTCCTACGCAATTTCCTCGTATTGTACTAAATTATGTACGAGAAAGTGTGGCATGTTGATTGACAAATAGTAATGATATTACTTACTGGTAAACAAAATAATAAACTTGGCATATTATTTCTTTCGGAAAGGGTAATGATTAATGTTTTATCAACCGCTACAGTTGTATGTACGTACAGGCTGACTGGTAAATCACGTGTCATGCTTCAGGAAATAATAAATCGTGATAAATATAAAACCAATAAAATACTTATTATTTACAAAGAAAAATCAAAATAGTGCGCGCGCAGTCTCAGAATATTTGGGCTCTCGCTACGCTCTCGGTACCTACCTAACTCGGCTCGTTATTGAAAAAACGGGACCCCTCTTACTAAGATTCCGTTGTCCGTCTGTGTGTTCGTCTGTCTGTCCATCCGTCTGTCTATCCGTCTGTCTGTCTGGCACCAATATTATGAACTGTGATAACTAGAAAGATGAAATTTTTACAGATGATATATTTCTGTTGCCGCTTTAACAAAAAATATTAATAAACTAGCCAAGCACGAGTTGGACTCGCGCATGAAGGGTTCCGTACCATTATCTATAAAAAATCACGTTTGTTGCATGGGAGCCCCACTTAAATATTTATTTTATTCTGTTTTCAGTATTTGTTGTTATAGCGGCAACAGAAATGCATCATATGTGAAAATTTCAACCGTCTATCTAACACAGTTCATGAGAAACGACCTGGTGACAAACAGACAGACAGACTATTGGGGGTTAACGCTTGAAAACCGGGGTTTTTAAATAGCCTAGCAAATAATAGATGGCGCTACGAATATCAATTGGCGCAAAGAATATCAATCACTTCAGATTCCAATTGATATTCGTAGAATATCAATTGGAATCTGTAGTGCCGCTACTTATCACTAGATTGCGTTCTTAAAAGGCGGGGCTTTTTAATTTGCTAGCCAAATAAACTTGTACGCATATTGTGTACGCATTGCTAATATTAACTAGTATTTTTTTCCTGGTGTTAATTTATAGTGTCTCCTACAAATCACTTTAGCTAGACTATTAAACTAATGTTCTATTGTTTCAAAGATTTAGAATATACAAGTAGTTCAAACAATACTTGTCTTGCATATTATTTCTGATTAATAAATGCTTGTGTACTGGCTATTAGACGGCAGAATGCCGCCAGCCTCTTAGGTGGTACCTAAGAGGCTGGCGGCATTCGTCCGTCTGCAAGATCTGCGAGCAATTTGTAATATTTTTTGCATAATATGGTGTAAGGTTTTCTTTTTTTGATTTCATTAGTTTAAAAAAAAACCTTCTTACAGAGGGCTTATTCGCAAAACTTCTCTTTCGCAAAATGTCCCCTAGTCGTAAAACGTCTCTTTCTCATAATGCCTCTTTCTTAAAACGTCTCTTTCGCAGAATGTCTCTTTCGCAGATTGTGTCTTTCGCACAATGTCTCTTTCGCAAAATGTCGCGACAGGGACTTACAAGAAAATTACGATTTTCAAAGCATCATCATTTATTAATCATAATTTTAGTACTCAAATATATTTAAGTATTGCAAATAAAAAAAATTACTTATTCAAAATTTCGATTAAAAAAATCAATACTCATGATCATTCCCTTGGTATATGTCTTACAGGAATAAGATGTCAACTTTATTTTCCTTAGTCGTACGTAGATACATATAATACAATACATATTAATCATATCATATCCATAAACTTAAACGTAAGTTGGTCGAATTCATCTAAAAGTCACTTTTGACGGAACGTTTCAGCTTCGTTAGCTTTTTACAAGCTTTTACTTAGTTTCACCAGTCTCGTTGTCTGTCGGTCTGTCTGTCTGTCTGTAATCAAATCTAGATAGTTAAATTTGTCCCACTTCCCTTTCCCGATTGAGCTAAAATTTTGCACGCATACATATATCGCGTGACAATGCAATATTATGATAACATGCAGCTGATCTGATGATGGAGTTGGAAGGTGCCCGAACTCTGTTATGAAACGACGCCACCCCATCAAGTCTGGGCTTGCTTGATTCGTCTTGAGGAGTACTGAAGATAAAAGCTTGTTTTAAAAATATATATTTTTTTTAATAATTACTTGTTCATCCCGCTGTCCGGCTGTACGGATGTTCTTCTCTATAGGTCGCATGTCTCAACAGATTGTTGTAAAAGTAAGCAGAATCAATTATTAAATTATTGTCGACAAAATTTTCGAAAAATTTTCAAAATGGCGTTATCATTTGAATATTTAGGTTAAAAATATCATATTTCGAAATATCATACTGTTTTATTACCCCTATATCCTGATAGACTTCAAGGGATCAGGGGCGTAAGTGAGTTATGTAATGGCAGACTCGCGAGGTATAAGCGGAGACACTATTGTATTAGTTAGGGGCTAAAAGTAAAAAAAAAACAGCCCAGTGCGACTCGGAGTCGCGCATAAAGGTTCCGTACCATTATCTATAAAAAATCCCGTTTGTTGTATTGGGGCCTCCTATTCTGATTTTAGTATTTGCTGTATAGTGGCAACAGAAATACATTATCTGTAAAAATTTCAACCACCTAGCTATCACGGTCTATGAAATAAAGCCTGGGGACAGACAGACAGACTCCGCGTCTTAGTAATATATGGAACCCTATATTCCTCAGGTTTGGAACCCTGTAAAAGGGCGACTTATGTTCAAAACATACAAACTTAATTATGTTTACCTTCTGACTCATTACTAGTATTTACATTCCAAACGTGTAGCTATATTTTTGTCGATTATTTTCCGTATCGTCAGTAGTCATGCTGTCATTATCAAAATGTACACAGACTTCGGTAGCTGAAGATCTCTCTGTAATCGAAAAAATTGCCTATCTAAAGGCTCATATAGATAAGTACTATTAATAATGTGATATTTAAGTAGGTATCCTGAAAACTTATACTTTTCATGTTCACAATTGGGTACTTTCCTGCGTTTTCATCTCATCTACTCGAAAAGCGATGTTTTCATCCCAAAATATTTGGAGATATCTTTTCAAATTTTGTCTTGAGTAAGCCGTAGATAAACCTTTAAACTATTTTATGTACTACTGTTTACAGTTTAAAGTGAGAACGTGAAGCTATTCTTCGGACATTTGCGAAAAACGGCCACTTTTGGAGAAGAAAAGCTTCACGTTCTTACTTTTGCGGTAGTAAATAGTTTCAGTATATTGTATTAGTCCCTGTATAGTACATACAGTCCCTGTAGAGTAATGGGGTAGACAGAGCATTTTGTGTTTTGCGGTTTTAAGCTGATTGAGGGGCTGCAAGGCTTAAAGGCCACTTTTAGCATTATGTATTGTTAGCCGCTTCGCCTTTTAGCATAATTCGTATTTACTCCCATTCCCTCGATCGGCTTCTACTATCTGCGCCGGAGAAGCAGCTGGTAAAGTTTTTGTCTTTTCTCCTAGACCAGCTTGGAAGAATATTGTCGCGAACAAGATAGACGCAGAATGTTCGCGAGCAAGAACCGCGTAGAAATACGTCGGTATAGTGCAAGCGAAACTAGGCCTTATGTCCTTATAGCATAAAGTCTAGAAGTGTTTGGCCGCTTGCACTCACACTCACGTACCGACGCGACGCCTCGATGTTTCCCGGCATCGATATACATTCTTCAAGTATGGGGAATATTCGAGAATAATGTAGACCTCTGTACCGGCGCATATATAATATGAAGACGACCGAGTGCGCACGGTGAAGTAGGAAATGCCGTCCAATGCAACCTATGTATGGCATTTCAAAAAAAAAAGCGGCAGATCCATACGAGCTACGGAAGCGATCACTTGTAAGCGAACCGAAGCGAAGGAAGCCTAGTTTAGTGCGACAAGTGGAAGTACCTGCGACAACTTCGGCGAGATATCTGGACCTCAGCTGCAACGCGACTTGGACTTAGACATCAGGAAGACCGTCTTCACGTGTCAAATTAAAGTTTCGTAGTGAATAAAGGCCCTCATACGAAGTTTGGCGTTTTTCTCAAGTCGAAATCTCGAACCCCAGTTTCGTAACAATATGAATATTGTATAATAGTACAGTGTAACCGCAGCCTTATACAAATTATTTATTCTGGGATTGTGACGTTCACACTTTCTAATATCTTTTTGTTAGATTGTTAATCTTTTCATATTATTTTAATCTTACGTTCGTCTCCTTATCTGTTATCAGTTATCACGCCTATTTTTGCCTCTCAAGGTTTCGACGTGCCTGACTTGAAATTATTTTAAATTTTTATATTATCGTGTTTTTGTTAGTAGATCTTCGGATATGACATCGTGTTGTGTTCAAAAACAATAATCCGCCTTTTGACACTAGCTTCTGTTTTCGAATTATTTCCGTACGTCATATAATAATTTCCGAATGTGATTGCGTATTCGACTGATTTTATGTTAGCTATAATAGGTCCCATCGTTGGGCAAAAGCCTCCCCCCTCTGTTTCCATCTTTCACGGTTCCTAGAAGTAGATTGCCATTTTTTTTTCAATCTGAGTAAGGTCGTCTGCCGATGTCTTCCTTGGTCTTCTTCTCTTTCTCCTACAATCCGGAACCCATTTGGTGATAATATGTGCCCATCTTTCAGGATGCATGCGACAGACATGACCAGCCCAAACCCATTTTAATGTAGCCGCTTTTACTCCCACATCAGCTATCTTGTTGTAGCAACTGATGTTATGGATTTTAAAATATTTAAAATTAAAATATAGCACCTTTATAGCGGGTGTTATAAAGGTGCTATATTTAGCCTAAGGTCGGTGGAATGCGCTGGATGCAGGCCGCTCTAGATCGGTCATTTTGGTAATCCTTGGGAGAAGCCTATGTTCAGCATTGGACGTTAAAACGGGTGATATGATGAAGATGAAGCTAGGTAGCTCCAAAGTAAGTTAAATAGGTACTTGTGCTAAACTGAACGATAAAATAAGAGGTTTGTAAGGATCTTAGTAAGTGGACTTCTGCCCATAGAGAATATGCATAAAAAATGTGTTATCTAACCAGTTTACTAACAGTGAAAACAGAAGAAACATTGGTTAAAAAAAGAACGAGATATGATATGATTTTACGAAAATATGTCTATCTCACTCGCAAAAATGCTATTTTCAATGCAAATGTATGATGATATGGATTTTGACGTCACCAGTCCATATCGGACTTCTCTTTCTAATTGAAACTTTAAAGAATCACATGTTTGCCGCTGTTTAAGATATTTTAAATATATATTTTTTTTTATATTTGTTTAATGTGGTTAATAAGGATATTTCATCTCATCTACTCAAAAAACGATGTTTTCATCCCAAAACATTTGGGCTAAAGTTACTAATTATTCTCTCGGGACTAAAACGTGAAAAAGAAGATCTTTAGGGATTAAAACCAATTTGAAAACAGAACACGAGTGTAATCTATGTAAAATCAAAAATAATGTTTACAGTCCAGCAAAAAAAAGAAGAATTTTATTTTAAAATAAAAAATGATTGGCACAGACTTCGTAATTTTTAAATTTGGAATTCATATCGTCTTCAACTTGGATGAATGTAGGTTAAAAATTTTATGGTCTTTGCTAAGGAAAAAGAAATAAGTATAATTAAAAAGCACATTTTTTCCCTTTGATTCAAGTAATCACAGAAGTTTTAGGTTATTTGTATTGAAATGTAATTATTTATGTAAATGTGAATACTTTTTCGTGAGTTTAAGCCAATAGTAAATAGTTATCAAGTTTACTTATAAAAATAAAAAGATATGAAGGACCACGCAAATAAAGTTATGAGTGAACATTTTAACTTAAGTTGGTGGTCTTTGAAAAAATATTTCTTAGTATTTATTGTATGAAAACGACACCAAACAAAGGTTAGTATTAATTTGTCTGTCTGTGTTCTACTGTTCTTTATATTCTGTTTTGTATGTGCTAGTTTTTCTCATAGATGGAGATGAAAAGTAGAGTGTGCTACTCGGGTATGGTAAAATTTTTATTTCGGGCGAAATACATGAATCCCTCGCTACACTCAGGATTCCACTGTAGAATCACTCGCTCCGCTCGTAATTCAACTGTGGAATCCTTCGTTTCGCTCTGGATTCAAAGTAGCGCCCTCGCCTTCAAAATATTACCTTATCCCCTTGTAGCAAAATCTACTATTACTTAGCAATAAAAAAAAATACGTGCATATTCCCTGTATAATGTCGCACACAATCAAACCAAGAAGACTAATTAAACAAATTATTATATTTCTCAAGGAAATCACAAATCAATCAACAATACCGACCCATCAACCGCTTTATTTCCCATAATACTGTTAGTTTTATAAAAAAAACGTAAATACTTAATTCATAAAATTGATGATTTTGTGGCAAACATAAATGTCTTCGTAAATTTTTAACTGTATTTGTGTAATCGTTTCGTTTTACTGCTGTTCGTTTGGGTACTAACAGAGCTGGAGGTAGCGCTTACAATGCCCATGGGCAAGTTTTTCAAGATGTCCTGTTCTTTTTAATAATATTTAATTATAGTTAATAGATTCAGGTGTTACTTTGTGAAATCAAAGTTTCATTACTATTTGATCTAGACTACTTTGTGTGCTTTCGCCACCATTTAGTTTATGCAAACTATAAGAGATAAACCCTGCGAGGTTTTCGTGGTTCGGTATCATTTCAATGTACCATTACTAGTTTAGGAATTTTGTATAAATGATTAAAAAAGAAATTGTCTGCTGAAGCTCACCTGCTACTATTAGTCCAACTAATACCAATCGTCTCGGCGACTCAGCGTACATAGCAAAATTATTTCAGATAGATAGAGTCGATTTAAATTTCCCAGATATACGATTTTAGAGTTTCGCAGTCACAATGACTGTTATTTGAATTACAAGACATTTTGTAACTTGCGGTGGGTTCCGTAATACTAATAACAATTTCCCAGATCGGAGAAATTGGTGGACAAAGAGAAGTGCGTTTAATTTCGTAAGAACATGAAGCTTTTCTACGCTCATTTGCGAAAAACGGCCACTTTTGGCTAATGTGCGTAGAAAAACGTCACGTTCTCACTTTATATTGTAAACAGTAGTTCATAAAATAGTGTGAAGGGTTATCTAGAGCTTGGTCAAGAAAAAATGTTTAAATGATATCTCAGTTACCTTTAAAATAATTTATTTCAAATGGGGGCAGCACTGGACCCCGAAAAATTCAAGTATCCCGTAACCAAAATTCACATTGAGGTAGAATTTAGAACATATAAGTACTACCAGCTTGTCTAAGTGGCGAATATTGCATTTGCCTCCATCACACACTAGTAAACTTACCTCACGATGATTTTCTTCGCCCAAAGCAGATGGTGGTGGTTGAAAATCGTGTCTAAATTAATAAAAGTAAGGAGGTTTATAGTTACTCAACTATGATTCTGCCACGCCTTCCCTAGTCATAAGGTAGAGCTCCACGAGACGGTGCCCCTTTATAGCAAGCTCCTCGGTCAATGGCTCAACCGCGTTCTACCCTAACACCGCTACTAGATCAACTATTAGGCTCGTAAAACCAATATTTTTGTGAGCCACTCACTTTTTGAAATAGCCGATCAACCGACACAATAAAATGTTTCTTAGAACAATGAGATGTTTGTTTTTACTCATGCGTCTTTGCGATTTGCGTCAGCGAGTTTGAATCCATAAAATGAAAAAGATTTAAGTCTTTCGGGAAAGTGATCGTAAAAATATTTTGCTTTATTAGTTGGTATTCTGTCAGTTTTAAAAAGAAAAAGAAAATCTATGGTAATTTCTTTCTCTATCATACTGGTCAGATTTTTCGTGAACTATGTTTTACATATTAGTCTCCATATTTCTGGGTTCGATCCCCAGCCAGGGCAAGTTGGAAAATGGCCTTTTTCAAATTGTCCTGGGGATTTATCTATAGGTATCATAAAATATGATTTGTTTTTGTTAGTATCTCATAACACAAGCTTAAGCTTACTTTGGGGCTAGCTCAAATCTGTGTGATTTGTTTATTATTATGCTATTTAATTATAAATAAATAAATATATACGAACCAATCACAAAGATTTAATAAATCGAAGAACGCCGGCTGCACGCACGAAAAATTGACACGTTCCGCCTGAGCCGAGCGTGCAAGCGAGAGTGCGGAACTAGCGCGCGATCGACTGAATTTTCCGGGGTCCAGTGCTGCCGGCATTTAAAATAAATCATTTGAAAGAAAACGGAGATATCATTTAAAATTTTGTCTTGATCAGACCCTATATAACCCTTCAAACTATTTTATGAACTACTGTTTACTGTTTGAAGTGAGAACATGAAGCTTTTCTACGCACATACGCCAAAAGTGGCCGTTTTTCGCAATTGTGCGTAGAAAAGCTTCACGTTCTCACTATAAACTGTAAACAATAGTTCATAAAATAGTTTGAAGGGTTATCTAGGGTCTGATCAAGACAAAATTTTAAATGAAATCTCCGTTTCCTTTCAATAGATTTATTTCAAATGGAGGCAGCATTGGACCCCGGAAAATTCAGGTAGCCCCTGAAGCGTTCGGCTTGATACGCATCTATCATGACGTCATCACGTAAAATTATCGTCCGTAAACCGACTTTAGAGACAACCTATTTTTTTTTAACATTTCGTAAAGGACGAAAACGTGATATCGTATCTGTAACACGTTTAACGTAATCATATCTAAGAGCAATCCAAATATGGCCTGTACCAAGTTCGTGTATTTGCTGTGCGTCCACTTTATGAGCCAATTGTAGCTTTATTACATCAAAGAATGCCGTCGAGGATGACAGAGCCTGTTTGTTTGCTCAAATCATTTGATTTTATGAGAGTTCTCGCACGTGACTAATTTTGATAGTAATCTATGACAATTCATTTCAATTCAATTCAAATATATCTCTATTATCATAGGATATTTATAATATCTCTTAATAATCGTCACTGTGTTATGTTGCACAATTGTTGACGTCAAAAAGTTACTTAGAGCTAATTTTACTGCCGCCTCCAAAGCGCTAGTGCAGAAGAAGCGGTAACAAACTGCACTGCTGCATTTTCTCCAAGGACGTCAACCCACAGTGAAATTAATATTTAAAGTTAAAATGTGGACAGAGTATACATTTTTTGTTATTTAATCATTGAAATTTAATTTTTTAATCGATATTTTAAAATATTGTCAACTCAAAGTTGTAGATTCAGTATGTACCTAATATACCAAATTATGTCATTTTTGAGTATACAAACCTTTAAGAGGGACCTGCGCCAAGCTCAAGCCAGACTTTGTGCCTTTAAGATAGTCATCCGTCAGGAAATGGGTCAGAATTTTAGACATCTTAATAATAGGCGGAACGGATAGCAAACCATCACTATTTTGATGAAATTTTTTAAATCTCGCTGAACGTGGCCTTCATGTCATATGGCCGTTGGCTCTGTGCCCTGTTAGATCTATGAAACAACACACCTAATTCAGCACATTATAATGAATGGACTTGATAACTTTTTTTACCATCATAAAAAAATTAACAAAAATTATTATTTTTATAAGCTTTCTGACGACCTCCGTGGCATAGTGATCACCATGCTAGTCCGCCACCCATAGGTCCCGGAATGGATCCCCGGTCAGGGCAAGTTGGAAATTGGCCATTTTCAAATTGTCCTGGGTCTTGGATGTTTATCTATATATGTATTTGTTATAAAATATAGTATCGTTGAGTTAGTATCCCATAATACAAGTCTCGCACTTACTTTGGAGCTAGCTCAATCAGTGTCATTTGTCCCTATACATATATTTATTAATTAATTTATATAACTTGCAATGTATCTTGTATGTTTGTTTAGGTCAAATCTTGCAACCTTAACCGATTGATTTAAATTTTTCATACTTTTGTAAGTCAGGTCCGATGACAATACAATATTTTGGAGTCAATTAGCCGTTCTGATTAATTATGGAGCCGGGAGATATTCGAGCATGATTGTAAGGAACCTGCTAATGTATTGCGAGAATGACGAAAGTGACTCGACTTGTATGTAATAAATAAGTTTTAATTGTAAATACATTCATACGAGTAGTTATGACACCTGTTGTGTCAAAACGATATTTAAATTTATATTATATTTAGCTATAAGTTTCAATATTCTCTAGATACTATAATTGACAACATTTCATTTTCTAAAAGGTATGACAATTCGAGAATCATTTCGAGATTTAGCAATTCTGAACACGTAAAATATTTTTTCAGATTTTTTTGAGTTATATTTTTAGAGATAAATGAAAGAAACTCAAAAGTATAAGGATATAGGCATTTAACAGGTTACGCCTTTGCTTGAACATCTAAAAGTGAAAAAATTATGTCAAGCTGTCAGCTGTCAATTGACACGTGCGTCAATCTGACAGCTGACATCACGAGTGAGAGAGAGAGAGATAATAGTAGTGTTGTCTATAGAAGTATCAGTTCGATGAGGACCATCTAATATCGATAGTTCTTTCAGTAAAGTAGAATTAGGATTGGAAAAAATACATATGCATTAAAATGTTTACATAGTTTGGTGACGAAATGCTAATATTTCCTTTATATGATTGATATTTCAGGTTAAATAAAAATAATATTGACATCCAGGTCTTAAAAACTATTAAAAAAATGAAGTAAGGAAAAATGCTACCCTAAAATGGGGCGACTTTCAAAACACAAGGTGACATTTATGATAGCTTTTTTTTGGAGCCCTTGTTTTTATTTTCAGTCAAATTCACCCCTATTAACTTTAAAACGCTGTAACTTAAAAAGTGAAACATTTTTTCTTTGTGTTCTTAATTCCTGTAAGGGGCGACTATGAGAATCCGTTAATAAACGTGGATTACCCAAAAACCCCATTTCAAGTATAGAGATGATAGGGCAAATTTTTTTGTCAAGTATTACAAGCGTAATTTTTTATGCCATTTGTTTTCCACATACCAATCAAGTCGTCAATATAATATTTTTATGCCATAAGTAGCTGAGATAGAAGCGTTTGAATTTTTAAATTAATCAAAGTAACCCTATTTTACGATACGTAAGATTTTGTATCGATATCGATATCTTACTGCTACAAAACACAACTCTATAGACGTCAGTTTATTTTTTAATTATAATGTATGGCAAAGATGTAAACTCGTTACATCCTAACTCTTGTACTTACGCTCTTTTAGAATGGAGAGATTTTAAACAATTTAATTTTAAGAGAAATAATGAAAATAAATGAAAAAGAAAAAATACGTATGTCCTTTTTTTTGAAGTTCTTTAAGGAAAAAATATAAAATAAGAATATAAAATTTTTGAAATGTTGTCAATTGGTGAAAACCGTTGTATTTAGTTTTACAATAAATAAATATTCGACGGAACTCCGTTAGAAAACAACATAAACTCAGTGAGTAGGACACGTTTGATTTATCTTTACGAACACTTTATGGGAGACGATGTCTAGAGTCTGATCACGGACACAGAAGGTGGTCAGTGGAACTCAGTAAAACGACACAGCTCCATCGTGTTTGCGTTTACTTCAATTATCAAAAAAAAAGACGGGTTGCACTTCGTGCAACCGAGTGCCGGCAGAAGTGATAACTTGAATATTAACGTTGTGCATTTTTGATATTTTGGAATGGTTGTTCAATTTCCATATTTTAAACTACACAGACGGTCGAGCCATCAGCTGTCACCATCCATGGATGCGCGTGGCACGCTGTAACATAAACACACACGAACATTCGCGCAAGCGCCTGCGCCGCCTAAACGAAATAGCAGGCGCCGGCATACATTTTCGCCGCGCCGTAGAAAGAGAGGGGGATACTTCCTCTCCTACGCGGCGTCGGCTGTTTACTCTCCATCCGTCTTACGAATTTTCGATCAGGTCACGTGTCCTGACGCGAGTTTCCTGACGCGAGTTTAACATTTTTTACCCATTACAAAAAGGGTGTACAACGCCGCAAAAGTCTTCACTTCAAAAAAAAAAATTTTTTTTCAAAAACTGTTTTTCTTTCGATGTTCTGATTCCGATTGATTCTGATTCTAAGATTTCAATAAAGCTAGGGCGTCCAAAATCAGCCTGTTAACAACGGAAGGGCATACCCGTAAAATATTTAACCACTGGCTATATTAGGTCACTATAGTGATCTAGTATAGCCCGTGGTTTGATTTATTACGGACATTTCCCTTGCACTTTGTATATGTGTATGAGATAGTTTAAAAGTAATATTTAATTTAGATATTTTGAGTTCTTGAGAAGATACAATTAACTATTAATTACGTAACCAAGTCCTGGTGTCCAAGCGTCGCTAATTCCATAAATTACTTATGTAAATACTGTACTTAAATATCTCATTGCGCAAGCACTTGGGGAGATACGAGTATATGATTTACATATCGGATTCGAGTTGATCTGGTTTTATAAAAATCAAAATAAATATGGGCATGCATGAAGAGAGTGATGAGTGTAGATGAAGCGGAAGAGGTCTGTCAGGATCGTAGCAAGTGAAGGTCCGTCTCTGCCTACCCCTGTGGGAAACAGGCGTGATAATATGTATGTATGTATGTATGTATGTATGTAAAATAAATATGAATAGCTTGTTAGTTATTAAGATTTTGTTATACATACATACATACGATCACGTCGTTATGCCTAATGGGGCATGGGGTAGATAGCAAAGTTGGGCGTAGTTAACTACAATTTTGTAGTTTGATTACAAATAACAATTACATAGTAGTCAACTACAAGTAGTTCAAATTACATTTAATTTAACTAAAGCAATTAAAACGACTAGTTTATAATTTAATTATTGTAATTAAGTAGTTATAACTACAAATTACAATAAGAATTTATTTTACCGAGGACGTGTGTTAGTTGTTGTCTTTCGAAATTGTAAGGTTAAAAAGTTGTAAGCAAGAAATAAAAATTTATAAGAAAATCTTTACAAAATATGTTGTTTCAAAAAGTTGTTATGTAATTGTGATTACAACAACTTTATTAGTTTATCTTGGATGTTTATCTATATATGTATCTATTATAAAATATAGTATCGTTGAGTTAGTATCCCATAACACAAGTCTCGAACTTACTTTGGGGCTAGCTCAATCAGTGTAATTTGTCCCTATATATTTATTTATTTATTTATAGTTCAAAAACGTTTAAGTACTTTTCGTAATTATGTAATTGCAATTACTAACTACAAAATGTAATTGTAGTTAGTAATTAGTAGTTTGATTACATTTCGCCCAACTCTGGCAGACAGCAGCAGGGTTTTGCGGCTCTAAGCAGACAGAGCCCAGGGCACAGAATAAGTCTTAGTTCTCACCCCAGGGCCAGAATACTCAAAGGCCACCTTCAGCGTGATGGTGGGCGAGAAGGATTTTGTTAAAATTCGTTACTTTCCAACAAACCAAATCATAAACTTTATTCTAAACGTCAAAATAAATGGATTTGCTTGAAATAGAGGATAAAGAGTTAGTTTCTTGGAGATACCGTTCTTCATTTTTCTGCAATAAATAAATCTTAAATCACTTTGAAAATGGATCACTGAAAAGGGCGGATCCAGCTTGGGTGCCAGGGAGGGGTCACAGAGTCGTGATTAAGTCACAAGAATTTATAATTTAATTTTTATAATAATCAAGTAAAAAGTAGGTATTTTATTAATGTATGTAAGTACTTACTGTTCTTAAAAATACATATATTTAAATTACAAATGTGGTGGCGGTGACGCGGTAGATTCAAGATTCAAATATTCAAATGTTTATTCAGTAATTAGATCTTTACAGGCACTTTTACATGTCAATAAGTATAATTTATGTTACGTGTAAATTATATTAAATATTCAATTTATTTTTAAAGAAATGCTACCGATACCAGCGCTTTGTAACGACCAACGCTGAGAAGAAACGCCGAAAGAAACTCATTTTCACAGTATTGGTTGCATACTCGCCAGAAAGGCTTTATAATAATATAATAATAATAATAAATCTTTATTTTAAGGTATACACCCATATTCATACAATGTCAAAGTCAAAATTTAAATATTTATTTACAAATTTGTATAAATAAAAAATTTAACATACCTAAGCACTTACTTCCTGTTCTCACTCTGGTGAAGTGAGATCCAGTGTCAGCTTTGTCATATTATTATTATTGTCTTTGAATTAATAAATACTTATAATATAATACAATGTTGACACATTATAACATGTTATGCTTGCGAACAAGTAAACAAACATAAATTGCGTAATAAAAAATAAAAAATATTAAGTAGTCAAAAAAGCGAAGCCGAGCTGACCAGTCCCTCCCGGCAGCACCCGTTCACGAGTTGACGCACGGATCAGCCATCGCTAAACTCAAACATATTAGAAGGAATCCAACGACCCGACCAGCGACGCCACCACCGGATTGGACATTTTAGTGAGCATGAAAAACTCGAACTCGCAGACCTTGTCAAGAGGAAATATTAGTTATATGTTGGTCACCTATTGATCGCAGAGCATTTACATGTTTTTACTGTAGGCTTATTATGGTAACAGAAAATGCAGCTATTTTATGTTTCATGTGTGGAGATAAAATTCAAATTTTCGATGCGTTTGATCCCGAATAATGCGATTGCCATTGGTATAAAAAATATTATATTAAATTAATTCAATATTGAAGGTACTTACATAAAATCCATATTGTGAAAAAAAAATATTTAGAAACATTATGTTTAACAACTTTGATTAGTGGTCAACCTAGGTCCTAGACCCAGCCCAGGGAGGGGTCATGACCCCCATGACCGCCCCCCTGGATCCGCCCTTGATCACTGACAAGTGACATCATTGGTGACGTTTTATTTTCTTAGCAGTACCAAATGATTTATTTTCGATTCACAAAAATACCCAATTCCTTATTTGTGAAGATATTGTATTAAACTACCGCTCCTTAACATTATAACTGTAGGTCCGCTTCGGAACATCGTTACTGTAGGTATGCTAAAGGGGTGGTAAATAAAATATAGCTATGTAGGTAACATTACAAACTGTGAGGATTATCGGGGATACTAAAGGTCAGATGTCCATCAAAATTGGACGTTGTACAAACATACATTAGAGCCCTAATTGCTGTGACGTGACCTTTATACCCTCTATGACGTAAACGGGTCATGATTAGGATTCATTAAGCATTTAATTTGGGCAAATGTCTTCTAAATACAACGTGTAACGGAAAGGGTGCACCAAAGATTTTTTTTTCGATTTCAGGGATGGTCCCATAGTAAAAGTTGTTCATATTGATTAGTATGTTTACTCCCTTTCGGGTTGATACCTTTCCGTTACACGTTCTATAAGGATGAGACGTTTAACCTATATCAACGCCCAAAGCGCGATAGCCGAGCTGTTTATAGGCTTAGAAGTCCATTTGTGAAATGCGGAGTCACCTAAACGAATGGTTTTTCGTTCCGTTGTTGAGTGGCTGCGCGTGAGACAATCATCAATCGGTGAGAAAATATTTTTTTTACAACAAATGCATTTGTATTTGCGTATAAGACCATTCGTTAATTTCTATGTAACTCTACACTTTTATGGCTACCTACATCTTAATGTTAAATTTAGATGTACATACATACATACATATTTTCACGCCTGTTTCCCATAGCAGAGACTTTGGATTTCCACTTGCTACGATCCTTGCAAACCCCTTTTGCTTCGTCAACACTCATTATTCTTTTCATACATGCTTTCCGGTTATAAGTACTCCTTACTTCACCTTTTTTCAGAATGTCTGCAATTTAGATGTAGCCCTAAAATAATTTCAGTCTGTTTAATTGTGCCCCAGAGGAATCTAGACTTCTTACGAGGGGCACAATTTATATATGCCGCCCCATGAGGCATAAGTTTGCCTCTCTAAACCAACCTCCGCCCCGTCATTGCATAGGCGAAAGGAGGAGATGCAGATATTTTACGATTTTGGCGCCCCTGAAACGCGAGCGGTGAGTTGGAAAACTACACGTTTTATGTTTCGGTGAGTCCCTCACTGAAGAATAGCACTTCTGAAGATTAACGATTTATTTTGGCAGCGGTCCGTTAAAATAACTTTTTCTCCAACAAATCCGTGAAGATTTACAACAAATGCATTTGTATTTGCGTATAAGATCATTCGTTAATTTCTATATAACTCTACACTTTTATGGCTACATCTTAATGTTAAATTTAGATGTAGCCCTAAAGTAATTTGTTTAACTGTGCCCCTGAGGAATCTAGACTTCTTACGAGGGGCAAAATGTATATATGCCGCCCCATGACCACTTATTTGTTTTGCCTCCCTAAGCCAACCTCCACCCGTTATTGCATTGTGGGCGAAACGCGAGCAGTGAGTTGGAAAACTACGCGTTTCGTGTTTCGGTGAGTCCCTCAATGTAAAATAGCACTTCTGACCCTAAAAGATTAACGATTTATTTTGGCAGCGGTCCGTCAAAACAAGTTTTTCTCCAACAAATGCGTGAAGATTTGCACGTAAATAAACTGCGTGTGCCGAAAATAACATGTTGGAACTGTGAAGCGACTTCGAGACATGTCTTTGAAATGCTTTTAAGTCTGAAAACTCGATTGTAGTACCGTTTTCCGACGTTTATTTGTCCACCAAACCATCCACTGGCTAAACATTTGTCGTTTCCACAGTTCGCCGACAGTACGCTTCGTTTCCGTACAATGGGGATTACGGCAAGGTCAGAAAAATATTATTCTAATTAGTCCGTGTTTAAGATTATCCAAAAATAATGGACCCATATTTTTCAGTTTATCAAAAAAGGAAATTCACAATTGTGATGTTACCGCTAAGTAAAAATCGTACCTAGCGGTGAGGTCATTCGAAATTTAAATGCGCTGTATCCTCTATATTATTATACCATGGTATCCGCGTCCTTTTTCGTTTCTCAGCAAAATAAATTCTAGATTTTTTAATGGTCATGTCTGTTCGAATCATTTCGAATTTCGACCGGCCGTCCGACGTTGTTTATATCGTTGTACCTAGATACCTCTATAAAGATTGCTTCAGTATATTTAGTTAAAGTCGTTATAAGAGGTATGAAGTATTTTAGCCTTGCTATGAGACGATATCTAGCGTTGCCCTAACTCAATCTAGCAGGTAATAGGTTCGTCACGTCTGTCGTGCACTAAGTGGCTTGGTCAACATATTGATTATATACGAGTAGCAGGGTTGACAACATACAATATAGATATACGAGTAATTTGACGTAGCGTGTTTCGGATTACTTACTGTAAAAAGGTTGACGAAGCGTGTTGCGGATTACTAAATGTGAAAATGTTGACGAAGCATGTTGCGGATTACTTAATCTAAATGTGAAAATGTTTGCGGATTACGAACTGTGAAAATGATGACGAAGCGTGTTTCGGATTACTAATTTTTTTTTAGTTTGAAAGTGTACCTATACTTGTCATGTGGTGGTCCCATACCAATTTTATCAAAGTAAGTTGTGTAGTCTGGGGGTAAAGTCGGTTTTTACTATTGAAAAATTATCTCTATACGGGAAAATCAGAGCCTGTAATCAAAAGTGATATGTCATCATACATTTCATGTGTGTATATAAACATGTTGCCTATATGTGTTGCAGACACTCATAAAACGCCGGAATCCTATTAGTGATTCTCATTCCAAGATTTCAATTAGGATGTACGTAAAAGAATTCTCACATCATCTCGAGTGACACACACTTAATTTTTTTTTGTATTTTTAAAGGCAGCTGTGTCTTCTTTGTAATATACTTGTCCTTCCTCTAACTCCAGGGAGAAATGTAACCAATTATAATACGTAGAACCGCACGCCCTGAGATGCTTACAATGAACAATTTTAAAATTAATCTATCACAACAAGAAGCGACAACTACTTAGAACTACGCGACTGCGCGTGTTCGACGCTATTAAGAAAATTGGCACTTGTGTAATGTCCACGTTACACGAAGTTACCTATATGTTGTGAACAGGGCCGGATTTAGAGGTCTGGAGGCCTTGGGGCAACAAAGGAGTTGAAGCCTTCTGGCCGCAAATAATTTTTTAAATAAAATGAACAAGTTTTTCGATAAGTAAATTAATTTATTGTGAAATCCAAGTAGACTCATTTACAAACATAATACATAAATATAATCGGAAACGAGAATTAACTGAAACTAAAAGTTTAGCGTCAACGAACGAAACCTTCTGAGGTTTTTTTTCGCAATCTCTATTTTAGGGGCCCCTCTTCTGTGGAGGCCCGAGGCTGTAGCCCCAGTTGCCCTATTCTAAATCCAGACCTTATTGACGACGACCCTAGCGTACCCACATATAAACCCCCAGTATTGGATTTATTCCGATCGAATACCACGAGTATTCGTTCGTGGTATTCGATCGGAATAAATCCAATTTTAATTCATACTTTTTTTCATACTTTTGCAGATATTAACATTGTTTTTTTTTTGATCTAACCGATTTTTTCTTTGCAAATAAAAATGTTATAATTACATTCAAAGCGTTTTTACTGACTGTACCTTTAAATATTTTTTGGTATTGGTTTAAAAAGTGGTTACCGTTGGGAATAGAAAATAATTAAAAATTCAAAGTAATACCAGTGGTATTCGTTCGTGGTATTGGATCGGAATAAATCCAGTATTGACAATGTTTTTTTATAAGTAACAATAATACACAGTTTGTGTGTACAATTTTTGTGAAACCTCCCGGTCCTGAATTCCAGTCAGGACTCCGCTCCTGAGCTCTACGCACACTCGATAGGTCATTTATAAAATAAACTATCTCCCTATATTAGGTATACACATGGATACTTATACTATATAAAATGTACGTTTCATTGTAAGCAGTAGAATTCACTAAAGTTTATGGACAGCTTACAATCTCGTGAGATAGTTGACTAATCTCTATTCACAGTCATACCGTGGCATAAATACCATTATAAACTAAACAAGATTACTAAACCTACAAGACATCCTAATTCATTTCTTTCGATATACTTATCTAATTAAATTTGCACCCCATCTACCATTTTTTGCTACGTCCCAAAGATGAACTGATAGACAATTTTGTACAATAATCTTGAGGTTTTAAGTGCAATAAATTAAATAAATAAATAAAGACTAAACCTAAAATAATAAAAAACAACATAAAGTAAAAAAAATAATTGGTAAGTTAGACCACTTTTATGGTCTAATGTTCTAAGTCCTAGTGGTCGTCGGAGATGGTTTCATGGATCCTGCTACATAACTGTGTAAGTGAGGCTTCTTTGATTTTCTTGAAGTATTCACATACTTACCATCACGCCTTTTTATAATAATACTATAATAATAATAAGAATAATTCATTTATTTCAGGCAATAGCATTGTACTTACAAATTTGTACAATGCCAGAGGCCCATATTATAAATACCTTATAACTAACATACATAATATATATTATGTCAGAGACTATTGTGGACTTCCATTTGCAACGATTCTGACGGACCTTTTTTATCCCCCGACAAAAAAAGAGGGGTTTAAGTTTGAGGCCTCCTGGCCCGAAATTGTTATCCAAATAAAATTAACAAGTTTCTCAATAAATAATTTAATGTGAAACCAAGTAGATTCTTTTAGTATTTAACAAACATAACCCCGAAAAAAAGGTGGGTATAACTTTGATGCATAATATCGATTGGTACGTGACAACTGTTTATTTGTTTTTAGCTTTTTATGAGTCCCCTTACCCTGGACAGAATCAGACTTTCCTATACAAACGTAGTCTACGTTTTATTTGGAAACGACATGTCGGATATGGGCAAAATTAAGAAATTTTAAATAAATTGCAATTATCTAGGGTTATTATTGGTTTCCTACAGTAAAATTATGAACTTAAAAGAGAATATAGTGTATTATATCATATGTGACCATCAGTATGGAAAACTTCTACACCCTTATAATTTCTTTCCAGTTCATAATTTTACTGTAGTAAGCCAATTATAACCCTTGGTAATTGCAATTTCTTTAACATTACAATTTTTACCGAAATCTGACATGTCATTTCAAAATAAAACGTAGACTACATTTTTATGGAAAAGTCTAGGGTAAGGGGATTCTTAAGAAGGTTATAAAGAATTTTTATAGTAAATGGTTAAAAAAGGTTGGAATTCTGGCTGCTGATTGCTAACAAAGCCCGCGTTGTTTGATTTCTTACGTATTTTTAAAAACAACAACTGGAATAAAAATATATCGAAATTAATGCTATTATAACTTGGTACTTTTTTAAATTTGCCTAGCTAATCAACTTCTTACTTCATCTATACCACGAGCTTGGCATTAAGTAAACTGGCTTTTGAACCAGCCCAGAACCGATAATAATGAAGAAGTATAGGTACTGATACTGTTTATGAATCTCTCTCTGTTCATAGTTACTGAGACAGATTTTTCAAGCTGCCTAAAAGGCATCTGACGTAGCTCAATGACTATCATCTACTGACAACAGACATTATGAGGGTTGGATCTCACTTGTCACGCGGAGCAGCAGTTTGCTATGCTGCTATCCTTTTCTTTCGCTCAGAACAGTCATTAGCTGGAGCGAGAGAGAGCAACGGAACAGTATACGGCAGGTGCGATAGCGTTCCGTCGCTCTCTCTCGCTCTGGCAAATGATGGATTTTTTTTAACTCCTACCTCCAACATTATCGGAGCCTGTTTTAGCTATTTTCTCTTTCATACCAGTTCTCGCGTTTGTTCTTCTCGTTATTTCATACTGCATTCTTATACCTTTCATTCCCACCCGTACAAGCTCGAAAGACGAACTTTCGAGCTTGTACGGGTGGGACTCCCGTCTATTTTTATTTATTTACTTAGCTATCCCTTTTTTTGGGTGCAATTAACTTACATCTTTATTCTTATTAACTGTACTTATTGCTAATTAACATTTATTAGTTTCTTATTTAATACTAGTTTATTGTTTGGTGCTCAGAAATATTATATGATGCTTCTGAGCGACAGAAAAGGATAGCAGCATAAAAAAGTGCTGCTCCGTGCTGACAAGTGAGATCCAACCCTTACAGACTAGTGAACTAGTGAGCAGATTTCCTCACGCAAACCACATAAAGATTTTCTTAGAATGCACATTTATTGCCTCTACCTTCGATTTAGCCCTTTGTGCAGACAGCTTCTCGATATGAGACTTTATTTCTGCGCTCTACGTGCGTAGGCTAACTCAATTTATTATAAAAACATAAAACATTTCAATAAATTTTTACATTTTAAAATTTCATACTCTCCTCTTGGATAGTTGTCAATCAACCACCGTACGTTTTAAAAGCAACTTTTTACCAAGTACGACCGAACTGTGGAATCCACTTCCTGCAGCAGTCTTCCCGGACTGATACGACATTGAAACCTTCAAAAAACGAGTCTATATCTTCCTCAACGCTTCTGTTACACCCCTGGTGTTGCAATTGTCCATGGGCAGCGGTGATCACTCACCATGAGGTGACCCGCTTGTTCGTTTGCCGCCTTAAAACATAAATTTTCTTTTTCTTTATCCATATCGTTACTGGGAGAAAAGGCCTTGTTAAAAGTATAGTTTTTATTTTTGAACAATAAAGTGTATTAAATTAATAAAAAAATTAATCGAACGCTTATGTAAAACCAAATAAGTACTTATTATTTATTCTATTTATGGAATTAAGTAATCTTAGAATCGCCTTCTCATAGTTGAATGAACCGCAATGTTTAGCCTATATCAACAAATAACATCTGTTTTATCAAATACCATCATTGTCGATGGAAATTTTAGATAAGGACGCATCTTTGCTTTGTTCGTAAGTCAGTCGATATGAAAAAACTGGGCAAGTGCGAATTAAATTCGCGTGAAGAGGGTTCCAGACGTCATTATTTTCTAAGACCTACTATATGTTCGTTACTTTTAATATTTAGTCTTAAAAAAACACCTTACTAGGTTTTTTTAGTAAAATTAGGTTAAGAACTGTTTTATGTACTTATTTTTATTTCATTTTAGGCCCTGGTAGTTGGTTTCGGAGAGAAGGGGTTAATGGAAAAATTTCACCTAATTTGTCAAATAACTTTTAAATTAATTTATGCAATAATATTTAAAAAATAATTAAAAGTATGACATAATCTTATCAAGCCCTTTCATTTGATATGTCACACGATATCGAATGCAAAAGTTTTTTTTATACTTATAATTTTCCTTTCGGCGCATACCCCGAAAGCAGGGTACTTTTGGCTACCTTACGCAGTAAAAAAAGTTGTAGATCTATGGTTAGTACATATGGTTATCTTGCTTTTGGCCATGTTAAAAATTCATCTATTTACGTCCGTCTTTGTGTCACTCGCTTATATTATGTATAGCGCACCTATCAAATTCAATCGGTCCAGTACTTTGGAGCACAATCTCTGTGCTGTAACAGACAGAAGGACACACAGAAAGACACGTGACTGGTCCATCCAGAGTTTCTTTTATTTGCTATTGAGATACGGAACCCTAAATGTTTTATCTGGTCGATAAGCTGGTACCCTATAGATGTTTAAAAAATTGCATAAAACAATATTTATATTTGCGATGATGGTTTGTAATCAGATGATTTATATTAAATGACTTTCAGCACGCTATAATAATATTGCTTTTGATATTACTTTTAGGGATCTATCTTATAGATAATTTTGACGTTAAAAAAGTAGTAAGTAGGTACAATCTTCAAATGATCATATCGATAGTAGCACGGATTTGTGGATTATAAATAGATAAGTACTTATGTTTGTAGTAAAAGAGAAGAAACATACACTTTTGGGGCAAAAAAGGAAATAAATAATACATAGATATATTATACTTATATATATATATATATATATATATATATATTGTACTTTATTTGCTTTTTAGCGCCAAAAGTGAATTTTCACTTTCGAACTATAAAGTGTAATTAATAGATATGAATAAAAATATAAAATAGCTCCATTAAAATTCTACTTAGACAACTGATTTATTCCATGCAACTGTCATTACTATTCTATAACAAAGGTAATATAAAGGTACTATTCAATAGTTACCTTGGTGCATTTCTGAGTTTTGAAGTTTAAAGAACATACCTAGATGACTAGTAAACATGTAAACATAAGCTAGACAAAACTAAATATTTGACATTTGCGATACGATACAATGTTACATAACATAGGTATTCATGTATATAATAGTCGACGACACAGTATCAAAATCATATTAGCCCATAGATTTGAGTATGCACACAAGTTTACTCACGGAGTACCGTCAGCAAACAACTATGTCGATTTAAAGCATTGTATCTGTGTCGAAATGATAACGGATATTTTAATATAAAGTATGAAATTTTTAAGCGAATTTTCTTTTATTTCTAATGCTTTAGCTGCACTTGTGCCTATCGTTCCAAAGCAATTCGCTGTGAATCTTCGTACGTTTTATACACTAAATAGTTATCGCGATTAAGCGCTGGTCACACTAGCGGCTTCGTTATTTTTCACGAACTATCTGGCAATAATCCAAGATGGCGTCATCTACGTGTTTTAAATATGGACGATAACTTTCTTTTCATTAACATTTGTGCTAACAATTACATTATGCATTTATTGAAACCTAAAAAGAAACGTAGAAAGAAAAAGCAAAAAATTTTAACACCATTTTATCGTTCCACTCCATTTTTACGCATTAACAACCGTGACACCGTCGCACATCACGCGTCTGAACAAGTTGAAAACAAACGTCAAAATAAATAACGCAAGTGCGACCACGCAGAGTGAATGGTTAGCGTGCCTTAAAAATCCTTTGATGTATTATCGCCATCCGCGCGATAACCAACTCGAAGTCCGAATATTCGGGACGATACCCGATAACGGCCGTTACATTTGCGTGTATAGTGTACATAATAGCACGAAGCTTCGTGATGATAGGCGCAGGTCCGGCCCAAGCATAAGAGACCTTATTCTTTCACTCTGGCATGCGCCATGCTGGTCTGGGAGAAAGGAAAAAACATAGTAACACGATAGTAAATAAACCAATAAATAACTGTTAGTAAGCTCCTTTCAATGACCCATTTATTGTCCAGCTTAAAAAGCCCCACTTCCTGCACATTGCAGGACCTTAATGAGGAAAGTCACCGGGGAGTCGCCGTGGCCAAACACTGGTCAAAATTATAATTTAATTATTACCTTATTATTATTACCTTTCGACTCCAGCAGAAGAAGCTCCTAAATTAGACTATGCACACAAGTTTACTCGCGAAGTACCGTCATCAAATGACGATGTCGATTCAAAACATTGTTATCTGTCGAAAAGATAACGCATATTTTAATATTATGAAATTTTGAAGCGCAGTTTCCTGTATCGCGACTTCTAGGTTTATAGGTAAATGAAATCAGTGAAAATGATAGTCAAAACAAATAATAAATTGTAAACAGCATCGCCTATTGGTATGGTTTAGATTTTTGCACATTCCCTTGATTGGCTTTTACAATCTGCGCGGGTAGAGAAGGAGCAAGTAGGTACATACTTAAATTCTGGATAATAAGTCCTCTTTCGCAGCACGAAACGGAACTTTCGCATGCTGCTATGGTTGCGCAGAAAAGGTTCTGTCACTCAGAACCGTCATCTGCTAGAAGCAAGCAAAGAATGATACTGGAAGCGAGAAAAAGCGACGGTGGCGTTTCGTCGTTCTTTCTCGCTCTGGCAAATGACTGTTTTGAGCGACAAAAAAGAATAGCAACTTAGGAAAATGCTGTTCCGTGCTGACAGACGAGCCCAACTTCCAACCCTAAAAGGGCCTGTTCAGACGACACGCCTAACAAGCCCATGCCTAGCGCACGACAAGCGCGGTTTGAATATTGCATATAATTTGAGTCCTATCACACATCAATGCAACTCAAATGGCATTTACCGAAGTCCAGTCAGGGCGAGCGCCGGGCGCCCGCAAGGCGGAGGCAAGGCGAGCGTGGCTAAGGCAAAGGCTAAGGCAACATCGGTTAATGCAATTTGCGTAATATAGATGTGTGATAGAACTCAAACGATATGAAACAAATTTCAAAGCATTCTATGCGTACGCTATGCATTTTACTTGGCGTGCGCGTGTCGTCTGAAGACGTCCTTAGGCTGAAATGTGACGCGGCCCTAGTACGCTCTCAATTACTCATCGCGCTAAGTGATTGAGTAGTGTGTAAAGTCTACATTGATGATTGTTTAGGTCCGATGATACGCGTCCATCAGGTCATTATGTCGGAGATATAAGATAAGATATAATTTACAGAGATGGATTCTATTTAACTGGATTGAAGATAAGTGTTGCCTTATGCCACGGAATTCAAAAACATTAGGTTTTAGATAATTAACTTTGTGAATTATATTGCCCCAAAACAGCTGTAATAAAAAATAAATAAATAATATCTAGTAGATAACAACTAAAATAAGTTAACTAATCTATACCTATACCATATATATGCTATTGTTAATATAAATATTTTTGACGACCTCCGTAATGGTCAACACGCTAGACCGCCAATTTAGAGGTTCTGGTTTCGATCCCCAGCCAGGGCAAGTTGGAAAATGGCCTTTTTCAAATTGTCCTGGGTCTTGGGTGTTTATCTATATACATATGTTTTTATCATAAAATATAGTATCGTTGGGTTAGTATCCCATAACACAAGCTTTAGCTTACTTTGGGGCTAGCTCAATCAGCGTGATTTGTCCTTAAACATTACATTTCTCGCAGATCGTAGAAGCCAATCGAAGGAATTGGGTAAATTGAGTCAAGTCAATAGACGATGCGGATGGCAACCCATCACTATTTTGATTCTTTTTTTCACCTTCTAGCCCATCATCACGCAAAGGTTACCTTTGGCCTTAAGATCAATTTACACTGCGGCAGAGTAGCAGCGATTCGACGAAATAGTACATAGCATAATGAACTTTATGTCAATCGTATAATGTCGCCGAAGTCAAGCGCATCGGCGCGACTCGGCGCCGGCAACGCCATAGTTTGAACATTAAACGATTGACATAAAGTTAATTATGCTATGTACGATTTCGTCCCTTCGCTTTGATTCCGCCGCAGTGTGCCTAAATTGAGCCTCAAAGGCTCAATTTAGGCACACTGCGGCGGAATCTAGAATAGGCACACTGTGTCTTTTTCCACACAATGACACCGACAAGATCTAAATGTCGACAGACTGAATCATCAAACATGTGAGTGTATTATAATATAAGTCTTACTTTAGACCAGCTACAACCTTCACTAAATAGAACTGCTTTATATTTTAATGTAAATAAAGACGTTCAGAAAATAATATTAAAAGATACGTATACGATACGCAAGGTCGTTGAACATACATAAAAAAAATAACGACGAATTGATAACTTAGCCTGGAAGTCGTTTAAAAATTGAATTTTTCCACTGAACCAATGTAAATCTAGTAACTACTAAAATAATTTAGTTTATTCTACATCACAATGATCAAAACACTTGATTCTAGCTATTGAGAGTCGAGTGGTTTCGCATAAATTTAGAATAGTCCTACGTACCAGCGAATACTCGTACAACATTATATTTTATGTTTATAGCATCGTAATGTATACCTTTTTATGTTATTTATAGTCTTTTCCGGATGGATGATGAGTTTGTTTATAAATATGACTATGTAGTTATAGAGTGACGCCTGCTTCTTTGTTTTATACAGTCTTTTATTAGGGTTCCGTACCCAAAGGGTAAAAATGGGACCCAATTTCTAAGACTCCACTGTTCGTCTGTCTGTCTGTCACCAAGCTGTATCTCAAAAACCATGATAGCTAGACACTTGAAATTGTAGACCAAAATATATCTTTCTAGTACTTATAGTCTTAAAGGAAGGACAGACATGAAAAAAATTTTTAGGGATCCTTTGCTTACTTCGGAGCCCTAAAAAAGCCGGAACAACTGAAAACTATTTGGCTTATCGTTCAAAGAATGGTTAATATTTACGAGTATGGAAATCGCTTTATCCGTTTGGGAAATTGGATTAAGGGGCTACCTGAATTTTCCGGGGTCCAGTGCTGCCCCCACTTGAAATATATCTATTAAAAGGAAACGGAGATTTCATTTAAAATTTTGTCTTGATCAGACCCTAGATAACCCTTCAAACTATTTTATGAACTATTGTTTACAGTTTAAAGTGAGAACGTAAAGCGTTTCTACGCACGATTGCGAAAAACGGCCACTTTTGGCGTATGTGCGTAGAAAAGCTTCATATTCTCACTTCAAACAGTAAACAGTAGTTCATAAAATAGTTTGAAGGGTTATCTAGGGTCTGATCAAGACAAAATTTTAAATGATATCTCCGTTTTCTTGCAAATGATTTATTTAAAATGGGGGCAGCACTGGACCCCGGAAAATTCATGTAGCCCCTTAACGTTGACATAGACATACAAGTCTAACATTATTTGTTTCTTTGCAGTTAGAAGATCACTCCAGACCGATGTGGAGAGACCCAAAGGCGTCTCCTTCGAGCTGCGCAACACAGACATCACCAAGTTCACATACAAGACTCTCCACCAGGCAGGCTTTCGTCTGCATCATGTTGAGCACATGCAAGTATATCCAAACAAATATACTAATAATGTGAACATGCTGAAGACCTCGCGAATCTATCAGGCGCGGTCGCAGCCTGAAATTTTGGAGGCGGTCACTCACTACTTACTTAGATGTCATTTCCAAGTTATTTTGGCCATCGTACGTAGTTCATAAAAACACCACTAGATGTCATCAAACCATAAATTTATCGCTGTTAGGGGATAGCTAGAAATTTCCTTTTATTATATGGAAAATTTTTGAGATTTTTCAATTTGACCTTAGATTGGTCATGTCCCCTGTGACCCCCCCCCCCTTCGGACCGCGCCTGGGATCTATAGCTTTGCGAAGCATATACTTATGACTAAATAAGTTTTTACATTTTTTGCACAATTGTGAGGCCAAATTACTTTTAGGACAAATGCTATAAGCCCAAACTCAATGGATTGCGTCGTTTTATTACTGAGTTCCATCGACCATCTTTCGCCTCCATAATCAGACCATAAACATCGTCTACCATAAAGTACGTCAAGACGAATCAAACGAGTCCTTACTGACTGGGGTTATATTGTTATATAGGGAAGATGCATAAACTCTTTTTCGATGTGCTATGGAAAGAGTTCCTAAAAATAGGCACGCACCAAGAAAAAACTACCTTGCTAACCCAAGATCTCTTTAGGATATAAAGGTAACAAAGTCACCTCCGCCTTTGGACGGCGTCTCAAAGCGCCAAAGACCGGACAAGAGTGACGTCACTTGTAAGCGATGTCGCATTTGTAGGCGTGATGTAAAAATTAACATATGTTCGGGTACTATGCCAAATATTGCGTTTACAGGATTGGCCTCATAACAAAAGTAGCTATAATTATTTTATAAAATCCTATTGTAATATTATTTTTAAACTTTTCATTACTTCTAAAATTGACTTTTTCAATCAACTGAAAACCGAAGTTAAAATGGATAAAAAATATAATTGTGCTTACAGGCCTTTTTTACGTAAATGCTTAAAAAATTTGAGACATATATCAAAATCTACTCATAATGCATCTTCTCTATTACTGAGTTCAGTCGAATATCTTATAAAGTCGGGAGGCTCCATCGTCAGAACAGCTCCTTGACTCCATACTATTGTATTGTCATTTGTGGAGGAAAATAAATATACATTTATTATTATTATTATGTATCTCCTTTAGATTCACGGGTCTTTTCACCCCGGTCCTTTGAGAGGCTTGCGTGGGGATACAGATCCAACACGTAGAGGCCCTTTGGAGAAGTTGATGTAATGTGGCGCTCCCGCCAAAACCCATTCCTGAATATACCTATGAAAGGTGAACCCTTGAATAGGTTTCGGTAGGAGAAAGATCTATTGCAAGAAAAAGGGAAAGGTCTATGGATTATGGAATGAGATTGGGATGGACTAATGCTAGGATATTGCAATAGGAACGTCACCTGCCATAATCATGATTACTGACTATTGTAGGCAGGTGGTGGCTTGCCGCCTACTAGATGGGCCCCTCAAACGCGCCGACAATAGTTGCCAGCAAAGAAGCAACACCGGTGCAGGCGACTCAGGGGTGTCGAGAGGTGTGCTGCGCTTTCTCCGAAGTTACTCGCGGCGTTATACCCTTTAACACTTCCACCCCTGGAGCAACAGCTCTAACGACTCCTCTCTGTACGGCCAATTAAGGCAATGCAGAGCTGAGAGCCCTGCGAGCCCTCTTGGGTCTCCACCCCGACCGATGAAGACACGTCGGGGGCGAGGGCCCTGACCGGCTCCCTGGAGCACTCGGGTCCGTGGTGTCGTTACTCACCAACAGCTCGCCACAAGCTGCCCTGCGGTTATTATTATTATTATTATTATTTCAGCACAATTGGTTGAGGATAACTGGTTAAAAATTTTATTGCAAGATTTGACTTAAACATACATGCAACATACATTGCAAGTTAAATAAAAGCTTGTAGGTAAATAACTAGAACACGTTATCTTGTTGCATTGACATTACTTTCTTGAAGGGATTGATACTTTTAATTTATCGACTGTTGAAATATCGATGGTTTTTAATTGCACTTGAGTTATATTCAGGGGCGTAGCTACCGCCCGCCGTATCTGCCGTATCAATTATACGGGGCCCCCGGTCCATGGGGGCCCCCAACGTGCGTAAACAAAAATTAATAAAAACTTCCTAATTTTTTTTTTCAGAAATTACAATAATCTAAAGAGCAAATTCTTGTTTTTGCGCGTAAAGCGTGCGTTCAAAAGTTGGCAAAGCTCTACATCGGTTATCGCGGGCTGCGGGATTTCTCCGTTTAAATTATTTACTTCAACGGGGAATTATGGGAATTTTCAAAATTTCGAAAAAGTGACAGATGGATAATTATGATGAATAAATATTTCTTTTAATTTTATGCAAACATTTTATTTTCTTTTGTGAGAAATCTGCCCTTACTAAGGGCCCTCAAACAAATTTTTATACGGGACCTCGCCAAGGCACGCTACGCTACTGGTTATGTCACTGACATTGACGACCTCCGTGGCGTAGTGGTCACCATGCTAGTCCGCCACCCAGAGGTCCCGGGTTCGATCCCCGGTCAGGGCAAGTTGGAAAATGGCCTTTTTCAAATTGTTCTGGGTCTTGGATGTTTATCTATATATGTATTTGTTATAAAATATAGTATCGTTGAGTTAGTATCCCATAACACAAGTCTCGAACTTACTTTGGGGCTAGCTCAATCAGTGTTATTTTGTCCCTATATATTTATTTATTTATTTATTTATTTATTTCATAGACAATCATTATCTGATAAAAATGTGATAAAAAAATGGGATAAATAAAAGCCATGGGTGAAAAATAATAAAAATTCGGCCTTTCGTTAGTTACTTTCGTAATTTTTCCCACAATAATTACGAAAAATCTGTATACCATTCTACATCGTCTATTCGGTCATCATGGTTTTTATTGGTACCTATAAGAAGTCGATAAAATAAATGTTTCAATCCCTATAAAAATGTGACGTCTGTGCGACAAGATAACGGGGTCTAGTAATAACGTTGTCCGCCGCTTACCCTAAAATAATAAAATAAAAAATAACATTGACATAATTTATTATGTTTTCAGAACCGTCATGAACGCGCCTAAGTTAAAACACATAGCTGTAGAAGATTTTGCCAGAATGCCCAGGCTAAAATCACTGTAAGTTATTTTTTTTAATACGTCTAAAACAAAATATACTTTACATACAGACATATAGATGGAGTGTAGGGCCGTAGGCTGGACCCAATGGCGTGATCTGAAAGACTGAAATCAAAAATGAGTTTGGAAAATCCAAAGGTGCACGTCTCATTAAGACCATTCAAATAAAAAAATAATTAAGATTAGTAATTATAATTAAACAACACTGTTTTAGATAGTAATTACCCGACTGCGCCAGAAGGAGGGTTAGGTTTTTCGAGAGTATGTATACATATCAGAGTTAGGCGTAGTTAACTACTATTGTGTAGTTTGATTACAAATTACAATTACATGTAGTTAACTACAAGTAGTTGAAATTACATTAAATTTAACTATAACAATTGAAACTACTGTAGTTGTAATTTGTAATTGTAATTAAGTAGTTATAACTACAAATTACAATAAGAATTTATTACAGCGGACTTGTGTTAAAGGTGTTGTATTTCGAAATTGCAAGTGTAAAAAGTTGCAAGCAAGAAACGAAAATTTATAAGTAAGTAAATCTTTATAAAATATGTAGTTCCAAAAAGTAGTTTGTATGTGTGATTATAGTTCAACTACTTTTAAAATTACTTTTTGTAATTATGTAGTTGTAATTACTAACTACAAAATGTATTTAGTAATTAGTAGTTTAATTACATTTTGCCCAACTCTGATACATATATAATTGTTTGGCACTCTCTGCAGCCTGAACGGCTCGATGGATTTTAGCTTAAGGTGTCGTTCGATTCGTATTTACTGTGAGAGTGACACTAGGTATGTCAAAATAAATAAAAATAAAAAATATAATAGGGCAGTCGGGTTTTTTGTTTTTGTAATAATTACTAGTTTTCAATACTAAACAATCCAGAGACGTGATGAAGCTTTAAAAAAAATGGTTTGAGCGTAATCGTGGCACTGGTGGCACATACGTCCATACAGACATCCGCACATCCACGAACAGATTTTCTCTATAATATTTTTTATATGTTATGCTTAACAAGTATTTTATACAAATATTAAATGTGTTCATACAAGGGTTGTTCTTCATATCTCTTCTCTTTCTCTTCTTTATTATTGTATAAGTGCAGCAGCAGCTACCCGCATCGCCTATTGATAAGATTCAGATTCTGCCCATTCTCTCGACCAGCTTTTACAATCTGCGCGGGGAGAAAACTGGTACATTCAGCATTTTTCTTTTCTCCTAACCAGCATGGAAGGTAGACGACAAACATTTGCTACAATACAAAAGCATTTCCAAGCAGTCGACCCCAAATGGCAGTTTTTAGTGGGTCCCCTAAGTAGTTGCGAGCGCCGCTGTTGCGACGCACGTCGTTGCGAATTTTTTTCCGCTGCCTCATAGGATTGAAGGCTTGTGGACTCGAAGGAGGTGGTCGCGAGCGGCGCTGTTTCGAAAAAAATGCTAAAAATACTAAAAACAGTCTTGGTTTTCGTATAATGAAGCCGTATTTCATTGCTTTATCCAACGGAATAGAAGCCATAAATATTCATTCTTCATAGTCCACACCCCGCGTCCCTGCCCTGAGTCAATCACAATTATTTTCCGTGAATAGCCTCAAAGAAAATGTAGTACAGTCAACAACAGGGCAAGCTACCTTTCGCCACAATTAATATGCTTTCGCGCAACTTCATGCAGCGGTGATAGTAGCCAAATTGTAATGAATTTGGGTGGTTTGATGTGTTGTTGAGTGTACAAGTCTGGTTCATACAAACCTTTAAGCCGATTTTAGAAAAGTTAGGTCACTTTTAATAGGAAAGACTTGCCTGATTTAATAATGTACTTACCTTATAATATTATATAGATCATATTAAATATTTCAGTGTTATCAACATGAACAACCAACTTCAAAATCGCGAAAATAATTTTGTAGGTATTCCATAACTTGCTATACACAGCAGAGTTTTTTTTTTAACTATTTTAGATAATTATTGATTTTCAATTCAATTCAATTCATTTATTGCATTCATATTATACATCCGTTCTTAGATTTACTAATATTACCACTGTTTATAATTAGGTACAATATGAACCCTGTTGGGTATTGCAAAGATAAGATGGAACGGCAAGCGGGTGTTCTAGACCAAGAAAAATTTATTACAAACAAATAAATTAATAAAAATACTATTCAAAACTATTCATTAATATTTATTAGCATTGTAAGCAGAGGTTTTTTTATATTTTTTTTTTTTTTCTTTTTGACATATTAGTAGTCATTGCTAATGGCCCAGAATTAAATTTTTCCATTTTTGAAGACGGTAATATTAATTGATTTTTTTTTCCTTAATGTTATCCATTAAGGAAAAAGCAAAAGTCAGAAAAGTCGCGGTAAGTCTTCCTTTTTTGTATAAAATTGGGGATATTTGCGAACAAACTTGCAGGCCTCCAAAATATAAATTGATGGTACAGTCAATATTCAAGGTTCCTAAAATATGGCTTGCAGCTCTCTCTATATATTAGCGATTATTCTTATACATTTCTTTTGTAGGAGGAGTAGTCTATTGGCGTCAGTACTGTTTCCCCAGAGAATTATACCATAGGTTAGCCACGAGAATGCATACGCGTAGTACTTATGCCACTACTGCCGTTTTTTCGTTAGTCGTTTTTTTTCAATTCTTGAAGTGCATAGGTAAATCTAGACAATTTTATAGCTATCTTATCAACGTGGGCTTTCCAGTCCATATGCGTATCTAGAACTATTCCGAGTAGTTAGAATGTATTGACACTTTCAAGTTTTATTCCACCGTAGTTAAAATTTATGTCAAGGGCGTTTTTCTGGTATGGTCTAAATTGTATCAATTTGGTTTTTGTGAAGTTTACCTCGAGATTATGATCAGATAGCCACGATACAACAGAGTCAATATTTTGGGTTAGTAGTTGATTTAAATCGTCATGATTTGTGTAAGGAGTTAGTAGTGAAATGTCATCCGCAAATAGTACGCAAGTCTGGGTTAGGGCTTGTGGTAGGTCGTTTATGTAAATTAAAAATAGCAAACACCCGACAACGCTTCCCTGGGGAATAGAACAGTTCATGAGCTGTACATCTGATCTTACTGTGGCTCATGGGCGTAGCCACGGTGGGGCACGGTGGGGCGCTTGCCCCACCCTGGCTCAGACCTTTAAGTTACCGAACCAAACCTAAAAATTAAATGATCTAGGTACTTACTACAATACTTAATATTCGTAAGAAAGTTCACACTCGACATTTTATATGTAAAAATTAACTGGGGTAAGCGGCGGACCGTGTAGTTTGCTAGTTACATATTATTTCAGATTGCTGCCCCACCCTGAGCCCATGGCTGGCTACGCTTATGTAAATATTTCAGTGTTATCAACATGAACAACCAACGTCAAAATCGCGAAAATAATTTTGTAGGTATTCCATAACTTGCTATACACAGCAGAGTTTTTTTTAACTATTTTAGATAGTTATTGATTTTGGTAGACTGAACAACCTAGAATGACACCATAATTTTCGTTATTACACGCTGGATTTCTTATTCAGTGGAGTTGAAGATGTTTTTTAGGGCTAGGTATCCGCATGAGGGCTATACATACTAGTATAGCAAATTTATCAAATTTTGATATTTTTGTTACTGTTGGCAGGTACATAACGCAAGCACCAATGTTGGAGAAAGTAGACACCCTACCTACAATGCTGGAACTACGCACAGTGTAAGTTATTACAATGAAATACTATCAAAATTACAGGTACAAATTAGATTAAAAGGACAGGTCTACAAACCCAACATAAGACCTGTCCTATCATATGGGAGTGAAGCGTGGCCTTTGCTTGAGCGGTACAAGCAGGAACTGAGTGTTAATGTTGCGCTGGATATGCGGAGTAGCGTTGCATAACAATCGATAGTTTGACTATCGATAGTTGACCACGAAAAACAGTCACAATATCGATAGGACTATCGATAGTATCGATACTATCGATAGTATCGATACTATCGGTAGTATCTATTGTCAATAGTTTGCAATACTATTGATAAATGGTAAAACTATCTATAGTATCGATACTATTAATTTAGATAGTTTTTAATCGATACTATCGATAGTATCGATACTGTAACTTCTTTTTGTACGACAAACTATCGATAGCTAAACTACTTTCGATAGTATTATAATATCGATATTCATCACAATACTATCGATAGTTTTTAATACAAATAGTACCTTTACTATCGATACTATCGATAGTATGGATACTATTGATAGTCCTATCGATATTGTTACTGTTTTTCGAGGTCACGATAGTATCGATATTTTATACTATTGGTTGCAACGCTAATGCGAAGTATCTCGGAGAGATTGTGTGACAAACACTCGCATCCGTGGCAGTCTTCATGTTCGTAACTAGCAGACAAACTGCAAGAGAGCCGCCTACGCTGGTACGGTCACGTCTTGCGGAAGCCGTCAAGTTACATGGGAACAAATGCCACCACCATCGGGGCCCGGCAGGCGTGGAAGACCCAAGAAATGCTGGCTTGATGTCGTCGAGGAAGATATGCGTGCCAATCGTCTTACAACCAAGGATGCTCAAGGCCGTGCGAAGTGGAGAGGAAAAAGCCGGAAAGCGGACCCCTGGCTTCGTAGCATTACTGCTGTTTGCTAGCTTTTATAAAAGAAATCTACATAACTATTTCTCTCGAGCCCATTTGTTTGTATTGGCGCCCAACGTGGTGCTGGCGCCGTATACAATATGTAACAAAAACCCTGTCCGATCCTCGTATAAAATTGTGATAATTGGTTAGGTATAATACATCTTTTGTTTTAGTATAATAACATCGTCAGGCCTAACGGAAGTCCCCAACCTGAGTCGGGTGCATCCTGTGAAAAACGACTCGATCCCGTATCTGCAAGCTGTGTGAGTGTTTTTTGTTATAAAATATAGTTTTTATTTGGAGCGTAAAAAAATACATTAAGAAAATATTAAAATTGCATTATATATTTGTATTCTTTCCATTTATGTACACAATATATTTATTTATAACAAAACATGCCCAAAATGGTTTCTCTCAGCTTTTATGTCAAGACTATTCGCAGCCAATTAAGTTTAGAGGAACAATGTATTACCTAATAAGGTTTATTTACTAATATAAAGAAAAAAATATAAGCACTAACTACTTATACGAACACAGAATTTAGTTTAGGAGTGTAGTACAGTACCTATTCGACTATATTTGCTAGATAAATAGTGATGTTTAATCTTTGTTTAATAAAGAGTAGGAGTATGCTGTCTTGATAAGAAATCGCAAGATCCCACTCGTAATCTTGTATTGCGAGTGCATTCTATATTTTTTTCCAATATGTAGGAACGTTAATGCTAGACTCTAGTTTGTAGATTCCATTACCAAAACAAAACACTTCTGAGAGAGCTTTCGAGTAGCGAATAAAGAATCCACAAAAAGTTATTCTATCTGCAAATGTAACGTAGGTACCTACTCAAGACATTTCATATGATTGTATTGATCGGTGATAAGTAAATAACAAACTTATTTGGTAGGCTTTTTTGTACGTGAGCAAATACTTTCAACTTAAGTGGGAAATATACACTATATACACTTATGTTGTATGTATGTGTATCTCTATAAATACACTTATGTTCAAATATACGTGTAAAGGTTTGAGGACCAATATTCGTATTAAAAAAATTAAATATTTTTATACGTATTAGCATATTAGGATTAAGTTAACATTCCAATAGAATTCAGAATTTCGGAATCCGATTTGATAACAGTGAATTACTTACTTGGCCACTCCTTTCACATGCGTATCTCGAAAAGTTCTTTGAGAAGAGGCGTAAGAAACTTCGTTCGGTTCTCTTTACATCTACCCTCCATACACCGACCGTACGAATCTTTTTGTATCAACTATTTTATTTTTTATTTGGCAGAGATCTGGACGGCAACCAGATAAAGAAAATCCCGACGCATGCGCTGCGTATCCGGGCCGATCAAGTGTAAGTCACTAGGTACAGAACATCACGCTATTTACTTTTTATTTATACATTCATCGTTTTCTTATCCCATGAACTCGAAGCTCAGTCACTGGCGTGGAGGGCGGTGGCTGCATGAACTCCCAGAAGCAGAGGTACGTGTCCGCGTTTCAATGTCCAGCAACATTGAGTGTTACGAAATGATGACAAAGTGTTATTTGGTTTGGCATAGAAATAGTACAATATTATCAAATGACTATTGTACTATTTCTATGAAAAGAAAATAGGGCCTGGCGCGCGTGCTTTAATTAAGCACATCTGCACTCAACCCCAACAATATATTTTCACGCAAATTAAGACCTTATGTTTGTCGTTTTTAAGTTCATAATTGATTCTTTTGTAAATAGCGCCATCTATGGTAAAGTACCAGAATTTTATTCGTAAAGTTATAGTAGAGATTGCAAAACATCTTAAGTACTTTTTGCAATGACACGAATTGTTTATACGTAATACAACTGTGATTCAGGTATATGAATTTAGCGACAACGGTTCCCATACAATTTTTTTCATGTAGCTCTTCTCTCACTAGTTTTTTCTCTTTCGTAGTGTTTTTATATGGAGTTACGTTCCAGGAAATTAAAAGAACAGCCAAAAAGCAAAAAAACGACATTCCCATGCAAATTGCCCGAGCGGCTGCACACTTTTGTAAGGAAATACCAATTTTTTTTGTTAGTACAGCCCGTGGTTTAATTTATTACGGGTATTTTCCCTTTCACGTTGTTTACGACCTCAGAGAAGATGTACACCGACGGAGCCGCGGTTCCCTAGGCGCAACGCCTTGCCTAGCGGCACTAGCGGGAAGATCTTCCCTTTGTGGCGGTCGGTCGAGCACGTGGTATGCTCGACCGCCTCTCTCGCCTGACTCGCTCCCGCTGCACGACAGTCGACCGATAGTGTCGTCTATTTCATTGTCAAACCAAGTAGAAAGTCTACTTGGTCATCATTTCGTAGCGCTCAATGTCGCTTGACTCTGCAACGCGGACACGTACCTATACATACGTCAGTTGTCATCAAATACAGAGTAAAGGTTCTGTGATGCGATTTTTCAAACGCGGAGTCACTAAACGCACGGTTTTTTGTATGGAAAAACCATTCGTTTAGGTGAGTCCGCGTTTGAAAAATGGCACTTATGAAATGGCCTAATAAGTATCCAGGGCTGTCAAAGGTTAATCCATCACATGATAATTTCTTCATCAAAGTTTTACTTTCTTACGTTAGGCTTTGTTTTTGTACAGTACTTAAATGTAAATATGTAATTCAGTAATTGAATAGATACCTAATCAAAACATTTTCTTCTATTTTGTTTTAGGTCTTTGAACTACAATCTGATCGAAGATATCCCTGCGTTTGCGTTCAAACATGCGCAAATATCAAAATTGTGAGTTATCTGTCATTTATTTAATGTTACTGCAAATATATAATAGGTTGGGGAAAAGTCTTTTCGCATATAGTATGTATGAACTTGTAATAAAACCACTTTGGCTATTCTATTTGTACCTGGCTGGTTTTGGTATCATTTAAAAGTTTAAATTTTAAAGAAGATAATTCCAAATTCAAATTAGGAAAATGCGTGATTTTAATTTGTTTTTCTTACCGTTAGAGTGAATCTAATGAAGAAATTAGATACATTTTAAAATTTTACTACCAAAAAGGTAAAAATGCAACGCAAGCACCGAAAAAAATTTGCGATGTTCATGGACCTAGTGCAGTGTCTATGAGAGTAGCACAAATTTGGTTAAAGCGTTTTCAATCCGGAAATTTTGCCTCACATACCTTAATACTTCTTACCTCACATACCTACTTATATTAACTTCTTATTATCATTTCAGAAGCCTCCAAGGCAATGTGAAACTTAGCCGTTTAGATGACAACGCTTTCGCGGGGAATTTGTTACTTCGGCAGCTGTGAGTTTAATTAATTATACTTAATTATAATCTATTTGTTTTTATATATTTTTTATAAAAAAAAATATATATTTACTATTATTTATTTGGCCAGAGAAGCTTGTCAGTTTTATACTAAAAATGTCTTCTCGCCGCGTGCACATTTGACTGGTCTGTGGGTTGTTCCAGAGATCTCAGCTTTACAGCCATCACGTCGCTGCCGACGGCGGGCCTGGAAAAACTACAGTCCTTGAAGATAGAGAACACACCGTCCTTGAAGTATATTCCGTCGATATATGATTTACGGGTAAGAAACAACACGTATAGGTCCTTTCTCTCTCTTTGCGTATTTGTTAGTGTGCGTCGTCTATGCAGGGCCTTTTTTAATAAAAAAAATCTAAGATAACCTTATGAATAACTTTGAGAAAAGTAGTTTCCAGTCTAGTTAGAATATTGTACGCTTGATTTAGCTGATTATCCGAAAAGAAAGATGATTCCGTGTTTCGGCTGGCACGTATAAACTGTAGGTCCCGAACGCCATCTAGCGTTTGCTCAAACCTATTCAAGGATTGGTTCTGGTCTACCCGTTGCGGAGGTCAGACGGCAGTCGCTCTGTGTAAAAACCAGTAACCTCGTCAAAAAACCTAGGTTAGGCTCTGAAGCATTATCGCTGAGGATGCAACTGAGAATACGCTCTTATGATGATGATGACCCGATTTCGAGTGTAACTTTGCGGAAGTCAAAGTTACAGTTTGCTTCCGCAACCAGTAAGTTTGCTGGCATAACCTCAAAAAGTAGTTTAGATGAAACGTCCCAATTAATTAGATGAAACAGCCATATCTTTACCGCTGTCACAGAAGTAATATTAAATATTACGGACAGAAGGCAATCACCTAAGGTCCCGCGCAATATGTGTCCCCTTTCCCCGTCCCCGCAACTCTCCACCGTGCGCGCCTTGTCGAGACGGGTGCAGGCGCACGCCGCCGCCCGCTGCTTCACACCTTTACCCGGCGCGAACGGGGGAGAGGTAGCGGGAACGGGGAACGGGGGGCATATTGCGCGAGACCTTAGGAGATTCCGTTCTGTATGTAAGTAATATGTACTTGTCATAAAGGAGCGGTGTGGGCTGAAAGAAGATAGTAACAAAAATTGAGATAGGAATGTTAAGATGGTTCGGGCATGTAGAAAGGATAGATGAAAGGAGATTTACTAAAAGGGGCTACAAAGCGAATGTGAGTGGAAGAGTGGGCTAACTCACTCTTCCACTCACATTCGCGTGTAAGAATCTGATAGCTGTATGTTCGTCGAGGACGACCCTAAGGTTGTCCTCGACGAACGTACCGCGATCAAATTGCCGACATTCTTTAAAAAGGAGAGGTCAGAAGCACCCGTAACCGGCGGGCATGCATGAAGAGAGTAATGAGTGTAGGTAGATGAAGCGAAAGAGGTCTGTCAGGATCGTAGCAAGTTGAGGTCCATAGTCTCTGTCTACCCCTGATAAAAACAGGTGTGATAATATGTAATGTATCTACCTAATGTATGGTAATGTACCTAATACTTATATTAATTTTGTGCCGCTGTTCCAGCACCTGAAGACTGCCGACCTGACACACAGCTTCCACTGCTGCGCCTTTGCGTTCCCGGAGCGCCACGACCCGGCCCGGCACAAGCTGTACGAGATGCAAGTGGATCTCATGACACAGGTGGGAAAACGAGAACACTGCTGAAAAGAAAATATAATAGGTCTTTACCTATGAAATTGCCGTTCTGCAGTACTGGCCATTTCAAATCAAAATAATTTTTGTTTGGCTAAGAAAACTAATTTCAAAATTATTTTATTTTAAAAACATGGAATTCTTTGTCATTTGTTTATTGATTAGTGTTACATTTTCATCGCATTTAAATCTTTTTCTTCATCATGGATACGTTAAACATTCGAGTAATTATGGAATATGTGTACCGTCGTGGCAGCAACGCGGCACAAGCGGCACGCAACATCAACGACGTTTACGGAGCTAACACTACAAACCAACGCATCACCTGTTATTGGTTTGCTCGCTTCCGTTCTGGAAATTTCGACCTGAAAAATGAACCGCAGTTGTCCGAAGACTTTAGTCGACAATGACGAATTGAAGGCGATTGTGGAAGTTGATGATACACAATCGACAGCTAAATTAGCAGCAGCTTTCAACGTTAGCATCAAAACAATATTGGTCTATTTGCATCCATCGACTAGGTAGAAAAGCTTGACAAATGGGTACCCCACGAACTCAATGATCGCCAGCGCGAAGTACGCGTCGAGACGTGCCTTGCACTGCTCAACAGACACACAAATGAAGGAATTTTGAACCGCATTGTTACCTGCGATGAAAAATGGATTCTGTTTGATAACCGCAAGCGCTTAGCAAGTTGGTTGGATCCTGGTTCAGCACCTAAACAATGCCCTAAACGAAAACTTATCTACCCCTAGAAAAGTGATGGTCACTATTTGGTGGTCTAGCGCCGGTGTGATTCATCACAGCTTCTTACTAAACGGGGTGAGCATTACTGCAGATGTGTACTTTGAAGAACTGAACACAATGATAGAGAAGCTGGCACCTTTCCAACCAGCATTGGTCAATCGCTCCTCTCCGCTGCTCCTGTCCGATAACGCGCGACCTCATACTGCACAGCAGACGGTCTCCATGTTGCAAGAACTGGGGTTGGAAGCTCTCCGTCATCCGCCCTATTCACCAGACCTTGCGCCTACAGACAACTACTTTTTCCAGAATTTGGATAACTGCTTGGCGGGAAAAAAATTAAATACCCGAGAGGCAGTACAAAATGCCTTTGAAGAATTTGTTGCCTCCCGTCCAGCTGATTTCTCTAAGAAGGGCATCAATAAACTTCCACTGTGTTGGCAAAGATCAGTTGATTGCATGGGTGAATACTTCGATTAATACAAATAAAAAATACATGAAAAAAAATCGTTTAAATTTTTTCATACAAAACGGCAATTTCATAGGTAAAGACCTATATTCGGTATTCGGCCCATTTGATGGTCAGTGGTTACAGTAGCTTATTTTTGCTCCTTTTTTTAACCCATGAGTTGTTTTGCAGGCAAATTAAAAACCCCCACCAACACCATCTAGTGATAAGTGGCGGAACAACATAATATTCTAATTCGTAGCACCATCTATTATTTTTCAGGTAAATTACAAATCCAAGTTTTCAAGCGTTAATACCTAATAATTTTTAAACGACTGAACCGATTACCATCAAACATGGCTCTGCAAGGGAAGTTGCTTTCAGCTAAAAGAAACCTCATTGATATCGGGCCATCCGTTTGAGCGCTACGATGCCACAGACAGACACACATACAGGCAGACAGACTTAGCGTCAAACTTATAACACCTCTCTTTTTTGTCAGAGGTTAAAAAGAGGGGTGTTGTACATTTGACGCTAATGCCAATCGTTCTGTCTGTCTGTCTATGTCATCGTAGCGCTCGAACGGATGGACCGATCTCGATGCGGTTTTTTTACGTGAAAGCAAGTCCCTTTGCGATGGTTCTTAGCTATGTTTGATAAAAATCGGTAAAGCCGCTTGAAAGTTATTGCGAATGAACGCTTGAATGCCAGTGCTGTCCCTAAAAATTAATAGATGGCGCTACGGATATCCAACGTATTAATAGTTTCGCTATTCGTCACTAGATGGCGTTCCTGATATTTTCGGTCGGGGTTTTATTTTAATTTGCCTCGCAAATAAACTTGTTGAAGAACATGCAGAAGTATATCGCTCTATTCTCAAAAACGAATTCAAGGAACGGACAAAGGACTACTAGCATCGATAGGCACGTTAAACTATTATTCCCGACTGTCGACCATAGTTTGGCAGTCAAGCAATGTCAGATGCCATTAGGCAGCTTGAAAAATACACATTTTTTGCAAATTGTGTCCCCTTGTTGGACAAGGCCTCCCCTCTAGATTTGCATGTCTCTGTCCTTAGCAGTAATTTGCCATTTTTAGTTGGCCATACATACACACCATAAAAACTAACAAACAAAAGCTACTTGCGTACAGGAAGAGAAGTCTCATAGTCCGATTACTTCCAGGCTTGTAAAACGGAACAGGTGCAAGGAAGAAAGCGAAGATCTTCGGAACCGATCACACCTAGCTTCGAATCGCAGGACACCAAGGGGACGATAGAGTAAGTCTATAGGATTTACGCCACTTTGGTCAGATAGATAACCATTTCGTCAGAATAATTTATAGGCTGTTTTTTTCTTCAAACGGATTTTTAATCAGACTCAGATATCATTTCGTAATTAGACAAAAGTAAATATGGTTTGACAGTTAAAATGCGCTGTTGGCAGCAGCTGTGCCGATCGGAAAGCGCATAGCATTGACTTGAGGTTAAGATTATGAAGTGGAACATGGGACAATATCTCTATTGCCTTCTCTTCTTCGACGTAAGAAAATGTATCTACACTTCCTGTACCCAGGCCTGAAGACGACTCAATATCCTCATCTGTTGAAGACTTCCGCACCACCATAAAAACCGACCCCGAGATGGACTTCATGTACCCTGAGAGCGACGAGATGATGATAGATGATGACACCTTCCACGCTCCTATAGAGTCCGACCTATCCAAAGGTTATGAGGCTATGTGCGGGAATTTCAGCGTGGTGTAAGTAGACCTAAGTTTGTCTGTAAATGCCTAAAACTGGTTTCAGTTCAGCTTGATGTTTACCATGCAACTATGACAGCCAGGAGCAAATGCTTAACGAGCCTTCCAAATCATGTAGAGGCTAGAGGTGTTTTTTTTGCACTTGTGATCAGCCACCCAAGTGCAAACCACGCTAGGAATACGTACTCCCATCGGTCTACAAAGCTTCTTGCTTGTTGCTTGGTAAACGTACTTATTAAAACAAAGGATCTGACTGTCTCCGTGGTCTAGTGGTCAAGGTGTTTGCCTTGTGATCCGGAGGTCGTGCGTTTAATTCCCACTAAGAAGCATACTCCGTAAAAGGTTGTTTCCAGTCTGGTTAGGATATTGTAGGCTTGAATCACCTGGTTATCCAAAAAAATGATTCCGTGTTTCGGAAGGCATGTATAAACTGTGGGTACCTACCGAACGCCATCTAGCGCGTGTGCTCTCAAATCAATCTAAGGATTGGTTCTGGTCTACCCTTTGGGTTGGGGAGGTCAGACGGCAGTCGCTCTGTGTAAAAACCAGTAACCACGTCAAATCACCTAGGTTAGGTAGCGGATCCCGGGCTTTGAAGCGTTACCGCTGCCTGAGGATGTAACCGGGACTTACGCTCGGATGATGACGATGATTAGATAGGATCTCAAGAGTTGATTTTACGTACTACGAGATCTAATGGAATGTATCTCGATATAGTGACGAGATGATGGTCGATGAAAGTTTTTACGTTTTTCCAACCTATTCAGTTTAAGGATTTGTAGCTATGTGCAGGGACTTCAGAAGTAGAAATTATGGTAGAAAGAAATCGGTGTTGATAAAATTACGAGGCTTAGGGAACTGAGAGTAACAAAGGACGGACCTAGGTCCTTCACGCTCACAAGATCTTAATCGACGAACCTATATATCCTCTACCGTTCAAGGTCCAGGCACTCGCGAAAGTATAAGACCTCTGTCATTGATTTAAGATAGGTACTCGAAAAAGTAAATTAGCGTATAATTGAATAGACTAAACAGTCTAAAGAAGAAATCGCTGACAAGCAGTCTGATTAACTTCAGCGTTCAGACCAAGGATACTCATCTTCAGCTTATCACTATATCTCGAAGCTCAGCTCATATTTTAAACATTTTTCAATTGGTTTCAGGCGTTCACAAGTGGTATGCCGGCCCATGCCCAACGCGCTGAACCCTTGCGAAGACGTAATGGGCTGGTCGTGGCTCCGAGCGAGCGTGTGGTTCGTCATCGCCGCCGCCGTGGTCGGCAACATTGCCGTGCTGGTCGTCCTGCTAGCCAACCACGTAGAACTCACCGTCCCAAGATTCCTAATGTGTCATCTAGCATTCTCCGACCTCTGCACAGGAATCTACTTATTCATGATAGCAGTCGTCGACCTCAGATCTTACGGGGTCTTCTTCAACTACGCTTACAACTGGCAGTACGGCGTTGGCTGCAAGATTGCGGGTTTCCTATCAGTATTCTCTGGACAACTATCAGTATTTACTCTAACCATAGTGACTTTAGAGCGATGGTTCGCGATAACTTACGCGATTTACTTAGAGAGACGAATCTCTTTAGCCGCAGCGGGGAAGATTATGATTGGGGGGTGGTTATTCTCCTTTCTCATGGCAGGGTTGCCTTTAGCAGGAGTGTCAGATTACTCTTCGACGTCGATTTGTTTGCCTGTTGAGAGTAAAGACATAGGAGATGCAATATACCAAGGATCTTTATTTTTAACAACAGCAGTAGCGTGGGTGATAATAGTGGTGTGCTATGTGCAGATATACAGGTCTTTGGGAGGTGGAGGAGGGGAGAAGTATGGGGGGAGAGGGGCAGCGGCGGCAGCTGAAAGGAAAATAGCGAACAAAATGGCTTTACTCATAGGAACTGACTTACTATGTTGGGCGCCAGTTGCATTTTTCGGAGTGACGGCTTTAGTTGGTTGGCCGTTAGTCGACGTTAGCCACGGGAAGGTCTTATTAGTATTCTTCTATCCCCTAAACGCATGCGCGAATCCCTTCCTCTATGCTATACTGACGAAACAGTATAGAAGAGACTTAATTACACTCATAGCTAGGACAGGGAAATGCAACTGGCTGGTACGAAAATATAAATTGGCTGCGACCCCCCCTCCCACCGCTCACACAAACCCCTCTGCCCCCGCGGCCATGCCTTTAGTAGAATATGAGAGCCAGTCGCGAATCAGCAAAGGAAACGGAGAAGCCGGGTTTTAGATATATAAGTTTAGATGTAATATATTGTAATTAGCTTTAAGGATGACTCATATGAATACAGTACTATTTATTATTATGATTGCTTTTTATTGAAAATGATGCGGCTAGCAACCCATCTCTATTTTGATTCCTTTTCTCGCCTCGCCCACCATCACGCTAAAAGTGGCTGTTGGAATATCTGGTCGGTATAGGCCAAATTAAAATACTATTTAACAGGAGAAGTATGAAATTATATTATTTTCACTTTGACTTGGAAGTAAATATGTCTGACACTTAGCACAATCGAGCGAGTGAAGAGATCACATAAGTCTCTGGCATACTCTTGCCGGCACCAAGAGTATTGCCAGCCATTGTACAAAAATAAAGATTGATTTTTGCAAATACATACAAATAATATAAATCAACAGCCTTTGGGTTTTGGTCCCTGGGCTCTGTCTGCTTAGAGCTACAGGACCCAAAATGCCCCACTAGGGATTAAGACGTAATATTTAAGTCTACATATCCAAGATCATAATGACTTTATTAACATTCCATCATGCCCAGCCCAGTGCAATGCTATCTGTTTTAATGGTACCGTACCCAAAGGGTAAAAACAGGACCCTTTTACTAAGACTTGCTGTCTGTCTGTCACCAGGCTGTATCTTATGAACCGAGCTAGACAGTTGAAATTTCGCTGCCGTTATAACAACAAATACTAAATACAAAATATTATATTTATATAAAATATATTTATTTGGGTTGACACACGTATTTTTTTATAGCATGAAGGTATACGTATTTCGCTGCCGTTGTAACAACAAATACTAAATACAAATAATTATATTTATATAAAATATATTTATTTGGGGTGATACACGTAATTTTTTATAGAATGAAGATATACGGAACCCTTCGTGCGCGAGTCCGACTCGCACTTGGCCGGTTATTCAACCATACTATTTGTGCATAAATAAAACTTTGCATGTTTGTTGTCAGTAGAAAATTAGAGATACTTATAGTGATTGATAAAATATTTATTTTGAGTAATCATACAAGGTTGGCCCTCCAAGTTCTCCAACCCATCCGGCCAGCATGGAGAGTGTAGTCTAAATCCTCTGGCTGTTCTGGCCAAGTGTGGCCCTAGTAGTACGGAGAAGATCATGCTCACAGTGGAGACTAAAAAGATCTGGAGATGATGATAGTAGGTACCATTGTCAACTTAAAAACATTTGCGAGTTCTCATCCAATGCACTTAAAGTAGAGCTCTCAACATATTCAACAACTAACTTGTCCCCCTCCAGCAAAACTTCTTTCTGCATTAATTCCTGAACTTCTACGTCCATTTTCACAGGACTTATGCAATATCCGTCAAGCTGTCGGAATAACCTAAGCTTAGTGTCACCGATTTTGTTATTATCATTTGAGATACCACATGAATCACAAATACTGTCAATCGCCCGTCCTAAACTCCATTTTGAACTTATGAAAACTGGGACTGAATCTTTCAAATCCGGATCTAAGGTGACTGTTTCTATTTTTGTCAGATTGTCAACTTCTTGGATTACTTTGACTGGTTTTGGGTCCATGCCTTTCGGTTTACCGATGGCAAAGTATACTCGGTCGGAGGCTGGTATGGCTTTTGGCCCTTTGGCTTTCTGTTTGATTCTCATTAGGTGTATTTTTGATGCAGTTTTCACTTTTGCTGATGATTGGAGAGCTTTTCTGATGTTTTCAGTAATCTGAAACATGAAAAAAACTCAAAATTAATTACCAAAATATCTCTGAAATTAAAAAAAATATGTGTGAAACTAAGTATGAATCACCATCCGAATGCCCAAATAATATGTTGAGGAGATGCCACAAAGCTTTGTATCCACTAGGCAAACAAACTTTGTGCACCAACTTGCAATATTCTGTGCAACATATCGCACGCCAAATGTTGCATAGTGGAGCTCTAGACGATTGGCACACTGCTCTGCACCTGCATAGCCCAGAGCCGCCATACAAAATCACGCGCGTAGACGCAGTGTCAGTGTGTTGTACTATGCGTGTTTTCTATACAAATTGAGGTACTTGCATACAATCCGGCCCCGCGCTACGCAGCGGGTGCAGAGCAGTGTGTCAATCACATTAAAAAAAGGTTAAACTTTTGATGCCAACACTAGTTAATGTGACACTAACTTCGACGCCACGCCTAGAAAAATAATACAATTTGGACCACTTTAGTTGTCAATGGCGTCTCAGTTACGCAATCGTTTTGCAACTAAAGCGCTTAAAAGGTTAAGTACACGCAATTGACAATAACAACTTAATAGCAGTAACATAAAGGGGCCAACCCAAACTGATCTGTGAAGAGTAAATAAATAAAATAAATATATAGGGACAAATAACACTGATTGAGCTAGACCCAAAGTAAGTTTGAGTCAACGATACTATATTTTATAACAACTATGTATATAGATAAACATCCAAGACCAAGGACAATTTGAAAAAGGCCATTTTCTAACATGCCCTGACTAGGGATCGAACACGGGACTTCTGGGTGGCGGACTAACATGGTGACCACTATGCCACTGAGGTCGTCAAAGACGGCACCTATAAAGAAAGCAGAATTTGCTACAGCCTGTTATATCAAGTCTCTGAATGAATTATAGGTACTACCTTCTCTTGTAAATGTTCATTTGCTTCCTGAAACTGCCGCCTTGGAGCTGCAAATTGTTCAATTTTGGCAGCCATTGTCTCATCATCTATTTCTGGACAAGACCTGGAAATTAAAGTAGGATATCTCTGAAGTGTCATTTGCCTTTAAACGGATCAAACAATTTTACACAAGTGTTAGCTATGACTGCACTTAATAAGACAAGCAAATAAAGAAATAAAAACAAATAATAGAACTCTTATAGTTAGTGTCTTAGAGTAGGATAAATAACTAGATGCTTAGTTTGGGCAAATCATTGTAAATCAAAAATAAACCAGTATATTGCAAAGTTGCTCATCATGTTAGCCTAAGAATAACTGTTATTACTTAACTGGGCAGAATATTATTCAGTTTTAAAGTTTATTGTGTAGAATTGTTCTTCGGGACTGCTTTGATATATTGTATAGCAGCAAATAAAATACTTACGGGTGAAATCTATGCTCAATACAGTAATGTTTGTTGCACTTAATACACAGCATCTCATGAAGATTCCCCTTCTTGCATCCGTTTTCCGCACACTTGAAAATCTGATCGTCATTTTTAAGGTTAACTTCTTTAGGTTTTGGCGCCAACTCGCAGGTTCCAGAGAGGCAGTGTTCGTTGAAGTGAACGCGGCAGAAGACCTTCGCGCATTTGCACTGGAGAGGAAGGAAGTCTATTTGATTGCAACCTGGTTGCTGACATTGCTCTCCCAAAGTTGGAAACTCCATCGCTTTTACTCTCAATATAGAAATTTACAAAGGAAAAAATATTATTTCTTATCTTTTAGTACTAAAAGATTATTTACGATGTTTTATTATTCGTGTATGTACGTGGTGACAAAGAAGGAAACTTTTCTATTTCCTTTTTTTACATAAAAGATCACAAAATCACCACACCTTGCAAAATTGAAGCAAAACAAGAAAACATTACTCTACTCTTTGCAAGAAAAGAACGACGTGAAGAATTATGACATTGACATTTATCAACAAATCTTGACAGTGACAGTTACACATTTTTAGGGAAAATTTGGCTTTGGTTTTATGTCATATAGAGCCTATTTTTATTTTCTTTTTTTAACTTATCTAGCGTACATAATAATAATAAGAATGAAATTGGCTTGCATAAGAATGAAGTGTTGGGGGGGACCCCCCCCCAACACTGCTGTGATATCATAGAATAAGTATTAGTACTCACGTATAGAACTCTTACTCTAAAAATAAATTCAAAAAAATATCTACTCAATCTAGATAGAGATATGGTATAATTTAGCTACCTAACCTAGAGCTTCAGTTGCAAGGTGCAAGCCAATTTCATTCTTATTATTATTACTCTAGACAAACGATTCATAATAGGTAGTAGCCAGCTCGCCAGGGTAAACTGATACAAGATACTACCACCGCCTTCTAGCGCACCGCGCTTGTGTCGAACATAAATAAAGAAATAATTGATATATATACTTTATATATCAGTACCTTTGCAAATTACAAATTAATTATGTCATTTATAATTTATTTAATAAATAATTTGTAATTTATGAACGTATTGTTTTATTAAGGGTATATTTCAATATAAAAACATGTCAAGATTGTTTACATTTTTTTAAATACCTAATCATTTTTTTGGATTTTATGTAATTTCGTTGGAGATTAGGTAATGTTAGGGAAATTGACCACGACCATGTGCGTACCTACTCGCAAGCGAAGCGAAGGGCCCCCACCCACAAGGTGGTATGAGGACTTGACTAAGGTCGCCGGAAGGCGCTGGATGCAGGCCGCTCTAGATCTAGATATCTCTTGTTAGTCATTTTGAAAATCCTTGGGAGAGGCCAATGTCCAGCAGTGGACGTCATGAGGCTGAAATGACGTTGTACACAGAAACCTTATATATTATACTAGCTGGAACCCGCGACTTCGTCCGCGTAGAAGTCGAAAATGGTTCTAATAGGATCTTTAAATTGGTTTTTTACGTTATAAATTGTGTTATAATATCCACTTCCCGTTACCGTCATTTGCTAGAGCAAAAGAGAACAAATGATCTATTGGTCTCAATTTTTTTGTCTCTCACTCAAAAAATGACGTAGTTACACAATAACATAAATTCGCAACACCTAATGCACCCCACGGGACCCAATTTTTAAAAACTAATTTCTATATTATTAATCTTTATTGACTACTAATTCAAAAATGTCGTGTGTCTCACTTTAAAAATTACGAAGTTCCATACATATTTCACCTCCTTAGGGATAGAATTTCCAAAAATCCTTTCTTAGCGGACGTCTCAATCTACCTCCCTGCTAAATTTCACCTTCATTGGCTAAGTAGTTTTCGAAATTTAGTGATGAGTGTGTGAGTGAGTGATTTTCGCTTTTATATATAGATTGTTGTTGAACATGATAATTTCATAATAATCTTTAAACTAGATATTCTAACCTCCAGCGTCCTTAGGAAGCTTATAAAAAGGTTAAATAAACACTGCACAGTATTTTTTTCGGCGTTTTTTCTTTCCATTACGATGAAAGGTGAACAAACCGCGCGTTGTTAGTGAGTCGTCCCTACTGAATTTGCCCCTTCGAAGCGGTCGCAATGCGTAGGTATATGTACCTACAAGGGGAGTGAAACATAACTGTTAATGACTCATTTCGTCAGCGAGTTTGAAACAATTTGAAAGGTTTCGCTCGTTACACAATAAAAATAAAAGATAGTTGATTTTCAAGCGATTTTATTGCAAAACCAAATAAATAAGAACATAAAGTAAAGAGGTAACCTTTCCTTAAAATTATTTTGCAATAAATCATAATATGCGTTATGTATGAGATAGTAATCACAATACCAACCAATATACACAAAAGTTTTGGCTAAAATAAAAGGTAAATTCATGATGAGACATAAAATTATTGTTTTGGCAACATTTTCAGGGCGACGGTAATGCTTTGGCCGCACCTGCGCCTATGGTCACGAAGCTTCGTGCTATTACCCGATGCATTATCGGGTATCGTCCCGAAAATTCGGACTTTGTCTTCATTATCGCGCGGGTGGCGGTACATTAAAGGGTTTTAGCGCGCTAACAATTCGCTTTGCGTGGTCGGACTAGCGTTAATATGGTGTTAAAATTTAGGGTTTTCTTTCTAGGTTTCTTTTAAGGTTTCAATAAACGTATTATGTAATTGTTAGCAGACATGTAAACGTAAAGAAAGTCGTCGTCCATATTTAAAACACGTAGATGACGCCATCTTGGATTATTGCCCCATAGTTCGTGAAAAATAACGAAGCCGCTAATATGACCACAGCTTTATCGCTATCACTTTTTAGTGAACAAAACGTACGAAGCTTCGACGCGCATTGCTTCGGGGCGATAGACGCATGTGCGGCTGAAGCATAAGGGTTGGGCTATATCTGTCAGCATGGAACAGCACTTTTCTATGCTGCTATCGGAACGCTTAAGCTTACGATTGTAGCGCCACTGGGTTCAATATCTTGTACAAAATTATATAAGAAACAGTGTCTACTTTTTTTCTATGTAAAAAAATATTAAATTATGTACGTTGTTCCCAGTGGCGTAGCGTGTCTTGGGTGTATTGGCGGGGCCCCGTATAAAAATTTGTTTGGAGGCTCTTAGGAAGGGCAAAGATTTCTCACAAAAGAAACTAAAATGTTTGCATAAAATTAAAAGAAATATTTATTCATCATAATTATCCACCTGTCACTTTTTTCGAAATTATGAAAATTCCCAAAATTCCCCGTTGAAGTAAATTACTTAAACGGAGAAATCCCGCGATAACCGATGTAGAGTTTTGGCAATTTTTGAACGCAAAACAAGAAATTGCTTTTTTTACTTTTGTCATTTCTAAAAAGAAAAAAATTAGGCAGTTTTTATTAACTTTTGTTTACGCACCCCCGCGGCCCGGGGGCCCCGTGTAATTGATACGGCAGATACGGCGGTAGCTACGCCCCTGGTTGTTCAACAACTTTACACGGTGCTGAAACGTTCCGTCGCTCTCTCTCGCTCTAGCTAATGACGGTTCAGAGCGACAGAAAAGGAAAGCAGCATGCGAAAGAGCTGTTCCGTGCTGATAGATGTAGACCCCACCCTAAAATACCTACGACGTACAGAAAAACATATACCCATTTCAAATTTGTCTAAATTTAATAGTAATCGTTTATTTTTTTACCAAAACAACACATGTAATAAATAAATTGTTATCTAAATAATCATTTTATATTTTAGATTCAGGCACAGATGAAAATTACTAGGCAAACCAAGGCTGAATGAGTTTGACTATATATACGTAACACAATATTTTTAAGATCAGATAGTTAGAAAAGGCGAACTTAGTTCATACACTTTATCACGTATGGCCGACGATTCGTCAAGTATTTCATGCAAGGGATCCTCCGTTTCCTTCGCACGCATGGTGTATGGCAGAGGTACAATAGAGACCACTTTAAATAGGCATGATGAATGGAAAAATACGTTTAGCCCATCGGTTAGATTATTAAAAAATATTTTAGACGTATTTTCTATTTTCTCTGAGAAACAAAAAATTACAATGATACAGCGCATTGAAGTTTCGCATGACGTCACGGCTACGTACGATTTTTACATAAAGGTGACGTCGCAAGCCCTCACTCCGGAACTTTGATGCTTCGTATCTTTGTGAATTTTTACTTGGCAAACGGAAAAAAATGGGTCCGTTATTTTTGGATAATCTAAGACGGACTAATTTCAATTATACTTTTCCAAACCTGGCGTCACCCCTGTTGAACCGTATTTCTTGGAAATAAAATTCAAACCCAAGCATTTACCAGAGTACTTTTAAACCCAAACCGTCTTATTATAAAAGACTAACTTTGTTACTAGGTTTAAACCATTATCCGCTCAAAATGAAGTTGACATTGACAGGTGAGATAGTGTAATATTACTAGATGTCAACTTGATTTGGTCGGATAATGGTTTAAACCTAGTAACAGAGTTAGTCCGGGTTTTATAATAAGACTGAAAAGGTTCACCGATTATTCGAAGACGCCTGGATTTTTTTGTTTAAAAGGGCACACTTGTCAAGTGGTCCCATAGACATTTTATCCAAATCGGTAGTTTGAGGATAAAGTCGGTTGTAAGTTTTGAAAAATTATTAATCTTAATAGCGGCCCTTACCGGCCGCTCTCTCGTCAACGCGAGCATAGTTTGACAAGCTTGTTATTTCATCCAGGGCAATGCTAGAAAAACAGGCAAAGCAAAAAGGGGGAGAGAGCGCCTGAGGGCTCAGTTTACAATCTATTGAATGAAATTATTATTATCTATTCATTGTACGAATATTCACTTTTCATTGGGTGCGGATATTTCATAAAACTTGTTCCAGGTGATACGTGTTTTTCAGTAAGCTTTACAAGTGTGTGAAATAAATGTTTTTTTGTTTTTTAAATGTTCATTATTTTTACAAAAAAACAAACAAATTATTTTGCTAGGTTTCTATGAAAATATTTTTCTTTCTTTTTTAATTTATCGAGTACTATATAAACGGCCGAATTTCAAGTTAAATTTGTCCAAAAAAGCAGATTTTTGGAGGCTTTTACTGAATTTGTTTCTTTAAAATTTAATGTTTTGTTTCGATAGAAACCTAAAAATAGCGTACAGACGTAGCGATACTTGCTAGTTCAAAAACAATCAAGAAAGATCAGTTACAACGTCATAATCACGTACGAGCGTTTGTATGAAAAGTAGGACGGGAAGGCCGCTCTTAAATGGGGTGACAGCATTCACCCTTTTTCGAAATGCTTTCAACTTAAAATCACACGCAAAACTTATTTTTACATTCCTTTCTCAACTTCTCTTCTTTCTCAATGCCTTTACATCAACTTTAGTGTCTTGATAGCCTCTTGAAGCCTCTCTATTTCTCCTTGCGACTGCGTTAGCTTCTCGCTGTTGCTCTTCTGCACGTCAACTGGCACTTTGGTGGTGTAGTCGTCTGCCGCGATGGCTTGTTGGAGCTTGCTGATCGTTTGCGAGAGGGTTTCCTTCTTCTTTTCCAGTTTTGCTATTTCCTTTTGAGGGTCGATAAGGCCCTGTAAAATATATATAAATTTTTATTAAATACACTCTATCCTATTAATAATATTATGCGAAAGTTTGTATAGGTGTATGTACGGAGGACAAAAATCTAGTGGACGAGCTGACCAGTCCCTCCCGGCAGCACCCGTTCATGAGTTGACGCACGGACCAGCCATCGTTAAACTCAACCATATTAGAGGGAATCCAACGACCCGACCAGCGACGCCACCATGGGACGTTAACATGGGATTGTCAAAAATAAAGTAAAGAAATTAGTTACAAATAACCAAGAAGTAAGTGATACGCTAATTATATACTTTACTTGTTGTTAAATTTTAAACGCGATTGTTTTTACTTTTGATACAAAAACATCGCAAGCAATGAAGAGAACAGTCAAAGTATTAGAATAAGGGAGAGCGTATTAGATATGGATATCATACCTTCAGTACTAGTCGCACTTCGATCTTGTCGGAGACAGTCAGGATGGAGCAACCTAATGGTGCTTCTTCGTTTGAGAGCTCGCTGTTCGCCAACGATTGTAGACTCCTGAAAAAATGAGGTAAGGCGTTATAATTCTATATTCTGATCTTACATTGTTTCACTTACGTCATAGTAATTTTTGGATCGTAATTCCTTTTCGGACGGTACGGAGTTGGCGGATAGGCGAAAAAAAGTGTAAGATATTTCCATCACTTTTTTTTCTTCACTATTTTTTTTTAAATTCAGTCCAACCGAGTATTCTACGACACTCGCACATTTTTTTGTTCAATGAAGCATTTCTCGAAATGGATGTGTTTACGCGAATGGCAACCCTACTGCTGTGGAGCCCCCTGGCGAAAGAACCTCGCAACCATACGCCCATCTTCGTCACGTGACGATCGGTCAGCTGTGGCCCACCAATGAAGCTCGGTCTACTCCGTAATGCGCACATACTATTGGTCAATTTTGTTCCAACTACCTTTACCCCTGACATATGTAAAATTTAAGATCGAATATACTCGTCATCGAACTTTCAATCAGATCACTGCATTTCATTTATCACCAAAAACCATCATCATTAACGGCAGATCACAAAGACACTCAAAAAAGCAAAAGTATCTACACGCGCCGATACAGGATGCCTTTATAGTATTTTATGCAACAGTTGTATAAGGAGGATTAAAAAATGCGAGTGGCGCAGGTTACGATGCGAGCCTTGGCGAGCATCGTAAATTAACGCCATTGAGCATTTTTTGACTACATTAACTAAAATAAACAAAGAAAAGTACGAAATACTACCATATGTTTGGTAGATACTAGGTATCTATGAAAGACTTATTTTTTTTTATTGACGTCTTCCTAGTGACTAAAAGTGCCATTTTTGAAACATGGAGTCACTTAAACGATTGTTTTTCATACAAAAAACCGTTTGTTCAGTGAGACGTTTGAAAAATGGCACCATATGTTAAAATAACGATTAATATGTTGGCAGTATGGTAGATCTAAAGAAAAAAAGTTATAGGTCTATGGCTAGGAGTATCGTTTTGGCGAAATAACGACACATGTGCTATTATATTAGGAATAGACTATAGATTTTTCTGAAATCATATAATATATGTTCTTACGAGTATATCAGTGTTCGGGACCATTAAAAAGACAGATAACAGTACAGGAGTAGAAAAAATATTTTACTGAAGGTACATTTTTTTATTTAAGTGTTCGCTTATCATTATCTTATCACTCTTGTATTTATTTATTTTGCGGGGGACAAAAGTGTTGTCATAGTTTTCAAACTGTCTAAAGGCATCTAAAATTATTGGCTTAATTTTCCTTTCGAAGCACAGAAAATGGCATCGTCCTTGGGTTCCTTTAAAAACAAAATATTGAACTTTTCAGAATCCTAAGTTTCTCCGAGCTACCTAATTACTTAATTTTTTATTTTATTTTATATTTTAGATATTTGATATGTATATATATATATATATATATATATATATTTTAGGTATATTAGTATGTATATTTATGTATACTTATATGTAAGTTTATTCTTAGTTGTATTCATGTAGTTTACATCTATACTATATATTATTTTTACAGTATCATTGTGTAATTTTATATTGTACTGTTCCACTTCTGCCCCAAACGCATAATAAGTAAACATTCCTCTCAATTACTGGCCGGTTGACTGGAAGAGATCCCTATAAGGGATAAGTCCGCCGTTGTATGTTTACTATTCTGATTTGTAACTGTGTTCTTTCTTATGTACAATAAAGCTTTATAAACAAACAAACAAACAGATTAGTTTGAGAATTTTTCATTCTACTTGTGGTCACCCATCCAAGGACGGACTATGTCCGTTGTCACCTAACTTGCTAAAGTGCTAGTAATGCGTTCTCCCGCTACGCCTGTACTTAAAAATATGGGACACCATATTGTAGCACAGTGTTTTTTTTTGTTTATTTGTAAAACCTTTATTGTACATAAACACAGGACAAAAAAATGCAGGTTAGAATTAGAGAACAGTACAAAGGCGGACTTATCCGAGATAGGGATCTCTTCCAGTCAACCTTGAAATATGGGGACAATTCTTGAAATATGAGGACAATCTTACAACACAGGTTAGAGAGTGGGCACAATACTCGTATCTAAAAGAAAATAAGCTGCTGATATTGGATACATTTGATAGAGCAAAATAACCTTTCAACTGATGGTCCAATGACACCAGTAGATTAATAATTATAAACAAGTATGGCAGCATCCTTATAGTAGTACGTGATGCGACCTAGGATATATATTTAATTAATAAGCAAATAATTTATTTTGTTAATTTAGCACATCACGTACTGACTGGACGTGTACATTCAATATAACACTGTACAATGTTTTAGTATAAATACTCTGAAATTATCAAATAAATTATCCATTATCCCGTTGCCACTCCTGGCCGGTAGACGGTGATGGATCGAACCAGATCCAATGGGTTTTATTAGTACCTTAATGGTCGCTATAACAAGTAATTATTACAAAAACAAAAAACCCGACTGCTCTTATTTTTTTTAGTTATACCCAGTGTTACTCTCAAAGTAAATACAAATCTATCGACACCTCTCAAGCTAAAATCTAAATATCAATCTAAATATATGTTATTAGAAGTGTAGATATATATTTATGTTTTTGTGTTGGCAAATAAAGATTTTGTTAATTATTATTATTTTATTTATTAGATTGGACCTGACGTCACTGTACTGCCATCTGGTGTCTTGTATTTTCGAAAACTCTCAGCAATAAAGTCGTGTTTAGCGAATAGTATTGTATTCAATTCACTGACCTGAACAAGTCCTTCAACTCTTCGCTCCTAGGATCCGTGATAATCAGGTGTGCTGTTGTCTTCTGCTTGTTGGTGAGGTTGTACTCCGAGCGAGTGGATCTGATGACGTGCACCATCTTGAGTACCGTGTCTACTGATGATTCCAGGACCTCGGAGCGCCAGGGCGTTTCCGTGTCCTGAAAGAAAGAGAGATCAGTATCAATATGACAGTTTATTCCACTCGACGGAGCGGAGTTACAATACGCCTTTCAGAAAAAAAATTATTTTTCTTGAAAGAATTTATTGTAAGGTCTAATTACTTATCAAGACAAATGCAATTAGCCCAAACTCGATAGTGTTGCGTCATTTTATTACAGAGTTCCTATGGCCATATTCCGCCTCCATCATCAGAACAGCTTATTGACTTGAAAACATTATATTGTCATCCGACTTACACAAGTATGAAGAATTTTAACTCCATCGGTTAAGGATAACTGATTGAAAATTGAGTTTCAAGATATGACCTACATAAACAATAATCGTACCACCGCCATTTTGTGACGTCATGCTGTCAAACATACGTCAAACTTACTTCTGTTCAGTATGATGTGGTAGTATGAAGTAGTAATGCCTTTTCTTCGTAACTACGCGCCAGTGAGTGTTGTCAATTGAATTTAGAAAAATAGATGAGGTGTTAAAAACAGACATGGGATGGGAGATTATATCTCATCAATCGTTTTTTTTTTTGCAACCGGTACTTAAACGTCTGAAGTTATCAAACGATCCGTCCTATTCTTTGAAGACCATCAGTTTACCATGGTGTAACTGGCAACAACACCTATGGACGGGCTACAACTCTGTAGCGACGAACGGCATGAAGGGGCTGAGCAATTCTAGCTCTTATTGCAATATAAATAAAGCACATCTTACCGTGGGGTAACTGGCAACACATATGGACGGGCTACTACGCTGTTTGCTAGGCAGCCGCTGGTACAACTTTTCATTTACGAATGACAGAAAGGGATTGAGCAATTCTAGCTCTTATGGTAATATCAATAAAGCACATATTACCGTGGGGTAACTCAGAACACATTTGGCCGGGCTACTGCGCTGTTTGATAGGCAGCCGCTGGTACAACTCTTCAGTGACGAACGGCATGAAAGGACTGAGCGATTTTAGCTCTTATTGCAATGTAAATAAAGCACATCTTACTGTGGGGTAACTGGCAACACATATGGACAGGCTACCGCCCTGTTGCTAGGCAGCCGCTGGTACAACTCTTCAGTGACGAACGGCATGAAAGGACTGAGCGATTTTAGCTCTTATTGCAATGTAAATAAAGCACATCTTACTGTGGGGTAACAGGCAACACATATGGACAGGCTACCGCCCTGTTGCTAGGCAGCCGCTGGTACAACTCTTCAGTGACGAACGGCACGAAAGGACTGAGCGATTCTAGCTTATTGCAATGTAAATAAAGCACATCTTACCGTGGGGTAACTGGCAACACATATGGACAGGCTACCGCCCTGTTGCTAGGCAGCCGCTGGTACAACTCTTCAGTGACGAACGGCACGAAAGGACTGAGCGATTCTAGCTCTTATTGCAATATAAATAAAGCACATCTTACCGTGGGGTAACTGGCAACACATATGGATGGGCTACAGCGCTGTTTGCTAGGCAGCCGCTGGTACAACTCTTCAGTGACGAACGGCATGAAGGGACTGAGCAGCTTCAGTCCGTATTCCAGGGTGGTGTAGAGAGTGCGTCTGGCGGCAGCTTTTTGGGCTTCTGTGCCGGATGCGAATACTGGTTTTAGGTATTCCTGAAAACAACGATTAGTTAATGGTACAGGATTTATTAAAACGAAAAAATATATAGATAAAAAAATATATACATACATTTTTTTCTTAAAACCCCAGAATATAAAAATTCTACTCACTACACACTGATATTTACAAATAATAAGGCCCGGTAAATTTTTATCCTTTTTTTTTTTTTTCGGAGGAAAGATCCCTGTTACGGATACCCGTCAGCCTGCGGGGGAGGCTGTCGGGTTATGTGGGACTCCACGCCAGAGCGACGTGCCTACCCACTAAAAAACCTCCGGAGTTCCATCTCAACCGCTTTTGCCGGGGACACGGGAACGAAAATACATCCGCGAACCCCGGCGCGGCTGGCCGCCAAAGCGGCCCCTCCTCGGGGGCGTCACAGCGCCCCCCCACTCACCAAGTCGGCGCGTCCGGAACTCACGGATGCGCCGTACCTCCTCGGGCCAATTGAAAGACGGCAGACTCCCACGCAGTCCACTGCCTGTGGACCCATGGGAGTCAGATAAACCGGCTCCCAGCGGCGGAGAAGATGATAGGCTTCGCCGCTTGCCTCTCGCCGCAAACGCGGTGCGGCACCGCTCGGTCGCGGAGGATAGGGAGAGCGGCAACGTAACACCGACACTCCTCCTCCTCCGCGACCGATCTCCAACCACAGCCACGGCGGTGTGGCCCCGCCTGAAGCGCCGGGAGGGCAATGAAACATTCCCCTCCCGGCAGCCCCACCCCGGGTGGGGGGAGAACTTCCCACTCCCCCGCCGCCTCATTGGGCGCATCCCTACAGGCTCAAGGCCGAAGCCGAGCCCGCGGGAGCGCCCCTCCTCGGGTGGGGGGAGAACTTCCCACTCCCCCGCCGCCCCAATGTGGGCGCTCTCTGCTGGTGCACGCCAGCAGGAGCGCCCCCTCGCGGGTTCCTCTTAGCCCCGTGGCCACCGACTACCACGGGTACTGAGCCCCCCCGGTACGACAAACCGGGAACCCATTGGGGGGGCGGTAAATTTTTATCCTGAGGCAACGTGCCCAAACGGCTGGCAGCATTCCCACGTTGTATAACAATGCTTATTTTCTGACCCACTACTCAGATACAGGCCAGCCTTCTAGTCAAGGGAAACTTTAATAAGTTAGTGTACTTGGCCGGTGTTCTTTTTTTATTAGATGCAACTTACCAGATATACATCACAGAGGTCATACAACCAGAGGTTGTAGCAGTGCGTAGTGGCCGAAGGGAAGTCGTAGGATTGGAACCCAGCGTTGACCTTGTTGACGGCTAAAGCGAGCCGCGACAGCATCCACCTGTCCATTGGGGAAAGGTCTGAAGGGAGGCTGGGTTCGTGGACCTAGAAAAATATATGTTTATGATACAAGTGTGGTAAGTTGTTCATTACAGTCGAGGCGGGTTGACTCTCAAGCGGGCGAAGCCCGCGCGTGTGTCTATGGAGTCGAGACTTGTGATGAACAATACACACGTGTGCCATACTACGATAATCAACACATTAGTGAGGAAAAAATCTTCAATAATAAAACACTTCACACTTACAATAAATCTCGTTAGAGGAAATTAGAATTATGGCGCGCTTAGGTTTTTTTTTCAGCCACATTTCGCGCATGCACGATTCTGTAGTGATAAGAGAGACATAAAAATCAATCCACCAACAGCCAAATTATTTAAAAATAAATATTAATTTTTTTAGACATAAATATATAATAGACATATATTTATAAATTCATTTTAGTGTTGTTACAAGTATTTAAATATTTGTTAGTTTAAAATATTCCATTTTATATATTAATATAAAATGGAATAATTTAAGTAAAACAAGGTTTTGGTATGAGTCTAGGCTTGCTTCATGCAGAAATTATATGTTTCAAAAATAATATTCGATATGTTGGATTTATAGAATCTTATTCCTAAAACATTTCAAAAACACTTTACATCACTTGTGGAGTAAGTAATTACCGCACGATTTCCAATGTGTGCGTAATGGATGGTATTACATAAGTAAAACCAGTGTGGTAAATGACACTTTCCGGGCTGATGTGTTGAAAAATTTTTATCAACATCGCATCACATTATATCAAGAATTTAAGAAAAAGAAATTTATCTAAGAAAAATAAAATGAGATATTTTTTTCAATACTAAAAACCGACTTCATGGCCTAACTAAACAAACAATTTTGTTAAAATATAATATGGACGACCTCACAAGTAGGCACTTTACAAAAAAAAATTGACGGTTAAAAATTCTTGCCGTTTTAGGGCGTACGCTGCGTAGAGTTTGTGGCAGAGATAGACTGAACCGCCTACAGTCTATCTCTGCCACAAACTCTACGTGCGAAAGAGATAGCAGAATACGTCGCGTGATCATACTTGACGCAGCGTAATAAGTCTGAGCAATCCGTGAGTTTATTTGCTTTTTCACCTAAACATTTATCAACACGTTGAGCATGGTTTCCGGGTCTTATGGCTTTGGGTTCGGTAGCATGAGTGGTTCCCTATCCATAATCATAAAAAATTAAGTCATAATGTAACATAGCATAGTGTTTTTTGGCATAATTGTTTATAAGCTTATCATTATACGCATAACAGTTTACGCATAATTATTTAAAGCATAATGTATCTAAGCATAAAATTATTTACGCCAAATTGGTAACTTCTGTTACTTTGTCGACGCTCGCTCGCTCCTGTGATGGTTACTGCACAACCATAACCTAACCTACCTTTCGCGACTAATTATTATGCGAATGAACGTTATGCCAAAACAAATTAGCCTAAAAGTTAATTATGCCAAAATTACCCGTATGCCAAAAAACAATTATACCTAAAAACTATTATGCCGAAGCATTTTATGCCAAAACTGGTATGCCAAAGAACATTAGGACAAAACAAATTATGCGAAACAAGGGATCCCAGCATGAGCTCACAACATTAGACCGAAATAACCTTGGCCGAGCAACTGTTTAAGACAAAACCGTTCTTCATCGCGCTCTTCAAAAAATTACCATAGGCACAGTATACAATCTGATAAATAAACTTTCATAAATTCTGTGATCGTGAAAAAAAAAACTTGTATTTTTGATATAACATTAGGTAGAACATATTCTACCATAATGACCGAAAATACTGTAAATTACATTCATCACCGAATCAACAGTAGCACGCAATCAATATAAGCAACTTAAAATATGGGAGCATACTCAGAAATCGCGAAAAAAGGGGGAAAACTATTATCTCTCTATACTATAAGCTACACTTACCACTCACTCACTGATTGACATAGTTGTTTGCCCAGTTCCCAACTAGTAAGGTGGTGATTTATAGTGGAGTGTATAGGGGTTTGGGGTCGAGTACCAGAAAAATCTGAAAGTTGAGGATTTGGAGAAACCTGACGTGTAAGGGGTACGGCCTTGCTAAACAGTAGGAGTTGGTGATTTGACCCCATAGACAAAATGGAAACCTACCTGATCAATTACCAGAAACGGGGATTTTTTAAATTTATAAAAACAAAATCCCCCCCTTACAACATTCCAAAGACCTTCGGTCTCAGGCTGCGTTTTCTAAACAAATAAATATATAAGAACAAATAACACAGATAGAGCTAGCCCCAAAGTAAGTTCGAGACTTGTGTTATGGGATACTAACTCAAAGATATTTTATAACAAATACTACTTTATTTTATAATAGATAAACATCCAAGACCCAGGACAATTTGAAAAAGGCCAATTTCCTACTTGTCCTGACCGGGGATCGAACCCGGGACATTTGGGTGGCGGACTAGCATGGTGACTACGCCACGGAGGTCGTCAGATATATAAAGATACCATTATCTATGGACCGCCGATTCCCATGGGGAGCGGAGCCCTCGAGCACCACAGCTACTAAATAAATACTCTCATCCCATTTCAGCTTGTTGTATATGTCAATTATATAACAAACATACCTCATAAGTGGTGTCCGTCGGGAAGTACATGAGCGCGAACTTGGTGGCGTTCCACAGTTTGTTGCAGAAGAACCGGTAGCCTTGCACGCGGAGAATGTCTAAGTTCAAGTCGCGGCCTTGCGTCATCGCGCATAACGCGAACCTGGGGACAAAGTTGGTTTTATCTTTAAAAAACCTGTTATTAGCTTAAAAAATGTTTGATAACACATATCTATAAATTAAAGTACTGTTTGTAAAAAGTTCTTGGTTTATTTTTTTAAAATAATAGAAAAAAATAAAATTAAAAAGTTTCAATTGGATATATAAAATATGCTGGGCTCTTAAGGGTGGCGGAAGGCACGGGAACCCTCTGTCGTTGACAGTATTTCAGCTATGACAGATGCCTTTAGACATCTTGAAAAATCTGACCAATACAGGGTCTAACAAAACATACCAAAACTAAATAGTTTTTCATCAGTATCATGGATTGGATTCACCCTTAAATATTTTAAGGGTGAATCCGATCCATGATACTGAAAAACATTCCCCAAGGAACATATATCGAAATATGAAAGTGGAAGTAGACCGATCAGCTGATCCAAGTTTGTATGAATAGCAAAAACATCAATGATACCCTCGGAAGAGAAAAAAACGTCGAACATTTTTTTCTCTTCACTTTCTCACGAACAAACAGCGGCAGGGTTCGAACGGGTAAGGTTAACCTAAACGAAATAATCTGTTACTAACCCAATTGGAAATGGGTTAACAAATATTTTGGTTAACCGAAATAGCCTGTGAACCTATAATTGCGGTTAACTTTAACCGAATCGACATTTAGGCTTCTGCATGATAATACACGTTTTTCATTTCACGTCACTCGGTCACGGTACCTATCCCTGCAAAAGCCCTTGCATGACTCAACTAAATGGCTGTGCAATAGAGATGAGTCGTTCGCGATTGAACGAATCAAAAGCAACGGGTCATTAGCTCGTCACGACCCGTTCGTTCAGTTCTACAAAAATGATTCGGTCGTTCGTTTCTGGCTTTTTTTTTACAACGGCCGGCTTGGGTCGAATCGATCGCGGCGAACGAAACGAACCGTTTCGTTCGCGATCGATTTAGCTCACCTCACACTCACTGACAGACCCGTGCCTACGCTGCGACCTGCGAACGAACGGAGCGACACTGCGACACGATTCCGAATGTTTACGAAAGTTCACATAAAAATGCAATATTAAGAGTCCATTTTTGCTTACTTATTTTTACTTAGATATAAACACTTTCTAGTGTTTGCTACTGTAAACTTTATGATATGCGTAAAAGAAACTCTCACTTTAGAAATAAAATAATTGAAGATTAGTCTTTGTCATTAGTGGGGGTGACGTATAATTGTTTTCGCGCGCTATTTTGGCAGTTTTTGACAAAATGTAAATAGAGACATTATGGTTTTTTCATACAAAAAACCGTTCTTTTAATGTCGGTTTGGTATTGATTGAGATCCTAAAGATTGAACGAACGACACATGTCTACTGTGCAATACAGAAAACCAAAATTAACTTCAGATAACGGTTACTGTTTTTCGTTGTAGTCGGGTTAAAATGGGAAATGCGAGGAGAGAAGTGTAAGTTCGACGTTTATGTCCGTAATTCCGTATGAATCGGTGGCCTGGTTGAGTGCGCATTACTGGTGCTTTCGCAAGTAAAGCAACACCAGGCGTAGTCCGCACTTGGATGGGTGACCACAAGTGGTATAAACATTTCTCGAGCTCCTGCTTCGCAAGGCACGTATAAGCCGTTGATCTTGGTATCACTTTACGGCAGAAGTAAGCTATGTCAGGTGCCTTTAGGCAGCTTGAAAAATCTGACACCAGTGTTGGCCACTTACACACACATGAAATAAACTAACCTCAACGCGTCAGTGCCGCACTCCGGAATGCCATTCGGGTAGTCCTGCTTCTGTCCCTGTCTCGCTTTCTCGATCTCCTTCGGGTCTAAATTAGACTCGTTGAGTTGTTCGTGTAGCGTCTCTAGCGTCACGCCTCGCACCACGTCGACGGGGTCGATGACGTTGCCAAGGGATTTGGACATTTTGCGACCGTGTGCGTCCCGTACCATCGGGTGGAGGTATACTTCTCTGTGAAAAAAATCTGATTAGTTTTTCTCACCCTTTGTTTCATCATCATCATTTTACACAGGCTAAGGATTTCCAAGCTGACCGATCTAGAGTGGCCTGCATCCAGCGCTTAAAAGCGACCTTAGTCAGGTCGTCAGACCACCTTGTGGATGGGTGTCTTACGTTTCGCTTGCCAGTATGTGATCGCCATTCGAAAACCCTTTAGCCCCATTGACCATCGGTTCGTCGCGCTATGTGTCCCGCCCACTGCCATTTCAACGAGCTAATCCGCTGGGCTTTGTCAGTGACTTTTGTTGTCCTACGAATTTCCTCCCCCCTTTCTTTGTCCCTCTATTTAGAGTTCCGTAGTGAACAAGGAACCCTTTTAGTTTTGCCGTGTCTGTCTGTCTGTCCGTCCGCGGTTCCACTCAGAGATTATAAGTACAAGAAAACTGTTATTTGGCATGGATATGTATATTATTTATGCCGAAAAAGTGGTAAGATAAAAACTTGAAAAGATTTTTTTTTAATGCAGCTCAGATACATATAGAGTGAAAGAACAAATTTCATGAAAATAGAATTGGGATTTATTTCACAGAAATTGTCTCTATTCTATCTATTTTAAAAACTATACTGTCCCACTGCAGGGCAAAATTGTCTCTTCCAGCACCCGAACTCTTTTGATCGAGGGCCAGTAGGACTAAGCTCGACCCTCCATCTCTTTTTGGGCTTACCGTCTCATTCGTTTTTTTCTTTTTAACCTATTTAGTGTTTCATTATTGGCCAAAAGCGTCCCTTTCTTGCTTCCACGAGTCACGGTCCAAGGCAGCTTGCTGCCATCCACTCATGTAGCATTCAATGTCGTCCCTCCGTCTTTACTCGGCCTTCCCCTACGCCGGCGTCCTTCAGGAACCCGTTATGGGTTCCAGAAGGGTCGTTAAATTTCTTTATTACAAAACAAAATGTTATATACTCACTTGAACGGCAATTTGCCCATCAATCTTTGCCCAAAGAATACCATCCTGGCCACCCAAAAGAACAGGATATCGTGCCCGGTCTCCAGTAACGTGCCGGGATAGAATGCCTGCAAACGTAGCAGAACTAAGCACGGAGTACTTTAAAGCATTTGTAAGGGGTTAACAATAGTAGATTGTGCTACAAGGGGTAAATGTAATATTTTTAAGGCGAGGGCGCTACTTTGAATCCAGAACGAAACGAAGGATGCCACAGTTGAACCACGAGCGTAACGAGTGATTCTACGGTGGAATCCTGAGTTAAGTTCATGTATATCGCCCGAGATTAGAATATTACCGATACGAGTAGCACACTCTACTTTTCATCTCCATCTATGATAAAAACTAGCAAATACAAAACAAAATATTTATAAAAGTAGAAATATTACAATACATAATCAGGGTTCAACCGACACATACTAGCCTTTATTTGGTATCGTTGCAATCAATAAATACTAGGAAATACATTTTCGAAGAGCACCCACTTCTGAAAACTTTTACTCATTATTTTGTTTGCGTGGTTCTTCATAAAAAAGTATTCAAATTTACACAAATAATTACATACCCATACAGTATAACCCAATACTTCTGTAATTACTTGGAATCAAATACAAAAAATTGCGCTTCTTAAATTATACTTATTTCTTTTTCCGAAGCGAAGAACATAAAAATGTTTACCTACATTCATTCATGTTGACGTGGCGACGACATGTATTCCAAATTAAAAAAAAATACGACGTCTGTGCCATTATTTATTATTTCAAAACTAAATTCTTCTTTTTTTTGCTGGACCGCCAACGTTATTTTATGATTCTACGTACTCGTAATTTCATTCATGTTCAGTTTGCAAATTGATTTTAATCCCTAAAGATTTTCTTTTTCACTTTTCAGCCTCGCGAGAATCAGCAGTAACTTTAGCTTCGAATGTTTTGGGATGAAGACATCGTTTTCAGAGTAGATGAGATCAAAAATTATTCTTAGGTCTCGATACCAATAGTTCGTCTTAGTTGACGGTTGTCAACTAAGTCAAAAATTCATAAAGTTTCACCAGACTCGAGGAAATGAAGCAGCACAACTACACGGATGCAACGCAACGCGCTCAGATAAGAAGAAACAGGATATTTATTTTATGTATGTCTGTCTGCGACCACGTCCAAGTCTTGACCGAAGAACGTAGCACCTATTATAAATTTTAGACACAACAAAAAAGGTTTGTCCTTAATTCCCTTTTATATACATAAATCATGTGTTCAAAGCGTAATAGTTTGAAATCCAGTATAGATATTTCTTACCTTCAAGTCTTCAGTCTGATCAGGCCACCCAAATATCGAGAAGGTGAACAATCCAGACGAGAACCACGTGTCCAGCACATCGTCGTCCCTAACCAGCTTGACCTGGTCGGCCGGCGTGTCGTACTTAGCTGAAGCTTTGGCTAACGCTTCTTCTTCGGTATGCGCTGACACCCAGAGCTCTTCGTCTTTCTGTGGAGATAGATTGAGATGAGGGGTTTGGATTTTGTTACATGAACGTGACAGGCATAAGGAGTGTCAGTGCAGTGAGGTTTCAGTACAAAAAAATCTTCGTCTTGGCGGGGGCACTGCCGTGTCCCCAGGTTGTTTGTTTCTGTCACTTTTACCTAATGGGTCAAGGAAGTTATGTGTAGACCACGTTATCTTGTCGCACTAACATTACTTTCTTGTAGGGATTGAAATCTATCAAAATATCGATGATATTTAATAGGCATGACGAATGGAAAAATAATTTTAGTCCATCGGTTAGATTAATAAATAATAGTGCACACGTATTTTTTCTTTTCTCTAAGAAACAAAAAATTACAAAGATACAGCGCATTGAAACGCATGACGTCACGGCTACGTATGATTTTTACATAGAGGTGACGTCGCAAGCCCCTTCGTATCTTTGTGAATTTTTACTTTTTTGGCAAACTGAAAAATATGGGTTCATTATTTTTGGATAATCTAAAAGACGGACTAATCACAATTATACTTTTCTAACCCTGTCGTCACCCCTATTGTACTTAAATTATACATTGTCCGTGTAACTAAACGATGTATAAGGGTTTTAGTCAATAAAATATAAAAGTCGATAAGTCGATAAATTAAATGTTTCAAGATAGTTAATAGATTCAGGTGTTACTTTGCGGAAGTCAAAGTTACATACTACATGATTTGAATTACTTTGTGCAATTCCGCCACCAGTTAGTTCATGCAAACTATTGCCGGCCGGCGCCCACCCACTACTGTGAGTCCCAGCAGACCTGCCACCAACAGCTGATGCATGCTCCCTCCGATGTTGCTGCATCCGCTGCGGCTGCAGCAACATCGGACACCGCATACGCGACACGTGTTTCGCCTCTCCACGAGGCATCTTCAGGCACCAAACAAGTTGTTGATCGTTCGGCAGTCAAGCGTCGAATGATAAAACTACACCGTATTGCCATCCCTTTATATTGTTAGAGAAGAGGGTGGGGGAGCGGAGTTGCCCGAACTTTCTATAGTAAAAATATTTAATAAAGGGGAATTATTTACCTCAAGCTTAAGGTAAATAATTCCCCTTTGCTGTTGGCATTTGTTAGGCAGGTATGCTGGGACTAACAGTAGTGGGTGGGCGCCGGCCGGCAATAGTTTGCATGAACTAACTGGTGGCGGAATTGCACAAAGTAATTCAAATCATGTAGTATGTTAAATGTTTCAATCCCTACAGAAATGTGACGTCTGTGCGACAATATAACGGGGTCTAGTTATGTAATATATCTTTATACTCATAATTTTTACATCCAGGCATCGTATGATAAATAATCACAGATTTGGACTTTATTTTTAAGACATAAGGTCCAGTGAGTAAAGCATCAGTTAAAACATGTTTTAAATGATTACATGTATGCAAAATTAGTATTTTAAATTAGACTTTTTAGTATATTGTTACAATGGCGCGCTAGTGATGACGAGTAAAAACAAATTTAAAATAAGTTTTGAATATCCAAAAGTGCACGCCTCATAATGATAATTTGAAAAACAAAATGTCGTAGGGCTTACGGGCAATCTGATAACTCACAGAACAAACGCGTGATATATGCGCCCTGACAAAAAAATAGACTCAACAGACTTGTATTCAGACCAGAGCCGTAAAAAAAATTGTATTAGAGCAATATGAATATAATAGAGACAGTTTAAATCCAGAGAAATGCTTGACCCTGACTTGTTGAGAGTAGAACACTACCTCAACGCTCCACTTATAAGGCGTGCAATATACAACGTGGGAGGGACATACCCGTAATAAATCGAACCACGGGCTATATTAGATCACTGCAGTATAATGAAATTAAAATAACAACCAAAAAACAAAAACAAAATTCGACATTCCCATACAAATTGCCCGGGCAGCTGCACTGTATGGAAATGCCATTTTTTTTGTTATTTTACTGTTATTTTAATTTCATTACACTATAGGGATCTAGTATAGCCCGTGGTAGCCCGCCTATGTATTTAATACATGTTCAAAAACATTACACATTTAATTTACAAAAAAAAAAAAACACCAAAACATAAGATCGTGCAGATGCATTTGAAAAGCCGTTCTTCTAGAAAATGTCTGTAGTCTGCAAGTAGGCTAACGTGATCATTGTGTCGCGAACAAGGTGTCGCTGTCGACATGTCGCAATATGAGTGCATTGGCGAAACTAAAATGAACACCACATAACACGTGAAAACAGTCATGCACGAATAACTTCTGAGCTTTCTATACTTTAACACGAATATCACTTGTATTTTTTAGCTAAGTTAGCATGAAGCGTGGCTAGTTGGCCGGCCCAGGTACAGTGACGTCAGGTCTAATCGACTGTTGCCATTGGACTATCAGTTGACAGGTTCTTTTTCTCCGTCAAATATATTCAATAGGGAGGTGGAACAACACATTCTTTTTGGGCTCATTGGGTAAATTAAATAATAAAAAGTATAGGATACTTTTTATTATTCAATTTACCCAATGAGCCCAAAAAAAAAATTGTCCACATCCCTACGTTTTTTTCTTTGATTAGATAGAAATAATGACGAAGATAACAGCGCATTCAAATTTCGCGTGACGTCACGACCAGCTACGATTTTTAACCAAAGGTGACGTAAATCACCCTATTCCGAAACTTCGTTGCGCTGTATCTTTGTGAATTTTTACTACCTTGCTCAACGAAAAAAATATGGGTCTTTTATTTTTGGATAATCTAGTTGACAGAATAAATAAAATTATATATTTTTTATCCAGTCTACATCTCTATAACGGCAGCTTATTGGGCCTTACTAACTGTGCTGCTATTTTTGAAAACCCATATTCACTTCATTCTTTTGTCAGCGCATGTTTATGAGAAAGGACAGAAGATGTAGGCACGCACAGGTATCGTGGTATAGAGTCCGACATACTATAGTACCGGCGAGTTGGTGCGCGTGCCTTGTGCGCACGCGCGCGCTCTTCTTGCGGCCCGAGCGCGTGCGGCGGCGACGCGGGGCCGCGGCCGGCGCTTGTGGCGCCTCCTTGCGGCGGACGGGACAAAACACATTATGTCAAAGTCAAAATTTTTATTCAATCTACAATATTCAAGGTCATTTTTTAAAATATTATTTTAATGCAAAAGCTAACTACTAGCGTTTCGGAACGACCACTGCTGGGAAGATTACGCCGAAAGAAACCCAGTTGAGTATTGGTCTTGCCCAGCCTGATGGGCTATGTTTCAGTTACAATATAGATTTCACTTAAGCTCAAAATACATTATACATCTAAATTATACAATAAAAAATTGCAGTCAACTATTTCCAAGAATTTTGATCAGATGATGATAAATAGTAATTTTCATGATAATACGCATGTTGTTGCATGTAATTCGCTTGTTACACCGACTTGCCGTCACCACTATTCCGACTTGACTTCAAGCAAAGAATTTGATTATGTATTTTATGGCTCTATTTACACTGCGGTAGAATTAAAGAATTAAAGCGAAGCGACTGTTTGTCACGAAATCGTACATAGCATAATGAACTTTAGGTCAATGGTATAATGTTCAAACTAAATTTGAGCTCAAAAAGTAGTCGCGCGTCAAGCGGAGGATTCTCGCGAAGTAACCGGTGCCGCGCACGTGAAGTGCCGAAGTCAAGCGAACCCATACAATCACACAGTCACGAAAAGAATTCGTGCAACTTCACGCGTCTTCGCGCAATATGGGCGAATTTGACGCTTCGCTGCGCTTCACTTCCGCCACGGTGTAAATTAAGCCTATATCATGGTCTCTACGTTGGAGTTTCCAAAATTTTATTGAACGAAGTGTACTTATGCGTGGGCACGCGTGATTGATGTCTGTTTTAGAAATTCCAATGTAACTCCTTATAAGATATAAAGCTCACATACCAATACTTTAATAAGGCTTAGTTTTCTTAAAATCCTGACCTTTTTTCTTAACAAAAATAAAACATTTGGTTTATATGTTCTCGCAGGCAACATATTCCAGAACTTTATTAAGAAAGAGCGAAAAGGAGATAATTGAATACCTAATACCATAGCCCAAGAACATTTTACATTCTAAAAATACCACCAAATTGAGACAAATAATACGATAACTGTCACCGTCACAACAGCAAAAGAGATAGCGATTAAAGTGACAATGTGACAAGTTTTGGTAATAGTCCTTGGCGATCCGGCACGAACATCGTAACACGAAAATTGATTTTTCGAATTATAAACTGTGTTAATTTATAAGTTATCTTACCTTGGAAAGATGGTATCGTGCTGCATCACCGCTTGTTACACAAAAACATTTGTATGTATCTAGTACTTTAAGATCTATGGTTAAAATATAGTGTGCCTACCTTTTCCGGAAGCGTCACTCTGTAGGCCGGTATCCGGTGTCCCCACCACAACTGCCTGGAGATGCACCAGTCCCGGATGTTCTCCATCCAGTGGAACCAGATCTTCTCGTGGACGTCCGGGATGATCTTGAGCTCACCGGTCTTGACCGCGCGGATGGCGTCGGCGGCCATCTTGTCGCATTTTATGTACCTGTAAAAGTATGGATGGTCATAGCAGGGATTTTTATTTTTTAATTTTATACTTATTTTTGACCCCCCACAAAAAAGGGTTTCATAAGTTTGACGCTAACGTTTGTCTGTTTGCCTGTCGTTGGCATCGTAGCGCTGGAATGGATGGACCGATTAATACGGGTTTCTTTGCGTGAAATCAAGTTCCCTTGCGGTGGTTCTTGGCTACGTTTGATTAAAATCGATTCAGTCATTTAAGACTTATTGTGGGTTAAAGTTTGAAAGTCAGAGCTTTCTCTAGCAAATAATAGATGGCCCTGAGGATACCAAGTCGTATCGGTAGTTTCGCTACTCATCACTAAATGGCGTTCTTGACAGTCAGTATTTTTCAAATATGCCTAGCAAATAAACTTGTAACTTAAGGGGATACCTGAATTTTCAGGGGTTCAGTGCTGCCCCCATTTGAAATAAATCATTTTTATAGGAAACGGAGAAATCATTCAAAATGTTGTCTTGACCAGGCACTAGATAACCCTTCAAACTATTTCATGAACTACTATTTACAGTTAAAAATGAGAACGTCAAGGTTTTCTACGCACATACGCCAAAGGCGGCCGTTTTTCGCAATTGTGCGTAGAGGACCTTCACGTTCTAACTTTATACAGTAAGCAGTAGTTCACAAAATAGTTTGAAGGGTTATATAGTGCCTGGTCAAAACAAAATTTTAAATGATGCCTTAGTTTCCTATCAAATGATTTATTTCAAATGGGGGGCAGCACTGGACCCCGGAAAATTCAGGTAGCCTCTTAAAAAGAGAGCTTAGCCGGCAGATAAAAGATAAATAGATAGAAATCTAGGCGGACTATGTTCAGCAGTGGTCAGTCTTAATTTGTTGGTTTCTAAAGAACACAAAAATGAGAACTGGTGGCTTACCACTGCGGCTTGAGCATTGGCTCCACGACATCCTTAGACCTGCTGCAGAGAGGCACCACCATGGCGTTCTCTTTGGTCTCCCGGTACAGTTTCAGCTGCTCCAACGACTTGATGATGCTGCGACGGACGTCGAAACGTTTCATGCCCTTCAAGATAACCAAAAGGGCATAGGATAGTATCACGTGTTTCAAGATAGTTAATAGATTCAGGTGTTACTTTGCGGAAGTCAAAGTTACATACTACATGATTTGAATTACTTTGTGCAATTCCGCCACCAGTTAGTTCATGCAAACTATTGCCGGCCGGCGCCCACCCACTACTGTTAGTCCCAGCATACCTGCCACCAACAGCCCGTGTGCACCCGCCACCAACAGCTGATGCATGCTCCCTCCGATACTGCTGCATCCGCTGCGGCTGCGGCAACAAGTTGTTGATCGTTCGGCAGTCAAGCCTTGACTGCCGAACGATCAACAACTTGTTTGGTGCCTGAAGATGCCTCGTGGAGAGGCGAAACACGTGTCGCGTATGCGGTGTCCGATACTGCTGCAGCCGCAGCGGATGCAGCAGTATCGGAGGGAGCATGCATCAGCTGTTGGTGGCGGGTGCACACGGGCTGTTGGTGGCAGGTATGCTGGGACTAACAGTAGTGGGTGGGCGCCGGCCGGCAATAGTTTGCATGAACTAACTGGTGGCGGAATTGCACAAAGTAATTCAAATCATGTAGTATATCACGTGTTTATCATAACGAGGTAGACAAATCCTTAGACTGTGACCGAAAAAGAAACTAAAAAAAAACTAAAACTGACTTTCATTATGAATAACTAGCAGTGCCCGCGGGCTTCGCTCACCGTGGGAATTTCGGGATAAAATCCTATGTCCTTTCCTAGGTTTCAAACTATATCCATACTAAATTTCATCTAAATAGGTTCAGTTGTTAAAGTGTGAAGCGAGCGGTAACAAATAAATATATAAAGCGGCCAAGTGCGAGTCGGTCTCGCCCATTGAGGGTTCCATAGCAGCACGTTACATAATACAAAAGCTCTTGTAGTTCGTTGTAACTTTGATCGATGTTTTAATAAACGTATTTAAAAAAATACCAACTAGATCTCGTTCAAACCAGTTTTCGCTGGAAGATTGTATGGTAATGTACATCATATATTTTTTTTAGATTTATCATTCTCTTATTTCGGAAGTTACAGGAGGGGGGGGGGGAGATTATTCTCTCGCAAACTATTCAGTTTAGAAAAAAAATGATATTATAACCTCAATATCATTTTTGAAGACCTAGACCTGAAAATCGTATTATACAGAATACATCTACTTACCAAGTTTCAACAGTAAAGTTCTTATAGTTTCGAAAAAAAGTGGCATTGACATACGGACGGACACACAGACAGACATGACGAATCCATAATAAGGGTTCCGTTTTTTGCCATTTGACTACGGAACCTTAAAAACTCACTTGCGTTTTTATAATATTAGTTGGGATAAGGATAAATTTGCATTAGGATTAATACGACGATAGATACGAAAAGACAGACGACCGTTATCGCGTTTCACCTATTTGTGTGTGAGGGTGTGTGTGTGTGTGTGTGTGTGTTTGTTACTTCTTCACGCGCAAACGGTTAGATCAATTTTGATATTTTTTTTTAATTTTTATTTAAATGAGATACACATAACAAATTGTCACCAAAGTAAAACATTATATACATTTATGTTTAAACTTAATAGCAGGGCAACAATTCAAAACATGTGCATACAGTAAGTTTAAGTAATAAAACAGATGAGAACTTAGTTTGAAACAAAAAAAATTTGGGAAGTAATTTGCTGCCAAAGTCTTAAAACATATAAAAGTAGTTAGTAGTAAAACATATAAAAAAGTTAGTAAGTACATATAAAAGTTCAGAAACGGAGAAGTCGATAGCAACCTCTCCATAAACACTACCAAGAAAGTCACAGTGCAATTTTACACAGTGACACAAACAATAGCACAGTACAAGTAAAAATAAACAGTCAGATATGTAAAATCTGACGAATTTTGTTTTTGAAGGAGTACAAAGTGACTCCAAGAATATCAATGGATTTGTGGTTAAGAACGAGATCATTATACGCTCTACACATGCGAACCAGAGGATTATAGTATGAAGTGTTATTTTTATATACCTCGAGAGCGAACAACATATGCGTGGGATTACGTGGCCTGTGTCTAGTATTGAAACTGATAAGGGACAAAAGTGAGGGAGCGTCAATAAGAACATTAACTATTTTATATAAGCATATTAAATCATAACAGCTGCGTCGAGTAGCCAAAGAAGATATGTCAAATTGTTTAAGTCTGTCAGTATACGTAGTCAACTTGCGATGTTTACCTATTCTAAATGCAACTATTTTTAGGCATCTATTTTGAACTTGTTCGATACGATCAATGTGGACCTTATAATATGGAGACCAGATAACTGAGTTGTACTCGAGGGTACTACGAACAAGTGCAAAATATAGGTATATGAAACAACGAATATTTTTAAAGTCTTTAGTGCTTCGAGAAATAAAACCCAACAATCTGTTGCTCTTTGCAACAATGTAATCATAGTGATTTCGAAATGAAAGTTCACTGTCAAAGATCACTCCAAGGTCAAATAAAATTTGGTAATCAGGAAGCTGACACCCTGGATTAAGGCTAGCATCCGGCATTATATTAGAGTGGCACAGGGTAGGCAAATTCTATCTATCTCTATAAAGTGCACGCTACTGACTATGATAATGAGCAAAACCTTTTGTTGCGAGGCCCTCAGTCCGACCGTGATTATTATTGACACTTACCGCAAACTGTCCGCAGTTGTCCAGCATCCTACCCTCGTCATCGAAGATGGTGATGAACGGCAAGTTATGACGTTTGCCGATCTCGTAGTCGTTGGGGTCATGCGCAGGAGTTATTTTCACGGCACCTGTGAGGAATACCAGTGTAAATGCAGAGTGTAATGTGTTTTGGACCACAACACATTATGTATGTACGTTTATATGTATGTGTACATACTACTACGTCTTTATCCCTAACGAGGTAGACAGACTACTTTGGGTCTTAAGGTTTAACTAGTCGCAGGCTCGAACTCAAAGGCTGCGGCCTAAAAGCATGCTGTCTGACCTAACATTGTGTTCGGGCGAAGCAGTGAGGTGATAATTCATGGTAAACCAAGCGCGTCAAAATATACGTAAAGTCCTTTGGGAAAAGGGGTTTTATGCAAAAACTACTGCATAAATCAATAACAAATTAAGTTTATTAGAATCTTCTATAATTAAACTGTGTTGGTACGGATTTTGTTTTGGAGATTTTACACTTATTTTATTACTTATTTACGCCGAGAGTTGCGTAAAAATAACAAAAAAAAAAAACGAATCTTTGATGGCTTATAACTTTTTAATGGCGTATTATTTTACTATTTTGTATCAGTACATAAAAAAATTATAATGAGACAAAACGATATCATGTTAAACTTTGAATGTACAATGTCAAACCGCGGAGAAAATCCCCTGCGAAATTTGTATGGAAAAGTATCGTCTAGTTCAACCTTAAGGCTCTAAGCAGACAGAGCCCGCAAGACTCAAAGGCCACTTTTAGGTTTTATATATAGATACTGACCAGTTCCGAAGTTCATGTCGACGTAGTCATCAGCGATGACGGGCATTTTTCTCTTGCAGAACGGATGCACTAAGTGTTTGCCAATCAAATGCTTGTATCTGCAAGAAAAAAACACACTGACAGTTTTCTTTCTCTTGTGACAGCTGGGAGTTTCAAAAAGATCCAATGAAATACAGTACAGACACATTTTGACGTCATTATTTCTGACGGGGTAGACAGCGCTCAGGCCCGTAGAAGCCAAAGGCCACGCTTAGCTTGATGATGTGCGTTAAGATAGAAAAAGGAATCAAAATAGTGATGGATTGCTAGCCGCACCAAAATTCAAATGTTTATTCAGTAATTAGACCTTTACATAAGGCACTTTTACACGTCACTGAGTATAATTTACATTACGAGTAGTTTATATTGAAATTTAATTTATTTTAAAGAAAAGCTACCGATACCATCGCTTCGTCATGAAACGCCGAAAGAAACTCATTTTCACAGTATTGGTCGCCTTCTCGCCAGAAGGGCTTTGTCATATTATTATTGTCTTTTTTTAAATAATAAATACTTTTAATATAATACAATGTTGATACATTATAAGATGTAATGCTTGCGAACGAGTTAACAAACATAAATTACGTAATAATCGCCTATTAACATGATTCAAATCACACCCATTCCCTCGAACGGCTTTTGCGATCAGTGCGGGAAGAGAGGCAGCTGATACATTTTAAGTTTTATTTACTCCCAGAACAGTATGGAAGTAAATCCAATTCAATGAGGGTTTTTTTTAAATACGTGACAATAGAATGCAACAGTGACGTCAGGTCCAATAGACTGTATAAGATAGAGAAGTGTATAAGTAATCACATGCAACCCTTGTAACCCAAGCTTTTCCGAAGGGAGGGCCTAGTTACCTGTACCACAGATCCCACGAGATCTATTTCAGGGACTAGCCTCTTCACAAGGACTAGAATGTCAAGATATACCTTAGTGAACTATCAAGTACCTACCTTTTATGTATCTACATTCTGTTGTGAAGAGAGAAATAAAGTTTATTTATTATTAAAAAAAAAATGACTAGTCCAATGGACCATCAGTTGACAGGTTTTTTTTCTCCGTCAAATGTTTTCAATAACCTGATTGGACCTACTACGACTTCACTGTGCTTCAAGTGGGAATCCCATACAACAAACGTGATTTTTTTTTTATAGATAATGGCACGAAACTCTTCGTGGGCGAGTCCGAAGCACTTGGCCGGTTATTAAAACTATATCTTGTGGGTTCTCGAACATTGTCTTTACCTTACATCATTGGGATGTACCGCTACAGCGACGTCTCCAAGCATAGTCTCGACACGGGTGGTAGCTACCACTACTTCCTCATCCGAACCGTCTGCCTTGTATGCGAATAGTACTAGGACTCCAAACTCTACCTGTAGACAGAGTAAGGTGCCATCTCATTATAAGGGGTGGGGAGGGGGTCATACCAAAAGTGAATATACTATGAACGTTTAAAATATATAGTTATGTGGTGAGTTCATTAGACGTAATATATTGTATATTTTTCATATATAGTAACGCTAAAGTAATCGAGATGCCGAACGGAAGAGCTTGATAGCACCATATCATCAGCATGGTTCATCGTACCTTCTGTTCATATCCGGGTATAAACAGGTTAGTTCGGCGCGTCAGCTCCATTTTATCGACCTAAGTGTCTGATGCTTTGTACACACCTGGCCAACGAACGCAAACGAACATGCAGCCTCTCGTTTCTTTTATATCAAACCAAAAGGTATGACGCTCTTCACAATACACGACCAGTTGACTAGCCTGTTCGCTCGGTATTAATAACCCTATTAATCTATTGTATATTTTTTATTCGCTGAACAATATCGAGATGCCATAATAGTAGAGCTAAATAGTACCATATCATCAGCATAACTCATCTTACCTTCTGTTCATATCCGGGTATAGACAGCATAGTCCGGCCCGTCAGCTCCATCTTATCGACCTCGATGTCTGATATGGCGCTCTTCAGCGTACACGACCAGTTAACCAGTCTGTTCGCCCGGTAGATGTCGCCAGCGTCGTGGAGTCGGATGAAGGCCTCGTTGACAGCACGGCACATGGATGGGTCCATGGTAAAGCGCACGCGAGACCAGTCGAAGGACGAGCCGAGCGAGCGTAGCTGCTCGTAGATTCGGTCGCCTTTTCTGAAAATGAAAATATTTTATTGCAGTTTAATTATTAAGTTTAGAAAAACGAGATATATATATATATCTGTGAAATGTGTCTGTATATATATATATATATATATATATATATATATATATATATACAGACACATTTCAAGTCTTTATCCGTGAAGGGGAACGGGTAGAGAGAGCCCAGGGTCGAAAGACCCGAAGACCATGCTTAGCGTGATGGTGGGCGTTGAGATGGAAAAGGAATAGTGATGGGTTGATACCCGTATCGCCTATTAACATGATTCAAATCTCGCCCAACGATCTGCACGGGAAGAGAATCAGTTGGTACAGTTAGTTTCTGCCCGACCAGCATTAAAAAATAACTATAAGACAAGGGATTAGGTAACAATTTTAGCAAAGACAATAAAAGAAAACTTTTTTTCTACACGTATTAGGGCTCCAACAGACGAGCGACAGTATGCTAGCGGCTGTCAGCGCCCGACGTGCGACAGCTTTGACTGTTTGCGACCATTTACGACTGTGGTCGAGTCTTAATACATAGTTTCATTATTAATGGTTTTGGAATGGTTCTGATCCGTGCGTCAACTCGTGAAAAGGTGCTGCCGGGAGGGACTGGTCAGCGCGGAGTCGATTGTTTTTACTTAGTATATCTTCTTATTACGTAATTTATGTTTGTTGACTTGTTCGCGAGCATTACATGTTATAATGTAACATTGTATTATATTAAAAGTATTTATTATTTAAATAATTGGCCAAGTGCGTGTCGGGCCACGCGCAGTAGGGTTCCGTAGTTACGAACGCCAACTTTGAGGTCATGGCACTAAAAACGCTAAAAACGTCTAAAAACTAATTTTCTATTAAATATGTTTGAAATTTTCCTTTTCCTAGTACATTTCATAAGTTCATCGCCTTTTTTTTTAATTTGTAAACCCTATCTTAGCTCTGATAGTTTTCCTTTAAATTTCGTTATATATCCTATAGCTGTGAATTTTTCTACGTGTCCATATATAACCGTTTAGCAGATAAGGGGGGGGGGGGGGGGGGGGACACTTAACTCTGACAAATTTTTTCACTTTAAAAGCAAATATTTAAGAATATCGGTGTTCACAAACTCACAATATTTTTAAAAGACCTATTCAACGATACCCAACATGATTGGTCAATCGAGAAAAAAGAAATACTTTTCACTTTACTTGTATAGTAGCTACCCTAAAAAAAATTGTATTCAATATTTTATTTTACCCTTTTTTCCACCTAATTGATATACATATTCATGCCAAATTACAGCTTTCTAGTACTTATATTCGCTGAGTGTATGGCGAAACTATAAGGGTTCCTTGTTTACTATGGAACCCTAAAAAAGACAATAATAATATGACAAAGCCTTTTTGGCGGGTAGGCGACCAATACTGTGAAAATGAGTTTCTTTCGGCGTTTCTTCTCAGCAGTGGTCGTTACGAAGCGCTGGAATCGGTAGCTTTTCTTTAAAATAAATTAAATTTCAATATAAACTACACGGTACACGTAATGTAAATTATACTTAATGACGTGTAAAAGTGCCTGTAAAAGTCTAATTACTGAAGAAACATTTGAATTTTGAATTTCTGGTGGTCTTCACTTACTCGTTCTTCCAGTCCCACACTCGTTTTATGAACTCGTCCCTGCCGAGTTCGTGCCTGGTCTTCTTCTCTTCTCGCCACAACTTCTTCTCCACCACCACTTGAGTCGCAATGCCGGCGTGGTCGCAGCCAGGGTTCCAAAGAGTTGTACGCCCATTCATTCTACAAGCAATAATCAACTTAGAGATAGCTAAAGGTAATATATTTTATGCTGTTTGTTTTTCGTGTGTGTAACGGGCAGACACTGGTGTCAGATTTTTCAGGCTGCCTTGAGGCACCTGACATAGCTAGACGACTGTCATACAATGATGACAGCCGGGACCAATGGGTTATAGGCCTTCCATAGCACAGAGCTCGAGAAAATTTTGTACAACTTGTGGTCACCCATCCCAGTGCGGTGTGGACCACACCCGGTGTCGCTTTACTTGCGAAAGCGCTAGTAATGCGCACTCCCGCTGGACCATCGAGCTCCTCATTTATATGCTAACTGTCATCCATCCTAGTGTAAATCATTGCTTGTTGATTAGATAATTCTAATCATTTAACCAAAATGTAATGATTATGAATATACATAGTTAATTAGTTTACTTACGTAATGTAGTCAGAAGGGTAAAATAGTTTGTTGGCTCAGTGGGAGCCCTACTAGCGCTTTCGCAAGTAAAGAAACACCGGGCGTGGTCTGCACTTGGATGGATGACCACAAAGTGGCATAAATATTTCTTGAGCTCCTTCATGCTTCGGAATGCACACATAAGCCATTGGCCCAGCTGCCATCACTGTATCGCAGTTGTCAAGCTTTGTCAGATGCCTTTAGGTAGCCTGAAAAAATCTGACACTAATGTTGGCAACTTACACATAAAAAACAACAAACAACAAAAAGTCGGAAAGCCAGACTATTTTGATCAATATTATACGAAAATTATCAGAGCAAGTGTCAGGAGCGGCGATCTAAAACAAAACGAAATGGACAATTTTACCTGTGCCATCTGGTGATAGCATCCTCTACAGCGTTTGTCAGCGCATGCCCCAAATGTAAGGTCCCCGTGACATTGGGTGGTGGAATCACCATCACAAACTTGCCTTTGGGGTTTGGGTCCAAAATGGACTTCCGCTATAACAAATAAAATATTTATAAAAATTAATCGCTAGCCAAACATGAGTGTTTGTTCGATTATTTTGATTTTTAACTTAATTTCTAAACCTAAAGCTCTCAATTCAAGTTTTATGTTAATTTTTGACTATGCATATAAATAATAGAGACCTCTGTTATTTGTGGACTTTGGATAAATTAACTTATCTTCAAATGTTTTTAAACACAATTGGGTATTTAACATCATTTTAGATTAATTATTGCACAACAAGTGATAATGAGAGCTATTAGGTACCAAGCAACTATGACGTCATGTGTTTGTATTTCATACAATTTAGAAAAAAGACAGTTTTGAAAAAAGTATCTGATTTGAGTTTTTGGAAAATAGCGGATTGTGTTGACTTCCACACAAATGAAGGCAAAAAGTGCAGCTTGAGTACGGATAACTCTAAGCTCACTAATGTGTCTGCCAAAAAGTTTTGTTAATGTTTGAGAGTTGTGTTCCAGTAAATACTGTTCGGGTAACTGGTCCACTGATGGGGTGAAATCGCCACTTTAAATTTTGGTGTACTTACCCCATACTCCGGTTTAAAGAATCCTTGCTTCTCCCACCACGCATACCAGGCAGCTTCCACATACTTGGGGCTGTAGGCATCTGGCATAGGACCCGTGATGTCTTTCTTGTCACCCGGAGCAGTGTCGGCTGTGTACACTGCACTTTCTTTCGTTTCCTTTGCCTTTTTCTGAAAAATTTACGTATTCTTTTAACCTCTCAGTCCCCAAACAGTAGCCGGTTACCGCGCTCTCCCACTTCGAGTTTGAACCTTATTTTAAGTTAGTTAAAGACTACTTTAGTATAAAGAAGTTTAATAATATATGTTCTTTATTAAATTTTCTACATCCTGAACGCACCAATATTAATAGTCTATGCTCGTTTATATTTTTTTCGCCACTGACATTTTGACATTTTTTTTGGCGGTGCGTCTTACGTCAGCGCATTTTGTTTGGTGTTTTTAGTGGATTATCGTAAATAAATAGTGTCTTTTAATAAAAAAGTGATTATTCTGCTTATAATGATTCTATTTAGGTAAGTCCATGTAAGAAATTAATCGTAAAATCTATAATATAGCGCAGTAAATTCCCCTAACATTTTTTCAAAGCAAGCCATTTTGGTCTTTATTTGTATAGAGCTAAGGACCAAATTCATACTTATAATAAGAATGCCTTCATAGACCTGAGTTTTTTATGATCATTCATTGGTGGTTTTTGTTTACATTTCAAGCTCATTTGTCAAAATGTTTACACAATTAGATAGCACAGGCCCTTATTTTTAAGTATTTGTTTGAGTGTTCATTCATTTCTTTGTTATCGTGCCATAATACATTTGTTTATTGAAATCTGAACTATAAACATGGTTTGTGCATTTGGAACTTGTTGAACATGATATAAAGTTTAGGTCTAAAATTTATTTTAATGTCTAATAGATAGGAAATATATCAATCAGTACATTGTCGTTTACAGGATAATAAAATATGGTGTGAAAATAGAGAAATATTTTTTTTGTGAAAGGAATATTTACGTCACCATTTTTTTTTTTATTACCTATTGCGTAAATTTCTTTTATGACGTCGCGCTCTTAAAGGTTGAGAGGTTAAGATACAGATCACATTATAATTGCTTACCACTGCATATTATACAGACTATTGCATACTGAGAACACTATAATTATTTGAAATTGGATGCACTAAAATATTTTTCACTTATGAATTATATGAAAAACAGTGAAATAATTGGAATTTTTTGCAATCTATACATACTAATATAGAATTGTGAATATTATGCAACTTAGTCTATAAATTTATTTATTAATGAATCAACTCTCAAACTATTTAAACTGCATTAATAAATTCAAACATGATTCAGATATATGAATATTATAGTCATCAAAATAATTGCCGGTAAGAGAAGTGAACGTAATGATGCAACGGTAAGAACAATTGCAGGTGTAGGTACTTTCACTAAGCATATTGAACAAGTAGGTATTAACCTGACTTACAAACGTAAACAATTTTTTTTATAAATACGTATATTTATACATGTACCTAAATGTTAACAAGAAATAGTATGAGAATTGATGTCTATGGCTACAAATTAGTGTAATATTATTGAGAAAAACACGAACCTCTGGCTTATCTTTTTGCACAGCTGGCGTAGCACTTTTCTTGTCCAATTTTGCCTTGAGTTTTTCTAACTTCGCAGCCTTCTTGGCTTCCTTTTCAAGCTGCTTAGCAGACTTCTCTTGGGGTTCGTCCCCAGCCGAACCATTCTGGGCTTCAGTATCAGTCATTATTCACGAAAAATTATAAAATTTGTATTTTGTATGCTGAATACACATTTGCCAAATCGAAAAGTGAAAACCAAATCGAAATGTGGTAGTGAATGACAATGACAGTTAATGACTATGACAGTTACAATTTTTAATTTTCGAAGCAAGCAAAGTTATCTTGTCGTTTGAAAATCGGAGACCATTTTTTTTCAATTGGCAGCACTTTTATCTTTCCCCCTTCCCGCCCTCTTTTTCCCTTCCCTCCATGCGTGCAGTCGCCATTTTACTTTTCAATTTTTCTTGTTCGCGTTGATGTGCGTGTGTTCTAAATAATTTTGTTTTATCGTAGACCGATAGAAATAGATTGAATTCGTGTTATTTGTTTTGTTTGTCTTTTATTAGTCTGCCACAGTGGATATCGGCAACATGTCTGATCGAGAGGTACTATATTTATAACGATCGTCACCGCATAGTCGGCGCGCGTGGTTTATTTGTTGAAGCGCGAAGTCTTGCTATATTTGTTCACGTTTTGTCCTGGACTTTCAGAGGAGCCGCTCTAGAACCCGAAACGGTTCCCGCGAGCCCATGCCAAAAGCCCCGGTGATGTCTCGTGGTCACACGCGGTCCCGGTCTAGGACGCCGCCGCCGCCTAAGACCTCTAGCAGAAAATACAGGAGCCCGTAAGTATATGGACGACCTTGAGGATCTAATTCTTTGTATAGGTTATGCTTTGCTAGTTTTAATGTGGTCAGCTTATTATTTTTTCATATAACCTTGTTGTCCAAGGTTGTTAAGACACTGATGGGCATCTAATAGTCTAATGATTGCAAATAAATTGTTTCCGTTCTGTTTAAATTATATTTTTATGATGCAAAAGAAAATCAATACATCATAATAAACAGGCTTGTTGTCATAGTAATATTTACCATGTGTTATTTTTTCTTCATGGTAGGCTACACATTTCAATTTTAAAATGGACTTTATGACCATGCAGTAAGACTACCAATGTTAAACTTGGGCTCATCAGTTTTCCAACATTATATTTCATTATGTCACAGTGTGGTAGGTAATAAAGAAATTGATCAATCACAGTGTGGTAGGTAATAAAGAAATTGATCAAACTTAATTTACAGTTCCAATTCCATTTGTGTACACAGTTTGTATCTGTTTGTTCAAGAGACTGTACAGACTACACTGTTATCTACACATTACCCAGCGACAGCTACTGATAACACTGAGTGCCACACTGTGATACTGCTAACATTATGTTCGTAATATTTCATTATCCTTGCGTTTGCTTGTTTAATTTCATTTTACATTATTAAATAAATTGCATATTGTTAACAATTTGTTTGTATTTAATGGAAAAAAGCCATATTGATGTTGTAAATAGTTTTCCTTAGTCATATTTCCTCTTTGGATACCTAAGTTACAAATGCACTAGAAATCCTCGCATTTACAGGCAGTGCTAAAATTGAGTTTTACATTAGAAATGGACATGTAAGTAATTTTTTTTTATTATTATTACAGACAAACAGCTTGGAGCTGATATATTTATTTCACACAGTGCTGAGAGTTCATAAAGTCTTCACAGTTCACATATTTATAACAACTCTTTATTAGAGCTTGTCCACTGGTCTAGTTTATTTTTAAATCCATTTATGAAAGTCTTCCAGTTATTAAAAAAGTGATAATGTGCAGCTTTGGTTTTATATTTTTGTTTGGCAGAGCAAAATTTATTTGCCTGAAGCAAATTTATGTTGTGTAATGTTGTTTGATAACTGGTCTTCTCATAATAGCGCATTACTGGTGGCATCCTTAGTTGTAATGCATCAGGGCTAGGGCTGCCATCCCTCCAGGTTTCTCTGGATTTGTCCAAGTTTTGCAGGGCATCTGAACACTCTTTATGCCTCCCTTGTTCCCCGCAGCCCCCTGCCGCACAGTGGGCTGAATTTTGGTTTTCATTGATTTAGGGATTCATCTTTTTTTCTTTTGAATGTCGGTTTTTGTGTTGGATATCGCTTCTATTAGCTATTACTATACACAAAAATGTTATCCGAGTTAACTCTGCCCAAAAACGAATAAATTATAATTTCTTTACAATAAAAATGTATGGAACAATTATGAAAAATCCGATTATCTCTGAAACTGCAAGGAAAACCTTGCAGTTTCAAACGTTTGTAGACCTTATTATTTTGTAAGGCTACCATACATTATAAACTTTTTGGCAGGACACGCTCGCGCTCCGGCACACCACGTCGGGGGTATCGTGCCAGGTACTCCCGGAGCCGCAGCCGCTCCTACTCCCCACGGGGCTCCTACAGGCGTTCCCACTCACACAGCCCTATGTCCTCGCGACGACGACACACTGGCGATCGCGTGAGTACAATATTTTTTTGTGTGTATAAATTCTATACAAGCATAGGGTATTATTAAGTTTCTAAATGTAGAATTCATCGTTGTGAGTGTAGATATTAGCATTTTACTCGTTGCATTACTTAACACAGTTCGCTTAACTGTATTAAGTAGTAAGCAATGAGTGTTTGAGCGTTTGTATAAGTTTGTCTTAGTAGTTGAGGCACTCAATTAATATAAGTATTACATGCAAAACGGAATGTCCTAAGGTCCCGCGCAATATGCGTCCCCGTTCCTACTTGCGGCTGCAGCCGCTCGCTAAAAATCCTCCACACTGCGCGAACGGAGGAGAGGTGCGAGAACGGGGAACGGGGACGCATGTTGAGCGGGACCTTAGGAGATTCCGTTCTGTATGTAAAACACTTATATCAATTCTGTGGTAGTGGGAAGATTCTAATACTAACGGTTGCAAGTTTTTTAAACCTTTCATCTCATTGATGGACAGGTTTTTCTAAATTATATTGTTAATTGATTTAAATGTTGGGTAGGTACTTTGCGGTAATTAAAATTACCTGTGGATTTACATTATATACTTCCATTACCAGTTAGTTCATGTTCAGATGTTGATTTGCGCTTGAGGATGTCCCGAATAGAGGTGAAACTCTTGTTGCGAGGTCAACAGCCGATAGTGCTGCGGCCATAATGAATACAACAGAATCGGTAGGGGCATGAATCAACTACATGTACATATATTTTGTGTTAGGCATGAAAAGACTAATAGTAGTGGGTAAGCGCCAGCCAGCAATACTTAGGGATGATCTCATTTGTGGCGGAAACACAAACCCCCTTCTTCATATAAATTACTAGGGTTGCATCGATACACCTTTTCGCCGATACGATACCGATACCGATACTCTTATACAAATATCGGCGATACCGATACCGATACGTTAATTGAATCAAACATGAAGATAAAATTAATAAATCAGCAATCGGATTATTTTTTTATTAATATGAAAAGTAGTTACATAAGTCGATATTAGATAATTATTATAAATTTTAGTAATTAACATTAATAACATTTTTATTTAAAAAACAAAGTAATCTTAAGTTTTGCGGAGAAAGGCGATTTAAAAAAACAAGTATCGTTGAATCGGTCATACAAATATCGTCGATACCGATATATCGGCTAACCCTAAGTATCGCCGATATATCGGTATCGGTATCGGATGCATCGCTGTAAATTACCAAATGTTTGTAAACTTCTTTTGTTAAAATATGTTTTGTCCCCTACCTGTTATCTACATATAGCTTTGGTTAAAATATGTCAAATTGTCAAAAGAGGGAAATTAACAAAAGTGGTTTTAACTAACAGAGGTTTAGCAAACGGTTGTTAATTTTTATGATTAAGAGGGAAATAATTTAGTTAAAAAATGTTGCAACAGATATTCGGTCACTATCCACTATCATGTCCTCTTGGCTAACCGGCCAGATACCAGATATGACTGTGCTATCCGACTGGGTAATCAGTTATCCGGCCGATGGTCAGGCCCAACGTTCAGTATACAGGCAAACCACTCGGTTGCATCTCTAAATAAAATTGTTGCTTTAGCGTCCACAGTAATACATAATCTGTAAAAACTTCAAGTGTCTAGCGTGCTACTTAAGGTTCAAGAAATAGAGCCCTGGTCATATGGACAGGGCAGAGTCTCAGTATTAGGGTCCCGTTAGCACCTTTTGTGTACTGAACCCTAAAATGCATATAAATTCTAAAGATAGGAACTCCTATAACTTGGCTGCATTAAAAAACATTACTTTGAAAAGAAATGTGCACACAAACATATTAAACGCAGAGTTGCAACAGCCTCGCGTGACTAGCGACTGTGTTTATTAGTGTAAGTCGTGTTGAAATACTGGAATACTTTATACGGATGACAGATTTTAAAAGCCGGGTCACTGAATAATGTTCATAAATAAAACTGATGTCACAATATCATGGTAGCGTGTGAATAGCGCCTTTGTTTATGAACGTATCTGTCAATTCATGTCATTAGCATGCAAAAACATTCTTCAAAAATTCGTAAGCGAGGGCACAGAATAAGTACAAGCGCTCACGTACCTATTTGCAGAAGTCTCTCTCAGCAAAGAAATTAAAAAAAATATGTAGTCAATGTGTTTAACGATATGGTTTAATTTAGCTCTCATCAGAACTCCGCACTTTTAATCCATTGCAAACCAATCTGCTATTTTCCAACAAGTCAAATCAGATACATTTTATTCTAGCAAATTTCATAGAAAACAAATGTTTTCTATGAAATTTGCTAGAATAAAATGTCACAAAATAATGTGACTTGTCATTGATCATATCCATTTTGAACAAAGATTTAGATATACAAGTAGTGTAGATTTGCCACCGAGCGTCCAGGGGTTGCTTTGCTTTGCTTTTCGTGTGTGTAAGTGGCCAACACTAGTGCCAGATTTTTCAAGCTGCCTAAAGGCATTTGATATAGCTTGACGACTGCCATACAATGATGACAGCCGGGACCAACGGCTTATACGTCCAGGGGTAAGAGATAGACATATTAATAATACTACGTATATTTTTTTCGTGGTCGGGTTATTGGCACACTTTAAGTGTATGCAATTTGAAGTGTGCCTATAGCCCGACCATGATAAAATGTTCGGCCGGTGATAGAGACAAAAAACGGCACCTTTTTTTTTTCTTTTAGAAATCTCAATAAGACTATCCCGCTCTATCAAAGCGTGTCAGGCCCTTGATTTTGAACGTGATTTTACATTCATATAAGCATAAAAACTAATAATAGGATCGCTATTTGACACCAAGAAACTATGACTTTAATCCCATAGACAATGTTGGAACTTGTATGAAATACAGGCAGATGACGTAATAGTTTCTTGGAGTCATATAGCGCTCTTATTATCAGATTTTCTGCAATGATAAATCTAAAATAACGTTAAAATGGACGTGTTCATTGACAAGTGACATTATTATGCGACTTTATTTTCTTATCAGTACAAAATAATTTATTTTGAGCCAGGAAAATACCCAATTTCATTCTTATTACTCTGGACAATTCGATTCATATAACTGAATTTCCCATTTCGCAGAGGTGGCGGCGCGCATAGTAACTAATAATGTAGGTATTTTATTTTCGATACTTAAACGGGGAGTGACACTTAGCTGGTGAGTGGTGAATAAAAAGTGTGAGTGAGAGAACCTCCCGCTTATACAACCAGTGTGCTCCGTCCACTAAGACCTAGCATGCTGAGTAATGGACGCTTACGAAGGAGGCTGTGTAAGTGTGCATAAACTAAGAGTCGCACAGAGGCATGCAGCGCGCCATGTTTGGCATCAGGTTACAAAATCGGGAGAGGAGCTCGGTGGCCAGAGTTGGGCGTAGTTAACTACTATTGTTTAGTTTGATTACAAATTACAATTACATGTAGTCAACTACAAGTAGTTGAAATTACATTAAATTTAACTACAACAATTGAAACTACTGTAGTTGTAATTTGTAATTGTAATTAAGTAGTTATAACTACAAATTACAATAAGAATTTATTACCGCGGGCGTGTGTTAAAGGTGTTGTATTTCGAATTGTAAGTGTAAAAAGTTGTAAGCAAGAAACGAAAATTTATAAGTAAATCTTTATAAAATATGTTGTTTCAAAAAGTAGTTTATAGTCCAACTACTTTTTCAATTACTTTTTGTAATTGTGTAGTTGCGATTACTAACTACAAAATTATTGTAATTAGAAATTTTATTACATTTTGCCTAACTCTGTCGGTGGCCCGGCGGGACTGCGCATTGCTAGCGCTTTCGTAAGTAAAGCGACACCGAGCGTCGTCCGCACTTGGATGGGTGATCACAAGTTTGGCATCGGGCTACGAGATCGGGTTCCAAACATCGTAATCCGACAACATACCAAAGTACGGGACATTGGTAAAACGGTCATGGACATGAAATGGAACTGGGCAGGTCATTTGGCAAGCTCGCAGTCGTCGAGCCTTCCTTTGAAGGAGTCGAGCCCTGTAAACGACTCCAGAGTCCTAAGCATAATGACTCGGAGGACTCCGAGTCTTGACATCACTAGACATGATTCAGGTGTCAATGTACGCTATTGACTGGCACATCTGTATAGTCTGCCTTGATGCCTTTTTTTTTTTTTTTCATTTATTCAGATGCTGCTATTGTTTTAAGTAATATTTGTTTGTTAGCGTCTATTATGTTCGTTTTATGTTTAACGAAGAGTTTATTGATCTGGTTTGCAGCCAATACCAAAATAGGTACAAAATTACAAGATATTGGCACGAAGTTGAGATTGTGAAAGCTAAACAGTAATTTGCGTAGGTTGAAGTTTGTCGACCCATGTTGAGTCCCACTCATTACAGAGCTGATGGAAAATCATTTGAACGAGCGACCGAACATTTCCAAGTCTCCTTCGGCAATCCGGCTTTTTTATATGTTCGACAATTCCCTACTCATATTTTATTGCAAACGATAAAGTTACATAATAGATGTATACGATAACATTTTCCATGTCCAAAGCAGACTCATAAAACCGACTTCAACACCAATAACCCGACCTATTTTGATAAAATTTGACTACTATGACTAGTAAAAATATATTTAAATTGGTCCAGACGTCTTTGAGTAATCGGTAGAAATACATAAAAGATTCCGACTAATTGATAAGTGATGATAACCTCCAAGAAAGAACTGATTTTTTTATTTTAAGTTCATTAAAAATTAAGAACTTAGAATGTACACGTAGCGGTACGTAAGTTTAGCGCTGAGCGACATGTAGAGGGGATACTGCGCACGGGTACGGTACTAATTTTTGACTTCTGCTCAAGGAAGGTCAGCGCTAGAGTTTCGTGCCGCTACCTGTACCTACCACTCGCTTTTTCTATCGCGCAAATCGAGAGAATGGCTGAGATAGAATCTGAATCTTAGTTATAGGCGATCCGTCTACCCCGATAGGGATAGACGAGATAATGTGTCAGAATAAATCATAACTCGAGTATTTTTGATCGAAAAATAACATCAAAATCAGGAAGTTGAAAATAGGCTAGGCCTGTAGATGCAACTAATATGATTTTTAATTCCGAACATGAGCTAAATCGATCAAACGGTTGCCGCGTTAAAGCACGGGCACAGAATTAATATCATCACCATCATCATATCAGCCACAGGAAGTCCACTGCTGGACATAGGCCTTCCCCAAGGATTTCCAAAACGATCGATTGGAAGCGGCCTGCATCCAGCGCCTCCCTGCAACCTTGCTCAGGTCATCCGACAATCTAGCAGGTGGGTGTCCTACGCTGCGCTTGCCGGTACGTGGACGTCATTCGAGAGCCTTTCTGGCCCATCAGCCATTGGTTCTTTGCGCTATGTGCCCTGCCCACTGCCACTTCATTAAGCTAATCCGCTTGGCTATGTCGGTGACCTTCGTTCTTCTCCTAAGAATCTCCTCATTTAATAAGAATTAATATAAGTATTACATACAGAACAGAATCTCCTAAGGTCCCGCGCAATATGCGTCCCCGTTCCCCGTCTGCGGACCTTTCACCCGTTCTCGCCTTGTCGAGGCGTCTGCCGCCGCCCACTCAACACTTCCACACGGCGCGAATGGGGAATAAACGCGAGGACGGGGAACGGGGACGCACATTGCGCGGGATCTTAGGAGATTCCGTTCTGTATATCTGCATATCTGACTTATATTAAATCTGTGACACGGGTTAGAAGTTTGTAAAGGTCTACTAGGCGAACTACTAATATTCAATTTATTTATTCAATTGATATTAGTTCCCTAGTGCACGGACTGCACTTAGTGATAAGATAATGCCAATGTCGTTCAAATCGATAGCTGATCGTGTTTATTTACTAACAGCATGTTGCTAGGAAACTCCATTGACCTGCAATTAGAAATAATGCATTTTGTGGTTCAAGCGTGTTCAAGAGTCATCCACATATTACGTCACAGCGATGCCAAACACATATAACGTCATGCCAAATGTGACGTGTTACGTGTGTACGAGTTAAAGGGGTAGAAAAAAAACCTAAAAAGGGGGAGGGATTCCAACATTTTAAATTCTGCGTGACGTAGGTAATATGTGGACGGCCCCTTAAGGTGGCATTCGTAGCTTCTGCTTCAGGTTTTTCTTTACTTGGCACAGTCTCCGGCATCATTAGATGTTCACCATTGGTATTATCCAAAGCGACGCAAGATAGTGGTTCATGAATTTTTGACGAAGTGCGAGGACGGGGAATGGGGACGCATATTGCGCGGGACTTTCGGAAATTCCGTCTTGTATGTTATACATATATCAATTCTGTGACTTCGCCTTGCAAGACAAGACCGTGCTAGCCTTGTCGTCCTATGGAAGGGAGAAAGAGATTGGGCGTGTAAGATCAGGGTTTGAGCTGTATAATGCTTCAAAATCCGGCGAAGGAAAATATCTTGAGTAATATTGTACACAAATAACTAATACGTATACTAGTTATTATTTTTTTTTGAACTGTCGAAAATTTACATTTATTCTAGTGTGTGAAATGGAGAAGGTAGTGGGAAACCACTCCATTATATCTGCCGAAACTGTCTGTCCTAAATTCGTTACTTTCCAAAATCTCTAATCTGATACTTTGGTCTAAACGTAAAAACAAACTTATTCTATGTGATTTGTTTGAAATATAGCCATTCTATAGAGAAAGGTCAAACATTGCCTGATAAACTGAAACTTTATGTCAATAACTAAATAAATACATACGGACAAATCACACTGCCCCAAACACACTGCTAGCCCCAAAGTAAGTTTAAACGTGTGTAATGGGATACTAACTTAACGATACCATATTGTCTAATAAATACTCATATAAATAAAACACCCAAGACCAGAAAGAACAAGACCTAGAAGTCAATGTGATAAGGTTGAAGTTCGTCTGTGTCGATTTTTCCTATAGGTCCGGTCTTGGAATGAGAGGATATACTAATGACATCATAGTTTCTTTGAGTCAAATAGCGCTCTCAATATCAGTTTTTCTTAAATGAAAATGGATATGATCATAAAAAGTGACATTATTTTGTGACTTTTATTTTCTTAACAGTACCAAATAATTTATTTTTGGCCCAGGAAAGTACCCAATTGTGTCAGTCTCGTACCATATAATGACACAAGAGCTTGGCTCTTAAATGGAGAAGGTTAAATTAGTAATTTATTAAACATTCGTTACCATGCCACATTCAAACGCGTGTATGTATGTTAATTTTCCGCATAATTATCGACTTAGTAATTTATTACTAGGTTTTTATTATTATTATTTCTTGTTGCTAGCAAGAAGTCTTTGGCTAATCAACAATTCCCTACTTTCTTGTAATTATTTAGCTTTTTATTGCATCGTAGCTCAATAAGCGGTTCTCTTTAATACCGCAGTACGTAAAATGTAGTTTTAAATTGAAATGTGCCTGTTTATCGCAAGGTTTAATTCGAAATACTTATTCGGTTTCGGTTTTGTAATCACTACACGAACTCTTATCGCGTTTTGTTTCTCGTTTATATTATGACGCAGATGTTATTATTATGTGCCAGTTAGAAAAATATATAATTAGAACAAAACTTATTACAGACCAATGCACAATACACTACTACCTTCCAACAACACAAATAAGTTTTTTCTAAATTCCAAAACAGATATTTTCTATGGGATTTGTATGAAATAAAGGCTAATGACGTCATAGTTTCTTGAAGTCAAATAGCGCTCTTAAGGTTGAACTAGTCGCGCGCTGGAAGTCACAGGTGGGCGCGGCCTAAAAGCATGCTGTCTCACCTAACATTGTGTTCGGGCGAAACAGTGAGGTGAAATGCACGATAAATTCATAATAAACCGAGCGCGTAAAAAATACGTTGTCCTTTGGGAAAAGGGGTTTTATGCAAAAACGACTGCATTAATTGATTACAAATAAAGTTTATTAAAATCTTCGATAAATAAGCCGTCTCGGTAAGGATTTAGTTTTGGAGATTTTATACTTCTTTTATTACTTATTTACGCTGAAAGTTGCGTAAGAATAAGAAAAAAACAACGAATCTTATATGGCTCCTAACTTTTTAATGGCTTACCCTCATATATTCATAAAAAAATAGAACCGTTTGCTAAACCTTTTTTAGCTAAAACATGTTTTGTTTCTTTTCCTCGTCCCAGTATTTGACATTGAAAGAACGAGGCAAAACATATTTTAACTAAAATGGGTTTAACAAACGTTTGTATTTTTTTATGAATTTTGGGGTTATTATTTTACTATTCTGTACCCGTACCGACAAAATGTATAATGAGACCAAACGATATGTTAAATTTTGTCCATGTACAATGTCAAACAGTGGAGGAAATCCCCTTCGAAATTTGTATAGAAAAAATATCGACTAGTTCAACTTTAAGATCTGTTTTTTTGCAATAATAAATCTAAAATCACGTTGATAATGGATATGGTCATGACAAGTTACGTTATTTGTGACTTTCTTAACAGTACCAAATAATTTATTTTTGGTTTTTGACACAGGAAAGTAACTAATATTGATTCCATCTTCTCGCCCACCATCACGCTAAACGTCGTTTTTGGGTCTTGCAACCCTGGGCTCTGTCTGCTTAGAGCCGCAAAACTAAAGAAGCTCTGTCTTCTCCATTAGGGATAAAGACGTGATAGCGTGTGTTATTATTATTACACAACAATACTGAATACACAATAATCTAATTTAAAAAAATGTACTAGTTAATTATAATTTTGATAATACCAGCTTTTTCCTGTGACTGTTCGCTCATACTTTTGAATCATATTCTGGAATAAAACTCTGGTTTCCTTAACCTGCATGGGAAAAGTCACGTAAATCCGTTGCTTAGTTTCGGTGCAACGGACGTATAAATTAACACTTTAGGGTTCCGTAGCCAAATGGCAAAAAACGGATTCGTCATGTTTGTCTGTCCGTCCGTATGTCACAGCCGAAACTATAAGAACTATATTGTTGAAACTTGTGAGTAGATGTATTCTGTGAACGTCATTAAGATTTTCATACGAAAATAGAAAAAAAAAACAATATATTTTGGGGGTATAATAAAAAAAAAAAGTAAGAGAATAATAAAAAAAATATATGATGTACATTATCATAGTAATTTTTTTAATCTTATTCTGGAATAAAACTCTGCGGATTATTTCATTTTTGATGCGTTTATCTAAGTTAATTAAATAATTTATCTAGTGTTTATTGTTAATTATTTTTATCAATGATAGCTTCAATGAAAAAATGTCAATTCATGTTATGATATGATTAAAAGTGGCTTGGCAACAGTGACACAAAACAAGTCTGATTTTGACATATTTACGTACGTATGTGTACGTACATTGTGGGGGGGGGGGTTCTCTATGGGGTGGTTTTGCTCTGATAGAGAGAGAGTTCTGAGCTTCGATGACATTCACTTTAGTGTATTTTTCAGTCTTTATAGTTTAGCGGTGAAAGGGTTAACCCTTTCACTGCGAGACTTTATATCAGTTGCCGTGCCCCCAGCGCGAAGGGTAGTAAATCTAAAATATATACCTACAACCAAAAAGGGATGTGGATACTTAAGTCATGTGCAATATGAGCATTTTTTTTCGGAAATAACCGACACTCGCTGAGTTGTTTATCGGATAAATCCGACGTTCGCGGTGAAAGGGTTAAAATTAAAGTTTTGTTTTGTAACTTGTGCTGTTTGTTGAAAAAAAAAAACATGCCTCATACACAAGTAACTTTGAAATGAGTGATAGTAGTGGGTCATATTCTTTTAAGTCCGTCAGAAAAAATATATAGGTACTGTATTTTTGAGTAATCCAAATGATGGGCCAAATATTTTTTTTTTTCAGTTATCGTGCATATTTTCATACGCTGTTCATAAAAATAAAGCTTTATATTGATAATTTCATCGGGAATTTTGAATTTTGCGGGCAACCGTAAGGAATCCCTATTAGCACTTTTGCCTCCAACTATACCTGTGCCGACCGTCATTTTGGTTCAACTTATACGTACCTGGGATTGTACCTTGTGATGTTTAAATATATGATTTTTTTTTATAATTATATACAGCATATTTTTAGCCAGTGCTTAAATATTTTGAAAGAGTTCAGTTTCATGATACTGATAACAATGACAGAATATGACATTGATACTAAATCTGGGGAAATCTCATTGTGTTAGAAGAAAGTTTTCCCACATATTTCTAGGATATCAATTAACTTAAAACAGCACTAGTCAAAAATCTTCCTGCATTATTTCATGGTAGTTTTTACCCAGCGAAGCCAAAAGGAGTGTTTATGTGTTCCGCCGCTGTGTATGTCTGTTCATCTCTTTCCTCGTATCTTCTATGAAATCCCTGGTACCTTAACAAATTTGGTATCAATCAAAACGTCTTGTCTGTACGCTGGTTATAGGCTATGTGACGTCACAATAAAATTAATATTGCGCCTATTGTAGGTCAAAAAATAAGTAAATAAAATTTAAGCAAATCTGGTCATCTCAATCAGCACATTTCAAAAATACAAAGGTACTTCCATAACTGCTGTTTCTCCTTGCTGTGCTTGTATATTTTTAGGAAGAATCTTCCCGTAGTCGGGTATTAGTTTTTAAAACTATACAGGCTGACTTGTTAATCACGTCACATATTGAAAGGGGGCACTCAGTACTCTATTCTCATTCCAAATATATATAAAACATTTAGTTGATTAAATTATCCTATAAAAATAAGAAGTGTGGACACTCGCGCTGCATGCTATGATAAGCGATTTAACGAGTTGAGTTAGGTAGGTAGGTACCGAGCGCGTAGCGAGGGCGCGGTTACCAAATATGCCGAGACTTTGCGAACTAATTAGAATAATTTTTTTTTTGTAATTTCATAAGTATTTTGCTGGTTTTATATTTTTATGTTACGTGTCATCATGATTTATTATGTCCTTTAATTATGACACGTGATTTACTAGTCGGCCTGTCGTACTATGAATATTGTTAAACAGTTTATTCATGCAATATAGTCAAAAAGGTCTTTCAGCCAATCGATTTTGACGATCATTTTGATGATCATTCAGTGCAGTGAGTGCAGTTAAACTATTTGGTCGCCGCTCCTAACACTCTTCCTGATAATGATATCATCGAAAATCGACCCTTCCGACTATATTACGTGAGTAAACTATTTAACCTTTTGAGTGCCATTGACCAGTTCAGTAGCAAAACGGTCGCGTGCCGCCATTGACGACTAAAGTGGTCAGAATTGTAATATTTTTACTAAGCTTGGCGTCGGGTGTTAACAAGCGGTGGCATGCAAAAGGTTAACAATTTATAATTTATGTTTTCACATTAGTTTAAATGAAATATAGTTTTATTTTCGTAATCAAGCTTTTATTTTTGTTTGCGCATATATTGTAATCAAAAGTATTTTTTGTTTTAATTTTCCAGTTCTCAAACAAGCAGGCAGCCCACCTCGTGGTAAGTGGGCTCGATCCTAACTCGCCATCATCCCAAGATATAACAGACAAACCCCTTTCTGGCACTTACCTTCTAAAATACAAGTTTAGTGAGTATTCTTAATGTTGTCGCTTTAGAAAGAGAATTTGGAAATGTGCTTAAAAAAAAACAAATGCAGCAGAGATCATCAGAGAAGTGAATTATGTACTTCAAACACAGGTACCTCTGTATTTACTTACAGATGTGATTTAACATTCAACTTCCAAGAAAAAAGTTCAACAATCACCTTCCAAGAAAAAAGTGAATTGACAATTATATTTTCCAAATTCTTGTAATTATTTATATACTAACTGAATATATTTATATCTATGTGAGGCAATTATATTTACAATAATTATATTCCTAGTTTTGTTTATATAAGTAGATATATTATTTTAATTTTATATTCTTTCCTATCAAAAGAATATAATTTGGGATTGTGTCGAGTTAGGGTCTGACTTGCATATACCTGGCGTGTGTTGCCATTAGTAAAAATTAACATCTCATTAAGTTTTACACAACAGGTTTTTTTTTGTTTTTTTTTTTTTTTTAACAACACGCCTAGGCCGTTCTTAGCCCGTTGACTTCGATACTGAAAGCGTGCGTGTTGTCTGCAGGAGAACCCAACGCCGTCCCGCTGCCTCGGCGTGTTCGGCCTGAGCCTGTACACCACTGAACAGCAGATCAACCACATCTTCTCCAAATACGGAAACGTCGACAAAGTACAAGTTGTTATAGATGCAAAGGTAAGTTATGTTTTTTGCTACCCCAAGCAAAGACTGACCTCCTTATTGACTATTTTAGTTAAAATATGTATTGGTTTCGTTCTTTCAATATCAAATATTGAAAAGAGGAAAATGAATAAATAAATACGGACAAATTTAAAAGGAAAGTGACAATACATGTTTAAACTAATATAGGTTATATTATAACGGTTATATCAAACTTGATTTTTATGAAGTTTTTTGAAAATATGGAACATCAGATGGCAGCACAGTGAAGTCAGGTCCCATAAACTGCTGTTATTTGATACATTGGAAATTTTAAAAACTAACTAGTGTTAAATATAACTTCCATATTTATCAAATAAACATCAGATTTTTCGGTATCACAAAAAATAAAAATATTTTTAATCGCAATTTCATTCCCACGCAACGTCGTCGTACGTATAAAAAAATGTCATATGACAGTTGTCAACTTATAGAGCATAAGTTCATTAATTGTATAAAAGCTTCTTAAAAAAAAAATTCTTGGCTACACTTATTCTCTAGCCTTGATGTGCGACACACTCTGATTATATTGAAGGCATTACACTTTATTGTTGTCTGACATTTGTGTATTGTGTTAAACAAAACAAAAAATCTTCATTGTATTCAAAGTAAGAAATGATTGACGTAAAATGATGATAATTTTGTTTTTGTCTTTTCAAATACAGCTTGTTTGTTAATAACAATTGCAGGCTTAGCTTAAACTCATGTATGCCGTTACGTAGATCTACGCGAGAATGTATTGTTTAACTATTGTGTCTGATATTCCGGCATACAAGAGGTTAACGAAACGTAACTAAAGAAAGACTATTTAAATATAGAGGAATAAAGAAAAATGCTTCGTTTGTGAATTTCCTAAAAATACAAACTATTTCAATGTCCTCACATTCTTGACCAAGAGTTTGCAAACTTGTGCTCTTTCAATGTTAAATATTGAATGTTTGGAGGTAAAATCTTGAAATCGAATATGTAGATGTTTATGGTACTATAAGATGGTCGTAGTTTAATTGCACACAATGTTTTCTTAACACTGTCGCACTTGATAGGGAACACAAATTCTCAATTTCATAATTTCTTATGGTACGAACGTAGTTTCATTGTATTAACTTTATTTGCCAGGCAAATTAAAAATACCCCGACACCATCTTGTGATACATTTATTTAATAAAAAGTTTATCGACTTAACGCTAAAAGCGTTATCCCCCATTCAACCATAAGGAAAAACAGATTAAATGTTGCGGTGCAAAAAATACAACAATAAAATTACAACACAATATACTTAGAAATTAATGTACATATACATAATTATACATATAATATAATAGCAATATACATTTTTGGCGGAACTACATATTAGGTACTACCAACCGATTTTAAGTGGATCTGATATATGTAGCGCCGTCTATAATTTGCCAGATCCATTTAAAACCCGACCGACTTTCGAGCATTAACCTCCAATAACTTTTCGATTTTCATCAAACATATGGTACTTGATTTATTGTTAAAAAAAAGTTATCGAAAAACTTCTTCTGTTTGTTACAGACGGGCCGCTCCCGTGGTTTCTGCTTCGTATACTTTGAGAACCAGGAAGACGCCAAAGTTGCCAAGAACGAGTGCACCGGAATGGAGATCGACGGCAGACGCATCCGCGTGGACTTCTCCATCACACAGAGAGCGCACACGCCCACGCCTGGCATCTACATGGGCAAACCCACGTAATGTTTCTTTTTATACTTCAAAATTACTCTTATGTAACCGTCATCATCATCATCATATCAGCCACAGAAAGTCCACTGCTGGACATAGGCCTCCCCCAAGGATTGCCAAAACGACAGAACGGAAGCAGCCTGCGTCCAGCGCTCTCCTGCAACCTTGCTCAAGTCATCTGACAATCTAGCAGGTGGGTGTCCTACGCTGCGCTTGCCGGTACATGGCCGCCATTCGAGAACCTTTTTGCTCCATCTGCCATCGGTTCTTCGCGCTATGTGTCCCGCCCACTGCCACTTCAATGAGCTTATCCGCTTGGCTAAGTCAGTGACCTTTGCTCTCCTACGAATCTCCTCATTTCTGATTCGATCGCGTAGAGAAACACCGTATAGGCACAGGAATTCACAGTATAAGTACCTAGTATTCTGTTCACGTGCAGAAGTTCACTCAGCAAAGAAATTCAAAGAAGTAAGATATGCAGATGTTAGTCATATGGTGTTATTTAGCTCGCGTCAGAACTCAGCACCTCTTCGTTTAGATACCTCGAAATCCATTGCAAGCCAATTTCATTCTTATTATTCTGGACAAACGATTCAATTTACTGAATTTCCCACTCCGGAGTGGTCGCCACGCGCATAGTAATAATGTAGGTATATTTTCGATACCTAAACGGGGAGTGACACTTGACTGCTATGGGTAGCCCCAATCCATATGACCTGGCATCACCGTTTTGCCGTTCCGATAAAATTTCTTACAAGTTTGTGGGTACTTCGAGAGCCAATAAAATGCCGATGTTGCTAAAATCGAGTGCACTGGGATAGAGTACGATGGTAGACGCGCATCCGCTTGGTCTTCTCCATCACATGCCCACGCCTGGCGTCATGATCGAGGCCACGTATTGTTTTCTTCTATCTCTTCAAAATTACTCTTGTCATGTTACCGTATTGGTGTAGCCCTAATCTATATGACCTGGCTGACCACTTTGCTGTTCCGATAAAATTTCTTACAACTTTGTGGGTACTTCGAGAGCCAATATAATGCCGACGTTACTAAAATCCAGTGCACTGGGATAGAGATCGATGGCAGACGCGCATTCGCGAGGTCTTCTCCATCATACGCCCACGCCTGGCATCTACATGATCGAGCCCACGTAATGTTTCCTTATATCCTTTAAAATTACTCTTTTATTTTAATATAACCATATAGGTAGTCCGAATCCATAAGATCTGGCTGTTTTGCCAGAGTGTCATTCTGAATTTCGACACTTAATTATTTCGACAGAGTTCCAATTTCGAAAAACAAAAATTCGACGCCCACTTTTGCGACAGAGCATATATTCGACCAGCATTAGTCCGACAGAACATATTTCGATAACACACACCTTCGAAGAATACTACTTCGACAGAACCCTTCTTCGATATATCAGAATCACAATCGTTTTGCCATTCCGATAAAATTTCTTACAACTCCTTGTATACTTCGAGAGCCAATAAAATACCAAAGTTGCTAAAATTGAGTGTACCGGGATAGAGATCGACGACAAACGCATCCGCGCAAACTAAACAGTATTAAGTGTGTCAGAAAATTTCTCGAGCTCCTCTGTGCTTCGGAATGTTCTGACACCAGTGTTGGCCACTTACACACACGAATAACAAACAAACAAACACGTATAGTTCTACAAACCTTCATTGAGCGTTGTCTCATTAGGCGATAACGATAACTTCACGATATTGTGGGACTGGCAGTTTTATAAATTTTTTATAGACGCTGTGTCGTTTGGCGTAATTATTTGCAAAGTAAAACATTTGTAAAATCTGTGTTTTGTCAAATGATTACTTTAGAGTTGCGTTTGAATTGAGTAGTGTTGGCGAGATAAGATGTTTGTCAAATATTTTTTTTTGCTGATGTTATTTTTTAAATGATTATTTGTCGTTCGTTTTTAGGGTTCCGTAGCCAAATGGCAAAAAACGGAACCCTTATGGATTCTGTGAACCGCATTAAGATTTTCACACAAAAATAGAAAAAAAAATCAATAAATTTTGGGGAGTCCCCATACTTACAATACAATACAAATACGAAGAAATCACCCTTTAGGAACTTTATTGCACCATAATAGACACACAAAAATTACAAAACAACAAGAAACAATATAGGCACAAAGGCGGACTTATCGCTATAAATGCAATCTCTTCCAGCAAACCACCACCACCACCACCATTACTTAGAACTGAAACTCAATTTTTTTTCATCAACCCTATACGTGTTATCCCTATCGTGATAACCCTATAAGGGTTATCTTTGGATAGGTATTCAAAAATGATATTGAGGTTTCTAATATCATTTTTTTTCTAAACTGAATAGTTTGCGCGAGAGACACTTCCAAAGTGGTAAAATGTGTGTTCCCTCCTCTGTATCTTTTAAAATAAGAGCATGATAAAACTAAAAAATATATTAGGTCTTTACCTATGAAATTGCCGTTTTGTATGAAAAAATTTAAACGAATTTTTTTCATGTATTTTTAATTTGTATTAATCGAAGTATTCACGTATCCATGCAATCAACGCATCTTTGCCAACGCAGTGGCAGTTTATTGATGACCTTAAAGAAATCAGCTGGACGGAAGGCAACAAATTCTTCAAAGGCATTTTGTTATGCCTCTCCGGTATTGAATTTATTCCCGCCAAGAAGTTATCCAAATTCTGGAAAAAGTAGTAGTCTGTAGGCGCAAGGTGTGGTGAGTAAGGCGGATGACGGAGAGCTTCCAACCCCAGTTCTTGCAACTTGAAGACCGTCTGCTGCGCAGTATCAGGTCGCGCGTTGTCGTGCAGGAGCAGCGGAGAGGAGCGATTGACCAATGCTGGTTGGAGATGTGCCAGCTTCTCCATCATTGTGTTCAGTTCTTCGCAGTACACATCTGCAGTAATGCTCACCCCGTTTGGTGAGAAGCTGTGATTAATCTCACCGGCGCTAGACCACCAAACAGTGACCATCACATTTCTAGGGGTAAGTTTTCGTTTAGGGCATTGTTTAGGTGCTGAACCAGGATCCAACCAACTTGCTGAGCGCTTGCGGTTATCAAACAGAATCCATTTTTCATCGCAGGTAACAATGCGGTTAAAATTTCCTTCATTTGTGTGTCTGTGGACGCGTACTTCGCGCTGGCGATCATTGAGTTCGTGGGGCACCCATTTGTCAAGCTTTTTTACCTTGCCAATTTGACGCAAATGGACCAATATTGTTTTGACGCTAACGTCAAAAGCTGCTGCTAATTCAGCCGTAGATTGTGTATCTCCAGCTTCCACAATCGCCTTTAATTCGTCATTGTCGACCAAAGTCTTCGGACGACCGCGAGGTTTATTTTTAGGAAGCTAGCAAACCAATAACAGGTGGTGCGTTGGTTTTTAGTGTTAGCTCCGTAAACGTCGTTGATGTTGCGTGCCGCTTGTGCCGCGTAGCTGCGTCGACGGTACTCATATTCCATAATTACTCGAATTTTTAACGTAGCCATGATGACGAAAAAGATTGAAATGCGATGAAAATGTAACACTAATCAATTAAGAAATGACTACTTTTGGAAAAAGAATTCCATGTTTTTAAATTAAAATTAATTTGAAATTAAAATTCTTAGCCAAACAAAAATTATTTTTATTTAAAATGGCCAGTACTGCAGAACGCCAATTTCATAGGTAAAGACCTATTATATGATGTTCAATTAACATGCAAACTTCCACCGAAAATTGGTTCGAACGAGATATAGCAAGTGTTTTTTTTTTTTTTTGTAATACGTTTAATAAAACAAAGTTACAACGAACTACAAGACCTTTTATGTTATGTTACTTGCTGCTACGGTAACGTGACTGCCTTTGTGGTCCAGTGGTCAAGGCGTTCGCCTTGTGACCCAGAGGTCATGGGTTCGATTCCCACAGGGAAGCATACTTTGTGAAAAGTTGTTTCCAGTCTGGATAGGATATTGCAGGCTTGAATCACCTGATTATCCGAAAAGAAAGATGATTCCGTGTTTCGGAAGGCACGTAAAACTGTGGGTCCCAAACGCCACCTAGCGTTAGAACATCAAAACTATCCAAGGATTGGTTCCTGGTTTGCCCTTTGGGTTGCGGAGGTCAGACGGCAGTCGCTCTGTGTAAAAACCAGTAACCTCGTCAAATCTCCTTGGTTAGGTGGCGGACCCCGGGCTCTGAAGCGTTACCGCTGAGGATGCAACCGGGAATACGCTCGGATGATGATGACTTGCTGCTACGGAACCCTTCACGGCCGAGTCCGACTCACACCTGGCCGCTTTTTTGTCAAACGACCGGACACCATTTATACCTTTATTACAGTGACCTAGAACTACATGAAATGTTATAAAAAATTCAAAACATGCTTCCAACATTTGAAAAGCGTACTGCATACTTAATTTTTGCAGCATACTCCTATGTGTTGGTAGATTAATTGAACAGTAATAGGGCAAGCCAGCTAGAAGTCGAGCTAATTTGCCAAAGGCCTGTTTGTACAATCGTGCTCCGTGATTTAGCAATATCCATTTGAAAAAAAAGGATATTTCTAGTTATGCTTTTATTTGACTCAAATGTGCGTTTTCAAATTGTGTGACCTTGTTTTTTTCTTTTACAGTAGCGTGAGCAGCAGAGGCGACAACGGCTATGACAGGCGAGGCAGGGACAGAGAGTGAGTGTTGCTTTTACACAAAATTGTAGACTTTCTAAATTTACGACTACACAATTACATTAGTTGATAGCATTAGTCGATTGTAATTTCAATAATGTAACTGGGAATAATTAACTTGATTAGATTGGTATTGCTGATTACCAGTGTCGCCCGCCAGCTATGTCTCGTTCGTAAGAGTCAATTCATACTAGATGTATTCGCCTAAATTCGCGCGCATTCGCACGCGTTTATGTTCCGACTAACGAGTGACAACGCTTTGCTTCGTGTAGTAGGCGTTTGGGTTCGCGCGAACGCGCGCGATTCCGTCGAATGCGCGCGTCTTTTTAATCTCGGAAGGAATTGTTTATTACGTTATGAAGATAACGGTGAATTTGCTATGTAAGTTTTAAATTGACGATTAGATGCACTTCGACTGCGGTAGTATAAATTAACCCTACTTATTTAGCGTTTGACATTTTTGACAAGCTTTTATTTAGTTTCACCTGCTCCTGTCTCGTTGTTTTCTGTCTGTAATTAAATCTGATCCACTTTCCGGTTTCCGATTGAGCTGATATTTTTCACTCATACGTATATCACGGTGCAATAGTGTGATGACATGGAGCTGATCTGACGATAGAGCCGGAAGGTGGCCATAGGAGCTCTGAAATGAAACGACGCAACCCCATTGAGTTTGGGCTCGTTTGATTCGTCTTGAGGAAACTTCTCCTCAAAATAGTTTATACTATCCCCACTCTAAAAAGTATATTTTATTCACTGAAAAAATAGAATTAAAAGCACTTTTACTCACTATTTTCGTAATTTATATTATTCACTAAAAACAGTTCATTAAAAGCACTATTTTGGTGTTTGAGTTTAGAACTCTTAATTTTAGTAATTTTTCCAATTTCAATGTGCATTTTAATGGATTTAAACCTCCTTTTTTCTATAAATGTCTAATGTTAAGCGTTGAAACGTATAGTATGGAAATTTATATCGAGAGCCATGAATCACTCGCGTCGCTCAGGATTCTAACACTTGAATCATCAGGACTCACTCCCTACGGTCGTGATTCAGTCGTTAGAATCCTTCACTTCCTCGTGATTCATCTATGACCCTCGGATGTAAATCCGTCTTTTATTCACTAATTGCATTATAAACTATTCCAAGCTAACGTTGAGGTTTGTTCCCAGCGACTACTACTACCGCGGCGGCGGCGGCTACCGCGAGCGCGACTACTACCACCGCGGCTACCGCCACCGCTCGCCGTCCCCGCACTACCGCCGCTCGCGCCGCTACGAGCGCGAGCGCTCCTACTCGCCGCGTAAGTCTTACTACGAGCGGTAGACACCCATACTATAACTAACTTATATTGGACGTGCCTTAGTGGCAAGAGATGGTTACTATACGGGGCTATTGGGGGCTTATTATTAAGCAAATAAAGAATTGAATTCCAAATAAGGGTTGGATCTCATAGGTCTATAGTCTAAGCAGCACGTTTCTATGCTGCTATCCTTTTCTGTCGCTCGGAACCGTCATTTGCCAGAGAGAGCGAGAGCGCAGAATGCTATAGAATGCTTTCGCACGGCCATTGCTCTTTCTGGTAAATGACGGTTTTGGGCGACGGAAAAAGATGGCAGCATAGAAAAGTGCTGCTCCGTGCTGACAAATGAGATCCAACCCTAACGGGACACCAGATGGCAACACAGGTCCGATCGACTTTTGTGATTGGTCCATCATTAGACAGGTTCTTTTGCTACGTCAAATGTATCCAATTACAACAGCTTATTGAACCTGACTTCACTGTTCTGCCATCTGGTGGCCAATATTTTCGAAATATCCTCATTCGGATATATTAATGAAATATTAGCCCATACCTTGGAAGGTAAATTGCAAATGTGTTAAACTAACAATAATTATTTAGGTACATTTATAAAATTTGTTAAATGAGGATAATGAGGAATATATGTGACGCCTTTGCAAGAGGCACTGAACTCTTGAGACATCCTATAAGAAACTCCAATATAACCCAATAGTTTAAGAGAAAGGGCTTGTACAATAGAAATAATTATTATAGTCATCACATAGCTTTGTGTGTATGATAAGTCTGTAATCTCAGTTCATTTTGTATCTTATAATTTTTCAAAACTGAAACCCCCGAAATACACAACCGATTTTATAAAATTTCTATGAGTCCACCTGACAAGCATTTAATTTTTCAAACGAAAAAAGAGTTTTTCAAGTCGGTGAATGTGGTAGGTACATAAAACAACCAAAAGATTCCGAAGAATACATACTTTTTTGGAAGTCCGTTACAAATTAACTAAAATGTACTGACATGACAGATGTACTACGCACAAAGCTATGTGAAATGAACCATAGGACCTTTATAGTTTAAATACAGGATATAGCTTTAAATACAGAATAGTTTTCGCTTTGATCAGATACACGACCTCCAATAAAGACTATAAAAATAATAATAAAAATATTTAAAAAAAAAATTATATAGACTGCAGTAAAAAAATTTGTCGTTTGCGGGTAGTGTAGTGTTTAAAAAAAACACACGTTTTCTAGCGCTGTGAGAAACAAGAGGCGCTGGTGTGGTGATGGATACAAAAATTGATCAGCCATAAGTAAGCAATAATCTTAGGAGAAAATTTTCCCTGTGAACATACTTATTCGAATAAAGATTGACTGAAAAAAACTTGAAGATTTTTTTTTTCAAAGAATAAAATACGCAAAGAGATAGATCTTGGGAAAAATGTGTGCTAGCTAAGGCATGTCCAAATAATCTGTAGTTTAGGCCTGATTTGTAGGGTGCTCATCTAAATCTAGTCCGGCCAACCAATGTCTACTGGTTTTAGACAAAATGTAATATTAGTTTATCATTTAGTAACGGCATGCATCCCTTGACTTATGCAACTTTATTGTGCATTGAGTTTATTGTAGCTTTAGTATAACTATTATCATTTTTACTAGCTTTTTGTTATTTCCCACTGCTGGGCAAAGGCCTCCTTGTTTCTCCACTCAATTCTGTCTGCTGCAAGCTCTTCCCAACCAGGCAAAAACGAATCCAGATCATCTCGCCAACTGCTTCTGGGTCTACCTCTACCCCGACGGCCCTCTGGTTACCAAAGTTGCTAATTTTGCCCACCTTTCCGGCCGCATTCGGCTGACATGTCCCGCCCAGCGCCATTTTACTTCGGCAGTTTGTATGCCTACATTTGCAATTCTTGTGAAGTATAACACTATTCCAAAATAATTTGACTTTTGCTGCGTTTGTTATTTTACTTTTTTCTTTAACGAACTATATCAGTCCGATGGACCAAAGGCCTCTCCAATAAAGGATTTGCCTATAATACACCCCCTTCCCAGAGGGGATGGTAAATCGCAGTAAATGGTAGTTGTCTGTTACCTATACATCCCTTAGTTAACTACATATATTCCAATGAGAATTTTCAAAATATGGGACATCAAATGGCGGCACAGTGACGTCAGGTAAAATCAACTGTTGTGATTACACCATCAGTTGACAGGTTGTTTTGCTTCGTCAAATGTATCCAATAACAGCTGCCTATTAGACACTTCACTGTGCTGCCCCATCTTTTGTTCCATATTTTTTAAACCCTCATTAGACGAATAAATTGCAATAATACAGACTAACTGTCAAAATATTTCTACCTGCTTGTGTCCATTTAATTATTAATGCAACTAATGTAAATTTACACTGAATAAAATATTTTTCTTTCTTTCAAAGTTATCGTTTGGGCCTCTTATGTGATATTAGTTTTTATACAATTGACGCCTTAAAACTCTGTGGAGGACTGAGGTAGATCGATGTAAAAATCAGTTGCAATTTAACTTTCATTCTCTTGTAGACAGTGTCAATTTCTCTAGCATGTCTTTTAAATTTTATTCATTCATTTTAAATATAATCATTATGGCGGTCTATATTTTGACTCTACAAACCAGGTCCATTCAAAAATCTCTTGACTATCAATCAACATGACTTGTTCCCTTTCTAGGATTTAAGTTCTTTTTGAGACTTGGAAAATTCATTACAATGTTCTCTACAGCAATGAAGGTTTTCAAAAATGTGGGACACCAGATCAGCACAGTGACGTCAGGAAAATGAAGTAAGGTCTAATCGATTATTTATTTATTTAACTTCATACACAATGGCGGACCTAATATAAAATAAAATAAAAGGAAAATAGCCTAAGACCTTATCTACCAGTCAACCAAACGGGTGATGTGGAGAATGTCAGTGTGGGGATAGTGCAAAACTTAAATAGGTATGTGGCGAAAAAAGACTAGAAGACAAGGAAACAAATATTCCAATATCAGCAGCTTCTTAGATTTGACTTCACTGTGCTGCCATCTAATGTCCCTTATTTTTGAAAACCTTCATTACCTTGCGTGTGCGACAGAGAACAGAATTCCACCCATCTCTGTCGCACGTATGTATTGTTGCAACGTCAGTCATTTTTGGCATTTATGACTCTCAAAAAGGAATTCAATCTTGATAAGAAATATGGACGATGTAGCTTATCGATTCAACATTTTAATTATGACGTTTTCGTTTAAAACATGTCATACGCATATCATAAGTCATTCTGCGTAACCATTTCTGATAAGAAAATGTATGAATTAAGTAAATTTAAGATTTCTTTTTTAGTGCATTGTTTGTTTTTTTATATGTTTTCTTAGCAAGTCAAAAGATGGATTGACCCCTAAGAAAACATAATAAGTTCTTAGCATAGTTGGAAAACCAAATAACTTGTAAACAGTATAAATTCATACATTTCCTAGTACCAACCAATATCCACATCTCTTGCTCCAAGTTGGCTCAATGCATGTAATGCTTGGTTGTGGTATGCATACTCTGTACATTATTTCTTATATTTTCGCTGCCATTCCGGCTCAAAACTATCCAAAGAATGTCGAATTCTCATCCAATCTGTAGAGAGCATGTATATTTTTGTAGACATCATAAAATGAACTTAGTTTGTATTTTTTAATTTTGTCTCATTGTTATCTTTATCATCTCGACATCAAATGATACATAATAATAATCTAATTGGTTATTGTTCTATAAAAATATTTTACAAGCTATTTTAAAAGCCACTTGGCCTGAGAAATACCACACCCTGGGCGATGATGAAGGTAGCCTCTCATCTCATCGCCTATTTGAGGGCCTTCTCCTTCATCGCCCTCGATGAATTAATGATCATTTTTTTGTAAAATGTAGTTCATATGTTAGAGCAGTAACGAATTGTGCTAGGCAAGCATTGACATATGTTGGTGTGGCGTGTGCACTATGGTTACTCCCGTGTTTGACTTTGCAGGTCGTTATTAGTCAGTGAAGCGGTCAACTTCAGACTAGCATAGATTTTGATTCGACACCTTCCCCAATGTCTCCACAGGCCTCCTCTATGCATTTAATTTGTACCTTGTAGGCCACTTGTAAAATTGTTAATTATAATACAAAGTTTTGTAAGCGGGACTCCAGTCGCGCTCGCCAGAGATGACCATTTATGTTTATTAAAGTGATACTGAAAGGGTCTTAGCTATAAGTTAGTATGTAAAGGCCCGAACGGGCGTAGTTGCCTCTAGGATGTAACATTAGATCTAATAAAGGTTTAACACTAAGTCTAATATTGATTTTGTTTGTTTGAAAAGGTATTGAAACAAGAAGTAAAGGATGAAGTTCCTTGAAACTATGTGTTGAAGTTTTGAAAATATTTGATTGAAAAGTCCTTTCGAAATGGCGTTGCCGAAACGGGTGCCGAAAGAAAAGGCCAAGTCGAAGTTTTTGGATGTTGCGCGGGTCGAAGCGAAAAGAATATGATCGGGTCACAGCAAGCTCGCAAGACGAAGACGCCGCCGCAGATCATATTCTTTATCTTCCGACTGACACTTTCTATACTCTATTACACACTGCAGTATTTCTTATTGACGTGATCATTGCATTTTCAAATTCATAGTATGTATTTATGTATCTGAGGTCGTCATTCACATTTAGTGTAGATTTGTGAGCGAACTATCAATAAATTAGTTTTGTAATACCATCTTGGATCTTCTTCATTGTATTCTGTCCCACCTTATCTTATCCATTTATCCTTTCTTATCTATCCTAACGGAGTGCTTATACAAACATTTCACGCAGTGTAGCTTAGGTCTCCAACAGACTAAATACAGTAAGCCCGCGACTCTGGTCAGCGACAGTCGCAGATAGGTGTCGCGGGCATACTTTTGCTCGTGTGCTAGCCTTTACGCAGAAATACTTATAAAGTTTTGAATATCAGTTGAAAGTTTTCTCGAAGAAGATATTAAATACATAGAAAATAAACACTGTGTGCCATGTTTTTAATAACATTAGAACTGTTTGTATGTCAGTATCCTTATAATATGCCAGGACAAGATATTGTTTTTGAAAAACGGCATTTTATTTATGTAACTATAATATTTTTATGTACGTGTATTATGTATGTATTCGTAGTTGGGGTAGAATAGAAGTAACAATCAAATATAGATTTTACATTTTTATTAAAATCTTAACAATACTTATGTATAATATAAATAGTTACCACATACACACGTATTGGCACTCCTTACAATATGGCCACTTTACCAACAATTATGCAGAAATAAATTATTATACTGTTGGCAAAATATTGATTTGTTTGGCAATCGCACTGGACAACTAAGAAACAGTGAGTCACAAAGTGTAACAACGAGTGGATCATGCAAAAGAACTAGATTTTTTCTTGTTGCAATCAAAATAGTGATGGGTTGCTAGCCACATAGCTTATCCGCATGATTCGCAAATTCGCCCATTCCCTCTATCTGCTTTTGGGATTGCGCGGGAAGGAAAACTGGTGCCTTCTTAGGTATTTTTTTTTTCCCATTTTAATTTTTAGAATATGCGAAGCGACGTAGAAAATGCAGATAAATAAAAAAGGCAGTGTGCGATCACCTGGGGGGTACCCCGAAATTGGTAAAAGGTAAAGGTAGACGGACGTTACTGCGTTCCAGTGTCAAGCAACATGGAGCATTACAGTCTTATTATAGAACCCAGACTAACTTTGTTATTAGGTTTAAACCATTTATACGACCAAATCAAGTTGACATCTAGCAATATTACACTATCATCTGTCAATGTCAACTTCATACTAGGCGGATAATGGTTTGAACCTAGTAACAAAGTTAGTCTGTTTTATTATAAGACGGTTAATGTACAATAGTCTAATTTGGTTTGACATAGAAATACTCGTAGGACGTCACTATCGGACGACTATCGTTTTATGGAGTGACCCCTGTTTCCATGTTGTAAGAATAAACTAACAAAATAAACCTTTAAATTAAAACAATCTAGGTAAACTATCACATAAGGTACACAAATAGCCTACATCTACAACTACAAGGCCGGAAAGTTTGCTGTGATTTCGAGCTGCAAAGGTAAGATAAGGTATTCTAGAAGTACATAACAAAATAAATAGCTTTGAAAGCCTTTGGAATGTTTCAAATACCAACAAACTACAACATGGAATGCTAAATAATACTGTGAAATCAATGTTAAAGCGTAAGACTTGTATATAATGCAGTTGGATTGTAAATTCGCTGTTATACAAAACTGCTAGCAGTTTAACGAAATTGCTCGGTTTTGTTTAACAGCTGAATGAAACATAACGTTTTAGTAAAATAACTGAACCTTAAGACACCTAATTTGACACTAGAATCTGTTTGGTTGACAATAAAAATAAAAATTAGTTTAAAATAAATTCGTTGAGGATATTTAAATTCTACAAAATTATAGTACCTAATAGAAGACATCTATACAAAAATATTGGCATCATAAGAGTATTTTTTCGGCAGGCAAATCTTGAGCTCGACGGCATTATAATTTAATCTGCGTTGCTGAAGCGAAGCTTATAGTTTCGGTTAGTTTATTAGCTGCCGGTTTATCTGTCAATAGTCCTCAAAAGGATTAAATCCAAATTCCCGTTAACATGCCGTCCCATTTTCTCTTTAAAATATTAGTCTCCTAATTAAGTATACTAGCTGCCAGTAAGGCGATTAGCACACTGCTAACCCGCTGCGTAGCGCGGGGCCGCCATACAAAAACGAGCGCGTAGACGCGGTGTCAGTGTTGTCCTATACGTGTTTTCTATACAAATTGAGATATTTACATACGCAGCGGAGCAGCGAATGCCTTGAGGTTAGTGCAGATAAGACGGAAAGAGCTTGAGCAAAGTAACCATTGAAAAGGACCGTTGCCTAAAGTATGCATTTTTTATTTTGTCCCTTATGCAATGGTAATGTGATTCTATTTTCAGTGTAACCTGCAATTTTCCGTCTTGCCTGGACGGACAGTGTCTCCCTTGGTCTCGAGGTAGAGACCTTGAGATGAGATGTCACTTAAATGAAAGCCAGAGGGCATATAAGTGACATCTCATCTGCCAAAAACCGCCGCAGTTTGGCGTCTATTATAATAGACGACTCAGCTTCACTTCAGCAGAACAGAAATCTTAATCTTTGAAAACTGAGCATAATTTGAAATGTTCTATTTTGGAGGGCAATAATTTCGTGAATTACTTTCAATTGACCGCAATATTAACTAGTGGCAAGAATTTTATGAGCAATGCTTTAGCCTAAAAATTATTTGAATAATGTTGCCTTATATTTTTTTGCACGCCTGGTATAATATGTTTTAAAGCTGATACACTTATCGGCGTCAAATACGCCGCAGCAACGCATTACCACACATAAAATGCAGAAATTTATTTAATATATGGAAATTGCAGCGACGCGTTCAGCGCGGCTAGTGTACGAACATCTAATACGCTTTATATAAAGAATATAAATACCATGCTTTTGCAATTCAAGAGAATTATTCTTAAAATCAAAATTCCACAAATAAAAGCCTTCTAGGAAGGCTCTATACAGTATTATCGGATTGGGAAAGTTTTAAAAGTTATTTCTATACAATAAGTCTAAGACCTCTACAAAGTTGCTACGATTTTACAGCGTTGCCGCTTATATCTCTACTTTATTGTAATATATTTTGGCGACTACAGTCTGAAAATATACAAAATGTTAATAATTATAAACCAACCGCTATGAATTTTCGCCAGCGGGGTACAGGGGCGAGGGGGTATGGCATAGGCATGGGCGTTTTCCGTTTTTTACGAAAATCGATATGGATACGATATGTCGGTTTCATATCGATATCGAAAACCGTTTTCAGATATCGATATCAGTACCTAGCCCGACCAATCAAGCATTAGCGGCTGCAAGATATTCGCTTCATCCCTTTTACTCCACTATACGTACTCTCGGCACGAAAGAGATAAAGCGAATATGGATATGACGCGCATCGGTCGTTCGTGTGTGGTTTGCGTTTTGTTGCTAGTTTATAGTTTACAGAGTTTCGAGTTTCGTTTCGTGTGGACGACATTTAGCGATGGCGCGCTCTAAATTTTGACGTTTTTCCTAGCGGGCGTGAACAGCGTGCGTGATACACGGTCCTTTCATTAATCCCCCCGCGCACCTGTACCGCGCAGGCGAAGACTCATTACAGCGGACTCTATACTAAGGAAAACTAATTTCAATTTATCATCATTTCAAATGCATTTCAATTACAATTTGGCTATAACTATTTCCCTCTGGCAAAAGGTATAATGTTTTCTATTGAGAATGGATATTGGGAGATATGTTAATACCTGTAACATTACTACATTTTACTAAACTAAGTATGTCTCACTACTTGGGTGTGTCCCATAAAAGTATAACTGACAAGAAAGTTAATCTACTAGTTACTTGAAAAACCCGAAGTTCAAATACTCCTGTATTTATACAGTGATACAATACTCGGACCAATATCTAAATTAAAAATATGTGACGAACGCCATGAGTTTTTTAATTAAGATATAAACAATGATTTACTTGATTTGAAATAATGATCTATTATTTCTCGGTAACCAGGGAAGTACCGCGACTCGTGCGATAACGCTATCGATACTCATTATTCTTACAATAAGTACCTAACTTAAACAACAACAGTCCATATAACAGTCAATACAATTACTACATACATGTTTCATTAATTACATAGTGTTCATTACTGTTACCTTATTTTGGCATACTATTATTTTATTTCTATCATGAATAAGTCATTACCACGGTGAGTTACCATATCGAATCAAAAAATGGATGAAGTATAGGTAAAACGAATACATTTGAGAGATTGCTTGTCAAAAGTAGTTTTTGATATACAAAAGTGATGTATGTATATCTTCAGTCATACTCGTAGCGGTGCACAGTTCGATGTTGTAGGAGGCGCTGTGAGCGCCTTTCTGCTAGTAGTACACCTTGAAAGGGAATTCTCAAATTTGGTAGTACATTGCGTAAAAGGGGCTTCTTGGACTTGGTCACTTATGCAATGTGCACTTTTATCCAGATCATCCAGTTCTTGTTGAGGGCTATGAAAGGTGCCGATTTCTGAAGGGAGCTGTGATCTTATACCATCAGTGTGGCGTGGTCTCGGGCCAGTCGTCGCCACGCGCATGCGGCTTTCTCTTGGTATTACACTTGTGTGAAATGTGCACATTTATCCAAGTCATCCAGTTCTTGCTTGAGGGCTATGAAAGCTGCCGATTTCTAAAGGAAGCTGTGATTTTATAGCAACAGTGTGGCATGATCTCGGGTCAGTCGACTGCGCGCGCAGCGGTACGTCGCACTCCTTTCTCTTGGTAGAACACTTGCGTGAAATGTGCGCATTTATCCAGATTAATCCAGTTACTTGCCTATGAAAGCTGCCGATTACTCAAGGCAGCTGTGATCTTATAGCAACAGTGTGGCGCAGTTACGGGCCAGTCGCTTGCGCGTGCGCAGCCGTGCGACGCACGCCTTTCTCTTGGTAGAACACTTGCGTGAAATGTGCGCATTTATCCAGATTAATCCAGTTACTTGCCTATGAAAGCTGCCGATTACTCAAGGCAGCTGTGATCTTATAGCAACAGTGTGGCGCAGTTACGGGCCAGTCGCTTGCGCGTGCGCAGCCGTGCGATGCACGCCTTTCTCTTGGTAGAACACTTTTGTGAAATGTGCACATTTATCCAGATTAATTTATTTACTTGCCTGAGGGCTATGAAAGCTGCCATTTTCTGAAGGGAGCTGCAATCTTACAGTAGCAGCGTGGCGTGGTCTCTGGCCAGTCGGCACGCGCATGCGTCTTTTCTCTTGGTAGTACACATTTATCCAGATCAATCCAGTTACTTGCCTGAGGGCTATGAAAGGTGCCAATTTCTGAAAGAAGCTGCGATTTTACAGCAGCAGCGTGGCGTGGTCCCTGGTGAGTCGCCTGCGCACGCGCAGCACACTCCTTTTTCTTGGTAGTACACTTGTGTGAAATATGCACATTTATCCAGATCAATCCAGTTACTTGCGTACGAAGCTGCCAATTTGTGCAGGGAACTGTGACCTTATAGCAGCAGCGTGGCGTGGTCGCGGGCCAGCCGTCGTCTGGCCCGCAGCGGCGCCGCGCACAGCGCGTCGGAGGGCGGCGGCGGCCCGGCACAGCGCGCGCCCCGCTCCTGGTAGTACACTTGTGCGCCGCCCACGCTACCACCCACTACTACGCTCTCGTCGCTCCTGACAATACAAAAATAGTATATTATGCAATTGGGTATTTACCTAGGTCAAAAATAAATTATTTTTTACTGATAAGAAAATAAAAGTGTACATTGTAAGTGTGCATTTTAGGCCCAAATTAATATAGTTATTTACCAGACGAATTGAAAGACCTCGGTGAAAAACAATTTAAAAATAAACTAAAAGCAATATTAATAGAAAAGTGCTATTACAGCATTGATGAATATTTATCGGATAAAATTAATTGTTTATAATGTAATTTGATTATTTACCCATATCACATAATATCTTTAAATTAAGTAACTTAATATTATCAATCTTCATTTTATATTGAATTAATTAATTATATAATTTTGTGAATAATTTTAATTTTGCACACCTTTTCAAGGTAAAATGTATTGGTATTATAATATTTGTTAACATCACATGTATTTTTACCTACATTTATTCAAATAAATAATTTGATTTGATTTGAAAATGTCGCATAATAATGTCACTTGTATAGATGAACATATTCATTTTAACGTGATTTTATATTAATTATTCCAGAACGACTGATAATAGAGCGCTATTTGACTCCAACAAACTATGACGTCATCAGCCTGTATTTCATACAAATTCCATAGAGAATGTTGGTTTTGATATTTAGAAAAAGTATCAGATTTGACTTGTAGGAAAATAGCGGACTAGTGGATAAATTACGGATTTGAAGCGAGGGCCATAGATGAATTACGAGCAAGTGAAGAATTCAACGCCTGAATCTCGACAATAGGGAATGATTTATGATTCAAGTGTTAGAATCCTGAACGACGCGAGTGATTCATGAAGAATCCTGAACGACGTCTCGTACACAATATCTGTTTCGCAATGATATTTGAGTTTATCTCATAACTGATTCAATAAGTGTGTACGGAATCGACATCTGCGTCATGGGCGTCTTTGAAATATTCATAATCTATTTTCTTTTATTAAGTTGTTCAGTATCATCTGTGGTGAAAGAGAATGAGTCCCACAACTCAGGGAATCCTAGTGTGGGACCAGTGATATCTTTATATCTATTAAAGAGAATGAGTCCCATAACTCAGGGAATCCTAGTGTGGACCAGTGATATCTTTATATCTATTACTGTAAAATTTCTAGGGCAAAATTTTTCATCTCATCTACTCTAAAAACGATGTTTTCGTCCCAAAACATTTGGAGCTTAAGTAACTGGTCATTCTCTCGAGACTAATAAGTGAAAAGGAAGATCTCTAGGGATTACAACCAATTTGAAAACTGAACACGAGTGTATTCTATGTAAAATTAAAAATAATGTTGGCAGTCCAACAAAAACAAAGAAGAATTTTGTTTTAAAATAAAAAATAATTGGTACAGACGCCGTGATTTTTTAAATTTAGAAAACATAATGTCGTCAAAATGGATGAATGTAGGTAAACATATTTAAGTTTTTCGCTTCGGAAAAAGAAATAAGTATAATTAAAAACGCGCAATTTTTCTTTGATTCAAGTAATTACAGAAGTTTTAGGTTATTTGTATTGAAATTTAATAAATTGTGTAAATGTGAATACTTTTTTGTGAGTTTAAGCCAATAGTCAATAATTATAAAGTTTACTTATAAAAATAAAAAGATATGAAGGACCACGCAAACAAAGTACTTAAGTTGGTGGTCTTCGAAAAAATATTTCTTAGTATTTATTGTATGAAAACGACACCAAACAAAGGTTAGTCGGTTGAAGTCTGATTAGGTAATGCAGGTGTTCTACTGTTCTTTATAATCTGTTTTGTATGTGCTAGTTTTTCTCATAGATGTAGATGAAAAGTAGAGTGTGCTGCTCGGGTACGGTAATATTTTTATCTCGGGCGATATGCATGAATCCCTCGCTACACTTAGGATCCCACCATAGAATCATTCGTTCGTTTCGCTCTGGATTCAAAGTAGCGCCCTCGCCGTCAAAGTATTACCTTATCCCCTTGTAGCACAATCTACTATTATTATTTAATATATAAGAGGAAGTTCAAAAGTTGCTCCAATAGTAAATAAGTTGAAAAGCCATCGTATTACGTGGTATACCCACGTCATGAGGGATGCCGAACATCTGGCTAAGAGGATGTTCCATTTGGAGATAGAGGGCTGCAGAGGAAACCGAGAAAGACGTGGAAACGAACGAGGGGCTAGTGCAAATGTAGTGAATGACAGAAAGAAGTGGAAACAGTTGACATACTGAGCCGACCCCAAATATGGAAGTGGCGAGGAAAATGATGAACTGCACTCAATCCCGACAGTATATTTCAACGCATATTACGACCTTATGTTAATCGTACTAAGGTTTATAATTGCTTCTTTAAAAAAAAACACGCAATCTTTGGCAAAGTACCAGAATTTTTCGTTAAATACCTGAATTTTCCGGGCTCCGGGAAACGGAGACAAAGGCACAATTGCGAAAAACGGCCACTTTCGGCGTATGTGCGTAGAAAAGCTTCACGTTCTTACTTTAAACTGTAAACAGTAGTTCATAAAATAGTTTGAAGGGTTATCTATAGCCTGGTCAAGACAAAATTTTAAAAAATATATCTCCGTTTCCTTTTAAATGATTTAATTCAAATGGGGGCAGCACTGGACCCCAAAAAATTCAGGTAGTCCCTTAAGTTTACAACATATTGCAAACCATTGTAAGAACTTTTTGAACCGTAGCAAAATAAACCTAATTGATGACATTGAATGGTTTATAACATTTATAGAACCTAATTAGGTAGGTAATTAATTCATTTTATATGTCATAAATTCATTTATATCTGTGCTACAAAATTCCCACCCACGCCACTGACAGGAATTTAAAAGAATACATGTTTTAACTCACCTCAATATAAACTCGGACAACTCAGGATCGTCCGCGAATTCATTATGTATGAAGCCCATGGTAGCTATGTCCAGAGCCGGCCACGGTCCGCCTTTCTTCACAGTGCCCCAGTCGGGGTCCAGAGCTAAGTAGCTGTAGTCTGTCGCCTCCCCGCCCGCATTGAGCGGCTCCATACATTTCTGTTCGATGGGTCCAAGGGCGTTTAGAGATGTTTCCCACTGAAAATAGTAATATTTATGAATAACTAACGCGAAGTTTCAAACTGTTATTGAAAAGTAACTCATTGATTTTGCGTGCGGATTGCTAATTTAAAATCATATGAAGAATCCAGGAACAATCGCAGGAGAGAAACCGCGAGAAAATAACTTGACTTGATAAGGTTTCTCGCAGTTTCTCACCCCTAGTAGTACGTACCTTACATATTTCTATGATGCGATCGAAGAAAACAGCGAGAAACATTCATCACTAAAAATGTTTACACGTCACGCAGATAAAGAAAAAATGAGGGATAACTTCAACACTAGAACGGGAGATTATGTTTCTCGCAGTTTTTTAAACAAGTTTGAATAAACTGTAGGATTGTATGTTAAAATACACTTAAACTTAACATAAAAATATTTTCATCACCAAATTAAAATGGATTTCTCGATGACTCACCAGTGAATTAATAATTTCTGCGTCCAAAGCGGCCTCAGTGTCGAGCAACGCTAGCAGCGCCATATTGTGCAGCCCGCTGACGAACAGCGCGCATTTCACCGCGTGCTGACTGTACTCGGGTAGGATTTCTAGGTCGGAGTCACTGTCGGAATCGCTTTCGGAGTCTTGACGCTGCGCTTTCGCCCTGCAAGATATACAATGGAGGATGTTACTAGATGTCCAGAATAACTTGAAAGTGGCGTGAATATAGCTTGTATGTATGCAAATGGATTCGGTTTGTTGTTTCATTCAGGAAGACCAAATCGTACTGATTTTTTAGACATTTGGGATTCTCATTAAAATAGTGGTTTGCGTTAAGCGTGTTACGTCACATTCCAACGTCCCGCTGCATGGTCGCACGTCGCACTAGCCGACCTGTCAGTAGAACGTGACGTCACCGCATCAAACGCCGGCCCGGTAAAATCTCGCGTCGCAGATTCGTTTTGAATTTATTTCATTTCATATTTTCATACTTCGCATACAGCTGCTTGGTGGCAGAATTAAACTACCAGATGGATACAAATCACAGACCATCCGGCTTGACGTAAGCAAAGAAGATATGCCACGGGTGTCATCATGATTATCAGAATTGAAATTGCCGAATACCCTAGGAAGTGGAGAACAAACAGCTGAAAAGAGAATCACAGGCTTCAAAGCACTACAGCCAAAACTACAATGGGAAACATTCATCTAAGCGATGAGAAACGTACCTGTCAGAAAACGTGACTTGTTTCTCGGCGGCGGGCGTGAGAAACTCCCTCAACTCCAGCGGCGTCATCACCCGACTACTGTACCCACTGGACTTGTCCGAAAACGCCAAATGACTCAGCTTCTCCATCAGAGGAGTCAGCTGCACGCCAGTCAACTTTTTTTTGAAGCTAGTCGCTTCAGAATCCGACCCGATCTGAGAATCCGAACTCTCTGACAACGATTTCAACGGTAACGATAAAGATTTCCTTCTAGACTGGTCTGTAGGCACAGTCTTCGTGGAATCTTTAGGTATTTTCTTCGGCGTTCGTTGCGGAGACTTGTTCACCTCCGAATCGAAGTCTTCAAACTTCTCTTGCTCACATAACTTCCTGTTAAACGTAAACATATTGTCTTCTTTCGATTCCTGCTTCATATTAGAATAATGCTGCTCCAAATACTGATTAAATAAAGACTCCGATATCGCTACACCATCATTTCTGAACACGGGGAATAACGGGTCATTTATGGTCATAGAACTAAATGATTTCTGCATAGTATTCTCTGGCGTCGCCATGTCATCGTTTAGGTGTACTTTGGAATGCTTTAACTTGAATTTTGATGTAGCTCGATTTGAGATTCTTTTGATACTGTCTTGTATATCTGTGACGCTCGCCAGTTTCCTCATAGGTTCTGGTTTGTTGATATAATGATCGGCTATACAGTTCATGTCAAGGACAATCTTATTGTCGCGTTTCTCGTTTTCCATATTGAGTTTGGCACAATCTTCTATATTTTTTAAAACGTCTGGCTCATTCTCTTGCTTATCTTGCGCTTCGGGGTTTTGACAGATGGAGAGAATGTTGCCATGGAGTCTTTTGAATTCCACCATAGGTGTGGAGCAAACGCTAGTTTGTCCCGTGAATACCTTTTCGTCTGTAACGTCTTCTTCTAAGGATTTTTGGGTTTTGAAGCTTAGGGACAACTTTGTGGGTCTCTGTCGTGGTTTGTTGGTGAAGGGCACGACGTCGGGCATGCTCGGGGGCTTCCGCTCTTGGCTGGAGGTCTCCTCTCGGTTGGGAGGGGAGATCATGGTGTGGTCTTCTTCAGGAACGGCGGTGAAGAGCAGGGACTTGTCTCGTTTCATGCCACTTTGTGGAAATTCTCGGGATTTCTCGCGTTCTGCTTCTTGATTCTGTGAAAGGATAATTTAGGTATTTGTGACATAAACTTATAATTTTGTTTTCTCTTCAATATCTAGACTTCAAGTCGTTGTGGCGAAGAAGACTAACTTTCAATCCAAAGGCCCTAGATCCAAGTTCTACAATATGAAATGATTAGACCTATAGTAAGGGACCACGTTTACCTGATTCTGATTCAAACCTAGAGACCCATACATAGAAAGGGATCACGTTTACCCGATCCTGATTCAAATTTACCTTCTTGAACTTGGCAATTATCTCCTCCCCCTGTTCATGGAAGTCATGCTGAATGTCCGCTTGCTTCTTCAACTTGTAGTACATGTTCTTAGCGATGTAGACCACCAGCAGCTGGGCTCCCAGCGGCAGTGGAGGCGCGGCCGCGAGGGTCTCCGCTGGCGACTTTATCCGGTACGGGTCCACCACGGTGAGGTACGAGGTGAGGCTCGGTGGCAGTTGGGTGGAGATTATTCTGAAGTGAGGGAGAGAATAAATTGGTGATTAATGATATTTTTACGGTTCCGTACCCAAGGGGTAAAACGGAACCCTATTACTAATACAAGTATAAAAGAAGTGTACAAGACTCAGAATAAAGGTACAATATTTAAAAGGATCAGAACCATAATGCTTTACAATAATTTACAGGTCCTATATTTTACTATTTCTATTTTCAGCGGATTCTGTCCCGTTGACAAATGCCTCCCTTCCAGCACTCCAACTCTCTCTGTCAAGGGCCTTTGCGACCCAATCCCTGCAGATGGAGTCAAGATAATCCCTCCATCTCTTCCCGGGCCTACCGGGCTTCCACTTACCATTTTTGAGGAACATATTGTTGAGTTATTGATTTAGCCAAGGTTCCTACTAGATTAAATTAATTATTTAGTATATATTTAAATATTCTTAATGTAAAATCACTAATAGAACACCAATATTAACAGTAGGTACCTACATCAAATAACAAGCTAAGCAAATTAAAAAATACCCCAGCCGAAAATGTCAAGAACGCTATATAGTGATGTATATCGCAAGATTTCAAATCGTATCGGTAGTTCCGTTATTATAGAGCCATCTATATTTTTTTAGGGAAAGTCCGGACTTTTTTATAACACATACATATAATGCGATGCGCGGACAAGACTGATGATTTTCCTCAAATACAGTTAAAAAGCTTCGCAAACTAACTTGCTTTCACGTAAAAAAAACCGCATCGAAATCCATCGAAGTCCATCCGTTCGAGCGCTACGATGCCACAGACAGACCGATAGATAGACGGACAGACATTAGCATCAAACTCATAACACCCCTCTTTTGCCGGTGGTTAAAAAGAGCCAATATTTACTTGTTGTTGTACAAGACGACGCCGCCGAGCACGCCCTTGCTCTTGCGACAGTGCTCCAGGATCTGCATCGACTCCATGTACACTGACGTCGCACTCTGCAATATCAAAAATACAATTTCTTATTATATGGATAAGAATAAGAACTTTTTTAGGAATTGTTTTGTGGCGACCTCTACGCCACGATTCAAAAACTACAAATCATAAGGAATACGGTATTTTAATCAATTATTTTTATATCATTATGTAACAAAATCCGAAACCGAAAACATTTTTTTTTATTCTACCCATACATATATAGATAAAAGTTTTTAAAATCTGATGGAAAGGGAAACTGTCAAGTAACAGAAAAAGGATGTCACTGCTATTTGGTCTCGCACGTACGAAAGAGATAGTGAGATGTCCTCAGCACGCTCCCACTCTTATATTTGAAATGCTAATTGCTGCTTCGTTAATCAACCAATTGACTTGCTGTTATCAAAAAAGTATTTCTTTTCAGTGATGTTTTTTGTTTTATTTAAAATATTGACCAAATCATACACAGTAAAATAGCCTATTGAAGCTCACAAAAGTACACCGAAAATACAAGATGGCGCTGACATATCCTACAACGTGATCTTCCCAATGTGGCGGTCGAGCATACTACCTTGCTTCTGCTACAAGTTTTATTATAATTTTATACTAGTTTGTATTTCGTGAGTGTAAGTGGCCAGCATCGGTGTCAGATCTTTCAGGTTGCCTAAAGGCATTTGACATAGCTTGACGACTGCCATACAACGATGACAGCCGGGACCAACGGCTTATATATTTTATAAATTCGACCTCTGCGGCCAAGTGGTCATCATGCCAGGCTGTCACCTGTCCCGGGTTCGATCCCCGGTCAGGTCAAGATGGAAAATGATTCTTTTCGGTCTGGGATGTTTATCTATATATGTATGTGTTATAAAAATAGTTCCGTTCAGTTAGTATCCCCCCATAACACAAGCCACGAACTTACTTTCGGGCTCAATCTGTGTGATTTGTCCATATTTATTATTTATATACAAAATGCTATGGTTATCTTGTACCTTCAGATCTATGCAGCGTGTTACGGGCTCTTTACCCTATTCATACACCTACCGTTCCCACGGAACGAATACACATTGCGAAACCTTTAAGAAGAAAACGTGAATCACTCGTGGAAACTGCTGACACGAAGCCACCTGCATTGTGCAGTCATCCTGGGAACCTCTTTGAACGGCAGAGCGAGTCGAGAGTTCAATCGGGAACCACACGTCCATGTCGTGGTAACTCCTCGCTGATCAATCGCTGATCATTAGATGTAAGTCCTGATCAATCGCTGATCGCTAGTTATAAGTTTCCTGTATTATTCCCATTTTTTTAAAACCTCCGCCGACGTCCCGTTGACGTATCTAGCGCACAGAGACGTGCTAAAGGCGGGGCACATGTTTGTTTACATTTGTGTTATAAGCCAGACATATCGGTTGTTTGTTTACATTGTGCGTTATCAATCAGATATCTACACGTAGCGAAGCATCCATCGCTGATATCCGAACCGATTAACTACTAATATGATACAGCTATCGTACATAATCCAATAAGTTACCAATTTACTGTAGGTACATTTCCCTTCAAATGTCTAGAAATTATTCTTTTTATGTGTCAAAAAGAATTAATAATTCCTGAAAGCGATTACAACTTTTAATTATTTTTTACCCGTCTTCCATGTTGGTCTGGTAGAAAAGGAAAAAACTACGAATGTACTAGCTGCTTCTCTTCCCGCACAGTATGTTAAAGGCGATCAATTTGAATCATGTTAATAGGCGATGCGGGTAGCAACCCATCACTATTTTAATTCCTTTCCACTTTTCGTGAGGGCTCGCCGACCTGGGCTCTGTCTACTTAGAGGCGCAAGACCAAAAGTGCTATGTCAGCCCCGTCAATATGATCAACTTTTCCTATGGGACCAATGCATGAAACTCGAATGCCGATTTTTTTTCCAGTTTCAAGCATTGGCCCCACAGGAAAAGTTGTTCATATTGACGGTCTGAGTTGCTCCTACAAGGATCGGGCAGGGTTTTTGTTACATATTGTATATATAACAAGTTACATTAGGCAGGGTGAGCATAGGCACTCTCTGGAAGATGTGACACCCGTACTGCAGCACCGGCAGGTAGGTCTCGAAGATCTGGTACAGCTTCTCCGCCAGCCTTTTGGGCCTTTCCATCTGCGCTGCGAGGGATTACAGGTCCCTGTGATACACCTTGGCTCTGTTCCCCATCACATCGATCGCAGAAAGTCCACTCCTGAAAATAGGCCTGGTCTCCAATGTATAACAAAAGTTACCTTAGGCAGGGTGAGCATAGGCACTCTCTGGAAGATGTGACACCCGTACTGCAGCACAGGCAGGTAGGTTTCGAAGATCTGGTACAGCTTCTCCGCCAGCCTCTTGGGCTCTTCCATCTGCGCTGCGAGGGCTTGCAGGTCCCCGTGGTAGACCTTCAGCATGGAAGTAAGCAGGTTGGCTCGGTTCTTGAGAACCCAGTCAGGGATGTTGCGGTCGCTGCCGATGGCCTATAAGTAGAGAGGTTTTTGAGATAAGCAGTATGTAAGTATTTAGTATAGAACGTGGAAGAGACATACCCGTAATAAATCGAATCACGGGCTATAGTAGATCACTATAGTATAATGAAATTAAAATAACAGTCAATAAGAAAAAAATTGCCATTGCCATACAAAAGTGTGCAGTCGCTCGGGCAATTTGTATGGGAATGTCGAATTATTTTTTTACTTTTTGACTGTTAATTTAATTTCATTATACTATAGTGATCTAGTACAGCCCGTGGTTTGATTTATTAAGGGTGTCTCTTCCACGTTATATAATTGGGTCAACAATTAATAATTTACTACTGTTAAGATAAAAAGACACAAAATAATGTCACATGTCATGTTCATATCCATTTTCAGCGTGATATTGGATTTATTATTGCAGAAAAACTTATATTAAAAGCTCTATTTGACTCCAAGAAACTATGACGTCACTAGCCTATATTTCATGCAAATCCCATAGAACTTGTTTGCTCTGAAGTTCTGACGTTTAGAAAAAAGTGTCTGATTTAAGTTGTTGAAAAGCAGCGAATTATATTAAGTATTTAGATTCAACATAATTAACATAATTTGGGTTGTATATTTTGAATCGCATTAAATAAAAATATGCTGACGTTTTAGTGATATTAAGCTGGCATTTGTGTTTTTTAGACAAGAACAGTTTTTTTTATAAGAAAATAAATTGGTAGGAAAGAAACGCTATTCAAATTTCTCAATAAACATATTTCTAGGTATGTTTCTATACATATCAAGTTTGAAAACAGGTTCCGGTCCGAATACTATATTTGTCTTGACTGATAGAGCAAGTTTCACTTTATCGGCAGCTTTACACGAAAAATAATACATAATTTCTGGTCTTATGTACTAAAAAAACAACATTTAGTATTTGCTAGGCAAATAAAAAATATCTAGTAATGAGTAGCGGAACTACATATTATAATTGATATCCGTAGCGCCATCTTTTATTTGCTAGCGAAAACTCTGACTTTCAAACCCCCAATAACTATTATTTACATTCTTTATGACTGACTTTTTCTCGCGTTCTTTCTCTGTTCGAGCCGTACGCCTATGGAACTCACTACCACTTACTATCCGACGCGCCGAAACGCTAGCCAGCTTCAAATCCCAAGTTAAATCTTACTTTCTACCCTTATGAAAGGTAAATAAATATCCTTCCCTTGTTTCCATTTCTCTTCATCCCGTACTATATTTATTTTTTCAGTGTAAGTTTTATGTATTTATGTAAGATGTATGGTTATTGTTATTATTGTATATAAGTATGTTCATATTGACCGCCCCGCACTACCTAACTTCCCATTACTATTTTCTATATAGCGAGGTTGCCTGGAAGAAATTGCTTAGCGATAAGGCCGCCTTGTGCGCATTTCCTAGATTTTAAGATAATTATGTTCTGTATTTATTTATTTTGTGTCAAAAAGGGTATTGTATTGTAACTTTATGTTGATCCGATTTTCATCAAACATAGCTAAAAACCACCGCAAGGGAACTTACTTGCACAAAAAAAACCGCATCAAAATCGATCCATCCATTTGATCACTACGATGCCACAAATACACAGACAGTCAAACTTATAACACCACTCTTTTTTAACGGTAGTTAAAAAATAAATAATGGAAGCGGCTAACATGCTGTACAGACCTCACTTAAACTGGAATAAGGGAACGAGGAAGATGTATTAAAAATATAAGATAATAGTATATTATGCAATTAGTGAATAAAGGACGGATTTACTTCGAGGGCCATAGATGAATCACGAGCAGGTGAAGGATTCTAACAACTGAATCACGACCGTAGGGAGTGATTCATGATGATTGAATCACGAGCGTAGCGAGTGATTCAAGTGTTAGAATCCTGAGCAATGCGAGTGATTCATGGCCCTCGATGTAAATCCGCTTTATTCAAGAATTGCATACTATACTTTATACCATGACTACGAGAATCATTTTTCAAAACTAAAAACCAACTTCACCACCGAACTACACAACCGGTTTTAATAAAAAAAAATAAAAAAAAAAGAATATTTTATTTCGGTACTAACGTCAGAATAAATCGATCAACATATATAAAACATAAGATTCCGACGAATTGATAGCCTACTCTTTTGGAAGTCGATTAAAAAGAAAAATTTAAGCAAAAATAGACATTTCATGAAGAAAAAAGGAAGGTTAAATTAATTAAAATGGACTTTAAAATTGAAACAATTACTAAAATTAAGAGTAAATTGTTCTAAATTCAAACATCAAAATAGTGAGTAAAAGTGCATTTTATTCACTGTTTTCAGTGAATAAAATAAACTTTTGAGAGGGGGAATGGTATAAAATCAATTATATTACGTGAGTTGACTCAAGTCTTAAATAATGATGAATTTATCTCATGTTAGTTTAAATAACCAGCCAAGTGCAAGTCGGACTCGCACATGAAGGGTTCCGTACCATTATCTATAAAAAAAATCCCGTTTGTTGTATGGGAGCCCCACTAAAATTTTTATTTCATTCTGTTTTTAATATTTGTTGTTATAGCGGCAATGAGATAGTGTGGTGACAGACTGACAGAAAGACGGACGGACAGCGAAATCTTAATAATAGGGTCCCGGTTTTACCCTTTGGGTTCAGAACCCTAAAAACTAAAAACCGCTTGCTTAACCTAAAACATTCTTCGTCCCATTCCCTCTTTTCAATATTTTAACTAAAAGAGGTCTAGCAATTATGAATAAAGGGGGTTAGTCTACAATATAGTCTAAATGTCAACCCACCAGGATGTACCTGCCGTACTCTCTGATGATGAACTTGCCGCTCTGCAAGGTGATGGCCACCGGCTGCGAAAACAGGGATTTGACGCAGTGCGCTGTACCTACAACCTGTAAACATTGTATTTGTAAATAAAACGGGAATCAACCAGAAGCAAGGACTTGCTTAAGCCTGAAACACCTTGTTTGAATATAGTACAACAATGTTCATATTATAAATCTGTATTCTTTTTAATAATAGACTTCCTGTAAAAATCAAGCCATTATTATACAGTTGAATTCAAGAGTAAACTTTAAGCCTATATTACAGCTGGACAAGTGTTATTAATTATTATTCACTAAAGGAATTCCTAATTCATAAATAAATAAATAAATATACATATGGACAGATAACACTGGTTGAGCTAGCCCCAAAGTAAGTTCGAGACTTGTGTTATGGGATACTAACTCAACGATACTAAATTTTATAACATATATAGATAAACATCCAAGACCCAGGAAAATTTGAAAAGGCCATTTTCTAACTTGCCCTGATCGGGGATCGAACCCGGGACCTCTGGGTGGCGGACTAGCATGGTGACCACTACGCCACGGAGGTCGTCAATTTAGGTTATTAGTGTGACTTTATTAGACTAATTTTTGATACCTATAACATTTTAATTTATTTTATTGTATGTTTTATGGTTATTTTTATTAATTGTTTGTTCTTTTTGTGTTTATTTTTGTGATTTTGAATCGAAATAAATAAATGAAATTAAATAATAGTCATCTTCACTTCTACCCGACTAAGGTATAGCAAAAAGATGGGATGTGTTTCAGTGCTATGTATGTATGTTCAACAGTTTCTTAAAAGATATCCATAGTAACTATTTTTAGTATAATGACAATTTATTTTTCAAAATTAAATACTGACTTCCATAAAAAACTACACAAACGATTTTGAAAAAAAATGTGCCCAGTCTTAAAAGAACTTTCTCAATTGGTCCAGGCGGCTTCGAGTAATGGGTGAATATACATAAAAAAAAACAAAACCGACGAATTGATAACTTCCTGCTTTTTTGAAGTCGGTTAATGTGGTATCGTTGAAAGAGTTTTAGCTGTTAAACTCCGATTAATACAGTAAGTATGGGCGAGAATCTAAATCAGGTCATTAGACGATAAGGCTGGCAACCCGTCACCACTATGATTCCTGGAAAAGTCCAGTTGCACATCACCACAATGAAAGTGTCAGTATTAAGATATTCAAAACACGCTTATAAATACTTATCCTTATATGATTTTACAGTTTCGCGGTCACAATGACTGTTATGAGTACTACGGGACTTAACGCGTTTAAGGGGATACCTGAATTTTCCAGGGTCCTGTGCTGCCCCCATTTGAAAAAAATCATGTGGTAGGAAACGGAGACATCATTTAAAATTTTGTCCTGGCCAGGCTCTAGATAACCCTTCAAACTATTTTATAAACTACTGTTTACAGTTTAATTAAAGTGAGGACGTGAAGCTTCTCTGGCCACATTTGGCGCATAAAAGCTTCACGTTCTTACTTTAAACTCAAAACATGAATATAAAGACTTGTCCTTAAATATAAATAAGTTTATTTTTTGTTAAGTTATCATTATTCAAAAATAAAAACCGACTTCACCCCAGAACTACACAACCGATTTAAAAAAAAAAATTGTGTGGGACCACCTGACAAGTATGCCCTTACGAACAAAAAAAGAAATTTCCCAAATCGCTCTAGGCGTCTTCGAGTATTTGGTGAACATACATAAACAAACATATCCGACAAATTGATAAACTTCTTCTTTTTGGAAGTCGGCTAAAAACGAGAGCGCAGACCATGCAGGCTAGCTTGAATTCTAATGAGCAAACCAGTTAATTATGCTAATGGAGGCCATCAACATAATTTTGAAGTAAAAATAATCTGGTCCACAATATCTAAGCGAATTCCTAGAAAACCAAGCGTACTGCGTCCACGAATATGCAGTTGGAGTTAGGACAGCTTTCACCACACAAGAAACCACTGTTCTACAGTTTAGACCGACCCTATATCATCATCATTTCAGCCGCATAACGTCCACAGCTGGACATAGGCCTCTTCCAAGGATTTCCAAATTGACCGATCAAGAGCGGCCTGCATCCAGCGTTTTCCAGCGACCTTCGTCAGGTCGTCAGATCACCTTGTGAGTGGGTGTCCACTAAATGCTGCCGTGGAAGAAAGGAAATAACCGGCCATGTGCGAGTGGGACTCTGACACAAAGAGTTCCGTACCATTATCTATAAAAAATCAAGTTTGTTGTATGGGAGCCAAACTTAAATATATATTAGTTTTTAGTATTTATTGTTTTTGTCGACCTCAGTGGCGTAGTGGTCACCATGTTAGTACGACACCCAGAGGTCCCGGGTTCGATACCCGGTCAGGGCAAGTTGAAGAATGGCCTTTTTCTAATTGTCCTGGGTCTTGGATGTTTAACTATATATGTATTTGTTATAATTATATAGTATCGTTTAGTTTGTATTCCATAACACAAGTCTCGGACTAACTTTGGGGCTAGCTCAATCAGTGTTATTTGCCCCTATTTATTTATTTATTGCTATAGCGACTACAGAAATACGTCATCTGTGAAAATTTCAACTGTCTAGCTATCGCAGTTCATGAGATATAGCCTGGTGACAGACAGTCAGACGGACAGCGGAGTCTTAGTAATATGGTCCTATGGTGGGTGCCTTTTTGGGAACCCACCAGGCCCGGCCATTCTTACCGGGCCCGGTCACCGGACCCGGTTAGTAACCCACGGCGCGCCGCGGGAGCGCCAACTCGTAGAATGTACGTTGGCATGGCAACCGCTGCGCTAGTCTTAATAGTCAAAGTTTAAGAAAAAAACATAATACTTTACATTCAGCAAATAAGAATTTGTTCTGTTTATACCAAAGCTACCAAAATTTATGTATCCATCTAATCTAAGTTGTTTTTACACGTTTTGTAGCTGCGTTATTAGTTTTTTTATTTTAATACTATGTTTGACTATAAGAAGTAAAGACAAAGACCTGCTGGTTTAAACTTATAAAATGAATAATTACTTATACTAATGTTACTTTTCCGTCCATAAGTAAAAGTAATCAATTCTGTATTGTGATTTTGAAACTTGAGTGAGAATATTCAATTCAAATGTTTATTGCTTCCTTAATAATAACATATACAGGTGTTAAATAATAAATGTGTAACAATTAAGGACCCTGAGGCGCTGCAATGTGAGAGGGGCTATATTTTGTGTAATATATTTTCTGTGAATTTCCTGTAATTATTTCCTTTTCCGAGTATAGTATGAACCTATCTTTTGCGTTATTATTTCTAAGCTTTAATTATTCATTATTCATAATTAAATTTTTGTTTTTTGTTGTTAATTAGCGTAGAAATTTGTATATTATTCTTTAATTATGAATAATTGTTCATAAGCCAGGTTGAAATAAATATTAACCTTGAATCATTGTCTTTCTCCATTCATATATACAAAATTGTCATAAAATACTAAGGTTTCATCGCTAACACAAAATCCGGCCAGGCCCGGCGGACCCGGCCGGGTTAAGAAACATACCGGGTTGCAATCTCTAGTGTCAACCTGAGAGGGAGTAAACATACTAATCAATGTGAACCATTTTTACTACGGGATCATCGCTAAAATCGTTAAAAAAAATCTTCACCTGCATGCAAAATTAAATAAATACCGTGCCAAAATGTATGGAGCTGCAAATATATTTTTTAAGATTTCAGGGATGGTTCCATGGTTAAAGTTGTTCAAATCAGTGGCGGATTTACCAAGGCACATTGGGGGGCGGCAAATTTGAGGCCAATTACACCCTCTCCATCGAGAAGGTAAAAAGGTGCTTCTATATATGATATTTCAGTGAGTTTAGGATTTGACCCCCTTTCCATTACACGTTGTATAGTTATACAAAATTATTTTATCAAAATCATTAGAAATTGTAGTGCAAACTTGTCTCCATTCAATTATATGACCTGAATCGACACTGATATACCAGTTTCAACATTAAATCTGTAATTAGCAGCAACTTTGCAAACATTCCAAGTGGCACTTACCATCTCAAGATAACAAGGTTGTTAAACCATAAGGTGGTCATGAATCAAACGAGGTCATTAGTTTTATTAACCATGCTATTTTTTTACCAAATATTACAGTTTTTTTTTTAAGAATTTGCACCAATCCCTACTACATTTTATGAAAAGTGTTTATGTAGTTTAGGGGTGAAGTCGGTTTTTTTGACCCCTCCCTTCCTCTCTAGTTTTCAGTAATGGGGGGGAGGGGGCAGGGTAAAAAAGTGGAAAAAATGTGCCACATAATATGGGTTACCCATAATGGGTACGTTCCTCTAGAACCAGGGAATCATGGTGGTGGCGTGCAGGGCGCCAGCAAGCGTACGCTTCCTGCCGGAGCTGGGCTTGACGAGAACTAAGGCCGACGTCAGCTCCCCACGGAAAACGGGACCGTCCAATACAGGCCAAATTAAGAAGTAAAGAAGTAAGATATATAGTCGCAGTCGCATATGATATTCGGTAAATATGAAAATTTAATATCCACGTTTTGGAAATACTTTGCAGCTTATCGTATTCTTCCATGCTGTTCTGCGAAAAAAGAAAAAACCGAAGCACCTGCTACATTCTATATCAGTTGCTACTCTGTTACTACATCATGCTTTGTCCCATTAGAGATAAAGATATCATAGTGTATGTATGTGTAGTATTTGTGGCTTATCTGTAGTAATTGGGTAGTTACCTATAGCAGAGAATTTCTGGCAGCTGATATGATGATGATGAAAATAAATCATTACCTGTCCAGCTAAAGCATGCCTCTGGGTGTCTGACACCCAGCCAGGGTGGAAGTACAGCACTGCATCTATTGGATCGTCTTCCTCCGAAGTGCAGCATTGTGTGTCATACACAAACACTATCATCATTTCCCTGCAACAATGGATTTGTTTCAACTACTTTTTTAATATTGCATTGCATCACTACAAAATTTCTGCTAGGTGGTCAGATGATCTGAGTAAGGTTGCAGGAAAGTGTTGGATGCATGCCGCTTCCGATTGGTCGTTTTGGAAATCCTTGGGGAAGGCCTAAGTCCAGCAGTGGACTTTCTGTGGCTGATATGATGATGATGATGAATACAAAATTAATGCATACAGATTTCGAGACCGGAATGAAACGTCAGCCAAAATACATAAAAAAGGTATGTTTCCCATTAATTCCTGTTTACATTAATTTGGTGTTTGTTTTAGCACAAGGTTGATTTAATTTTTTAATCTTTCTCTTAATTATAAAACTTATGTTTTCTCAGATTTCTATAACCAGATGTTTTGCCCAGTTTGCTACCTTACCAAGGTGATTTGACAAGGTTACTGGTTTTAACACAGAGCGACTGCCGTCTGATCTCGGAAACACAGGGTAGATCACATCCAATCTTTGGATAGGCTTGAGCAAACAATAAAAAATATTTACCACTAGAAATTCTGCTGCCATTTAGTATAAAAATCTAGCTTAAAACTATTTCGTACAGAAGATAAGATTTAGAACATAAATATATACAACATTAAAGTTTCTTTTTAATATTATCTGTATTGCATGTCTACTTTTGTAGGTATTTGAAGCTAACTGTAGGTAGGTACCTTAGTTTGTAAATATATACATGTCTGAAAATTATTCTTTTTACGAAACCTTAGGGGTCATCTATTCCCATCATTAAATCTTTGTAAACTGATCATAAGATGTAAAAACAATATCATCATTACCATATTCTTATAATATTGTAATACAAAACCACTACAGCAACCGCTGTAGGGCGAAGGCTGAATTAACTGTGGTAAATTGACCGCGAAAAGTACTGACGAAACGGTGTAGAATTACTGTGTAATCCAGTTAGAATACAAATAGAAAGGAAAATAAAACACACTTACTTAGCCATCTTGAGAGGATTAATTGTCAAAAGCAAAAATAAGCACTTTACGTCATATCACTAATCAAAATTGTAAAATATTGTTAAAATTATAAAATCGATCGCATTTTCGACTTATTTTATATTTTTTGTAAAATAATGGATCGACTAGCCTTCCGTCGTCTACAATCGCCAAATTGACATTTGTGATTTTGGGTTGCCATGTGCTACACAAACGAAATAACAGAGTAAAAAAAAATTTTTTTTTTTTAAATATAATTTATTCCATTTAAATAATTAACACAGGCATGTATTGTAACTTTGTTAGTTATTGTAACATTGTAATACGTAATTGAGGTTCTCACATTCAATAAGAATGGCGGAGGTTGGAAGGGATAAATCGATGCAGCATGAACGCAGCCAATTTCAGCTAACTTTTTTCATACTGGCTACAACTCACCTGTTGAAGTCACTATTAATAGATGGCGTTACCAGTAACGAAATAAAGTTAAATTACGATCAAGTATTTTTTTACAGAGAATGTCTTTGATACTTATGGCGGCCCTTCCCGGCGGCTCTGTCGTCAACGCGAGCATAGTTCGAAATGCTTGTATTTTCATCTAGGGTAATGCTAGAGAAAAAGGCAAACAAAAAAGAGAGATAGCGCCTTAGGGCACGGTTTGCAATGTATTGAATGAAATTAGTATTATAGTTAACTATCCATTGAACGAATATTGACTATTCATAGGGTGCGGAAATTTCATAAAACTTGTTCCAGGATATACGTTTTTTTCAGTAAGCCTTACAAGTTTCTGAAATAAATGTTATTTATTTAAAATTTTCATTACATTTCCGAGGTTTCTATAGAATATTTTATTTATTTTTATAATTTATGAGTACTTTATGAACGGTCGAATTTCAGGTAAAATTTGTGCAAAAAAGCAGATTTTTGGAGGCGTATACTGAACTTGTTTTTCCAAATATTCGTTTTTTATTTCGATAGAAACCTAGAAATAGTGCACAAGATATATGTTAGTTCAAAAGTTTTTAAGAAAGACCACTTACAACGCCATAATTACGTACGAGCGTTTGTATGAAAAGTAAGACGGGAGGCTGCTCTTAAGTAAAGATATTTTTTAGATATTTGTTAACTTGAATCACTTGAATGAATACTACAGTAAACAGACAGTAATAAATGCTTTTATGAACAGATAAAATTAGGTGGGTAAGTAGAAAACCATGCCACATGATCCAATGGTCTGTAAGCAAAAGTAACTATTTATGTACTACATCGTAGTAAGAACTAAGATTTTAATTTGCTGACAGCCTGCAATTAAATATAATGAACACTAACACCGGCAATAAATATAAATTAATGGATAAGCCACTTTTTAATTAATGGGTAGCACAATATCGTCTGACCGTTGGAAAGACGATATTGTAAGGTTGACGGGTAAGCAGTGGATGAGAATGGCACAGGACCGTGGGAAATGGCCCAAAAAAGGGAGGCCTATGCCCAGCAGTGGGTTGATGTGGGCTGAAAATGGATGGATGGATGGGTAGGCAATTATTTTGGTAAGGTAGAACATGACTGCTACTCTACTTACTGATAAGATTTAAAATAATGTTAAAAGTGTTATTCGTGCGTGTAAGTGGCCAATACTGGTGGGCATCCAGGACCAACGGCTCAACACGCCTTCCAAAGCATAGAGGAGCTCGAGAATTTTTTATACCACTTGAGATCACCCATCGAAGTGTGGACCACGACGGACATCCACAGTCACTACCTCATTGGTCAACCCACGGTCAACCTTTAAATTGTCTATAGATAAAGGCCTTTTTACACGGGCAAGTCCATTGTAAAACAAACATCTACCATCGTAATTATTTATGTTTCAATTATATTGTACCTATGCAAAGCTTATGGGGCTCCCTGAATTTTTCTGGGTCCAGTGCTCATTTGAAAAGAAACGGAGATATTATTTAAAAATTGGCTTCGATATAAATAACCCTTCAAACTATTTTATGAACTTCTGTGAAGCTTTTTATAGCATTTTTGCTAAAAATGGCTGTTTTTCGCAAAAATGCTATAAAAATGCTATAAAAAGCTTCACGTTCTCACTTTAAAATAAAAACAGTAGTTTATAAAATAGTTTGATGGTTATATCAAAGCCAAATTCTAAACAATATCTTCGTTTCTTTTTAAATGATTTATTTCAAAAGGGGGCTGCACTGGACCCCTAAAAATTCAGGTAGGCCCTAAAGTATAGTAGTCACAGATCTCTTGATCCTTGTTCTGAGCTTATAGTCAAGCGCAACAGGCAAGAAATAGGATTGCACTGTGTAAATTGACAACATTTCATTTTCTAAAAGGTATGAAAATTAGAGAATCATTTCGAGATTTGGCGATTCTGAACACGTAAAATATTTTTTCAGATTTTTTTGAGTTATATTTTTAGAGATAAATGAAAAAAACTCAAAAGTACAAGGATATAGGCATTTAACAGGTTACGCCTTTGCTTGAACATCTAAAAGTGAAAAAATTATGTCAAGCTGTCAGCTGTCAATTGACGCGTGCGTCAATCTGACAACTGACATCACGAGTGAGAGAGAGAGATAATAGTAGTGTTGTCTATAGACGTATCAGATCGATAGGAAGACCATCTAATATCGATAGTTCTTTCAGTAAAGTAGAATTAGGATTGGAAAAAATACACATGCATTAAAATGTTTACATAGTTTGGTGACAAAATGCCAATATTTCCTTTTTATGATTGATATTTCAGGTTAAATAAAAATAATAATGACATCCAGGTCTTAAAAACTATAAAAAAAATGAAGTAAGGAAAAATGCTACCCTAAAATGAGGCGACTTTCAAAACACAAGGTGACATTTATCATAGCTTTTTTTTTTGGTTTTTTAATTAAATCTTCCAAATTTCTGAACGCATATTTTTTATTTATATTTTTGAAATAGCAATCCTGGTACGTCCGCCATCTTTTCACAACGCGTGTACGCCGGAGCCTTTGTTTTTATTTTCAGTCAAATTCACCTCAATTAACTTTAAAACGCCGTATGTAACTTAAAAAGTAAAAAGTGAAACATTTTTTTTCTTTGTGGTCTTAATTCCTGTAAGGGGCGACTATGAGAATCCGTTAAAAAACGTGGGTTACCCAAAAACCCCATTTTAAGTATAGAGATAATAGGGCAAATTTTTTTTAGTCGAATATTACAAGCGTAATTTTTTATGCCATTTGTTTTCCACATACCAAGAAGTCAATATAATATTTTTATGCCAAAAATAGCTGAGATAGAACTGTTTGAATTTTTAAATTAATCAAATTAACCCTATTTTACGATACGTAAGTTTTTGTATCGATATCGATATCTTACTGCTACAAAACACAACTCTATAGACGTCAGTAAAAGTTTTATTTTTTAATTATAATGTATGGCAATGATGTAAACTCGTTACATCCTAACTCTTGTACTTACGCTCTTTTAGAATGGAGAGATTTTAAACAATTTAATTTTAGGAGAAATAATGAAAAGAAATGAAAAAAAAAAAATACGTATGTCCTTTTTTTTGAAGTTCTTTAAGGAAAAAATATTAAATATGAATATAAAATTTTTGAAATGTTGTCAATTGGCCTTAAGTACTAGTAATTCTTCGTTGTTCTAACCGTCTTTTGTTCTTGAAGATAGTCACAAGGTCATTGACATCCAGAAAGACATGTGTTGGAGTAAAATCCGATCCTGCAGCAGACGCGGCCGGCATGGTAATCAGCAATGAAAGCGATAGGTTATACTTTTCCAAGTGAGCGATGATAAGCATGATAAGTTACTATTTATAGTCCATTTGTTTAGGTATTTAAAAGAATGTAAACAATCTTGACATATTGTCTTTTTATTGAATAAATATACAAATTACAAATTATTTATTTTAAAAATTATAAGTTACTAAATTTATTTGTAATTTGCAAAAGTATTGATTTATAAACTGTATCAGTCTTATTATAAAACAAGGTTTATAGATAGATCGAGTTTTAAAGTCGATCTAAACTATGTAACAAGGAAAATCTTATTATAAAACAAAGTTTATGTTTTGTTCTGAGGACGATCCTCGGCCTAAAGATAAACTAGCTAGGAGGCTAGTTTAAGCTACGATTAACCTCAAAACCGTGACAGAAATCAAAACAAAACATAAAAATTATTGTGAAATTTTAGTAAATCCGAAATTTTACTTGATGGCTGATAATAAATTATTATTATATCCAGGAAATGTGTTAAAACTGCCATGATTATGATATAAAAGTGTTTTTATTGTTTTACAAGTTTCTATGACAAACACAATTTCAACACTTTTGTTCGTTTATTTCCATTCACAACATTAAAAACACGATTTTATATTTATAACACAATACAACACACATATAAAAACAATATTTGTTAAGATTATTTACAATTTACAAATGTAAACAAAATCATATGTTAGGCTCCATGACAGTTTATTAAGACGAGTGCCCACAGACTAAATATAGAATTACGTTGTCAAAGTTGTCAACTTAGCTTCGTTCTGTTTTTTGATACTGTAATTACTTTATTATTCTTTAATAATTGTTATTTAATAATCAGAGCAATAAATAAGAGGTTATTGATAAAATTATGTACGTTGCATAGTTTTGAATTAATTTTATTTAAACTTATTTCGCTTTTAATTAAAATCTTTTCGACGAAAATATATTATTATGAAAAATGCAACGATTTTCCTACTTCCGGTCAGACTAAGTTGGATCTATCGTATTCTGTGTTTGGTTCAGGTTTTGTAATAAAAGAAAGTCTAAAGTAGATTTATCGCTTGTTACCGTACTAAACCCCGACTTAGATAATACGGGACTAAACCACTATTATGGCCTTTTTTATAATAAGACTGTATATGTCAATAAAAAGACATTGCAAGTTTGTGTCCATTCTTTTAAATACCTCAACAAACGCATTATAGATGAGTAATAATGATCATGTAACACAGAGATATTAGAACAGTCATAAGAAGTCAAATAAATAAATCCTCAACCCAAGCCCGCGGTTTATCAGATTCTCGATTTATTTATTTGCCTACCTATGATTTAATTAAAGCAATATTAATATGTGTAGTTGAAGTTATGTTTTATCACGTCACACTAATATTATACCTAAAGGCGAAAGTTTGTGAGTGTGTATGTTTGTTACTCTTCACGTGCAAACGGCTGGACCAATTTTGATAAAATTTGATGTGCAGGGAGCTGAAACCTTGTATTAACTCATAGGCTACTTTTTCCGCGGGTAACACTGCGGGGCGCAGCTAGTTTAAGATATTATCGAAATTTGACATTTCGTACTAATACTTCCTGCAGAAGATGGTCATTTTAAGACTACCTCATATTTGGACAAGAATAATCTTTAGACCACTTCCTATTATGACGAAATGCGATTTAGACAATGTGCTTGTTAGACGAGTTACTACAGCTGATTATTTGCCATTAAAACCATTCGATACCAACTATATTTAGAGTTTTAGGCAACAAGCAAGAAACTTGCATCTCAAAATGGGCCTTAATTCTTCTTTGTTCTAAACGGCCTTTGATCTTGAAGAACTTACACAATAAACAAGGTTATTGACTTCCAGGACGTCATGCATTAGAGTAAAATCTGATCCTGCAGCAGACGCGGCAGGCATGGCAATGAGCAATGAAAGCGATCCGCGGTGCTCGATGAATTACAATATTGGAGAAATTATTGAACGATGTTTGTCTTTTTCTAATAATCGCTACGTGACAAAGGCAGAGTTAGAACAAACTATTTTTGCTGGAATAGCAGTGGCGGACTTACCAATAGGCTGACTAGGCTAAAGCCTAGGGCGGCACATTTTGGGGGCGGCAAATTTTAGACCAGTTGCACTGGCCACTCCCCTTCGTGCATCACGGCAATCAAGAAGGTAGAAGGGTGCTTTTTAACCGACTTTCAAAAAGGAGGAGGTTATCAATTCATCGCGATCTTTTGTTTTTTTTTTTTTTCATGTATTTTGGACAAGACGCATGGACCTATTTGGAAAAATCTTTTGTTTGAAAGGGACTTGTCAAGTGGTCCTATAAAAATTTATCAAAATAGGTTGTGTAGTTTGGGGATGAAGTCAGTTCTTATTGAAAAATTATACATACATAAATATTTTCACGCCTGTTTCCTATGGGGTAGGCAGAGACTATAGATTTCCTCTTGCTACGATCCTGACAAATGTTATCATGATATTTCGATTTTGCAAACGCAGTAGGGGCGGCAATATATGAAGACTACTGGCGGCAAATGTGTAAATCCGCCACTGTGGGATAGTAAGCTATAGCCAGAGTTAAGAATCTACTAGAATCCCGAGCGATCCTAGGAGATTCCTTTCTGTATGTATAATGCTAGCTACATACTCGTATACTTGGAATCTGAATCATATATAATAGAACACAAAACCATAAGGAAAAGGACTTCTTTTTTATTTCCCGACAAAAAAGAAGGACTGTTATAATATTGACGCTAATATCTGTCGGTAGGTCTGTCTGTCTGTGACATCGTAGTGTTCGAACGGATGGACTGATGTCGACGCGGTTTTTTTCACGTGAAAGCAAATTCCCTTGCCCAGGAAAGGAAAGGAAAGGAATTTGCTTAGCTATGTATGATAAAAATCGGTCAGCCACTTTATAGTTATTGTGAATTAACGCTTGAATGTCAGATTTCTGTCAGATATCTTATGTCAGAGTCTTTCACTGACATAAGATATTTAAGGTCACACAAAAATTCGTTTCTGGTCACATTTTACAATAAGCGCATGTCCATCTTTAAGGTTATGCTTACGTAAGTCGAATTTGGAAGTCAACGAAGGTCATCGACTTCTCCAGAATTCCGTAGCTACTTGCCACGCCGAGCACGCATGACATCATGCGTCAGGAAAATCTGGCCCCCACACGGCTCGCATGACAATCAGCATGAAAAAGGTAGGTACCCAGGTGATTCATGCTTTCGCCTATGTACTTACTATACCGTCTAACACAATATCAAGAAAAGTTTTTTTTAGGGCTGAATTCAGTTCATGCATAGTAACTAAAAACGGTCCCATTGAAATGGCACCGCCCGCTACCGGGCGACTGGTGGCGGTGGCCAGCGAGCAGGGAGGACGATGACTATAGTAAAATCAAAAGGTTAGGTTAGGGTTAGAAATATGGCCCCCCCAATGGGTTCCTGGTTTGTCGTACCCGGGGGGCTCAGTATCCGTGGTAGCCTCGAGCCACGGGGAAGCTAAGAGGAACCCGCGAGGGGGCGCTCCTGCTGTCGTCTACCAGCAGTGAGCGCCCACAAATGGGCGGCGGGGGAGTGGGAAGTTCCTCCCCCCACCCGGGGAGGGGCGCTCCCGCGGGCTCGGCTTCGGCTTTGAGCCTGTAGGGATGCGCCCAATAGGGCGGCGGGGGAGTGGGAAGTTCTCCCCCCACCCGGGGTGGGGCCGCCGGGAGGGGAATGTTTCATTGCTCTCCCGGCGCTTCAGGCGGGGCCACACCGCCGTGGCTGTGGTTGGAGATCGGTCGCGGAGGAGGAGGAGTGTCTATGTTACGTTGCCGCTCTCCTCCGCGACCGAGCGGTGTCGCACCGCGTTTGCGGCGAGAGGCAAGCTGCGGAGCCTTTCATCTTCTCCGCCGCTGGGAGCCGGTTTATCTGGCTCCCATGGGTCCACAGGCGGTGGACTGCGTGGGAGTTTGCCGCCTCTCAATTGGGCCGAGGAGGTACGGCGCGTCCGTGAGTTCCGGACGTGCCGACTTGGTGAGTGGGGGGGCGCTGTGACGCCCCCGAGGAGGGGCCGCTTTGGCGGCCAGCCGCGCCGGGGTTCGCGGATGTATTGCCGTTCCCTCGTCCCCGGCAAAAGCGGTTGAGATGGAACTCCGGTGGATTTTTAGTGGGTAGGCACGTCGCTCTGGCGTGGAGTCCCACATAACCCGACAGCCTCCCCCGCAGGCTGACGGGTATCCGTAACAGGATCTTTCCTCCGTAAAAAAAAGGGTTAGTAATATGGGAGAAAAAATTACAACTTTATTTGCTGGGCAAAAAAAAGCGCTGTCTAGTGATGAGTAACGGAACTACCGATACGACTTAATATCCGTAGCGCCGCATCTTATCGCCAGCGCTATATCTTATGCTAGAGAAAGCCCTGACTTTCAAGCCTTAAGAATCCCCTTACCCTAGACTTTACCATGCAAACGTAGTCTACGTTTTATTTTGTAACGACATGTCGGATTTCGGTAAAAATTGTAATTTTAAAGAAATTGCAATTATCTAGGGTTATAATTGGTTTCCTACAGTAAAATTATGAACTGGAAAGAAAATATAAGGGTGTATACGTTTTTCATACTGATGATGAAATATGATATGATACACTATATTTTCTTTTAAGCTCATATTTTAACTGTGAAAACTAGTTATATGCCTAAATATATGCAATTTCTTTGAAATGACATAATTTCGCCCATATCTGACATGTCGTCTCAAAATAAAACGTAGACTACGTTTGTATCAGAAACTCTGATTCTGTCTAGGGTAAGGGGACTCTTAATCCCCGAGAACTTTTAAGTGGTTGACCGATTTTCATTTTAAATAACTAAGAACCACCGCAAGGGAACTCGCTTTTACGCGAGCTATATCAGACGCCTTTAGGCAGCCTGAACAATCGAACCATGATAGAATAGTAATGAGCAGCGATTAATGTACATAAGCCAACGCCCTTCTCTAGCCTACATGTCAATTTCAGCCTTCACTTCAACATGTCCTAGATCATGTGAGAGGTCTGCAAAAACGTGGCCTAGCTCGGAATGCAGACCCAGCCGCGCCTGTCTGTCTGTATGTCGTGTCATTTGGATATAGGTAGATAATTTTTCCTCTTGTACCCTACCGCCATCGGGTCCTACGAGAGAGAAAGAAAAGCAGGGTACACAAAAAAAAAAACACATTACACCCTATGCTCTATGGTTATTGTTCTTTGCTCCAACTGTTTGTTTTTCGAGTTTGTAAGTGGGCAACACTGGTGTCAAATTTTTCAAGCTGCTTATCTGACATAGCTTGACGATTGCCATATTTGCCATACAATGATGACAGCCGGGACCAACGGCTTAATGTACCTTCCGAAGTTCGGAGAACTCGAGATTTTTTTATGCTACTTGTAGTCACCCATCAAATTATAGACCAATGGGCAAATCTTCCCCATTGAAAGAGGCCTTTAGTCTAGCTGTGGACTGATTATATGTTGTAAAAAAGATTTAGCACAATGGAAAAGTCCTATACGCACGTGCGAATGCTAACGGAGGGTAACTCTACCTATGTGTCGATTCAGGTCAAAAGAAGTTAATAATAAAAGTTAGATTCAAAAGCCTTTCTTAGCAAGGGGATTGAGTAGTATTGTAAAACTAGTTTCCTTAGCCATTTTTTCCCTAAAAGTCATCGTTTGCAAACTATCTGCTCAAAATCATTAAAGTGGGAAAGAAAAAGCCAGAAAGTCCCCCGACGTCACTGCGCTACAGCTGCAAAGGATACAACTGGGAAAATGTTGAGATCAGGATGAGGAGTCATTCCGTTCCCAAATTGTCTTTGGCTTTTTATCTGTGCAATCTTTGCTCTTCCAATATTTTATGTAATGCTAAGCTAAGTAACACTGATTTTGGTAGGTATCTTTATAAAAGGTGTTGTTTTGATTAAAATACACTGGCATTTAAATAAATAGCTATCTAACCCTGAAACGCTATTAAAAGGCCAGTTTAGCAGCCTAGCACTCGAAATAAGGTGCAACAAGTGCGAAATGTCAGCCTATAGTTTACATTCCAAAACTTGCAAACAAAGCTAAAATTTCGCGGAAATTATCTCTGACATGGGTTACATCGGCGGGTTACGTAAATCTTTATGCTTAATTACAAGTCGCATACAACGTAAGGTCGTAGAAAGTGAATCGACTCGTGTGAACCGTCAAAAAAAGACCGCCATCTTGCAGTCTGTGGCGCGCAGTTGGCGCGAGTCGACGTTTCCCGCCGAAACTTTGAAAATTTGAACTTCGAACGCGATTGCGATTTTCTTTTTTTCCGCGCGTGTTTGCCACCAGTGTCTATAAATTTCTTCCTGGATGTGTTTTGGATACAATCGCGAGTGGTGTAGTGAATAATGTGATAAACGTTTGTGTGGACAAATAGAACGCTTTCCAAGGATTCTTTTTATCGTTCATGTATAACTGATATTTTCACGTTATGGGGACATATCGGTGGAAAACTGACACACTTTTCAAAATGGTAAGTCTTTAAATTAAACTAAGACACAAAAGTAGCCAGTGTTATTTTCAAAAAAAAATTCAGCTTCAAATTTAAAATAACCTTTTTCATTAATAATTAATTAAGTTTTTATTTAATTGCTTGAAATGTAAATGCAAGTGCAAATAACTTATTAATTAGAGTTGTGAAGGCCATTATGCATTATTATAACGTTGTTAAGGTCCGGAACTTCATGCATACGTAACGTGAATTAATAATAAGGGGGTTTCCACACAAGTTTGGACCTAAGAGGTCCGATTTCGGTTAAGTAACTGGCCGATGATTTAATTATTAAATCTGTGATTTTCTCTTGATTCGTTTTGCGATTTCTCTGTTTGGTTATGCGCGACAAGGAAATACGTCTCTGGTTTCGACGGTGTCGTGTTGTAGAATGTTTTGAGAGAACTGCCGACTTATTAGACTATTGCTAACATCAATTATAGTTGGCAGGAATTGGCACATTTATTAGTATAACTCTGCATTAAATTTCGCTTAACAATACAACGCGATGAAGAAAAACTTAAATGTTTGTAAGAAGGTAAGTACTAAAGATGTGTGCAAAAATCTTTGTTAGACTTTAGTAGTTCTTATATCAGCAATAGAATTAAGGATCTATCTATTGGTCTTGCTAATGAGTTCTCATAAAAAGGTTCGTCGAACAAAGTGCTATGCTAGATATTTCTCTACGTGATCGAATCGAACAAATGAGGAAATTCGTAGGAGAACAAAAGTCACTGCCATAGTCCAGAAAATTAACTCATCGAAGTGGCAGTGTGCGGGACACATAGCGCGACGAACCGACGACCGATGGGGCAAATAAGAGGTTCTCGAATGGCGACCACGCACTGGCAAGCTAAGCGTAAGGCTCCCATACCTAAGGTATGGTCAGACGAACTGACCAACCCTGGAAATTTTTGGATGCAGGCCGCTCTAGATTGGTAATTTTGGAAAGCCTGGGGAGAGGCCTATGTCCAGCAGTGGATGTTATGCGGCTGAAATGATGATGGTGAACTAATGAGTTATGGAAAAGATATTTGTAGATTTTTTCTCTTTTTTTTAAGGCTTTGGTTTTTTTAAAAACATGACAGCCTTATCGTAACCTAACCTATTATATTTGTAGATTATGTGAATTCGTATTATTAGCTCTTTCCCATGTAAAGCAACTACGAGCGTGGTCTACACTTTAATGGGTCCACAACTTGCATAAAAAATTCTCGAGCTCCCCCGTGCTTTGGAAGGCACGTACAAGCCGTTGGTTCCGGTTGTCAACATTTTATGATAGTCGTCAAGCTATGTTAAATGCCTTAAAGCAGCTTGAAAAATCTAACACCGGTGTGGCCACTTACACACACGAAAAAAATAAACTTAAACGTACGAAAAAACAAAGCAGTTTTAATTGTATCTTAACCCTCTCACCGCGAACTTCGGATTTATCCGACAAACAGTGTCGTGCCCATTCCGCGAGAGTCGGATATTTCAGACAAAAAAATGCTCGTATTGCACATAACTTAAGAGTCCCCTTACCCTGGATTTTCCCATACAAACGTAGTCTACGTTTTATTTTGAAACGACGGGTCAAAAAACTTCTGTTAAATTTAGTAATTTTAAAGAAATTGCAATTATCTAGGGTTAATTGGTAAGGGGATTCTTAAAAGTACGAAAAAAAACAAAGCAGTTTTAATTGTATCTTAAAACTGTTTACAAACAAATATCAACCCACTACAATGAAATCAAACTATTCTATTGATTCACTCTTAGAACCAATCAACAAAAAACAAACAATGTTCAAACTCCAAATTTTCTGACTATATATTTATTGGAATGCAGTGACAAATTTTTATACGGCGCCCCGCCAAGGCAACGTGCCTTGGCGGGGCTTTGATGGCCCTTAGGAAGGGAAAAGATTTCTTACAAAAAAAAAAATATTCGTCATAACATAAATCTGGTATCAATATATTCGGACATTCGTGAACTGCATTGTGTTGTTTTACTGGAGCACTACCCTTCTGAACATTACCGATCAGTGATTTACTCAAGGACAGCTTAAGGAAAAGACATAAGCAACAAACCCTTACAGTGGTGACTTCTAGCGTACATATCTATCTGTCACTTTTTCCAAAATAAAAAAAAAACAATATTGCCCGTTGAAGTAAATTACTTAAACGAGGAAATATCGCAACCCGCGATAACCAATGTAGGGTGTTGCCAACTTTTTAACGCACGTTTTACGCGGGAAAAAATAAATTGCTTTTTTGATACTTTTTTTATTTTTGACGTAAAAAAAAAATGGGAAGTTTTTATTAATTTTTGCTTACGTTCGTGGGGGGCCCCCGTAGCCTGGGGGCCCTGTATAATTGATACGGCAGATACGGCGGTAGCTACTCCTCTGTTGGAATGTCTGCCAATGAATAGTAAAACAATTTGCTAATTCGACAACTTATTGTTTTTACGCAATTATTCGATTACCACGATTACGGGGGATTACTGGCCGCCATTAAAATGATTAGAAACTAATTACAGACTGGCCCATCGCCGTTCCTTACGCAACGAAAAATTAAAATTGACTTGGCATACTTGCAGTGCTCTGCGGAAATATTTGTCAATGGGAAGTTGGCGGTAAGTATTGAATAATTTTTACATTAAAATGATTTAAAGGAGTAGGTAGAGGCACCAGTGATATAGTTGTTTGTAAAAATGGCTATCTTAGTACAGATTGTAAGCGGGATATAAAATAATTTAAAATGAAGACAATTCTAAACCATACTTACCGTTCAGCCAACCTTAATTCAGGTCCCATAGTTAGGCAAAGGCCTCCCCTTGTTGTTTCCAGCTTTTTCGATCTTTAGCTCCTTTTTTTTCCAATCCTTGTCGAAAGCAGACAGGTTGTTACTCCATCTCATTTTAGGCAGACCACTTGATGTTTTCCCGTCTTCTGGAATCCACATGATCGTTCGATATGTGAGCCCATCTGTCTGACGTTATTCGGCAAACGTGACTCGCCCAGTCCCATTTCAATCTGGCACTCTGTCTTCCTACGTCGACCACCTGGGTGATGGAGAGCAGCATAGTGTTCCTGATACGGTCTGTACGTTTTACAGTCAATAACATGCGCTCCATTGGCCTTAAGTATGAGAAATAGTAGGTATATGATCAAGTCATAGTTTTTGGGAATAGATAAGGATATGAAATATCATAAGAAATAAAAAATGTTAAAAGCACTTGCTTTTCTTGCTTCCTTGTTTAGTGCAATTTCTTGTGCGTCATCTCCATTCTGATTCCTTTTGCCATCTTCTCGCCGACCATAACGCTAAAAGTGCCTTTGGGACTTGCGGCCCTGGGCTCTGTCTGCTAGAGCCGCAAGACCCAAAATGCTCTGTTTGCCACATTTAACGTTATAGTATATAGTATCGTATAGTTGCGTACGATTGGCTAGCAATCTGAGTTATCATGCAATTTGAAATCGCATGGTCGGTTGGCGAAACTACAACGAGGTGGAAACTGGATGCTACATAGATTATACAATTCGCTACTTTCCAATAAGTCAAATCAGATACTTTTTTCTAGACGTCAAAACAAACATTTCCAAGGAATTTGTATAAAACTAGCTTTTGCCCGCGGCTTCGCTCGCGTAGGGGTGTAATTTTTCAAAATCCTTTCTTAGGGCATGCCTACGTCATAGTAGCTTTATGCATGCAAAGTCTCAGCCCGATCAGTTTAAAATTGACAAAGTTTCATACAAACTATCATCCCCTATTTTATCCGCTTGGGGTAGAATTGATCAAACTCCTTTCTTAGCGGGTGCCTACGTCATAACATCTACCTGCATGCCAAATTTCAGCCCGATCCGTCCAGTGGTTTGGGCTGTGCGTTGATAGATCACTATGTCAGTCAGTCAGTCACCTTTGAGTTATATATATATTTAGATAGAAGATAGATGTATACAGGCTAAGGACGTCATAGTTTTTTGGAGTCAATAGCGTTCTTAATATCAGTTTGCCTGTTATCATCGTCATCATCATATCAGCGACAGAAAGTCCACTGCTGGACATAGGCCTCCCCAAAGATTTTCAAAACGACCGACCGAAAGCGGCCTGCATCCAGCGTCTTTCTGTTATAATAAATATTAAATCTCTTTGAAAATGGATATGATCAATGACATGTGACATTATTTTGTACAGTTTTATTTTCTTAACAGTAACTTTACTTTATTTTAGACCCAGAAAAATACCCAATTCAAATATGAACAGATCTATGCAACTTATAAAAATGTCACGGAAATAATGTTGTGTGGACCGTCTTGAATGACTCTGAAGATATTCAAGTAGTATAGATCGTGCTAAGACTGGCCAATCATCATGCTTAGAGTGGTCTATAGGATTATAAATAATTAGAGTTGAGTTCAAAATCATTAGTTGTACTTAACAAAAAAAAAAAGACTAATACATTATAATAAGTGTATTATAATTAAGCGTCTATCGCTATTTAACTATTTTTTTCTGTTTTCCTACGGGTCGACTGGTAGAGAATGCGGCAGCATTAAGTTCACCTTTTGTACCTTTGTGATCCATAAAGATTTTTTTATAATAAATAAATTAATACACGTGACAGTCATAGCTAAACGCAACAATTGTATAATTGAAAGACAAATTTAGGTTTTAAAACTAAACTACACAACTAACTTTGATAAAATATTGATGGTATCTGGGAAATATACCCTTTTAATCGAAAAATAATTTTCCAAATCAGTTCAGGCGTCTTCAAATAATCGGAAAACATACATTAAAAGATTCCGTTGAAATGAGAACCTCCTTTTTTAAAATTCGGTAAAAATAGGCGATCACATTGTCGATTTTATGCCGTATTTACTTAAAATAATAATAAACAACAGATAAATGGTTAATGTTTTGCTCGACGTCGTCGGGTGCGCGTCCTTGGCTACTCTGCGCCTGCGCACATTCCCCGTCGACGAGATTCCGGCTCTTCTCGGACGTTGTACTGATCGAAAATGAGTCTTATTGCCTTCCAATAAAGTTAAATTTAGTTTAAGTTATTTATAATATTTTAGATTTCCTCGCACCTTAAAATACGGTCTAGGATTGCTTGACGGTACGTTTTGATATGTATCATACTAACTTCTTATACATTTATGTGAATATGCTGCAATTGTCAAATAGAACATTGTATATATGAACTCATGAGTCATAAACAATCTATGTAAGTAAGTATTATTGGTAAAAAAAATAAAAAAATGCGTTAGATAGTTCCTTAGAGCAAGCAATCTTGCTGACTAATAACTGGGAGCTGTTTTTTTGTAAAAAAAAAACTGGTTACGTTTGAAGCCTTTTTACTTGATGTTGGGTGACATGTCTCAGTTTTGAGTACATAAAAATATTTTTTTTAATGCGTAATCTTTCACAGAAATCATTCTGGGTAAATGTATGTGTAACCTTATCATAATTACTCATTCTATTATGAGTATTCGATAATATATTAAAAGTTTTAGAAAAAAAAAAAACAAAATTTGATCCATTTTGAATAAATTTTTTAATAAAAAAATTTAATATTTTTTTTTTCTAAAACTTTTTGAAAGAAAAAGGAACTAAATAAATACACTGACATTAGTTAAACAATGTAAAATATACCGTTTATTGTTTTTATAAAAAATAAAAAAAATGATAATTCAATAACCAATTGCGTGATTTGTAATACAAGTAACGGAGTAGTTTTTATTTGTTATGAATTATTTGCGTTTCTCATGAACGGGAGAGAAAGCGCTTTGTTAAATATTCATATAATACCTACGAGAGTACGCTGAAGGCTGTTAGAAGTATATTATGCAATAAAACCTACATGAATTATGGATAATGCGGAAGGGTGATATTAAAATTTGTAGAATTTTATTTTAAAATGATTATAAATTGTATCATGAACAGTTATACATGCCTATGATTAAACAAGCTATAGTCGACATACTTGATTGGTTACTCAAGTCTGTGAATATAATCAAGTTTTCCAATTGAATAATAATAACTGGATTCCCAGTGCAGTCAGTCAACGCAGGGCAGCTTGTGGCGAGCTGGTGGTGAGTGGCGACACCACGTACCCTACCTCCAGGGGGACCATACACACATGCGCTTACACACACACATACACACAGTTACACACCCCCCGCCTCTGTCTTGCCTTAACTGGCCGGCCAGAGTGGAGTCGCAAGAGCACAACATACGCTCCAGGGTGGAAGTGTATTGCACGTAATGGCGTAATAACGGGGAAACCCGCTCTCGGGGGTAAGCCCCGTGATGGTGAAACCGGAGCCGCACCTCTCGACACCCTTAGCTGCTCACATTGTGTTGCGCCCTGGCCGCATTTTCGTGGCTAGTTAGGGTGCCCACAGGCAGTGTAGCCAACGAGCAGCGAGTCACCATCTACCAGGCTAAAATCGTTGTGAGAGATTTTTGGGTAGATGTCCGTATCTCACTCCATAACCCAGTTATCCGGTCCACTAACATCCCATCCATAAAGCCCAAACCAAGTAAATCCCTCCCTGGCAATAGTTCGGCAGCTGTGGAGGACTGTCCGTTAGTGCATCTCAATGGTACATTAAGGGATAGACCTCCATAGATGCAGCCATCTCACTTTTTAGATAAAAAGGTACTAAAAGGCCTCTTCATGTTGGCTTTGGCCCCATGAACGCCTCAAAGGACCGGGTCCCCTTGGACCCGTGGCTGAAAAGCGTACCAACATAATAATAATAATAATAATAATAATGATTTATTCCTCAAAACATGAATACAAACATGAATACAAAATCACTGTAGGTTTTAACAATTTTTAAAACTAGAATCAGTTGAAAATCTTTTCCCTATTTAGTTTATTTACTACACTTACATAGAGGGTAGGCATTGCTGTGTGGTATTGCGTAATTATGCAAAGTCACTAAGATAAGATAACAGTCTAGCAATGACTAAGTATACAATAAGAGAGCAAATACGTTCTTCCTACTACGTATAAAAGTAAGTATAAAAGTTTTAACTTACGCATTTACATTATTTCTAAGGTCAGAGTGTCATCCATGATTAAAATCGAAACACTGATCTACTCAATTAACAAATCATTAAACTTATGTTTTTTTAGCAAAAGAGATAGTTCAATTTGCCTACTTGGAATTAAAGCGATTATATAAAATAAAATAAAACTCTTCACTGTTAGTACTCATATCCACGAGTTAGAATTGGTCAAAACAATTGTTTCTACCCTCCGTACTAGTTTACACTGTATGACGGCAGGGCAGCATTCCTCGTCCGACGTAAACAACTTGTAGTATATGCAAACGTAACAGATGATAGAAAGTGATGATGATCCTTAACATTATAATTTTGTTATTATGAGCTAGTTCTTATTAAATAAGATGAAGATATAAATAAGAATGTTTTCTTTTTAGTGCCGTAATTTACCATAACTTACGAAATTATATTAATTTATTTTTATATATGTAAGTTATTAAAACACTATAATTAATATCCCTAAATGTCCATTACATTTTACACCTCTCCTAACAATGATAATAAGTACCACTACACGTATGTTTACGTGTAAGTATAATAATATGTATGTAAGTATGTATGTATGTATGTATGTAAGTATGTATGTATGTAAGTATGTACGTAAGTATGTATGTATGTATGTATGTATGTATGTATGTATGTATGTATGTATGTATGTATGTATGTATGTATGTATGTATGTGTGTATGTATACGTGTACGCACACGCGGACGCGCACGAGTACGTGTGTGTCTGACAGATTATATATAAGCCGCAATATCTTCCGCAAACAAGAAAAGCATGGACTATTGTAAGTTCAATTTCAAAATCAACGTCAGTGACGAACTAATCAGGAATAATGAGCAGGTTTTCGGCGTCATCGTAAGTTAACGTCTTAAGATATTTGTCTATTAGTTTCTTTAAGGTGAACAAGGTTTTATCAGCTATGTTTATTTCTTTACTTATTTTGTTATAGATATAGGCACCGCGCCAATAGAAGAATTTTTTATAAAATTTTGTTTTACCTAGGGGAATATCATAAACCAGATCTTTACGTCTTTTCTCTGTATGGCATCTGTTTGGGGGTATCCTATGTTGATTTATTATGAGAGACTTTAAGTAAAGTTTTCTAACACTAAGCACATCAGCATCCTTTTAAAGTTTGGTAGTAGGGTAGCGATAACTTTTATAGTATATTATTTTGAGTACCATTCTTTGTGCTCTTTCTATATTAATCATTAACGTTTTATTTGCGCCTCCCCAAGCAACAATGCCATATGACAGAATTGACTGACATAAACTAAAATAGACACTTTTTATTATGGAATTATTTCCTATATGCCTAAGTTTTTTGAATAAATATATAAGTTTTCGTATTCGTCCCGCTACGAGATTTATTTGTGTCTCCCATTTCAGATCATTATCTATCATAACACCCAGGTACTTAAGATTGGTTGTACGGGAAATTATAGAACAGTCACACGTACCAAGATTAGGATCAATACAAGAATGTGCTTTAAGACAAAAATCAAGATGTGGTTGTTGATTGTTTCTTATACTAAAAGTCATAAAATTTGTTTTACTTAGGTTGAGTGTAAGTAGGTTTAAATCGAGCCATTTTATTATTTCAGAGAACCCATCCTCAGCCATAGATTTTACCCCTTCCCATGTAAGTTCATGAAATAGAATGACGGTGTCATCTGCAAATGAGATGAATTGTATCAAGTTTTAAAAAAGACTTGATGCTAGGATAAAAATATACTTACGTTATGAGAAAATTTCGATCTTAACGTCGGTTTGTCCCATAGATTGAAACTATTAAATTGAAACATAACTTGGGAACTGAAAATTAATTAAATAGTAATGGTGTTGTTTTTTAATGTTTCATTTTAAATATTTTTTATAAAAGCAAAAGCCCTGCTGCTTCCTTTTTTTCTGTTTCTTTTTTTTATTTATTTTGATATACCCAGCGTCACTCTCACTGTAAATACGAATCTATCGACACCTCTCAAGCTTAAATCCATCGAGCCCTTCAGGCTGCAGAACGTGAGAAATAAATATACATACATACTCTCGAAAAACATAATCCTCCTTCTGGCGCAGTCGGAAAAAAAACAAAACACATCAATGACACATAATTAAATACTATTAAATAATAAATCGTTTATTAATTTATTATTTTATATATTAATAAGAAAATATTGAATATAACAGTGTTATGCGGCAAAACTGTCTATAAAACTCAGCTAAAACGAAATTTATATAATAGCAAAGTAAATTACAATGGAATTCTTCCAATTCATTAATTTGAAGTCACTCCGACGCGTTGAACTCTTTTGTTCGGCGCACGCGCACGCGGCAGACGCTCCCATACAAAAAACAGGTTAAGTGTGTGTTTGCCTAGCTTACTGCGGGTTCCGTTAAAGAACATTTTTGACATTATATTATATCATTATATTATATTATATATATATATATATATATATATATATATATGATATAATATTATATAATATAATATAATAATTATGCAGAAAAAGTGGTAATACTTATTTTGTTTTTCTAATTGAATTTTCACTTTACTTTTGTGGGAGCGACCCTATTGGTTGGGTATCGTTGAATAGGTCTTTCAAAAATATTATGGGCTTGTCAACACCATTTTTGTTTGATTTACAGATCCGTTTCTGAAATTGCTAAACGGCTTTATCTGCTAAACGGTTACATATGGACACGTGAGAAATTTCACAGCTATAGTTTATATAACGAAATTTAATGGAAAACTATCAGAGCCAAGTAGGGTTTACAAATTAAAAAGTTACAGGCGATCAACTTGCAGGCATGAACTCAAAGTTGGCGTTGGCGTTGAACTCTACACTGCGCGTGGCCCGACACGCACTTGGCCAATTATCACCTAAGGTTTTATTCGTAAATTTTTAAGTGTACATAACACCAATCAAATAAATAAATAAAATAAAGACGATATTTATTAACCATCAAAGTCGTAGTTACGACTGAATGGCGTATAGATAGACATAGAGCGAGTAAGCGAGAAACTATACGACAAAAAAATAGAAGTTTAAAAATTTTACATACGGAATCCTAAAATAAGTGTCAGAGTTCAAAGTAACGATGGTTATTCATTGTTGCAAAACACCAGTCATTCTAATGAATGACTGTTTTCACTCGCATACTAGTGTAGCAAACGACTTTCGCTGAGTTTATGCGCTTTCGTACTATAAAACTTCGGATTAGTGAGTATAAAACTTGATTTAATACAGATTTGCACAAAATGCCGTTTTTGTGATTCAAGATTTACATTTTGCGGGAAACCTCTTCTTATGGAATATGTTTTCCCATGCTGGTATGTGAGAAAATAAAAAAATTATGAAGTACCAGCATCTCTTCCCTTCTAATCGAGGGAATTGGCGAAAATGCTATTCATGTTAAGGGGATACATGGACTTTTCGGGGTCCAGTTCTGCCCCCCATTTTGAAATTAATTATTTCGAAGAAAATCATTTAAAATTGTGTCTAGAGCAAGCTCGAGATAAACCTTAAAACTATTCAACTAACTACTGTTTATAGTTTAAAGGGAGAACGTGAAGTTTTTTTCCGCACATAAGCCAAAAACTACTACTTTCGGCTTATGTGCGTAGAAAAGCTTCACGTTCTCACTTTAAACTGTAAACTGTTCATGAAATAGTGTAAAGCGTTACCTAGCGCTTGGTCATGACAAAATTTTGAATGAAATCGCTGTTTCATTTCAAATGATTTATTTTAATTGGGGGCATCACTGGACCCCGAAAAAATCATGTATCTCCTTATTAGAAGATGACGCTAGGAACCCAGTTGCAGTTGTCCATGGGCAGCGGTGTTCACTTACCATCAGGTGACCCGCTTGTTCGTTTGCTGCCCTATGACATAAAAACATCCATTAGTATTTTGATTTCTTTTTCACTTCTCGTTCACCATTTTTCTAAAAGTGGCTTTTGGGGCTTGAACCATGGTCTTTGACTGCTTGGAGCAACGCCCAAAATGTATATATGTATATTTCTCAACTCAGTAGTGGTCTAAACAAGTCGGATACTTACGACAATAGACGGAATAACTAATAGCTCTGATGTTCATATTTCTAATGCTTTGGCCGCACTTGTGCCTATCGTCCCGAGCAATTTGTGGCGAATCTTCGTACGTTTTGTATACTAAAAAGTTATCGCGATAAAGCGCTGGTCACACTAGTGGCTTCGTTATTTTTCACGAACTATCTGGCAATAATCCAAGATGGCGTCATCTACGTGTTTTAAATATGGACGACGACTTTCTTTTCTTTAACATGTGTGCTAACAATTACATAATGCATTTATTGAAACCTAAAAAGAAACCTAGAAAGAAAAAGCTCAAAATTTTTACGCATTAACAACCGTGGCACCGTCGCACAGCACGCGTCCGAAGTTAAAAACAAACGTCAAAATGAACAACGCAAGTGTGACCATGCAGAGCGAATTGTTAGCGTGCATAAATCCTTTGATGTATCGCCACCCGCGCGATAACTAACACGAAGTCCGAATATTCGGGACGATACCCGATAACGGCCGATCACATTTGCGTGTATCGTGTAATAGCACGAAGCTTCGTGACGATAGGCGCAGGTCCGGCCCAAGCATAACAGTTTTGTTCAAGGCAATTTAAAGTTTATTACGCAAAAAGCGTAGAATAAGCGATTCAGAGTTGCAAAATATAAATTATATATATGTTCTTTTTTTGGAATCACGGGTCTTTTCACCTCAACTATTTGGGAGGCTTGCGTGGGGATACAGATCCAACACTTAGAGGCCCTTGGAGAAGTTGATGTAATGTGGCGCTCCCGCCAAAACACATTCCTGGATTTACTTAGTGCACCCTTGAACTTCCGGCTGGAGAAAGATCTATTGCAAGAAAAAGGGAAAGGTCTATGGGTTATGGAACGAGATTGGGATGGACTGATGCTGGGGTATTGCAATAGGAACGTGTTTATTACTAATTTTAAAATTTTCTTTTTATTTCATTTGTTAGATTTTAGTTAAATTATGTATTTTTTATTATTAATAAATCTGTATGATGTTTGTGTAATAAAAAAATCATTTCTTTCTTGAGCATACTTTATGCCAAATTATAAATTCAATAACCTTGAAAATAGTCACTTTACCAAAGTTAGCAGAGAATATTTCCAACAAAAACATGACTAAGCCTTGAGTATCCTTAAAAAGGATAAAAGCTCTCGGCAGCGCACCCGACCTACACAGCCTTCGACTTTGAGTTATTTATATACCTACTTTACACAAAGGAGGATACAGAACGTATGATATCATTGTACTCATATTTATAGGGTTCTTGAACTAATGAAACTTTTGCCGAGTCATGAGGAGTATTTTTACTTGTGAACACATTTGGGGTAGACAAAAATATTTAAATGTTTGTGTGACATATTATTCAATCGTAATATTTTCCAAAGTAAATAAATTGAACCATATATTATTAAACAATTCAAATAATGTTTTTTCTAATTATTTAACAACCCATAAAATAGAACTTCTTTGTTTGACTTGGATAATACAAAAATAAAATAAATAATTATCAAAAAAAATGTTTTTGAATAAAATAACAAATCTTGCCCAGTATTTGTTGTATGCGAGCCCCACTGAAATATTTACTTTATTCTTTTAGTATCTGTTGTTATAGCGGCAACAGAAATACATCTTTTAGTGAAAATTTCAACTGTCTAGCTATCACGGTTCATGAGATACAGCCTGGTGAAAGACAGACGGACGGATGAATGGACAGACAGTAGTCTTAGTAATAGGGACTCGTTTTTACCCTTTGGGTACGTAACCCTAAAAATGATTGAATGACTTAGACATGATGCAAATTATAAATAAAGAAGAGCGGAGCCTCCTGGCACAGGCATCTTTGATAGCTTAAAAGGAGACTCCAACACCTAGTTATATAAGATCATTACTGTTAACGTAAATAAAACATTTTTGATTATTTATTCATTATTACATTGCATGTAAAATCTAATAGGTATTCTTGTGAGATCTCAGCAGCCTTTGACCTAGAGAGTGAATCGAGATTGCAGCCCGAGAGGCTGGAACTTGTTTGACTCGCAGGCTTGTCTGACCTTTCTGTCCCAAGGCACTTCTTTCTATTTATTGTTACTTCGAGTGCATTTATGTAAGACTATGATGAATTAAGAATGACTTGTTGAAAACGGTCTACGATCCGACAAGCGGAGATTATGTTTTTTCTTTTACTCCCGATAAAAAGAGAGATGTTATAAATCTGAGATACTAATGTCTTTTGTCTATCTGTGGTATCGTAAACTCTCGAACAGATGAACTTAGCTCTAATCCTAGCTATAATTCTTAGCTATGTTTGATGAAAATCGGTTAAGGCGTTTAAAAAATATTGGGGGTTAACGCTTGAAAGTCGGGGTTTTTTATTTTCTTGGCAAATAATAGAGGGCGCTACGGATATCAATTGGAATTTGTAGTTATGTTACTCATCACTAGATGGCTTGCGAAAGTCGGGATTTTTTTTTATTTGTCTTGGAAATAAACTTGTATTTATAGAACTTATACAAAAAATTTCTACAACATTAACGACCATGTGTCGGCTTACCGGTCTAAACTCATATGGTTACCTATTACCCATCTCAGAGATCTTCGTTCTTCCAACAATCTTCTTCTCGATGTGCCTCGCTGCCGGAGTGGGTTTTTCGATCAATCATTCACCAAGCAAGCCGTGATGCTTTGGAATGCCCTTCCCTTTGACATCCTTAAAGCCCCTAGTCGACAAGCGTTTAAGAGTGCTGTGCGCGCTCATTATCCTCACCAATTGTCATAGAGTATTATAAATATTTATGTTGTCTATGTAGGATTTATGCAAAATTTGTATATTTTTTACATGTATGTTTATGAATATAGAGTGGCATGGTGCAAAGATCGCTGGCTGTTTTTCCTTTTTGAATAGCAAATAATACTGAGTATCAAAGATAAAAAGGATGTAGTAAGAAAAGTTTAGGAAATAGACAGTGCGGTCAAGTCAATTAGAAATACTTATGTATGTGCTTTTTAACTTAAGAGCGGCCTTCTCGTCTTACTTTTCATACAAACGCTCGTTCGTGATTATGGCGTTGTAATGTAACTGATCTTTCTTGAAAACTTTTGAAATAGCAGGTGTCTTATGCGCTAATATTCATTCAATTTATGATTAGTAATAATACTAATTTCGCTCAATAGAATGCAAACCGAGCCTTCAGGCGCTATCCCTCTCTTTTTGCTTTGTATCTTTTTCTAGCATTGCGCTGGATGAAACAACAAGCATTTCAAACTGTTGACGATAGAGCTGCCGGAAAGACCACCTTAAGATGGCTTGTCAAAAAGGCGCTAAATCTTTAACTTTAATTTCGCAATGATCGCACGTATAAGTGGTGTCGCTCGATAGTCTGCTATCGATAGACTATCGGTATTTTAAATAAAACTTAACTATTGATAGTCAATCGATAGGAACTATCCTGACGACAAACAAACTATTGAAAGTATCTATAGTATTGCTTTTCAAAATACATAAACAATCGATACTTTCTAAAGTATAGATAGTTTGTCCGTAATCAGGATCCGTAGTATTCAAGATTATCAATATTATTTCTCTAAAAAAGCTATCGATTCTATCGATATGCCTATCGATTGTAAGGCTATCGATTTTTAGGCAACACTAGCACCTTAATCATATAGCTCCTTAGTATACACTAATACCTAAAGCCTTAAATCGCGATCTCGCATAACTTAGTATTCATAAACCGCACCACACGCTTGCCTTGCTAATTTCATAATATCGAATTATAAAATGGTCGAAAGTGATCACGTTACTAAACTTCTTTCTGGGTTACTGTACCGCCATTTTGAAACGCAATTCGTCAAATTATGTCTTCTCAAAGATTTATCATTTTCATCATGTGATTTTGATTGTATTTTTGCAATTATGTAATTATTAAAGTATTATGTAGTTTATTTAAGTGATGAGAAAATTGAGTATTTTTATGTAATAAACAATTAAATAAAGTATGTTATAATAGATAACATTGCATAAAGATGAATATTATTGTAAATCACGCATACAAAAGACATCAACGCGCTCCTTACTTATAAAATTGGATGCTTTTATATATACTCGTACAGGGTGTTTTTTAAATCACTGTCATTTTTTCTACTGGTGAAAGTACTCATGAATATGAGCAATATTTTGTATGGGACCAACTCAATCCAACCGAAAAAAAAAATCAGCTGTACCATACATTTTACAATACTTAGAATCGCAAAATGGATATATATACGTACTTGTTATAAAATATAGTATCGTTGAGTTAGTATTCCATAACACAAGTCTCAAACTTACTTTGGGTCTAGATCAATCTGTGTAATTTTTCCGTATATATTTATGTATTTATAAATCAGCATCTAAAATTCGTGAATTTGTTTGAGCATCCTGCAAATACTTCTTACGTAGTTTTTCATGCTCATGTGGAAGTAAACAAATATTGTTAGTTAAAATAGCAAATACATATATAGATAGACATCCAAGACCCAGCTCAATCTGAAAAAGATCATTTTCTGTCTTGACCTGACCGGGGATCGAACCTAAGACCTCCGGTGTGACTGCCTGACATGATGACCACTAGGCCACAGAGGTCGGCAAATACTATCATCTCAGTAGAAGGGTGTCGGACAAGGGCGCGGCTGTGCGACAATGTCACCGTCTGAGCGGCGCGGGTCTGGACGCGTTTCGTGCGTCGGCTATTTTTTGTAAACAAGAAAGTTAGTCGCGATTCGTGCGTCGTTGATTTATGCCCGTTTTCACCAACAGCCCCTAAAATTTAAGTGTCTCTTAAGCCAATATAAGGGGCACTTATCGCGAGTTTTGTTTTCACCAACGTTTAAGAGACACCTAAAGCATTAGGGGTCCCTTATAATTTAGGGGATGAATTGACGACCCCGTAACGTTTAAGTGACGCATAGTTTTAGGTTATTTTGAGAATCGCCAGTGCACCAAACAATAAATATTCCTACTGAATAAGATAAAAATGGATAGTAACAACGATGTATTTTAAGATATGGAATTATTAAGTGACCGAAATTTGTTTAGACGACCTCGTATTTATCGGGAAAGATCGAAGGATTTTGAAAAATATGATGACAAAGACTTTTTCATAAGATACAGGTTATCCAAGAGTGTTATATTTATACTGAAAAAGATTGAACATTTATTAGAATTCCACGATGACAGGTAAGTACAGTGCCTTCAACTAGCTAGCTACTTGCTAAATTTTGTATAATTACTTTCATAACTTTGTAAACTATTTACTTGTATCTTATTTAAGGAAATAAATCTGTGGCGCCGATTAACCAATTACTGTGTGCCCTTAGATTTTATGCAACAGGCAATCAATAATTAAATTTAAACAAATAGATTTAGTGACTGGTAAGACATGACGTCATATTAAACTAATATTAAGTAATTTTATAACAACTTGTTAGGCATCCAATTATTATCATAATATATTGATTCACACTTTCTATATTTGCTTTACAATTTAAAAATTAAATGACCTTTTATTTTAATATGCCCTGTCTGAATACTTAGTAAATCTATTTGTTTAAATCAACGAACATTACAAAAAATAGCGAACGCACGAAACGCGTCCAGACCGCAGCGCGGGCGCACCCTCCGACACGACCGGAATGTGGAGCGGTGCGACACCTACCTTGATAGCACACTTATAAACACTTGACATTAAACTGGACTATTATGAATATTGCATACGATTAACACGCGTGGTGTAGTTAGAAACGGCAGGTTTCGCTTATTCAAACTCGCGAAACTATCGGGTCGCTGCTCCTAACACTCACCCTGATTTATGATTGGAATCTGGGGCACGGCAGTGCCTCCGCCAAGTCGAGTAATAATTAGGCACCGCACGGCCGTACCATCCTTTTCTCGAAGCAGTTCAGGCCATTTTCGACTCCCCTATAACTTCTTTGCAGAAAAAACTAGAAGCCTGAGTCATCTTATCGACCGTACTGACCATATCAATTTTAAGAATCTTTATGTTTCAAATAAATAAATTGACTTGGCAATCGCACTATATAATATAATTTAATATATGTAATACGTACTACTGTGAGATACTTTGTGATTTCATGCGATGACTAAGTTATTTTATTTATTTAAAACATAAAAGATTTTTAATACAGATATGGTTACTATAAGAGGTTGCTAAGTTAGCTAATTACGTAATAACTTAGGACAGAGGGTCCCTTAAGTAGAGACTGAATAAATCAACTGACTTGGTATTACATGGATCTCAAACTTTTTACGGCTGAAGACCAGAGTTGTGAGACTTGGTTTTTTTACAAGTTTTTTTTTGATCTTATTGTCCTTTCCGTCTAAACTACGTAAGTAAATCATACCGTATACAATATATATAATGAATTTATGTAACACAGCATTAAAATTTAAGAATTAAAGTAGACTCAATTTAGGTGGTAATTTTAATCGGAAACATATAGTTCTAAAATTAAATTTCATGACTGATTGGCTCAGGTGACAGTCGACCTTGATTAAAAAAATCACAGAATACTAAAATAAAGAATCGTCCTTTTATTTAAAGACCTCTTGATTTCAAAGTTGGACTAATGTAGCATGTAAAACAAAGGTATAAAGAATGCTCTCAGTACCATGTTTTTAACACTTCCTTACTTTAAAATTAAAATATTTTATGTATGATCAAAGAAATACCAGTCAGTAATTATTGAAGAAAAAGTAAAAACAAACAAAACTGGTTGAAATATGCGCTTATCTTCCTTGTACGCTTTATAAAAGAGGTTTTAAAGGTTGAAAAACAATGTTTTATATTGCAGAGAAATATGGAAAGACAGGTGTGTATGTGTGTCACTACCAATATAAATTTGTTTTTAATAAAGTAGGGATTAAACATTGAGTGGTCTGGAAAAATACTAGTGTATCCAGAGAAAAATGTACATGAAAAAGTTTTATTCTTTATTTTGTTTATAAATAATAAGTTATTTATGTGTTTAATAATAGTTACAGAAGATTCAGGTTATTTTATTTGGATCAGTACCTACCTACATTCTTTGAATATCGCATAAATCTACTCGATTTTTCTTTGCTCTTATTTCTTTTTTAGTTTGCTTATTCATGGTTGTTTTATTTATTTGTACTCCTACCCTCTTATTCATAAAAATAAACAACCGTTTGCTAAACCTTTTTTAGTTAAAACATCTTTTGTCCCTTTCCCTCTTTTCAATATTTGACATAGTAAGAACGAGAAAACACATTTTAACTAAAAGAGGTTTAACAAAGGTTTGTAAACTTTTATGAATATGGGGTTTAAAGTTTTAATAATAGCGTTTTAATGAATAATAATTTAAATCGGCAATATTAATATTCTAAAATACTCATATCTTCTTAAATATTTTTATTTTCATGAAATATTTTGTGCATTATCAGGAAATATAAAGAACATTATATTTATTATAATTTCAGAGTTTTAGACATTTTGTTGTATAATTAAAATTAATTTCCGACATCATTATTTTAATACAAATTTTATACTAAGTTAACGAGTCTTGGATACTTGTACTTCCACCAGTTTTCTAGTACTTCCTCTAATTACCACCGCAACCGGATCAATCGCCATTACGACTGTCTGTCCGTCCGTTTACGTAATAAGTATTTCTGCTTAACGTTTAGGGATGTTACTATCATTTGTGGCAATCATCGGTCGATTAAACTGTTCCTTCCCTTGTTTAACTAATTTGAAAAAAATAGTGGTTTAAAATATCTACTTAGTGAAGGAAGTATTAGGTATTTGCAATTATCTACAATCAACCGTTTTATAAATGCCAGGCTCTTTAAGAAAAAAATGTACAAATGACTTGTTGACAAAATCTTTTATAGCCTCAGATAATTCTTGAACTACTTATATTTGCATGCTATTACTACTAGCAAAAGATGTTTCTTCTTTAATATTTATTGTAAGATCTATATTACCAAGTTTTTAGCAAATAAAGATATGATTATAATTATGATTATGATTAATAGTAAATAATTCCTAAATATAAGAAAAGTAGTAAAACTAAGAAACTAGCGGTTTCCCGCGGCGTTGTCCACTCGCGTGGTCAAAGGTGATAACCCTGAGTCCTGCGTGGCAAGCATGGTTAGGGTGACAATTTTTTATCCTTGTGATTTGTCGCATTTCGCGTACTTTACCGAAACAAACATAGACAAAATTGAGCGACAAAATAACTTTCATTCATAAAACGTATTTTATCTCATGCCTAACTCTCGTGGAAGCATGATTTTGACAGGTCAAAGTAGACATTTCGACGGTTGGCAACGTGAAATCGTGTAAATTTGTCGTCAATTTGCTAGACCCACATAAGTCTCAATCAGCGCCATCTTTTGATGAATTCAACAACCACTTTGGCGGCGGTGACCGGTGAGTCTCGGCGGCTATTCTATTCTTTATGTTGGCTGTACGACATGAGTTGAAATGTTACGTTGCACATTTACTTTAATAACTTTTCATTTTAATACATTTTTAATACTCGTTGGTTGCAATATTATTCCTAGGAATTATTACGTATACTTATACAATTCTTTTATCTAACGTGATTGTTTCACAAAACACATGTTTAAATATAACATTTTTATATTTTCTTAGCAAACATTAGATACATTGTTTAAAAACAGCCTGCGTGTGACGACTCATTTTACTACGTGTCCATTCATAAATTTTATCTAGCTATGTATATTTTTACAGAGGGATGATATGTAAAGACCTCTCAGATAAAACACCATACTAAAGCCGCTGAAAAAATTAAATGAGAGAAAAAAAAAATATTTTTAGCTAAACAATAATAAATATACCTAATAGATAACAAAACTTTATTAACTATTGTTTTTGTGACGCATTGCACTGTGTACTGGTGTCAGGTAACCGTCAGTGATGTCTCCGGAACACGACACCCGGCCGGATTCCTTGAAGGTCGCCAGCTGAGCAGTTGGAACTCACACCACGAACTATTTAAAATTTACGCTGAGACGCGATTCCAACTTCACGACCCTCAGGGTCAAATAAGTCTTTATCTTCACTCTTATGTATTGAATGTATTCCACAAACTCCTCGATCTTAGTTGATTAATAAAGTATTCTGTGTTAATCCAGATAATAAGATGTCTACAAATACAATTAATGGTTACTTGGTTAGAAATACTAAAAGAATGTCCCAATTTCAACCAATACGGTATTTTATGCAATTATTTTTATTATTCATATCATTCATCATCATCATGTCGAATGGCGGCCACGTACCGGCAAGCGCAGCGTAGGACACCCACCGGCTAGATGGTCGGATGACCAGAGCAAGGTTGCAGGGAGGCGCTGGATGCAGGCCGCTTCCGATCGGTCGTTTTGGAAATCTTTGGGGGAGGCCTATGTCCAGCAGATGACTTCCTGTGCCTAATATGATGATGATGATGATAATGATTCATATCATTAAGTAATGTTTTTTTTTTATCTGCTCAAAAATAATTAAAGATATATCCACGCTCTCACTTTTCCTCAAAGCAATATTTCAGAGGAATCATGAATTAACCAATTTAGATTAAATTTATAGTAGGTATTTCACATTTTCTTTTTATCTTGGTAATTGAAATAAAAAACAATTCTTGCTGTTTTCACAAAAAATTCTTTTTAGTAGTATTTTATGTCTTATATAAAATATTAACCAAAAATATAGACAGTAAAATAGCCTATTTAAACTAATAAACAATAAACCAGAAACAGAGCATGTCAGTTTACTTTAATCTATTTTTAACTCAATGCTTCCCATACTACAAACTAGGTAAGCGAAAGGATGGCTGCTAGACTGGAGTAACTGGTTGACGAGGAAGGGAGGGCCTCAGTTCAATAGTCGCAGTCACTATTTATAAACTTATAGAAACTTACCTATCCTAGGATATCCTAGGAACCAATGCTGATTAAATAATACTAAACAAATGCTTTAGATGAATTAATATTAAATACTAGCTTTTGCCCGCGGCTTCGCTCGCGAAGGGGTGTAATTTATCAAAATCCTTTCTTAGGGCGTGCCTACGTAGCTTTATGCATGCAAAGTCTCAGCCCGATCGGTTTTAAATTGAAAAAGTTTCATACAAACTTTCATCCCCTATTTTATCCCCCTGGGGTAGAATTGATCAAAATTCTTTCTTAGCGGATGCCTACGTCATAACATCTACCTGCATGCCAAATTTCAGCCCGATACGTCCAGTGGTTTGGGCTGTGCGTTGATAGATCACTATGTCAGTCAGTCAGTCACCTTTGAGTTATATATATTTAGATTGACAAAGTTTCATACAAACTTTCATCCCCTATTTTATCCCCTTGGGGTAGAATTGATCAAAATCCTTTCTTAGCGGATGCCTACGTCATAACATCTACCTGCATTTCAAATTTTAGCCCGATACGTCCAGTGGTTTGGGCTGTGCGTTGATAGATCACTATGTCAGTCAGTCAGTCACCTTTGAGTTATATATATTTAGAAGATAGAAAATATAAAGGTAGCACTGAGAGACCTATTTTCAGCAGTGGAATATTGAAGGATGACAATGATAATCGAGCATGTTATGTCTCAGCAAGTGATGTCATAAAAATAAATCTGCCGGGGATTAATCACAGTATACATTTGATCGATGTTGAACATTTGTATTTTGAATTTATGAGAGAACGCATGCAAAACGAAATTTGAATCTCTTGTGCAATGAGAGAGTAAGAGGAAAAGGAAGAGTGTGGTATACTTACCCAAATAATAAATTGAGTTTGAGTGTCTCAGCACTCTATGCCGAATTTTAGCCGCTAAACTTCAGCCGCTAAACTTCGGCATACTCTGCTGTGATACTAAGGTTGTAAATTGGTATGCCTACCAGCTAGAGATCGCCAACGTCAGAGTTATTGGTTAATTTTCATAGCTTTACGAGAATAATATAGAAGTTCTATAATAATAACCGTAAAATTTTAAACTCTCTAAACTCTTACTTTATGACAGCGAGGTAATAATTTATTATAATCATAACATAAATAAACTGAAGGCACTGTCATATTTGTCTAACTATGTACTTAGTTTTAACAGTAGATAGTTAAATAATGCAATTCGTTTTGATGGCGTTTTCAATACTGTAAAACATTTGGCTCTAAAAAACTTTATAAACATACTGAGACACAGGCATGTGTTTAAAGTCTGATATCAAAATACCTTACCACATAGACCTAGGTCCCTTATCTCTTCATCTGTTGCAAATAATCAAACAATAGATAAACAATTGACCTGGGAGGAATTCCTCCCAGTGACAGGTAAGGGGTTATCTAAATTTTGTTTCAAATACCGACATAAGTAATTATTAACATGAAACTTAATAAAACAAAAGTGTTATGGTTACTCTCTAATCCATGATACATAGTCCACAGAACTTGCAACTCTATGATTAATTATTAGTTTTATTTGTTTGGGTGTACCATTGAAGTGACCCGATACGGGGGTTACTCCATAAAATAATCCGTCAGTCGTACGATAGTGACGTCTTATTTCTGTCAAACCAAATAAGACTTTATCATCATACTTTAGTGCTTACTAATACTGTTGCTTTACACTGAAACGCAGATACGCAGTAATGTCTATCTTGCGTACCGCTTTTGGAATAACTCCCCTGAAGTGACAAAATTTGAAAGTTATATCACCGATGTGAAGAGAAGAATTACTATTTGTTATCCTTTGTAACCTAGTTTTTGTACCCCAAGAAATTCAAGCTCTTAGTGAAATAGCTACTTAAGTTATTTGTCAATACTCTTAAGTATTAGTTTAGGACCTAAATTATCCAGCCTTCAGTTTAACCTTCTGAAACCTAGACAATAGCCACATTTCCTCTCGTATGGGAATCCAAATAAACCTACAAAATAAATGACCAGGCGCCGTAATACTCAATCTATGTAATTACGTGACTTTTCATTGAGACGAGGTTACGTCTGTGTAATTGGGTAATTTGATTTGGATATTGCTATTTTATTTTACAGAGTTTAGTTAAAGTACAAGCAATATTTAAGTACATTGCTGACACTATTATTATGCTTATCCCTATGGTTGACCGGGAAAGTATATTGTGGAACGATACAGTTTTAAATAAATTATTAACATATAAAATAAATATAACAAATAAATTATTTAGAACTATGAGATTTTAAAGCGATCAAGGGGTTGCCGAGATATTTCGTCGTAAAGGGGTCGCAAGTTAACAGTTTTAAGTGAATTACTATTTACAAAAAAATTAACTTACGATGAATGAAAATAAACAAATAATTAAATTGGCAATAAAGATTTTGGGTGATGGCCTAAATTATAATTTCGGCAAAGTTTGATAAAAAAGTTCGAGTCTAAAGAATTCATTACTTTTTAAACCACAGTAGGAAGTAGGTTTGCTATTATTTTTATAACTGCACGTTACATAAAACAGTCTAGACCATATTTACTTTTGTTTTGTCCATTTGGCCTATGTTATTACTATTATTAGGCGATTTATGTCCAACCGCAAGCAACCCACTGGGGCATGAAGATATTTACTTATGTAATAAACAATGCCTGACCGCCATTTTCACGTTAACAACTGTAAAATTAAACTCACCACGGGGGGCTAAGACTTTTTATACATAATAGTTGTTCGTTTGTTACAACTAAGCGTAGTGCTCATTGATGGAAAGAGACTTGAATAGTCATTCATAAGAATTGTAATTACGTTAAAGCGCGTTTAATTTCGTTGCGAGATAAACTTTTTATGTCTTATTTAGCATGGAATTTTTATAATTCGGCCGCTATTCAAGGCTTTCTGTCAGAATTACAATACAATACAATACTCTTTATTGCACGAAATAAATAAATACAGGACATAATTATCTTTAAAACTAGAAAATGCGCAAAAGGAAGAACGTGAACATTGTTGACGCCTGCCGAAAGGCTGTTTTTAACGAACTTTCAAAAAGAAAGAGGTTATCAATTCGACGTGATCTTTTTTATGTATGTTCACCGATTATTCGAAGACGTCTGGACCGATTTGAAAAAATCTTGTTTTGTTTGAAAGGGTATACTTGTCAAGTAGTCTCATATTTTTTTTATCTAAATTTGTTGTGTAGTTCCGGGGATAGGTCGGTTTTTAGTTTTAAAAAATTACAAAGTGTACGGAGTCATAAAAATAAAAATTCATCACTGCATGTGTTTAGCTCATTACATTTTTATATCTTTGGCGGCATGAAGGTTTTAATAAAAATGACACGGAACCATCTGATCAAATATAACCTTAAACACTTATCAGTCAAGCCAGAGGTCATAAAAGCATCTTACCATGAAGTCTTTCACAACACTCGCATTGTTTCCTAACCCAAAATAATAGGTGGCATTAGATTTGGTCAGGGTTTATCCCATGCTCGGAGATCACATAATTGTCCATTGTGTATGGATATATTTTATATTAAAGTTTGCATGTGAACGGAAATACGGAGGTTGCCCTGATGGCCCTTGTGACTTTTCTTTGCATAATAATCTTTGAATAGACTCCGGACTGGTGTCGGGAGATGTCAGGAAAACCGGGTTAGGTGGCGGTGTAAAAATGACAAGTGCGACTGCGGTGCTGTCCAGTCAATGACACATCTACTGTCCTGTTCCATATGTCTTACATCCTGCACAATGCAGGACCTCAATGAGGTAAATGATCGGGCAGTTGCCGTAGCCAAGCACTGGTCAAATTTGTTATGAAAATATTTTGATTTTGTATAGCCATTCGACTCGAAAGAAGAAGAGCCCGCTAGAATATTGATTGTGTAATCTTATATTAGTTGAGACTTCTGAGTCGAACTGAGACTTTTGTCTTTTAACTGAGGCATTCATAATCCAAACGATAGTACAATACACAGATTTAAAAAGAGCACTAATTTTTAACCGATTTCCAAAGAAGAGGAGTTTATTAATTCATCGCGTTTTTCTTTTTAAGTATGTTCACACCGATTATTCAAAGACGCTTGAATCGATTAGGAGAATTTTTTTTCTTGAAAGTGTATATTATTTTGCCAGTTGGTCTTGAAGAAATTTCATCAAAATTGGTAGTGTAATTCGGGGGTGAAGTCGGTTTTTTGTTTTTAAAAAGTATTGTCTTATTAAGGAAAAGTGTGGTGTTCAATTGGTAATCTATTCGCCATGACTAATGTGGAATGCAATTATTTTATACACATGATAGTTAACACCTTGACTGCCATTGAATCAATTTGTTTTTAATCGTTTGTCGGACACATTTTCCATGTTTTTTTGTATTGGAACAATAAAAAGATTTTCATTAATTAATTCAGTTCATGTGACCGCCGAGTCGAGGCGTTAAAAAAATAATACTTTAATCTTCGATAAGAAATATGTATGTTGTATTATTATTAACTCGCATATTCATTAAAAATCTGCATATATATGAGTGATTGGTTACTTATATTTTGCTTATTTCCTAGTGACCTTAAGCTATATTGTGAGTTGGATTTGTAATACTTTGCCCTGTTACACTGTTGATAAAAAGTATCATATCTTCTTTTTCTTCAGCCTTTGTTGGGTATAGGCCTCTTCATAGAGTTTCCATTCGACCCGGTCTTCTGCAGTCCCGATCCAGGTTTTGCCCAATATTAATAGATGTCATCGGCCAAGCGCATAGGTGGCCTCGCAACATTTCTCCGGCAAGGTCGTGGTCTGCATTCTGTAATTATCATGTCACTAAGAAATACTCTCTAGTCTCCAATAGTGCTAACGCACTATCAGATTATTTTAAATAGTTTAGATGCAATAACTTCAGGGGACGGCGCCCATTGCGGTTTGGCTCGAACGCGTATTGCACTTGCGGTCAGCAAATTGGGTGCTGCAAGGCGTGTTTTACAAGCATCAGTTTAATGACAGCAATATAACTATCATTATCAAGATATAGTTACATTTGATGCGCAATAATTGCCTTCTTTTTAGGAAATTAAATGAAAATACTTGTTTCTCTTAAGTTGTTTTTTTTTTTATACGGATCAATCATACAGATTGAGCTAGCCCCAAGGTAAGTTCGAGACTTGTGTTGTGGGTTACTAACTCGATAACGATACTATATTTTATAACAAATACATATATGTAGGATGAAAGAGTTATGCATGGAAAGGAACGTACGGTTTGTAAGAGAAGGATAGACGATACAAGTAAGACGGTGTGAAAGAGAAAAGAATAGACGCGCGGAAAGTTTGAATTTGGAAGGATGTGTGGAAAAAAATAGTATAAGTTCTCAAAAAGATGGAGATTACGAAAAGACGAAATAAGGTGAAGACGTGGTTTTTAAAGTTAAAGATTAATAAGATGAAAGATGGATTTTGTAAAGTATTAAAGTTCAAGTCGAAATATAGCAGTTGTTATATTCTCAAACACAAGTATTTCTTTCTGTGGATCTTTCTCAGCCCCAATCCCACATATATATAAGAATACTAGACCCAGATCAATCTGAAAAAGATCATTTTTTATCTTGACCTGACCAGGGATCGATCCCAGGACCTCCAGTAACAGCGTGGTGACCACTAAGCCACAGAGGTCGTCAGGGGTCGTCGTTTATCTTTGACTTTCCGGTATTTTTTAAGTGAGTGTGTAAAAGAAGAAGAATATGTCATAATTATGTCTTTTGTGTCTATTTCACTTATAATAGTCATTATTAATTTGTTCCTCTGGTTTTAGCTTCAATTTTTTTTATTATTGACTTGTTTATATTTTAGAACTTTTACTTTTTAGTGGTTTTAAGTAATTATTTATTGTAACCAATAGGGGTGTGAACTAAGTAAAAATTATTTAATTTTACTTCAACTCTATTATCCAAAAATAAAGGACTATTTTTATTCGTTTAGCAACGTAGTAAAAATTCATAAAGATACATCGATTCGAAGTTTTGGAGTGGGTTTCATTTACGTCATCTTTGGTTAAGACGAAGTAGTAGCTAAAGTGGCGCCCTCATTTGAAATAAATTGTTTAAAACTAAATATGGTGATAATTAAAAATTTGATTTATATGAATGTCTAGAAAGACCTTTAAACTATTTTATGAATAACCTTTGAAAGTAATATTGGTAGTCCGTCTAGTTTTAAAACTGTTTTTCGCCAAAAGTGGCCACTTTTGGCGAAAAACAGTTTTAAAACTAGACGGACTGTTAGTAATAATTTCAAAGGTTATTCATAAAATAGTTTAAAGGTCATGCTAGACATTCATACAAATCAAAGTTTTAATTATCACCATATTTAGTTTTGAACAATTTATTTCAAATGAGGGCGCCACTTTAGCTACCACTTCGTCTTAAAAATTGTAGCTGATCGTGACGTCATGCGAAATTTAAACGCACTGTACCTTTGGTAATATTTGATAATCAGAGAAACGTGTACCATACTTTTAAATAAACAACCAAAATTTTTTTAGGCTACATCCCTAATGCTCTGGCGAAAAACTGTTAAAGCCCTCTGTCTTTTATCTGAGGGCCTAAGGACCCGTCAAAAAGTCACTGAATGTTAGTAATTTATAAACTCTTAAGGTTCTGTAGGTATTTATTTTATTAATTCCTGCCTATGAACTAGGTATGAAAATACACTTTTTTAAAAATTTCAATAAAAAAATACAATGGATTAATTCTTTCTTTTCTTAATAATTATCTATGGATGAATTCTGAACTTCGTTACGTTAAATCGAAAAAAAAAATTTCGCTTACGGAAATATTTACACACGTCGTTTGATATAATATACTCGTCTTCGTCCATTGAGTAATGTGTTATGTAAAAGCTATTAACACACAAACTAACACATAGTTTTAAATATCTTCAAGCTTCGTTATGTGATTAAAACCGGAAAATTTGATAGTAGTTTGTAAATATTGAAGACCGATTGATTGAGTTTACAATATTCTAGTGTAGGTAATATTTTATAGGTTTTTCTTTGTGTAATTCTAGTGCAAGTAGGCAGGTATATACAGGTTTACATTTTATTTTTAAAATTTTATTATATAACACATTTCCGTTTATGTTAGTGACTGTGTCCCGGAACTCCCGGATATGTTGTCTTAAGAGCGGCCTTCCCGTTTTACTTTTCATACAAACGCTCGTACGTGATTATGGCGATGTAACTGATCTTTCTTTAAAACTTTGAAACTAACAGGTATCTTGTGCGCTTTCTATCATGATAAAATAACAAGCTTTTCAAACTATGCTCGCGTTGACAATAGAGCGGCCGGGAAGGGCCGCCTTAATTGTTGAAGGTTTATGGGCCCTTTAGCATGGACTCGTCTCTTTAGATAATCCTACAGAAAAAGTCAGGAGCTGTTAAAACCGGGGATTTATAATCATTACTCACCCAAATGAAGTTGGCAGAAACGGATGGTGCCATATTGCGGGAAATCTTTGTAGACAAAAATAGTTGGTAAATACTGTAAAACTATAAAAAGCATAAGAATTGGACGGGGATTCAATATAACTCGTTGTAACGTAGTAAATAACATTATATTTCATTTTACTATGATTACTCAGTTGTCTACACGTAATATTACATCAAGTAGTTCCAAGCTCAGGTCAGGCCACCGCAAGCCTAGGTTTCGCAGCTTCGGATTACATTACTTATCCTTACTACAACCACAGCACAACCAAGCAGACAGTCCAAACAGAGGCACAACTATTGTTACCGCTTGATAGCCTATCGATATCGATATTTTAAATAAAACCGATACTATCGATAGTATCGATCGATGACGACAAGCCAATTAGTACCGATCGTTGGCGACGATCAAACTAACGATAATTTCAATAATATGCTCGTCGTCACCGATCGATACTATCGACAGTATTGTTGGTTATCAATAATAGTATTGCTCTAAAACAGCTATTTATACTATCGATAGGCCTATCCATATTTTGACACTTTTCGACTGAAACTATAAATTTTTCGGCAACACTAGGCCCATCTATTATTTCTTTATCCTATAAATGTGTGTAAGGTATAGGTGGAAGTCCTATTTACCTTTATTCTCAGATGATAGCTCAAGCACAAAGCTTTATTTAATGATAAACCCCGTTATCTTCGATAGATACTTTCAATTTATCGGCTTTTGAATTATAATACAAATATTCTTTATTGCACCATAAACAAAACGAAAAACAAAAGACAGAATAATGATACAAAGGCGGACTTACCACATAGCAATCTCTTCCGGTCAACCTTTGGATAGAGGGAGAAGTGAATATTTAGAGGAGTGATAAGCGGTGCAGTATGTCAAGATTTGCTGTAAAAAGTTACAATATAGAACCTCCCTCAATATATAAATACATACAAATACTTACATACACTACATACTTACCGATAAATTAATAGACATACATATAATTTTGTAATAATAATAAAATATGAGCATAACAATAATAATGAAATAATGAAATATCGATGGTATTTAATTATATTTGAGTTATATAAACATTTTTTTTTACTGACAATGAGTCAAACATAATCAATTACTTATAAAAATGTGCTAAAAATAATGGGTTAAATAAAAGCTACGGGTTAAAAAATATTTATAAAATACGGGCTGTCGTTGGTTATGTTATTATTATCATAAATTCCCCACAATATTAAGAAAAAACTGCATACAATTCTACATCGTTCGTTTAACTAAAAGGATAAAGGTATAAGAGTTTTGGTGAGTATAAGATATCGATACCAATAAGTCGATAAATTAAATGTTTCAATCCCTACAAAATGTGATGTCATATGCGACAAGATAACGGGGTATTTAATAATTAACTTCATATAGTAAATTTTTTTTAAATAATAAAATGTTTTTATTTTCCTCCATTACATTACGTTGTGTGCACTACAGGTGCTACCATGAAAAGTTGTTATATGAGGATCTTCTTAGCAAATATAATATTAGTAAGTTAGATGTCAGACGCACACACCTTGAGGCCATGTTGTTATTTGATTTATTTCATACGACCGTTGCCAATTGATAGACAAATTAAACTACAAAGTTTCACGTAGAACACACCTCCGAAATAATAACAAATGTCCAATGTTTGCACTTTCAAGATGTCGCACTAACTCCGGTAAACGCTCTCCGCTTTATCGGCTTACTCAGACATTTAATGAGCACTTTAATAGCATAGATATTACAATAACATCTGGTTTTACTTTCAAAAGAAAAATTCGTCAGCTCTTGATCTAAAATTGTATGCAGCATTCACAAATGTTAGTTTGAAATTGTATTTTTTAGAGTAATCTGTGGTAAACGGTGTTGAAAACACAATTATTTTACAACACACTAATATTGAATAACTGTATTTATTGTGTTTTTGATTGTTTACCCCAATAAAGAGAAAAAAAAATAATTGCATTTCATTTTATACAAAATACACAAGAAATAAAAACTTATTCAACTAGTTACTAACTTAAATGTTTTTGGAGGACATTGCTTCCAACCGATCGTTTTGGGCAATTTTGGGGGAGGCCTATGTCCAACAGTGGACTTGATATGATGATGATGATGATTGCAATACAGTTAATAGAGGACTTAGCCAGAGGACTTTTCTACCTGTCAACCAACAACTTTTAAGCGATCACATTTTCAATGCTAAAGTCAAACTAGAGGTATAAGTTTAATCGGTTTTAAATGATACCCATATAACTTTGTAATAAACCTCCAAAAAGGTAAACCAACCTATAAAATGAAGGTATACATCGTACAAAGTGAGGTCATTACCATGATACACCATGCCTCTCACAAAACCTTCAAATAGTAACTTGGATCATCAATAATAACCATAACTGCCTGAAGCAAGTAGCCAACGCGAGTAGGTAGTTTCTACCGGCGTTTCTTCTCAGCAGTAGTTGTCCCAAAACGCTAGTAACTTTATAGGTTAGATACTAATGTTAGTTACAAAAAGAAAAAAAATTGAGTGCTTGTGTGTCTGTGTGATTAAAAAAAATTACACCAATAAAAATATATAGTTGACGACCTCCGTGGCGTAGTGGTCACCATGCTAGTCTGCCACCCAGAGGTCCCGGGTTCGATCCCCGGTCAGGACAAGAAAATAAATTGTCTTTTTCAAATTGTCCTGGGTATTGGATGTTTATCTATATATGTATATGTTATAAAATATAGTATCGTTGAGTTAGTATCCCATAACACCGGTCTCGAACTTACTTTGGGGCTAGCTCAATCAGTGTTATTTGTCCCTATATATTTAATATTTTTTATTTATTTAAAAATATAAAGATACGATATCAGTGAGTAAGGCTATATTTTATCTCTCGAAACGCGAGTAGCGCTGCGGGAGACAGGGTAGTAAAAACTAAATTTATCTTACATTTAAATACATGTATTTTTTAAAAAGCGTCGACTATTTCGTAAAAAAAGTGTTTAATTGACTGGATACATCCTTCAAGCACCATCCGAAAGAACAGTTGAATTCAATTGTTTCTGTAATTTATTTGCTTTTCACGATTCCAACTTTGTCCTATATAGAACAGTATTTTTTTCTATTGGAATGCTTAATTGCCCCTTCAAGTATGTGTTGTATGTGTATTTAGTTACTTTCCGCACAAATTTATTTTTACTTTATTGGAACGAAGTTCCTTGCGGCAGGCTTGGAGGAGATAGGGATTTTGCTGCGCGACCGAACTGAAAAAAATGTGATAGTAAAACCGTAAGGATGACCTCGTTAAATGAGACGTGCGCAGGCGCGACAGTCGTATACACAAGAACTTTTGAACTTCGTTCCTACCTGGTGTCCCACGACACCACATTTCTTTTTTTATATAATTTTATTGATCCACAGTTAAAAATTGTTTACAATTGGCGGACTTAAAGCGTTAAGTCAGCCAAATGTAAATCATGTTTTTTAGTTTGGAAAAGCGTTCTCTCCAATCAACCATAGGGAAAAACGGAGGAATTGTTATGTCGCTAAAAATAAAATTACAACACAATATACTTACAAATTTAGCCTATCAAGACTATTTCTGAATGACAAAGTTTTAAGACTAATGTCATGAACCGTATTCAATTAGGTACTGATTAGTCTAAGTTTAGGTTAGATTGTAATAAAATTTTCTTAGGTACTTATTCAATTAGTTTCAGTACGTACACATAATATAGTCAGAAAAGCCGACCAGGTTTCAATCGATTTAAACGATCATCGTCAAGGAAAGTGTAAGGAGCGGCAACCCGACGGCTTGTTCACCGATAGTTGGCCTTTCCGACTTAAATAATTGTTGGAATATCTGTTCGTTTTGGGCTAAATTATATTGTTTTAACTTTTACTAGGAACTCTTGGAAGTAATATATGTCTGATTCCTATCACAATGCAAGAGAGAAAAGAAATGACATAAGTGGGGGTTGCCAGCACCAAAAGTATTGTTAGCCGTAGTACAAAAAATAAAGATTGATTTTTGCAATTAAAAAAATATAAATCAACAATAATGTACTTCAATCTTCTAGGTCTATGTATGTCTCGGGACGTTTTAATCCAATCCGCGATCTCACACGTAACATAATTGGCCTGCTTCAATTACCACAAATTCTCACTCTCAGTAAAAGGGGAAAGCTCACATCGACCATCAGCACTCAGACACATTATCCGGCATAATCATAGCAACGTTATCCGCTATATATTTCCGCTTTTCTTACGCCGTCTTATACTAAACGTGATCGGTCGTCATCTCGAAGTGTGATGGTGTTATGTTACGTGGTATGGGGTTTCATCCATGCTAGTCTGGGAGAAAAGAAAAACGTAGAATGCACCACTTACTTCTCTTCCTTCACAGATCGTAAAAGCAAATCAAGAAAATGGGCGAGAAATCGGAATAATGTTAATAGAAATCAATAGGTATACTAATATAATAAAGCTGTAAAAATATAATGTCTGTACATTGAATATATTTAAAAAAACACATTTGGGGCGATGGAGATGTAATATATAGTAAGATAAAAAAAACTGACTGTTTGTTTGTATGTTTGTACAATTTTCGATTCGAATGAAACCTTTTTTGTTATACAGCTATTAAACCTAGGCAGCATTTAGGGTATAATTAATTTTGGAAAATGGAACACCTGATGCAGAACCATAATGGTCCACTATAAGAAATATAAAAATGACGACTTACCAAAAGTTGTCCAGCCTGATGAGTATTTCTGTTGATGTATAAAAATCAAAGATCTGGAACACCTAATACTGAACCCAGTTATTATAAAATAAATATAAAATAATTTATTGACATTAGTTCGCCAAGCTAACGAAGTCGCGGGCATCAGCTAGTCATATACAATGCTATCTCCTTCCCCGGGTTTTAAACTATATCCATACCCAATTTCATCCGAATCGGTTCAGTGGTTGAAAGGTAAACAGACACACTGATACGATCGCATTTATAATATTAGTATGGATTAGTATTTCGTGGCCATCAAAAGTCTTGAGAGAACTGTAAGATATTAGGTTTACTGAGCCGATTTTCATAGCACCAAATCCGTACAATATTGTGTCAAATCATTGCCAGCAAACATTACACAACGGCAATGCGAGAAAGTGCAACGTGCCCAGTATACAAGATGCATTCTTTCTCTTTTCACTCGGAATTTGCGACAACACTGCCATTGTCCGCCGATTTCTAATATTCCCTTACTTGATTAGCTCGATCGTTATCCGATTCACGATTTGGATGGAAGACATATAATGTGTATACATCTAACACACAAACAGTCTTTCTTTATTTGGAAAGTAGTTAAGGCGAAACTTGAACATCGCGTGTTATTTTGTGTCCGTAATATCATGCGAAAAGAATTGTAAACAGTATTACTGTTGTATAAAGTTTCTGTTTTTTATACTTACTCTTTCGATAACCTCCATGGCGTAGTAGTTAACATGCCAGTCCACCTCTTCTGAGGTTCCACGTTCGATCCATTGCCAGGGCAAATTTTGCTATTTTCCAAAAAGTCAAATCAGATACTTTGTGCAGATGGACATGCAGATGATGTTTGATATAGAGTTTCTTTGAGTCAAAAAGCGCTCTTATTATCAGATTTTCTGCAATAATGAATCTAAAATCACGTTAAAATGGATATGTTCAAAGACAAGCGACATTATTTTGCGACTTTTATTTTCTTATCAGTACAAAATAATTTACTTTTGACCCAGGAGAATACCCGATTGCCTTTCCACAAGTCTACATACCTTTGTATTTATTATAAAATAAAAATTGTTGAGTAAGTATTCCATTTATTTAATGATATGCCGTTATGATACGGAAGAAAATGCTATCAGATTGAAAACTCTGAAAACATACGAAAAAATTTGCTGACACAAACAAAATGCGTTAAAATGGGATATGGTGGGAGATTTGACGTGGATTAAACACATGATAGCTCAGTTAGAAGAGCATGGTCGTATAAAGACCATTATATTTTTAACGATTTTTAATTTTAGTGTTTAATTTGTGTAATTAAATAATGAATCTTAAATACCTAAAAAACCCGAAAAAAATTACAGTTGAAAAATAAACTGTTTTTGATATTAAAGGAGAGATGCGTAAATAAAATCTTGATTTGCGCAGGTTCAACAATACACACAAATTGGATAGTAAAAATAGTATTGTATGGCAGTCGTAAAGCTATGTCAGATGCCTTTAGGCCGCTTGAAAATCTGACACCAGTATTTGCCACTTACACACACGAAAAACAAACAAACAAACAAGTAGAAACAGTGCAGAAATAACACTAACTAGAGTGAGGAAGAGCGATGTATTCTATGCTCTAATTAACTCATTGTTACGATCTCTTATCGCTAGATTTAGATTTCTATCGTTGTTATAAGTATGAGGCTTGCGGCATTTTATTCCATATGTGCTTGTGACCAACCCTTGGCTACTTACATGAATGCAAATAAATAATTTGACTTTGACTTCGGCAGGTTTTTTTTACGCACACTAACTTACAATGGCAATTAGACTTCTCTCATATTATAAAGGCGAATATTATAAAGGCTCACACTAATATTAAAAAGGCGAAAGTTTGTAAGTGTTTGCGTGTGTGTCTATGTTTGTTACCTACTTAAATTTCGATATAATTTGGTATGTAGGAAGCTGACGGCTACTTAAGGCGCGGGTAACACCGCGGGGCGCAGCCAGCTAGTATATGAATAAAAAGAACAAACACGCTGATTTGACCCAAAAATACGGGAAACAAACTCAACAAAATTTCCAAAACGACAGATAAGAAGCGGCATATTACGTGTATTCATTTCAACCTTTTTCCTGCTACCAGTAGCTTAGTTAAAAAAATAAATAAGTTTGGTAAATACAAAAGTGCACGGCACATAACGCTCCTTATCATTATTCATAAAAAAAATAATTATATAATTGAACGACACTGAATTAGATAGTAATTTTTAATAGGAAACAATCCCGTGACGTGATGAAAACATAAAAAAATGGTACAAATACATTCAGTATTTCGAGCGTAATCGTAGCACATACGTCCATACAGACATCCGGAAATCCACGAACAATTTTTATGAATAATTTTTTAAATATGTTATGCTTGACAAATATTTACTACAAGTATTTAATGTGTTCATTAAAGAGTTGTTTTTGATATCTCTGTAATTATATAATTGTATAAGTGCAATATGAACATACTTCTCATACTTCCCACTCCTTCTCTGTTCAAGCGCTGAAATTATGGAACTCACTACCGTAGGTACACTGTTGGGCTACGAAAGTGACAGATGAAAGACGACTGCACGCAGCGGAGATGAGAATGTTGAAATGGATGAGTGGAGTGACAAGAAAAGATAGAATTAAAAACATATGTAAGAGGAAGTACAAAGGTGGCCCCAATAACGGAAAAGCTAAGCAGCAATAGACTACGATGGTATGGACATATCATGAGGAGAGAAGAGAGCCAGTTACAAAAAAGATGCTAAATTTAAAAATTACTGGTAATAGGAACAGAGAATGGCCAAGGAAACGGTGATGCAGTGCGTTAAGGACGATATGGATAAAAAGAATGTGACAACTGCCTTGACTAAGGATAGAGGGGATTGGAAAAGACTCACATGCTGTCGCGACCCCACGTAAAGTGGAGGAGGAAGACTACCATAAGTGCACTATACGATAGTACAGATAAGTACCTGTATGTATTTGTATTTAACTTTAGTCTATTTTGTACACGCCTACTACTACCAGTTTTCTTCTCTTTTCCTCTCCTGGGTCTGCTGGAAGAGATTTCTTATGAAATAAGCAGTATCTATATGTACTCAATGTTCTAACTTTGTATGTTTTTATGTTTGTATTTTGTGTACATAAATTTTGCAAATAAAATAAAAAATAAAAGGGACATTTTAAGTCCAGAAAAATAACCCTAACATTTTGAGAGCACTACCTCAACGCTTCGCTTATGAGGCGTGCAATAATATTGAAGCGATTTTGAGGCGATTCACTAGCATGAACAGCTTTTCATCGGGAAAGTATATTAATAATTAAGAAAAAATTGCGCGAACTGAATTGTAGGTATTTCGTTCTATAAAATTGATATGACCGGTTATAGAGCTAACAAGAAAAGCCACCAGAACGATGCTAAATCTATCATTACGTAAGTAATATACTGTTAATAGAGTAATAGTTTAGTCAGTGTTACGTTAGGTAACCTAATACAGAAATTAGTTTATTTTCGCATAGATCTAACAGGTTGCATAATGCACATTCTTGCACCTGTTTGCAAAATGATAGATGAGAAGACAAATGGTGAAATAATACTACTTCAGTCAGAATTAACACACGTTTTAACTCTTTTATAAGGAGGTATATAATTTTTTTTAGGCTTAAAGATAGAATAACATTAAATTGAGATATTTTTACTTAAGTTCATAGACAAGATTCTCATAAAAGACTTAGGAACGAATGCGAAGATGGCTATACTCGTATGTGTAGGTACGTAAGTAACCGTAATTCATATCTTTATTAATAATAACTACCTTCTGAAACACATTTTACTATTATGCTATTAGTAATATACTTGATTTTTGTTTAAAAACAAAATTCAACGCGAATCTTTTTTATAGATCTAAAGTTTTGAGTAATTGCTAAGTAGGTTTATTAATTAAACTATAGTAAAAAGAAACAAAGGAATTATTAACTTTAACAAGCCTATCGAAAAACGTCTTCAATATACTTTTAATTTAACTAATAAATCTCTGGCAATACATTCACGAAACATGTAGTTGGTTGATGAATTACGTGTCCATTCGGCGAAACGTGTTGCGGTGGGGAATGCGAGTCGATTTATTTTCCTTGTCATGATTTGACGAAAAGATATTTACTTTGTAATACATGGTTTCTCACTTAGGGGGGTCTAAATCCACGTTTCAAATGCGACGTAATGTAGATATGAGCTCCAGAACAATTGCTTACAATTAGAATGAAGCAAAAGAAGACTTGCATGATCTAAACAACATGTCAACTAATCAAATCATTTATTGCTTTAATTAAATTGTATGCAACAGATAAGAGTACTAGTAGTTTGAGCCGAACTGTGTGAACCCCATCCGTCTTATTATAAAACCCAGACTAACTTTGTTACCAGGTTTCAACCATTATCCGCCAAAAATGAAGTTGACATTGAGACAGTGTAATATTACTAGATGTCCACTTGATTTGGTCGGATAATGGTTTAAAACTAGTAACAAAGTTAGTCTGGGTTTTATAATAAGACGGCATATTTCGACAAGCCCTTGACTGATTTGGCTCATATCGAACTTACAAATTCTAGTGGCTATTACGTTTAGTAAATTACATAAAGATCCGACTAAAGACAAACATACAAAAGCCGGATTAATTTAGTAGAATCGGAGAACTTCGCTCGCTTTGCTCGTCGTTTCAAAAAATTATAATGGAGTGTATGTTGTATACTGCGGCAGCTTCCAATAGGTCATCGGGAAATTTACTGTAAGTAATCTTTGAAGGAGATCTTCTAAAGTCCAAAAGAGGTCTTCTTATGGATGAAACAATGAGCTGAAAAGTTGTACCGAGAATACCATTCGGTTGACTTTCACGTTTTAAACTTAAGTTACAAAACTAAAAAGAAATACTTAGCAATTTACAGAGACCGGCGAGCAAAATCATTGCTCCTTATAATGAACTTAAATACCAGATACCATATAAAGACTTTCGGTCTAGGCACTGCCATTTGCGGCTCACACGTGCCCAGCTACACTAGATTAGTAATAACAGTATACATATGTAAATACATACAAAGATTATTTCAGTAAATATTAATGAACGTCGATGCATTTGAGAAATAATTTCTATTAATCATCAAAGCGTTTCAGGCTTTGATTTCATATTTGTAAACATACACATATTTGTAAGTACATTGTTACATCTTCATCGATAACGGGGTAGACAGAGCACTGTGAGTTTTGCGGCCCTAAGCAGACTGAGCCCAGGGCCGCAAGACTCAAACTTTTAGAATGATGCCAGAAGGTGGCAAAAAGAATCAAAATAGTGATTGGTTTCTAGTCGCATCGCCTAATAGGCAGGTACAGGATCTAAAGCGACGCCTACAAAAGTCAGAGGTATAATTACGTAGGCATGCCGCAAAAACGTGAGGTAAATGTTATAACACAAAGCTAATGTTATGGCATCATTTCTTAGCTTAGCTTCTTTTAATAGCTGTAGGTAACTGAGCTGACTAAAAGCCTAATTACAGAGTGCAAGTTTATTGCCCGTGCGTAAAGTTTAATTTAAAAAAAAATATTTGTTTTTTGTTCTTTTGTTTAGACCTTGCAAGTTATAAGTAGATTGCTATTTAATTCACTAATAGAGAGAAAGATTAGATAAACTCTTAATTTGTCTCACAAATACACAAAAAACATTGACACTAACTCGTAGAAATAAGGTGAACCACAGTGATACAAAAAGGCTATTATATTTAGCTCAGCGAAAAAAATGCTCAGGGAGCAAACACTGATTTTTTGTCATTACCGTCGGGTGAGAGAACTTGAGTCTGTCGGAAGTTTGGAGAGCGATAAATAAGGATTAGTTATAATATTGTTCGGAATGTATTATCTATTATCTATCTAAATATAGTATATAACTCAAAGGTGACTGACTGACTGACATAGTGATCTATCAACGCACAGCCCAAACCACTGGACGGATCGGGCTGAAATTTGGCATGCAGGTAGATGTTATAATGTAGGCATCCGCTAAGAAAGGATTTTGATCAATTCTACCCCCAAGGGGATAAAATAGGGGATGAAAGTTTGTATGAAACTTTTTCAATTTTAAACCGATCGGGCTGACACTTTTCATGCATAAAGCTACTATGACGTAGAAAGGATTTTGATAAATTACACCCCTACGCGAGCGAAGCCGCGGACAAAAGCTAGTTTACCATAAAGTTAAAACAGAGTGCCGACGTGTTGGAGTGAAACAGTGTGAGAAAGAAACATGAATTGAGTATGAATATGTAAAAAGAAATAAGGAAGTGAGAGAGAAAGTGATGATTACAATTATAACCTACGATTCATAGTAGTCCGTGAACTAAGCGACCAATCTTTATTTCCGCAACAATAAATCTTTAATATTTCTTTTAAATTGTACGCAACAAGCAACTTGCAATGTATAAATGGGCCGCAAGCCAGTCGTGTCTCCGTCCGCTCTCACCTATGACATTTGTTAAAGTTGTCCGCATACCGGCGGTACCTTTCTCGATTGTTACGTCTGTCGATGGTTGTCGATGGTAATGGTCTGATACCGGACAAGTGCAAGACGTTGTGGTCACGCGAGTTTGTGGCGAATGTGTTGAAAGTAGTTTAAGGTTGATTGATGTTTGGTACAGGAAGAAACGTGAACTTTACCGTTATTATTCGATATCAAGTGCTGCAGGTTTGAGTATATAACGGGCCTCCTTGTACCAAACTATTCTGCCTTGAAGTACTGGCCGTCAAAAAAAAGGAAGAAAATCGTAGCTATCATGACGTCATTCTTGCTCTGTTGCTTTATTTGTACACATGTTGATCACAATAAATATTATAAAAGAATAGAAGAAGGGATTTATTTTGATGTGAAGTAGAACTTCTCCTAATTGGGTAGTAGACTGAATTAAAAATAAATTATTCGGTACAGTACAGTTCATAAAATAAAACGTCAAAAATTAGTGTCACTTTTCATTGATCATATCCATTTTCAACAAGATTTTAGATTTATTTATGCAGAAAAACTGATACTAGGAGCGCCATTTGACTCCAAAAAAGTATGACGTCACGCTTTCGTATTTCATACAAAATCCCATTCAAAATGTTTGTTTTGACGTTTAAAAAAAGTGTCTGATTTGACTTGTTGTCATCTGGCAGATTGGCCACGGCCTTTTCACTCAATATTAAAAAGTGTTGAACTAAACGCAAGGTATGATCAATGTGGCGCGGCGAGACGCATCTTCCGTCGTGACTCGTTTGCATTCTTTAGAGATATGTTGATGTGACCCGCTTTACACATATCGACCACCCCTAGACCTAACCTAGTAGGTAATAGATTCGAAAGGCGATAAGAAACATCGTATTGAAATTTCCTATGGCGTCACGGCTAGGTAAGATTTTTACTTAGTCGCAAATTCCGGAACTTTGATGCTCCGAATCTATATGAAGTTTTACTTTAACTGAAAATATGGGTTCATTATTATAAGATAATGTTAAAGACGTAATAATTACAATCATACTTTTGTGACCCTGTCATCACCCCTATTCCGTAATGCCAATTTAATAATGACCAAATTATATATATATTGTCATTCATCAATTTGTAATAGTGTTGATATTTTCTTTTGTTATAAGGTAACCATATATAGTAGGCATTTTTGGTATAATGTATTAATGTTCATAAAATTTCAATAATTGAATAACAAAACCCACTCAATGACGTCCAAAAATTAACTTTCCTTTTTGATCCCATTAAAATAAGGCTCATTATAAAGCCTACACATTTTAAGTTGCTTATAAATTAAAATACCATCTGCATGTTAATGTGGGGCCGTTGGCAAGGTCGGGGTAGGATCTGTCAACTCTGACATTAAGGTTGCGAAACGATGAGAAACCGGAATGTTGATAATGAGGCAGGGTACACGTGAGGAGAATACACGATATCTGAAAATTTGGACTTAGTATCGAATGGTCTTAAACGTAAACCGTCTTATTATAAAACCCAGACTAACTTTATTACTAGGTACCATTATACACCCAAAATGAAGTTGACATTGACAGGTGAGATAGTGTGATATTACTAGATGTCAATTTGATTTGGTCGGATAATAATTTAAACCAAGTAACAAAGTTAGTCTGGGTTTTATAACAAGACGTAAATAGTCTATGTAGAAACCCGTCCAAAACTTAACTCGGAACTCGTTTAATTGTACGATAATTTATTAAAACTAAAAACCGACTTCACCCCAAACTACGCAACCGATTTTGATAATTTTTCTGTGGGACCACCTGACAAGTACACCCTTTCAAACAAAAAAAAAAAATTAAATCAGTCTCGGCGTTTTCGATATATAATCGGTGAACATACATAAAAAAAAAACGATCGCGGCGAATTGATAATCTCCTCCTTTTTTGGAAGTCGGTTAAAATAATTTAAATTAGGTATTTATAAGCATGTAGAAGCACGGTTTATAGATATCTAGGTACAGCTTTCTACAGATTACCATTTTGCGGGTACTTTGGGATTTTTCACCACCAGTTCATTTTTGCAAGTTATGCTGGTAAGCATTTACACTTCTGTCTGCTCTTTTATTATCAAATAATTACATGGGACTCATAAAATCCTGGACTTCTTAAAGTATACTGTGGTCATATAATGTCAAAAGTTCTGAAAAAAATAATTTAAAGTTAATCTATCTCTATCTAAATATATATCTAAATATATATAACTCAAAGGTGACTGACTGACTGACATAGTGATCTATCAACGCACAGCCCAAACCGCTGGACGGATCGGGCTGAAATTTGGCATGCAGGTAGATGTTATGACGTAGGCATCCGCTAAGAAAGGATTTTGATCAATTCTACCCCATAGGGATAAAATAGGGGATGAAAATTTGTATGAAACTTTGTCAATTTTAAACCGATCGAGCTGAGACTTTGCATGCATAAAGTTACTATGACGTAGGCATCCTCTAAGAAAGGATTTTAGTAATAAAATATAATTACTAAGTAAATCCTACTGTTTGTCTTGACGTGGACTGACACCCCCTTCCCTCCACGACTATTTACTGCTAAGAATTTATTTTCATAAATGAAAGCTAATGTTAAATAATAAAATAATGTTAAAATACATTGATTTTTATTGACGACTATACATCTAGTCAAAATACATAAACCGTCGAGATACTTAGAGATTTTTTTTTAAATTGACCTACCATAAATATTGGTGAATAGTGTTCCGACCTCCCCCCGAAAAGTGAAAATAATCTTTTCAGTTAGCAGGTTACACTGTTCCTTCTGATACTGCGTAGAGTCAAAAAATAAAAGTAAAATGAAGAATCCACCCCGGAACTAGACGCAGTGCCTGTCAGCCTTCGCAAAAGCCTCGTTTAACAATCTGCCCATCGGTAAAACTGGCTCGACCCCGGAAGCCTAAATGTCACTAAAAGATGGATCTCTTAATTGTGTGAACAACCTTATTATCAGTCAGATATGCCGATGTCCTTTTGAGAAACCTCGCAAGCCTTGAAATAGTACTACTCAAAAGGCATATTTCTTTTAATAAAAGCAACTTTACGTACATATCAGAGCGTATTAATCATACGTCATTTTGTTATAAAAAGGAGCTAAAATCTATTTTAAGCTTATATTCCTTGTACTTTGACTTGATTTCAATATTTTTAGGGCTCCGCACAAAAAATGAAAAAAAAAAACGGAACCCTTATAGGATCACTCGTGCGTCTGTCACAGCACAGCCAATTTTCTTCGAATCTACTGGACCAAATCAGGTGAAATTTGGAATTTATACTCTTTATTAGTAATTTATTTCATTGTAATGAATTAATTCATCTTCATTCAAATTCATTTATGGAACTTATGTTGCCTTCCATTAAAAATCTAACGGTTCTTACTCTTTGGATTTATCATTAGATAATCTTGATAATATCCCAGGTAAAAGCAGTTTACCGACAGAAAGAAAAAAGGTATTAGCTTCTTTTGTTATGATTTAAACGAGTTAGATCAGTGAAAAGGTTTTCCACGGTTATTACGCTGCGTAACTACGGTCCAGTGGGCGGGTAATTGAGTCGATGACTACTCATTTTATCTTTCGTAATGCAAACGTGTAATCCTGGTTTACTGGCATTGTTTGAATTGGGAATTAAGGGAATTGAACCGATTTAAGTTTAGGGCGTCTGAATATGACAGATTCAGCGTCATGTTTATTATTTTTGATTTACTACTGTGTCTAGAATCCCTCTATTACTACTACTACTTCGTCTGGTGGTCAAAGGGTTAAATTAATTTCTAAATATATATAACTCAAAGGTGACTGACTGACTGACATAGTGATCTATCAACGCACAGCCCAAACCACTGGACGGATCGGGCTGAAATTTGGCATGCAGGTAGATGTTATGACGTAGGCATCCGCCAAGGATTTTGATCAATTCTACCCCTAAGGGGATAAAATAGGGGATGAAAGTTTGTATGAAACTTTGTCAATTTTAAACCGATCGGGCTGAGACTTTGCATGCATAAAGCTACTATGACGTAGGCATCCCCTAAGAAAGGATTTCGATAAATTACACCCCTACGTGAGCGAAGCCGCGGGCAAAAGCTAGTTTTTTTTTATATAATTGGACGTTCTTAAACGATTTTACATTTGTACATTTTGACACTTGTGCTATCCGACTGTATGGCATGTTATCTGATTGTACCCGGAGTGACAGAATTGTGTACAATTAGTTTACTAATACAAACTATGATAAAAGAGAGTCATTGTTCTAAATTGAAAGTTTTTGTCTCTAAATCGAGTTGGGGCGAAAACGAATTGTTTGTACATACAAACAATTCGTATGAAGTTGATATATGAAGTTTTTTAGGCACGTAGGAAAATCAATAGTATTTTCAAGTTGTCCGCGATTATGATTTTTTTGGCAACGCGAATAATCGCGAGGTCTAAGTTCGCGGCGAACTACTAGTGTAAGTTCTTCAGTATTTGAATGCTAGTCTTAACTTTTATTTTGACTGAACTAAACTTCAAGTAGGTACTCAAAGTACTCAAAACAAAGTAAAGATCCAATTCATCCTTGACACGAATTGAAGATTAAGTGCTGGCGTAGTCACAGACTATAGATTTATTTTATTTTATTTTTATTGTGTCGAAATATCACACATTTATTAATAAATTAAGGTAATATACATAGGATGTAAATATATATTTTAACAAAAAGAACCTTAAATAATTAAATTAACTAAATCTAAACTAAAACCTAAAGAAAAAGAACATAAAAGAAACTAAACTTTTTATAGTATAATGATAGATAGCTCTTCTGACAAAATTTGCACACCGGTGAATCCGGTGATGGTAAACATGATTGGACGAAACTGGATGTAATATCTTGTCACATGTTTGGCAAATAAATTATCTTTTCTTCTTTATTTAGTATCTGAAAGTAGGATTCCGGAACTTTTGCAAATTGTCCGCCGCAAAATTTCCAGATTCCGGCTGAATTCATAACGTGCTGCTAACTGTTTGACAGTCGGTATTTCGAGACGGACGTACCTGGCTTTTATTGGGAGTTTTAATGTTTTCACTAGGTGAAAATCAGTGAATTGACAATTACTTACTAGAGTAGAAAATAGAAATTGCTTAAAAAACTGGACCCCTGCTACTAGTTCACGACGACAACTAAAAACATATATTTTTACTTAAGTCTAACAAAAGTATAACCAATTAGTAGTTTTTAGTACTTATATCTGCTTTCTTGGAATAGGTTTTGTAAATTATCTTAGTTTCCAAAACACAGGTATATTTACTGTTCTTATTTAGATAAGAATTAGGCTAAGATCAGTGACCTTGACTGGTGAAATGAATTTTATGTCAATGTTTATAAGGTTGATTTTCGTCAATGTTTACGATTCTATAATATTGAAGTGGTAGTTGTACTTAAGGTGTGGTATCAGGGTCGGATTTAGAGGTCTGGAGGCCGGGGCAACGAGGAGTGGAGGCCCCCTGGTTTAGGGCTAGGGCCTGTAATATTTTACTGATTGTCTGATTGGAGTGAACAATATAGATCAATGATTGTTGTTAATAGTTAAGAACAACATAATAATGTTTTTAAAAAGTACTATAGGTAGAGGTAAAACAGCGAAAAAATCAAAGGAAAAGTTGTTTACTAGTGCTAACTAGTCGGAATCTGAAAGATTTTTTCCGAAGTCTATTGTGGAGGCCCTACTATTGTGGAGGCCCCAGGCTGTAGCCCTGGTTGCCCTCCCCTAAGTCCGGCCCTGTGTGGTATACCAATATAGGGTGCGTGTATCTAAATACCTTACGGTCCTTACACTTAATAAACTTGAGTAAATAAACAGGGACGTGATTATTTTTATGTCTGGCTAGCTACGTTTCTCCCATCATATGACAACTAGTAGCTATAGTATATAACGTGGAAGGTACATTCCCGTAATAAATCGAACCACGGACTATACTAGACCACTATAGTATAATTAAACAAGACAAAATTTTAGATGACATCTCTGTTTCCATTCAAATGATTTATTTAAAAAGGGGGCAGCACTGGCCCTCGAAAAATTCATGTATCCCCTTAAGTCCGCCATTTGTTAAAAGTATTTTTTTACGTTGAAACAATAAAGTGAATAAATTCAAGCACGTTCAAGACAAAAACTACTCCATTTCCCCCATTGCTCTCCACAAGTCGATGCGCTTCAATCACCAGGCTAAGTAATTTAAATATTACACAGTTTATTGTCAGCTTGTAACAGATTCCAACAGTGAAACAATTCAAGCTTCCATGGGCAGCCATCTTGTTTTTTGTAAAAGGCTTTCGACAAATCTTTGAAAGAAATCGTTTTGTTTACATCGTTACGAAATAGGCTTGCGGTAATATTCGTTACTATTAGTATTTCTTTCAATGAATGAATGAATATTTGAGTAACAAGTAAATTATTAGGTATTTGTTTTTTCTTTAAGAGCGTGCAAATAAATTAGCTTTTAACAGCAGGGGCTACCTGAATTTTTCGGGGTCCATTGTGACCATTTGAAATTAATCATTTGAAAAGAAACGGAGATATCATTTAAAATTTGGTCTTAATCAGATCCTGGATAACCCTTCAAACTATTTTATAAACTACTGTTTACAGTTTAAAGAGAGAACGTGAAGCTTTTTTACGCACAATTGCGAAAACGGCCACTTTTGGCGTATGTGCGTAGAAAAACTTGCAAAAGCACTGAACCCCGAAAATTCATGTAGCCGTTAAAGGGGAGACATGAATTTTTCTTTGTCCAGTAATGCCCCAGTGATTGAAATAAATTATTTGAAAGGACACGGAGTTATCATTCAAAATGTTGTTTCAATCGAATCAAGAAAACCTGAAGGTTTTCTTAGCATTTTTGCCAAAAGTGGTATTTTTTGCATTAACTTTCTACACCAAATATTTTTGGTGTTCATATTTCATTTATTCATTAACAAAATACATTGTGTCTGCAATAAATTTACAATCTAAATAGTAATTGTTACATAAAAAAAATTCAGCTATAAACAGGCAAGTACATGCGTTTGAAAATTAACAATTCTAAGAAAAAAAATATTTATATCAATTTAAATGTCGATATAGTAAATAATTTTTCAAAACTAATAACCGACTTCACCCCCAAACCACACAACTGATTTTGATAAAATTTCCATGGTACCACCTTATACCCTTAAAGTAATACCCTTTCAAACAAAAAAAAGAATTTTTTAATCGGTCCAGGCGTCTTTGAATAATCGGTGAACTAACATGAAAAAAAATAAAGGATCGCGACGAATTGATAACCTCCTCCTTTTTTGGAAGTCGGTTAAAAATATAAAAAAAACATAATTATGTGGTTTCTACCTATCATATCTGTGTCTATCAGTTACCTACAGAGTGTCATCAAAAAATTCATCCTTACTATAATAACATCTTTTCAATAAGAAGCTCTTTACTGTAGATTTAAACAATTTGAACCGACTTGAATATGGGAAGGTGTGGTGTCAATAGCCACCTATGTATGATGATAACCTTATATAAAAGTGGACGATCTTCAAGGCGCTAAAATCATTCCGTATATACCTTATCGAGCTTGGTGTGTTGGATAGTCTATGGCTATACGATTAACTTATATTATGTAAAGTGTGCATTATGATTATTAACTATAGCAACACTATATATTTTTGTCGATGACTGAGGACACTGATCTATGGTCCGCTCCCTTCCGTTCTCTACGTTGTCATGTCGGTTGTGCTTGCCCTCTGCGAAATGTTATTTTAATTAACTATTATTCATTCTGTTATAATTTCTATAAATATCCATCACGACAAAGCAATGGAACAATAGTTGTATTTAAAAGTGAATACACAACCATTGAAGCTATCCAGTCTTTTATTCCGTTGGAACAGTCTGCTGCCGACCTGTCTCACTCCACACGATCCACACCTCAACATGGTGGACCGGCTGGAGTACGCGTTACCAGCGCTTTTGCAAGATAAGCGACACTGGGCGTGGTCTACCATTGGTGCAAGTAGCATTATTTCTCGAGCTCCTCCAAAAACATGTTCTTTAATATATATATGTCAATATGTCATTGACAGCAAACAAGTTTAGCCTTAAAATCTAATATCTGTTTACACTGGTAAGGGCCGGTTGCTTCACAGCAAACAGTTACGTCGACAAATTGACGGGCTGATGTTAACACGGAGAAATTTCACGCTAAACTAATTGACGGCGATGCAATGCGTTACCAAACTTGGCTCTCAATGAAAGATTGAAGATCTCAAAATTGAAAGGATGAGGAGCTCGGGTGCCTGCAGGAGTTAGCATTTTCGCAAGTGAAGCAACACCGAGCGTGGTCCACCCTTGGATGGGTGGCTACAGTGGCATAAAAATTTGCTTCGGAAGGCACGTATAAGCCGTTGCTCCCCGCTGTCACCATTATATGGCAATCGTCAAGCTACGTCAGACGCCTCTAGGCACCTTGAAAAATCTGGCACTGTGTTAGCAGCTTACACACACGAAAAACCAACAATTGAAAGTATATTTAAAATGAATTATATATGAAATCATTTTTCTTGCCTGGATGGGAAGAGCTTGCAGCAGACATACATGATTGCGATGATAGATGATGTATTTATGAGTATTTTACGAATGTATCTAAGTAAATTTTAAGTAAATAAGTATATTTAAAATCGCTATTAAACAAAATTTTCTTTTTTCCTACAGGTTGACTGGTAGAGAATGCGTTAGCCTTAAAGTTCATCATTTGGGGTCAATAAAGATTTTAATAAATAAATAAATGAAAGGAACAAGGGGGAGGTCTTTGCCCAACAGTGATATCCCACAGTTGGGCACTTTTGGGAGTTAGCCTCAACGGATCGAGCTGAAATTCTGCATACTTTTGTAAGTAGGATGACAATAGTAACTAAAAAATATTTCGACTCTGTTGACTGATCAAGTGATCAGTGTGATGACAAGCATTGTAGATTTTTTTTTAATTCCAGGGCTAATTTATATACAACTAGCTTTTGCCCGCGGCTTCGCTCGCGGCGGGGTGTAATTTATCAAAATCCTTTCTTATGGGATACCTACGTCATAGTAGCTTTATGCATGCAAAGTCTCAGTCCGCTCGGTTTAAAATTAACAAAGTTTCATACAAACTTTCATCCCCTATTTTATCCCCTTGGGGGTAGAATTGATCAAAATCCTTTCTTAGCGGATGCCTACATCATAACATCTACCTGCATACCAAATTTCAGCCCAATCCGTCCAGTGGTTTGGGCTGTGCGTTGATAGATCACTAGTCAGTCAGTCAGTCACCTTTGAGTTATATATATTCAGATTTAAATTTGGCCCTTATTTGGCTCAAAAAATTAGCATTTTCATACATTCTGGGCACGTCACCACGGGGCAGTGATTTGGCAGGGCTTTTTTTTATTTATAAGGTAATTCGTTTAGTTTTAGGTATCTACATAGTTTTGTTGTTTTTTAATTAATTTGTTTATAATCTTTTTGCTCAATTAAAAATACGTTCATATTATAATTAATTTATTACTTAAGAAATATTTTATAGAACGAGTTATTTCTCGTAAAAAAAGGTTCTAATTATAACAATAAATTTAACGAATGAACTTCAGTAATACCGAAAAAGTAAAGGTCAAAGAACCAGGTCAAATAATCGCATCAAGTTACGTCATAATTTCGGAGTAGAACGCGATTTATTATAATACAACTAAAAATGTCTTGGTTAGCGTGAATGGTCAAAGACGTAACAACCTTATGATAGAATTTTCTTTCATTTTGTTTCTTTTTTTCATTTAGCTTGACGCAGGTGCGTATTCAGCCAGGTACAAGTTAATAAAACGTGGAAAACGATAAAATAAAAGCTAAGGAAGCTGAAGGAAAGCTATAAGAAAACAGGAGAATTTATAAGTCTTTTGTAGTCACAAGAAAAAGTATGTGTACTTTTTACAAAGTCATTTTGAATTAAATATAACCTAGAACAAATCCTAAGTGACAGCCTTTTGACGCACGTTTGTAAGGTATTTTATTGTTTGAGAAAGGATGAGGGGTCCACTGGATAGATCGGGATCTCCTACATGGCCTTTGAGTCTTACGGCCTTAGGCCCTGTGTACACGTTAGATTTTTTTGTTTTATAAGCCTGATCCGTCCCATTATTGGGTAATAGCCCTCACTAGCGTTGCATAACAATCGATAGTTTGACTTTCGATAGTATCGATACTATCGGTAGTTTTTAATTGATACTTTCGATAATATCGATAGTAACAATTAAAAACTATCGATAGTACCGATACTATCCATAGTATCGATACTGTAACTACTTTTCGCACGAAAAACTATCGATAGCTAAACTATTATCGATAATATTATTATATCGATATTCTTCACAATACTATCGATAGTTTTTAATACAAACAGTACCTTTACTATCGATACTATCGATAGTATTGATACTATCGATAGTATCGATAATATTGATACTATCGATAGTATCGATAATCCTATCGATATTGTTACTGTTTTTCGAGGTCACGTTAGTATCGATAGACTATTGATATTTTATACTATTGCTTGCAACGCTAGCCCTCACACTAGTTTCCACATTCACACAACTTCTATCACTGGCCATAGTTTACCAGTTCTTTTCCACTGTGACTGAGAAATCATCTTCCTGCAGCAGTGTTCCCGGACCGATACGGCATTGAAACCTTCAAAAAACGAGTCTATATCTTCGTGAAAGGCCGGCAACGCTTCTGTTACACCCCTGGTGTTGCAGTTGTCCATGGGCAGCGATGATCACTTACCATCAGGTGACCCGCTTGTTCCTGTACCGCCCTGTAAAAAAAATGCCCTTATATCTTCTGACCACCGTGTTCGAGCGCGGCCTCTTTTTCGTCGCCAGCCCTCAGGAACCCAATCTGATAATCTGATTGACATCTACTGACTTGAACGTAATTTATTGCAATAAAATATCTTGTTTTGCTTAAAAATGTTTTCGTCACTTTGGGCGTGACAGCTCAATGGAAACGTCACTTTCATCGATTATATTCATAACCTTTTATTATGTTCGTAGATGTGGATTACGTCATTGTTAAATTTAACACGTAATTTTATGAATGCCAAAGCGGACCAAAGACCCCAAGCAATAAACCTGCTGTCCATAGTTGTTCATTAGGTATATATTGTCATATTTTTAAGGTCTTTCTTGTGTTTAGATAACTACATAGATAGACAGATAGACTCATTTATTTGCCGCTATAACACACATACAAAAAAAAATGTTTTTCGTAAGTATATTTGTGGTCGAAAATGTTTCTATGTGAGTTCAGTCTTATTAACTGCTGCCACAGAATTAATTTCTTTACAAGAAAAAAAATCTTCTTGGTTTTCGTACCCCTCTTTTTCGTTTTATTTTTCCTTCAATTATTGTTTTAAAGAACGGATCGTGAAATAGTAGGTGACCGAACATTTTCCCTGTTCTGTTTTCTATTATATTTCCACATTCTCTAACATCTTTTCGTTTGTAACCCTTTTTATCGAACTTTTTTTATCTCCTGCAGCAACACATTTCAAACGCTTCTAATCTATCTCTATCTTTTTTGGCCTGTATTTTGAGTACCTAATACTAAGTTACGCAGCTCGATTATTCCAGTTAGTCTTCCGTTAGAACCGAGTCAAAAGCAATATGCCTATGAAAACATAACTCATTATAAGCATAATTAAAAGGGTTACTCATGTAGAGAGTCAACTGACCGACATGTTTCTGCCTCATCCGGAGGTCTTCATCAGGGCTAATGTGACTAGAAAAGTCAAAGTCAAAAGTAAAAAATCCATTATTTAACTTTGTATATTTGTATCACCTGATATTTTTCAGTTTTTTCTTTTGATTTCAAATAGGTAGTTGTTGAAGTCAGGTCATTTACTTACACCTAAGTTTATTGCCGCTTCCTAAGCGCAAGTACTGAAGAAGCGGTAACAAACTGTACTGCAGCATTTTCTCCAAAAACTTCAACTTAAAAATTACTGATATTAAAATTGGATATGTGGACTGAGAATACATTGTTATGTCATGATCGGAGTAGGTAGATTGCTTTGGGTCAGTGAACTGAAACGTTTATATTAATATAGACCTGCCTCAGAAATTCCGGGATTTAAAAATTATTAAGATTTTTTCCGGAATATCAAAATTGTTACATGTTGGATGAAGAATACGAGCAAGATTTTTTTCATACTTTCTATCAAAACCATGTTAACGGTATAAGTTACTGGCCATCTAGGTAAAGCGCAAAAAAAATGTGGCATAGCAAAAAAAAAGAAAAGTAGCAAACAGAAAAGAATGCAAAAAGGAACCTGAAACGAAATCCCGGAAAAAAGGTTATCCATGTTGGGATTTCTATGACAGTTCGAGATACAAGTACATAAAATTAATCTTCCTACTCCAATCACTGGTCATAATGTTATATCATCATAATTTCAGCCGCATAACGTCCACTGCTGGACATAGGCCTCTCCCAAGGATTTCCAAAATGACCGATCAAGAGCGGCCTGCATCCAGCGCTTTCCAGCGACATTGGTCAGATCGTCTGACCACCTTGTGGGTGGGTGTCCTACGCTTCGCTTGCCAGTACGCGGTCGCCATTCGAGAACCTTTTTGCCCTATCGGCCATCGGTACTTCGCATTATGTGTCGAGCTTATCCGCTGGGCTGTGTCAGTGACTTTTGTTCTCCAACGAATTTCCTCATTTCTGATTCGATCACGTAGAAAAGCACCGAGCATTGCCCTCCCTATAGCGCGCTGAGAGACCTTGAGCCTTCTTATGAGACCCAAAGTAACCCGTAGAAGATAGATATAAAATAGACCCGTAGAAATAAAATACAAATAGAGAATGAAGGTCTCCAGTTGGAACGAAACATGTCGGCCAGTAGCTAACTCTCTACGTCAGTAACCCGTTTAATTCATTCTTATATTGTCTGTGCCTCACGTTTTTTTTTTTAATTTTAATCAGCAACCATAATCCTTTGCCGAAGCTGTCACATTTCCTGTAACACTTATTATTAACGTTACGCACAGTTTAATAAATCACCCAATCGCGTTACTCATACAGATTATGTAATAAAGCACATCACTTAAAAGTACACAATTATGAACCTTATTTATAGTGTTATAGTGTTGAAAATCGCATTTGTTTCATAGAAAGGATTGCAATATAGTCCTTATATGATCGCACTTGCCGTTACCCAATGCTGCTGACACAAATACTTGGGCTAATTAGAGTTTGTAGGAATGATGTTCGGTCTAGAATGTACCTAATATTTAAAGGGAGCTCGGTAGCCCGGAGGGATGCATTGCTAGCGCCAATAGGCATGACGAATGTAAAAATGTTTTTAGCCAATCGGTTAAATTATTAAAAAAATATTCTACACTTTTTTTTTTCTTTTTTCTGAGAAACAAAAATACAGCTCTTTAAGTTCCACACAAATATAAATATAATAATCAACATTTAATCGCCGACGAGAACAAAAAAGACGGTAGGCGTATTATATCAATCCAAACAACAGTTCAAACAAGCCGCCTTTATTCAATACCATTCAAACGCACCTGTAAATGTGCGCCCACTAATATTACGCATATAGAAAGCGATCCATGTTGTGTTATGGCAACCGGCCGGTGTGTGACGCAAGGGAGATGAGCTCGAACCGCGCCCAAACCACTTTCCATTTTTAAAATTGACAGCTCACAAATGCTAGGAGTGTTACTGGCTGGTTTGTTTATTGCCCATTGTTTTTTTTTTCTTTTTTGTGCAAGAGTGTGTTTTTGAGATGAGATGTGAGTGGATTAGTGTAAACTTTCATGTTAATTAATTTTGACATTTTGTTCTTTTGACTTGTGTACTTGATGACCACTTGTTTATTGTAAATCTTTGTTATTTGATGATACTTATTTCTTTTCTTTTTTGTTACAGGTACGTCCGTATGTTTTGGATTTTCATAAGTTCAAACAGGCCAGATGCACTCCGTAGTTTAAGTATGAAGCTAAGCGGCCCCTCTAACGTGGCTTATTCATAGACATAAGGTGGAAATTGTTGAAAACGCTAGGGGGATACGGCACGGACCGTCGCGTCGGTTCGTAAACGTAAGGTACATTTTGGCTCGTTCGGCGCACGCAAGGCGAATAAGTGGATAAGCATATGCGCGGCGTGCAATCTAAATGAGATTGTAGTACCTACGTTAATACTACTAAAGCTTCAGTTTAATTTTCTCCCTATTAAAACTAAGATCACATTGATCCAATAGTTGATTCTCCCCATTATCTTACTAATATTATTATTTATCGCGATCTTTAGCTATATGGCCTATATGCTTGACGTACGACCGATCAAAAAAGGCGCCCAAACCATACGTAATGTAACAAGTGATTTCAAAAATGCGTCCCCAGGTCTGAAGTTCCGAGTTAGAGTATTAGAAAGAAAAAAAGAAAAAAAAAATCCTAGGAAGAATACTATACTTCTCCTAGATACTAGTTTCAGCTTGCCTCAAATACCTACATAATAATGTGTACCAGCTCTCGAACCATAAAACCCAGGGCCGGTCGCTTGAGATTATTTAAAATACGATAACGATATTTTGACGCAAACTGAATAAAAGATAAAATTGGTATTTAGAGTGTTAATGAATGATTTGTCGATAACATTTTTTAGGCGATTTGCACACTGCGCCTTACCCCGCAGCGTCGGGACCGGCCCGTATGCAAGTATCTCAATTTATATAGAAAACACACATAGGACCACCACACTAACACCACAGCTGACACCGCGGCGGTGTTTTTGAATGGCGGTCCCGCGCTACGCAGTGGGGATGCGGAGCAGTGTGCCAATCGCCTTAATTTTATGTTTTTTGATACACTAATAATTAACACGATAAACTTTTATTTTCTTTTCATACTGAATTTTATACTGTATGAGTACACATCAAAATAATAAACCAAAAGAACTGCTAGTAAACATTAATCTAACAAGTAGTACCAAGAATACTGTGTAGATAAGGCATTTTGTTGAAAGAAATGATAAAAATAAAAAACTTGTTTCATAGTGAAAATCACTTTCCATTTTCAAAATTGACAGCTCTCAAATGCTAGGGTGTTACTGGCTGGTTTATTAATTGTCTATTTTTTTTTTTCTTTTGTGCAAGGTCGTGTTTCATAGTGGAAATATTAGTGGTGAAGACTTTTGCTTATGAATTTTGCTGAAACTCAAAATAGGAGTAACAGAAACTAGTGCACCCATACTCAAGCATCGTCTATAGATCGGAAGATCTGACAGAATATATTTAATCAAGTAGGTACCAGTGATCCGTGCGATGTTGGTTATATTTGAAACTTTGGAAGAAATAAAACAAGATATATTTTTCTCGATGGTGCAGCTCGTCGTCTTCATACTATTGGTGATGATTTGGAGTTTGTGTCCGCGAATAAGAACCCTCTCAATGTACATTGCAATGCTGCAGTTCTTCGTGGCTATAGTGCACTCGCTGCATTCAATGGTGAATGAAGTTCTCCAGATATATGTAAATCGATTATATTCGCACGGCTACAATGATCGCTTCTCATTTGTTTTATTAAAGTGTTTACCTATATACCATACTCACTTAGTTTTCGACTATCTAATACTACACTTGTGCTGCTCGCTATGCTCGGTTCTCATCGCTCACATCAAACTGGTGTTTGTGAACATGACCAGAATATCTGCCGAGCGGAGAAAGGCTACGTTCTTTATATGTGGGATGTTTACCATGATAAAGATTATTCAGATTGTTTCTATTGATTTAACTTGCGGGTTCTATAGTTGGGAACTGATTATTTTGTTAAAGGGAGCCAGTATGGGCATTTTATTTATTTTAAATGTAGTATTATACATTAACGTCGCAATTTCAGTAATGTCGTCTTCTTTGCGGCGCGGGCACCCCATTGTAAAACAAGTGAGGTCTTTGGTAGGAGTTGCTGTATTCTGTGATTTAAGCTTAGTTATAAACTGGGCTCTTTTTTTGTATACATTCCTTCAAATTTTTAAGCCATATGACGGATATGATCCTGAAGATACTCTGAATTATTTAGATATGTATACACAGTTCAGAATGCTCCCACAAATACTATTCTTTCTTTTTAAAAAAACAACCAGAGCCGCAGTAACGGCATACTTCGGAAAGAAAAGGACTGTTTGGAGAGCGAGACATGCCGTGCTAAACTAAAGTTATTTGTATCGTGTCTCATATATTTTTAAATAAATAAAAAACAACGGTTGCAGTCCGGGAGTGCCGGCAGAAGTGAAAACTTGAATATTAACGTTGTGCATTTCCATGGATGCGCGTGGCACGTTGTAACATAAACACACACGAACATTCGCGCAAGCGCCCTGCGCCACCTAAACGAAACAGCAGGCGCAGGCATACATTTTCACCGCGCCGTAGAAAGAGAGGGGGATACTTCCTCTCCTACGCCGCGCCGCGCTGGCTGTCTACTCTCCATCCGTCTTACGAATTTTCGATCAGGTCACGTGTCCTGACGCCCTGACGCGAGTTTAACATTTTTTACCCTTTACAAAAAAGTGTACAACGCCTATAACGAAGTTTACACTTTAAAAATGTTAAAATGTTTAAAACACACATACTTAATTATTGATTTATTGAACTGTATGTAGGTTTTTAATTTTAGTTTAGAATTAATAAGAATAAGTTTCGTATAAGTTTCTAGAACATGAAATGTGTAATACTTTTAAATGATAATACTTCAGAATCTCCTTACCTTAGACTTTTCCATACAAACGTAGTCTAGCTTTTATTATGAAATTACACGTGAGATTTCGGCAGTATTTTGTATTTTTTTAAGAAACTGCATATATCAAGGCATATAGCTAATTTTCGACAGTCAAATATGAACTTGAAAGAAAATATGAGAGTGTAGAAGTTTTCCATACTGATGTTCAAATATGATATGATTAACTATATTCTCTTTTAAATTCATATTTTGACTGTGAAAACTAGTTATATGCCTTAATATATGCAATTTCTTTGAAATTACATAGTATCGCCAATATCTGACATGTCGTTTCAAAATAAAAGCTAGACTACGTTTGCATGAGAACGTCTGATTCTGTCTAGGGTAAGGGGACTCTTAAAGCTGAATAATTTTTTGCTTCAAATAAAATTTATACCTATCTTCTATCTAATAAAAACTTGGTATATTTAATATTGATATCTTTTTTTTTAGGTACCTACTTTTATAATATGTTTGATAGCTATTATACAAAGTCATGAATTAGTAATTAAAAATTAAATAATATACGGACAAATCACAAAGATTGAGCTATATCCAATTAAAAAAAAATATTTACAAGTTAGAACCTACTTGTGTTATGGGATACTATCTTAACGATACTATATTTTAAAACAGATACATATATATTAATAAATATTAAACATCCAAGACCCAGGTCAATCTGAAAAAGATCATTTTCTATTTTGACCTGACCTTGGATCGAACCCGGAACCTCCGCTGTTAACTTGGCATTATGACCATTAGCCACTAGGCCATAGAGGTCGTCATTATTATTAAATAAAATCCGTACCTTATTGAATCTGCACTGATCTAATTACACACCGACATAAGCTACACTCGATTAGTACATAGCTTTCTATTGCTGGGTGTAACTACTTCCCTGATGTGAGTTGTGTGCATTTCCTGCAGTCAGCAGTCAACGTCATGACGGAATTAATAAATGTACAAGTTTCCAGTGAAAAATATTAGCTTGGTGACATACTCACCGTCGACAACTGACGTAAAAATATCCAAGATGCCAGTGAAAAAGATTAGCGCGGTGCCAAACACAAACACCGTCGACAAATGACGTGAAAATTTCCAAGATGCCATTGAAAAATATTAGCGCGGTGACATATACACCGTGAACAAATGACGTCATAATGTCCAAGATGCCGGTGAAAAATATTAGCGCGGTATCACACTCACCGTCGACAACTGACGTAAAAATATCCAAGATGCCAGTGAATAATAATATTAGCGAGGTGATACAAACACCGTGGACAAATGACGTGAAAATGTCAAAGACGTCAATGAAAAATATTGGCGCGGTGACACATACACCGTCGACAAATGACGTGAAAATGTCCAAGATGCCAATGAAAAATATAAACGCGGTGGCACATACACCGTCGACAAATGACGTAAAAATGTCCAAGATGCCAGTGAAAAATACAAGCGTGGTAACACAAACACCGTCAACAAATGACGTGAAAATGTCCAAGATGCAAGATGTTTTTTTATACTTCTTTACCCGTATTTCAAGTCTGTTGTCATTAATTGGTCATATTCTAACGACTATAAATCAATTACCAAACAAATCGGTTATGGCCGTAACCCGTAACCATTTTATTTTTCGATTACAGAGCTACTGATCCACCATTCATTACAATCACGAATATCTTCAAGTTGCAATAGCTAAAATTATTCTTTCGAAAATCTTAAAGTATCGTCTTAAAGTTTATAATCGATTGGCATAAAATACAAACGAATATGAGAATCTGCGTGCGAAAAAATCATTAAGCAACAAACAGTAGTGTTGTAACTGGCTGTTTGTATTCTATTGTCTATGCCGTGTAAACGGTGCTCCAATTTTGAAATTTTAAAAATAATCTTTCAAAATTGTCGTTTGCATATTATTGTTATGTTGTTCGTTTTCTGAAACTTAAAATAAATTACATACACCACGCAGTTTTATAACAGTTTTTGCTTGTTTTTTTGTTTAACGATATCATTGTTATTTTTTTTAGAACTTCGATTTCTTGCGCTTGTTTAGTTGACAGCAAAGCAATTTATATATTCATTCATTCGGTTAATTTTAGGGTTCCGTACCCAAAAGTAATGGAAGTAAAAAAATAAGGAGACATTGAAAATACCACCGACAAGAATGTAGGGCCTAGACTAACCCATAATGATGACTCAAATGGTCCATGATTGGGCATTTTTTAATCGTATTATTAGATAAGGTCGACCAATTGATATAAAAACGCCTCTAAATATTTTTTTAACTGTTTTTGAGCAATTACATCTAATGTGAATTAAAGACATTATTATATAATTTATTTATAATGGCCGCCATAAACAAATAAAGATTAGTTTGTGATATTGATAACATCAAATGCTTTGGAACCCTCTTTGTAGCAATCCGATTCGAGTCGGTCGTTTTTTGTAATAAACAAGTTTTTTAACGAGATTTTTTTGTTTCAATATAAGTATTTTAATAGCCCAGTAGATTAGAATTCGGAAGCGTATTTTGTCTAGACGATTGATTGTAATGTGTGTTACATGATGTACTTACAAATAGATATTACGACCTTGACCGGCAGCGAATGGGAGAGTGATGTAATTGGCATTGGATTGAGGCAAATGTCGACAAATTAGCTCATGCCATTCAGTTTTTTTTTCTACTAGCATTCCAACATGAGCTGAGCGAGCGAGGTTATCTAAGCAACTTGGTCAACACGTTGTTTATAACTGTTATTGGTACGGGATTTACCGCGATTATTATAATTTTTTGCGAGATATTTCGACGACCCTTCTGCTGTAATGGTCGCTGGCAGACTGAAGAACCGCGATGGATGTTCGGCTGTCAAGGGTAACCATATCGGTCTACCCTCTTTCGTCGTCGTTTGTTGCATAAGTCCCTACACAACACTGTCGGTGTCCGTTCGGGGTTTTTTATTTTTTGTTATTAGCACACACTCTTTACTCAGCTCCACTGGATTCTACGTCCCCGATAACTTGAAGCCATCTTCCCGATTTTTTGTTATTCGCACACACTCTTAACACAGTTCCACTGGATTCCACGTCCCCAATAACTTGAAGCCATCTTCCCGATTTTTTGTTATTCGCACACACTCTTTACGCAGCTCCACTGGATTCCACGTTCCCAATAACTTGAAGCCATCTTCCCGATTTTTTGTTATTCGCACACACTCTTTACACAGCTCCATTGGATTCCACGTCCCCGATAACTTGAAGCCATCTTCCCGATTTTTTGTTATTCGCACACACTCTTTACACAGTTCCTCTGGATTCCACGTCCCCAATAACTTGAAGCCATCTTCTCGATTTTTTGTTATTCGCACACACTCTTTACACAGCTCCACTGGATTCCACGTCCCCAATAACATGAAGCCATTTTTCCGATTGAAATTGGGATGCTTCTTTATCTCAATCGCCTCTCTAACTAAACGTGGTATATAGTGGCGTTCAGTCGCAAGTATTTTAGGTTGGTGTAGTTGGAGCGTTGTTTTTTTTTAAACATGTTTGTTTGTATATCATACATACTTACAAGCAAATATACCTACCTACACGCTTGCTCATCTGTCGAAGATAACTCGAATATATTTGATAGCAATTTAGTGAGCGAGAATTAGGTCAATCTAGACTACCTATTACTATAAACAGAAAGGATTTAATTGCTTCTGGGCTTGTGTGTTTGTATAAAAGATAATACAAAAACTACAGATCAGATTTTAAAAATTATTTCACCTGTAGAAAACTACATTATCAGCTAGTACCATAAGCTATATTTGATATAACAAAACGCGGACAATGCCGCGGGGAACAGCTTGTAATATTCATTAGTTCGAACATCATCAACATGGAATCAAATTGTTGGGATTTCCAAGCTGTGGGCTCTGAATGGGGTCGCGAGGTTGCAATTGATACTTGAAAGCAAACTACTAGTAAATAATTAGTATTTTAAACAACAATATAACCGTCCAAATGCATGTCAGACTCGGGCACGAAGGGTTCCTTACCATTTCAGAGGTTCCGGGTTCGATCCCCGGTCAGGGCAATTTGGAAAATGGCCTTTTTCAAATTGTCCTGGATCTTGGGTGTTTATCTATATATTATGTATTTGTTATTAGTATCGTTGAGTTACTAACCTATAACACAAGTCTCGAACTTACTTTGGGGCTAGCTCAATCAGTGTTATTTATCCGTATATATTTATTTATTTTTATCATAAAAAATTCACGTTTGTTGCATGGGAGCCCCACTTAAATATTTTTTTTAATTTTTTTTAGTAGTGGCAACGGAAATACATAATCTGTGAAAATTTCAGCTGTCTAACTATCACGGTTAATGAGATACAGCCTGGTGGAGAGACAGACAGTGGAGTCTTAATATAAGGGTCCGGTATTTCCAACATTAAAAAACACGTGATTTGACCGTACCTACACTACCTTCCTACTAATAAGATTCTTAGCTTTAAAACGAAATTATCCACGGACTTTCCTTAAACGTTTATCATATATGAAAACATCTCATTTTGATGACGTTGAGTCACTTGGGGCATTAACAAGAGTGAGAGCGAATCGAAACAGGTCCAGCAAACTTATCAAGTGATACTGCGGGTAATTTGCATGAAATATCAACTTTATACCTGTAGTAATCTTAACGATGTACTTAGGCAACATTTCAAACTTGACTTTTACGCGACTTCGCCGAAAAGGAGTGTAATAATTTCAGAATTCACAATTAAAATGTGATGGAATGAGAAACGGCGAAAATGTGAATCATCAAATCATAGGCAACCCATCACTATTTTGATTATTTTTTCCACCATCACGCTAAAAGTGGCCTTTGAGTCTGGCGACCCTGGGCTCCGTCTGCTTAGAGCCGCAAGCCCAAAATGTCTGATGCCTCATTAAAGGGCTACATGAATTTTCAGGGGCCCAGTGCTGCCCCAATTTGAAAAAAAAGTTTGAAAGGAAACGGAGATATATAATATAAAATTTCGTTTTAACTAGGCCCTCGATAACCCTTCTTTAATACCTATAGCGCCATCTAGTGACAAGGGAAGAGAAATCATTATGTTCATAAGGTGATGGGTAGACATGGTATAGTGAAAAGATTATTTTTCAAATGTTTAATGTAAACATTATTTTTTTTTATTAAAGAAAGATTTTTTTTATAAAAGATCACGGATTAAGGGCATGCCTGAATTTTTCGGGGTCCAGTGCTGCCCCCATTTGAAATAAATCATTTGATAAGAAACGGCGACATCATTTATAATCTGTCTTGACCAGGCACTAGATAACCCTTCAAACTATTATATGAAATACTGTTTCCAGTTTAAAATGAAAACGTGAAGCTTTTCTACGCACAATTGCGAAAAACGGCCACTTATGGCGCATGTGCGTAGAAAAGCTTCACGTTCTCACTTTAAACTGTAAACAGTAGTTTATAAAATAGTTTGAAAGGTTATCTAAAGCCTGGTCTAGACAAAATTTTTAATGATGTGTCCATGTCTTTTCAAATGATTTATTTGAAATGGGGGCAGCACTCAAAAAACAGCACCCCGTAAAATTCATGTAGGATTAAGGATTTACGAGATAGTATATATGTATGCATATTTCCGGCGACGATATTTATTGACGACATTCGTGGCGTAACGGTCAACACGCTAGACCGCCAATCTGGAGGTTCTGGGTTCGATCCCCAGCCAGGGCAAGTTGGAAAATTGCCTTTTTTTAAATTGTCCTGGGTCTGGGGTGTTTATCTATAAATGTATTTATCATAAAATATTGTATCGTTGGGTTAGTGTCTTATAACACAAGCTTAAGAGTCCCCTTACCCTGGACAGAATCAGACTTTTCCATACAAACGTAGTCTACGTTTTATTTTGAAATCACATGTCGGATATGGGCAAAATTGTGTAATTTTAAAAATATTGCAATTATCTTGGGTTATAATTGGTTTCCGACAGTAAAATTATGAACTTAAAAAAGAATATAATGTATCATATCATATTTGACCCTCAGTATGGAAAACTTCTACACCCTTATATTTTCTTTCCAGTTCATAATTTTACTTTAAAACCCAATTTAAACCCTAGATAATTGCAATTTCTTTAAAATTACGTTACTTTATTCTTTAAAAACGTAGACTGCGTTTGTATGGAAAAGTCTAAGGTAAGGGGATTCTTAAGCTTACTTTGTGGCTAGTTCAATCTATGTGATTTGTCCGTATATATCTATTTATTTATATTTATTAAGGCGGCCCTTCCCGGCCGCTCTGTCGTCAACGCGAGCATAGTTTGAAAAGCTTGTTTTTTCATCCATGGCAATGCTAGAAAAACAGGCAAAGCAAAAAGGGAGAGATAGCGCCTAAGGGCTCGGTTTACAACCTTAAACTTACTTTGGGGCTAGCTCAATCTGTGTGGTTTGTCCGTATATATTTATTTATTTATAAAATAGTCCCGTGACCGTCATTCCAGTCCATTTCCTCTCCAAACGGACCATATCGATGCAAGCGAACTCAAGCGGCGAACATATCACCTTACAGATTGTTATGATCGTGTGTGACCTTGCTCCGGACCTCCTGTTACAATTAATATGAATATTAGGACATTATTAATGATATCATATCCTGTTTAATGCCGGATGCTAGGTGTTGTAGCACGATTTTAAAAAAACTGCTACTTAATTGCTACTGTTTTCCTACGCTATACCATTGACTGGACGAAACACTGTTTAACAAGATATACAACAACCGACGAAAATCTACCTTCATGGTAGGTCCATGAAGGTAGATTTTCGTCAGTTGTTTGTTTGTATTTCGTATATGCAAGTGGCCAACGCTGGTGTAAATTTTTTCTTGCTGCCAAAAGGCATCCGACATATAATGATGACAGTCGGGACTAACGGCTTATACGTGCCTTCCGAAGCACGGAGGAGCTCGAGATTTTTTTATGTCTCTTGTGGGCACCCATCCATTACCATTGAGTAGAATAATTTCTGTATTTTTATGTTTTTCTTTTATTTATTATGTAGATTATAAAAAAATATTGTACAATTTTTTAAATTATGTCATACCAACTTTTTAATTAAATTGTTTTCATATTCATTTGTAGTTTATTCTAGTATTTTGTTCTGTTATTTTGTATTTTGTGTGAGTAGCAATTGGCCGAATGACAATTTACATAAATCAAGTTACATTGATAAATTCATAAGTTTTGAATAGCAGCCAGGAATTAATTTTCATACTCGTACGTACTTTGACATGAGTCAAGAATTACAAATTAATACACTTCATGTCTTCTTTTTACTACAATAATGCCTACATTTCAGAGCTTGTTTGAGAAAATGATATTTTTAGACTATTTTTAGGTATGTCCAAAAGGGATATGAACTCGTCATATCCCTTTTGGACATACCTACTTAGGATTTAGTGAAAAAGAATTAAGTATTATTTAAGGGGAATTTTAGTCATTTTTCGTAATCCTACAATCGACAGAATTTGTTTTTGAAATATTTGCGTAAAATAACCTTGTAAATATACTCATAGCAGGTAAATATTTTCACGAGCTTTTCGCTGAGTCTCGCGGTCAGCTCGTTCCGGAGAACCCGTTCCGGTCCACTCTCACTTTCGTTGTTCGAGTAGGCAGTTGGTAACTGTAGTAGCTACGGCATGTTTGTATACAATACCGTGGATAGTTCAGCTATTTATAACCGACTTCTAAAAAGGAGGTTATCAATTTGTCGGAATCTTTATTTATGTATGTTCCCCGATCTGTGCCTATCTGTGCTAATTTAGATTTTTTTGAAAGGGCGTACTTTTTAATTCATCATCAGGTCTTTTGTCTCCGCTGCAGGAGCACAACCGTCTCTGTACTACCAGAGCCATACTTGGCCAGAGCAGCCAGAGGATGGCCTACGCTCTCCACGCTGGACAGACGGGTTGGAGAGGTCTCATTGATATTTATAAGCTTTGTTTAGCTTGTATTCCCTATGTCGCCTTCTACGACATCCGGGAGGACTTGGAGTGGCCCTATTCTACTCTGCCGGAAACCACACGGCAACTTTTTAGTTGGTCCCATACAAATTTTATCATAATTGAGTATTTTTTGTAGTTTTTGTCAAAGTCGGTTTTCAGTTAGAAAAATTATCTTGTAAAGTAGTGTAGAGGCTATCACTTATAAAATGTCTTCTCCTACTCAAAGATATTATATTTAATTCATAAATATATTATGTATTTATTTCTACACGATAATTTATAAGTAATTATCTGGCTTCATATCTTTTATCTGTTATTCAAACACCTGTACGAGCCACAGTTTGCAACCCGTACAGTTAAGTTAGTTTTGAGTGCACTTTTGGTTAAATAGTTATTAATCAAAGATGTATGTAATGTGTACACAGTTATGCGTTTATTTTCATACACTAAATATTACAAGTAAAAATGCGGCAGCGGTGGCGGCCGAAAGCATTGACTCGCACAACGTCAACTTTCTTATCTGTTTTTCTTTTCCTAAAGTTTGACAGGAAGAGAATGCTTTAGCATTAAGTGTACGTAATATAGCTTTTGGCGCAATAAAGTTTCTATCACGCTAATATTATTAAGGCGAAAGTTTGTGAGTGTGTATGTTTGTTACTTCTTCACGCGCAAACGGAAACCAATTTTGATAAAAATTGGTATGCAAGAAGCTGACACCCTGGATTAACACATAGGCTACTTTTTATATATACGCGGGTAACACTACGGGGCGCAGCTAGTATAAAATATAGTAGATTATTAACCAAGGGGATAAAGCAGTGTCTTCTGTCGCGGGTGACGACTTAAATCGCGAGCGCAACTAAGGACTCGAGGTTTACTCCCGAGCGGAGCGAGGGTGTTTAATACTTAAATCACAAGCGAAGCCCCTCTCTTCGGGGGTTTTAGGATGAGTCCTGAGTGTAGCGACGGATTTAATTTCACCCAAGACTAAGACAGCTTTATCACCGAGAAAAATACTCTACTTTTCGTACCATATGCGAAAAAAAGACAATAATAACAAGAGATAAGCATTTATTAAAAGATAAATAATACTTTAATTATTTTTTACCAGTTACATAAAAAATACAAAATGTATGTACGCAGAAAACGTGGCTGTATGTGTGAGACGCAAATGACCCTTTGCTTTTTCTTCTTGGAAAACTAAACAGCTGGTGTAAACAAACAATGACATTGACTTGATTTAGTTTTTTATTTTATGAAATTTAAGTGTATTTGTGGATTTTGCGGATACATTTTGTTGATTCAAAATCGTTATTTTTTTACGCTTAACAACACAGAAAAGATTTCAGTTCAATATAAATTTCGGTAAGTATTCCAAACTTAAACCACATTCTCCCTCTAGAGCCTGAATGAAATTCAGTACATATTTCATTCCTTGTTTTTAACATATTAAAAATGACTATTGTTATGTTCGCTTTTTGTGCCATAGACTGTGACTTTTATGAGCAAGTGGTACGAAAAATAAATTAAAGTATAATTAAGCAAACATCCATAACTCTCCAATATTCAGATAAGTACAATCTAACAACAAGTATCTAACTAGAAGTTGCCCAATACAATTGATCACAGAGAATGATAGTGGGGTTCCCACATAAATTACCAATTTACGCAGCTATGTCAGTATGTAGCTGTCGAGCTCCTTTTCATACATTCTGAGTGGTTGTAGGCATGTCAGTTGTTATGTCAATTTGTTATTTTGTAGGCCTTTTGCCTGCAATTTGGAATGATATATATATAGATAGATAACTCTTTATTGTACACCAAAAGAAAAATGTAACAAAAAGGAATAATTTTAAATTAAATGAGTACAACGGGCGGTCTTGTCGCTTAAAGTGATCTCTTCCAGACAACCAGTGGATGGAGAGGAGTGTGAGAAAGACAAAGACGGTGGTGCAACTGACTAAGAAGGAAAAAATATATATTGAAAGCAACTATAAACTTAATAAATTTAACATAAATTTACACATATTATATACAATTGAAAACTTTTATAAATATATTAAAAAATAAATAGGTATAGGTAATACACAAACATAAAATTATATATTACACATATACGTATACAATACATAAATTATATATATATAAATATACAATACATATTATTAAATAGCAAACAGACTTAGTGATAACTTGATAGTTACATAAAATAAAGTTATTTATAATGTGTGATAATTACTTTTTGATAGGTAGTAATCTACTACCCTTTTCTTAAAAACGGGGAGAGACTATGCCTGCTGTATCAAAACTGGCAGTTCATTCCAAAGGCGCACTGCTTGGACTACTTGCTTGGTATACGTAAGGATAAAAAAATACCCAGTATTAATTGGGCTTGTTAACCCTACTTGCATTTTTATGGAGCGACATCGGAGGTTTGATCTGTCGTTTGTGTCTAGGGGACCTACAAAATTCAAATGTTTATTCAGTCATTAGACCTTTACAGGCACTTTTATCCTGTCAATAAGTATAAGTTATATTACGTATGGTGTTTATTAAAATTTTATTTATTTTTAAAGGAAAACTTTCGATATTAGCGCTTCGAAATGACCACTGCTGAGAAGAAACGCCGAAAGAAACTCATTTTCACAGTATTGGTCACCTACTCGCCGGAAGGGCTTTGTCATATACCTAATTATTATGTTTTTTGAATAATAAATACTTATACAACGTTGACAATTATAACATGTAATGCTTGGGAACGAGCTAAGAAACATAAATTACGAAAATAAAAAATACTAACTAGTCAAAAAACCGAAGCCGAACTGACCAGGCTTTCCGCCAGCACGTTCACGCACGGATCAGCCAACGTTAAACTCAACCCTCAAACACAAACGTACAAACTCTTCTTTGAAAATAAATGTACTAGCTATAAGGCTTATGTGAAAACAGCTGGACACAAGAAACAAGCTGTCAGTCAGTCGTGATTGAAATGCCGTCGAGTCCGCTTAAACTTCCAGTTATCATTTGCGGTTAGAATGTCACGTTTTTTCTCATGGTAGTAACTGGAGCTGATTCCTGGTAGACGTGGAAAAATATGTATAATGTCAGACTAATATGAAATCAGAAAATCTGTTAAAACATTAAGAACAAGTGCTTTTGGATTTTGTTTGTCATAACTATGTATGTAGATATATCTGTCGTATGATGAATCAAAAAGTTTACTTTCTAGGCAAATTTAAAAACCTACGACTGTCAAGAACACCATCTAGTGATGAATGCGGAACTACTTATTATAATTGACATGCGTAGCGCCATCTATAATTTTCTAGGGAAAACAATATAAAATAAAATATAATGTAGGCAAATAATCAAAACGAGCTTACACGATGATGATGAGACGTGAGAATGCAAGCAACGCCTCTTTATTTTTTGCTTGCCTGGCCACGCCACTCTGGATTTATATTTTCGAATCGACATCAAGATCGACTTATCACATCAAATCGTTTTATTTCAGACGACAAGGCCCATAGAATAGACACCTTACAGAGTAGCATAAATATGTATAAATATCATTGATAAAATATAAACGGCCAACTGCGAGTCGCAATCGCGGACGAAAGATTCCTTACCATTATCTATAAAAATCGTGTTTGTTGTATGTGTGCCCCACTCAAATGTATATTATAATTAGTTTTAGTATTTTTTGTTATAGAGGCAACAAAAATACATCAACTGTGAAAATTTAAGCAATCTAGCTATCACGGTTCATGAAATACGGCGGTATTTCATGAACCGTGATAGCTAGATTATATCTGTTGGTAACAGACAGACAGACGGACGACCGGGCAGCGGAGTCTTAGTCATAGGGTCCCGTTTTTACCCTTTAGGTACGGAACGCTAAAAAACTATGGAGTTCAAGTTCTTTTGAGCATAAAGATCTTTTAAGCCTTCAAATCATGTCATACTTCACACTCACGCGCACTCCTTTCTCCATACTAAGTAAACAAGAACTATTTACACCCAACTCGCGTACCATCGAACATGCATTTACACCAATTGACATTCCAGTTTGAGTTAGGAATGTCCCTTGGCTTGTGCTGTGTGGTCTATTGGTTTACACAATGGTGACTACTTGCGAAATAAGTATTTAAATGAGGTCATAGGTAGTGCAAATAATGTGGTAATGATTGCCATGAAGAGACACCATACCGATATTTTAGACTGAGTGTGCCTAATAAGAATCTTGTTTTTAATTTAGTATATCATCATACTCACGTATTCTCGGTTGCATCCTCAGCGGTAACGTTTCAGAGCCCAGGGTCCACTACCTAACCTAGGTAATTTGACGAGGATACTGGTTTTTACATAGAGCGACTGCCGTCTGACCTCCGCAACCCAAATGATATACCAGAACCAATCCTTAGATAGGTTCTGATGAGCATACGCTAGATGGCGTTCGGGATCCACAGTTTATACGAGCCTTTCGGAAAACGGAATCATCTTTATTTTCGTATTATCAGGTGATTCAAGCCTGCAATATTTTAACTAGACTGGTAACAACTTTGGCAAAGTATGATTCCCAGTGGGATTCGAACCCACGACTTCCGGATCACAAGTCGAACGCCTTGCCCACTAGACCACGGAGGGAGTCCATCTTCTCAATATAATTAATATATTTCCTTATGATCTTCTACTTATATTTAAGAGCTGCGCTCTCATCGGTATATTGCTTTCCTTGTCTCTCTTTCTTCCGATAAGTTCTTACCTACCTGTCCTATAGCCATCCTCCTACAGGTCCTATAGCCATTTATGCAAATAATAGGAACTTACTTAGTCGGTAGAACAAACGTTTATATCTGGATAAAAATACACAAACACATAGTATGCTCGGGATAATAAAAAACAAATTACAGTTAATATTGTCAACGTCAATATTTTTTCTTTTTAATTTGTACAAGAACTCGTGTTTTGCACCTTGTAAAATACAGCCTAAACTGGTTAACTCTAACTCAAAACACACGCCTCTATGACAAACTGAATCGCGTGTTTTCTTTATTTACACCAAAATAATTTTTCAAAACTAAAAACCGTCTTCAACACCAAACCGATTTTGATAAAACTTCCATGGAATCACCTGACAAGTATGCCTTTGCAAATAAAAAAAAATCGTTTTCTATATTGGTCCAGGTGTCTTCGAGTAATCGATGATAATATAAAAAAAAAACATAAAATAGTCCTATAAATTGATAACCTCCTCTTTTTTTAAGTCGGTTAAAAAGGCCAACAAAACCCATAGACGTCAGCAGAATGGTACAAACCATATGCCGCTGACTTTAAACAAATGTCGATTAAGACTGACGATTGTTTTCGAATGTTTCCGAATCACGCAATTAAATCATTGTCAGTCTACAAAGGATCAATGTGCAAATCAACACAATAGAGAATAGAGTCGCAGAAGACATGTCGACACGGAGAGCGTGCGTAGAATCCATAGACAATGAAGTAACCACCCTCGATCGGAAAGGTTACTACCAAAGGTCGCGTTGCGAAAATTGACTTTGAATCGAGTTGTCTATGCGCGAATTCGTGAAGTTATTTCGTGTGTCTCCAATTCTCCATATATTTTAGTTAAAAAAGTGCGTTTCGGCACTATTTCTCATGTTAAACAAAAAAAATATGGAACCTGGCAGAACCAGTTGAACTTGCTGTTTTAGTTCAAATGTGTTTTGCCTTTTTTTAATATAATTATAATATTTTTACGAAAATAAGTTTAGCAAGTTTTTATTAATTTTTAACCGACTTCCAAAAAGAAGAGGTTAAAATTGTTCTGTATATTCAAAGACTATTCGAAAACGTTTGAAAAATAAAACATATTAAAAGAGTATACTTGCCAGGTAGTTCCATAGAAAATTTATCAAAATCAATTGTGTAGTTTGGAAGTGAAGTCAGTTTTTAGTTTCGGAAAATTATATGGATACAAAGTTAAAACCTTAATTTTTTTTTACAATATATTGGTTTAGGCATTTGTCCTCAATCTCACCTGATGGTAAGCGACGATGAAGACTAGGATGAAGCATGCCTATCCAAAAGATACCCATTATGCTTTAATAGTTGCTAAAAACTCATGTCTATATGATGTTCGTAGTCGTTCTGCTTTACGGTGTTTCAACTGTTTCTCCTTCGTGCTTCGGAAGGCAGGTTAAACCGTTGGTCCCGGCTATAGCTTTGCCAGATGTCTCTAGGCAGCTCGATAAATGTGACTCCAGCTAAAAACACATCAATCTTACTTTACAAATCGACCACGAAATATAGCTTGCGTGTTGTGGTATTTAGCGGGATCCTCTCATTTCTCATAAGTATATTAATCATAATATGGTTTGTCAGAAGGACTTTGTCATAACTTATTTATCATAATAATTATTTCATATAATGTTTAATGTAAAATGGTTCTTTAGCTAGTATCATAGTTTGTAATACTGTTTTCTTTTACCAAAAATGGTTTCTCATAATGGCTTTGTCATAACACTTCTGGTCATATCATAGTGCAACATAATGTGTTTTGTTCATAATATTCCTGTAGACATGTACGTCTTATTCTTCCTTCCCTTATCCCATTATAAGTGGGGTTAACCAAAAGATATTAGATATAATTGTTACTCTCACAATGTTTTATCCATCCGGGCATTGTTATAATGCTTGTCACCTATGTGGCAGAATAGCTGCCAACAGCAGACAGAGGTCATGTAGTATAGATTAAGGTGCGGCGGGGGTGGCCCCTGGGCCACCCCTTAGCAAGTGTTCTTGCAGAGTCATGTAGACCATGCAGGCCATGTAATATAGGCAATCGTGAGGGCGAGGATGGTCCAATAATTTTATGATTTTGTGGCCCATTTTATGATTCCATAATAGTTATGTTAAAATAAATTTTATATTAATATATGTCATGAGTAATTACTATAAACATATAAATTATATTATGAGAATAACTTCTTATGACAATGCGTACTTATGATAAATATACCTATGTTCTATATGTATATCTTAAACAAAATTAAAGAAAATTCATTATAAAAGCATTATGTCAAACTTTTATATTACAAACATTTTTATGAGAATCATTAGGGACCCGTATTTAGCTACTCGTTTGACGACGGCGGCGCAGGCGCAGGCGACAGCAGCGTGCGTGTGTTGCGCGAGCGTCGCTCCAATTCGCCGGAATTCCTTTGGAGAATCCACTGTTATTAGAACAACTGATGACGATAACGAAGCATAGATTTTATAGGCTATAATTACATAGTCTTCTACAGTATCCGATGTTCTGAACCGTGGGTAATGGTGGCTAGTCCATTAGAAGATTAAGGGCTCGATCTCTAGTTAGGGCATTTTGGAAAGTAGGATTTACCAAATTGTCCAAACACTATAAAAACTTTTTGAATTGGCCAATTCCTGACATTTGTTTTCGCAGTGAAAAAATTGGAAAATACTTTGCATTGTGGGGAAAACCAAGGGATCCATTTTGTATGCAAAAATTAACAACAAGAGACAACAATAACAAAATTACAATTAATTGATTCTTCTACTTGAGGAAATTGTAGAATTGTTCAAAAAATGTGCTAAAATTCGATTTAAATACTTACCTAAATAAATCATACGATTTATCCTTTTAACCGACATCAAAAAAGAGATGGATATCGATTCGAGTGCATGAATGTTTTTTTTTATGTAGGTATGTATGTTCTTAGATTACTTAAAGAAGCCTGGGCCAAATAAAAAAATTCCTTTTTCGTTTGAAAGGGCGTACTTTTTTGTCTGGAAGTCCCATAGAAAGTTTATCTAAGTCGGTTCTTGTAGTTATGTGTTAAAGTCAGTTTTCAAGCTTAGAATAATTTTACTAAGAACAAATTCAATACATGTCGGAAGTCATTCAGTCACAATTACTAAGGACACGTCACACGCAAACCATAACACTAGATAATTTTAGTTTGTTTTCAAGTCCACTTTCACTGCACGGAAATTACGCTGTTTATTGTTAGAGAATTTTAATTGTTCTTTTATTTCCTGAGATATATCTTAGTATTATGTTCCTAGTACCGTAGTATGATTGTTGAAAGCGGAACAACAATTAAATATTGCTCCCAGTGCTAAACAGAGATAGATGTAAACAAGTAATTATTATAAAAACAAAAAACCCGATTGCCTTTTTTTTATTATTATTTTATTTTGATATACCCAGTGTCACTCTCACGGTAAATACGAATCCAACGACACCTTTTAAGCTAAAATCTATCGAGCTGTTAAGGCTGCACAGCGTGCCAAACAATTATACATACATACAAACATACATACATACATACAAACATACATACATACATACTCTCAAAAACATAACCCTCCTTCTGGCGCAGTCGGGTAAATAGTACATGCACTCGTAGCATTTCACGAATAGAATTAAAGGTGAATATAGTTTGACAATGAAAACGCTGCCAGCTGATGCCGTTTCAGTGTAGGGTAGACTGGGTACGGTTGTGCCAGGTTGCGGTTGTGAGAGTCGCGATATTAGCCAAACTGTAAGGAATAGCGGGGGGTGGTAAAGGAGAAAGAGATGCGCCATTCTAGTTAGCATACATGTCACAGCATTGCGTCATCCGTCGTGCGACATTAAGAGCGGCCTTCCCGTCTTACTTTTCATACAAACGCTTGTACGTGATTATGACGTTGTAACTGATCATTCTTGAAATTTTTTGAACTAACAGGTATCTTGTGCGCTATTTCTAGGTTTCTATCGAAATAAAAAAATTACATTTGGAAAAACAAATTCAGTATAAGCCTGCAAAAATCTGCTTTTTGCACAAATTTTACTTGAACTTTGACCGTTTATAAAGTACTTATAAATTGTAAAGGTAAGAAAAAAAAGATTTCGATAGAAACCTTGCAAATGTAATAAATATTTTAAATAAAAATATTTATTTCGCACAATTGTAAGGCTTACTGAAAAACACGAATCACCTGGAACAAGTTTTAAGAAATTTCCGAATCCAATGAAAAGTGAATATTTGTTCAATGGATAGCATGCGCTATCTCTTCTTTTTTGCTTTGTCTCTTTTTCTAGCATTGCTCTGGATGAAATAACAAGCTTTTCAAACTATGCTCGCGTTGACGACAAAGCGGCCGGGAAGGGCCGCCTTAACGCCAGCAGAGGCATGTATTACTTTTTCGCAGTCTAAAGTAACATTTTTATACAGTTTCTTGTAATAATTGGTTGCATATATGTACAGATAGAGCGATTAGTGTTTTATAGGTAACACATTGATGCTTAATTAGCAGTCATTACTTTGAATCTTGATACTTTGTATTGTCATGGCAAATATTTCTTTGCAAAGGTATGTGTTGGGTACAGTAGTACCATTTTAGCTGGGTACGGTTGTGGTATAGGTAAAATTTGATTTATTTTAAATTATCGAAAACTGATTTGTGTAAGTGCACACTCAATTTGTAGGCCTGGCAAGGAATGGATCGAATATCAAGGAAAATGTGACCTTTGGTCACACTTAGAGTGCAAAGGTCGCCATTGCATAAAGAGTCTAACTAGTTCTCCGCCTTTGTACTTTTCCATGGTACCTTATGCTGCAATCTTTTAAATCGCTTTAAATAAAAGTGATTTATGACGATTTTATTATATATTTTTGTACCTGTCACTACCACACGGGATTTTTTTTACATTTATAAACAAACAATTTTCAATTTACTATAAAAAACACCTTTTATATGTTTAACTAATAATAACATACCTATAATTTTTTTATTTATTTGTAATAATAACTTAAATCTATCGTTACAGTTTTCACCAATTACACAGGGCAACAAGGTTTTTGGTGCGTTAAAACTAAAAGCTGTTTATTACTTAACTCTGTTTGTAAAATACTAACCCAGTACTAAAATATGCCTAACAGCTCTCAATTTTATGATATCTGATGAAGAAAACTGCAATTTTTATAATTTTCAAACAATGATTACCTTAACGTTCAAAATTGTTTATAATTTCCGTTTTATAAATACGCGTGTGATATAGTAAAAATCTTGCTCTTTGCTACAGAGTTTCAATCATTAGTCAATTCAATGTCAGTACGGAGATATCCAAGATTTAGCTGAAGACCAAATTTCCCCATACTATTTGCATTTTAATTTTTGTATTGAAAATAGCATGGCTGATTCAACTTCGCATATCTTTGCAAAATAAAAGGTAGGAACATGAATCAAACTCTGTTTTGAAGGCAAACGTGAAACTTAATTATGCAATCTAAAACTGACTCTTTACAATTTTGGTTTGTTATAAATATCACCCCTTCAAAATATACAAAATAACTGAATTTTAAGATTTAATGAAAGCTAATTATTAAAAAACAAAACTAAGTTGATAATCATCATACAAAAGTCTACTGAAAATAATGATTTAATTTCAGGCACCATTAAATATATTCATTTTTGTTACCCTGTGTTATAGGCGATCAAGTGAAAATTGTCACAACTGGGCCCAGTCTACCCTTAATTTCCCCGAATAGGACCGAGCCTTAACGTGAGATGATAAATTATAAACAACATCACTCACTTATGTTGTCAAGAAAAATACGACTCACACGCCTGTTTCGCACGCTACTGAAACAATTTATACTTGTCTTGAAACTATTTATAAACGTTATGCAACGCATTAAGCCATTTCCTTTTCTAATTTACACGAAATGAATCGATTTGTTTTAATTTAGGCACAGATTGAAATGACTGGAAGTTTAGGTCCAATTTTCTACTTTCCAATTTCATATAAATTAGATTACAGATTTCTTCGTTGTCATATTTTATTAAATAAAAATTACACGATCATGCTACTCTATTCTTCCCGCGCGATCGTGAAAACCGGTCGAGGGCATGAGGGCAAAATCTCGAAGAATCGTATCGAAAGGTGTTGCGGCCAGCAACTCACTGTAATGTAGTGATTGCCTTCCAGTATGCTTAATAGCTCATTACGCCAAAACTGGCCTTTGGATTATATGGCCATAGGCTTAAAAAATATATTATTTCTTTAATAGGTGGACTTAAGTCCATAGGCTTTATCTAATCTACCATTCAAACTACTGGTGATGCCAAGAAAAAGAAGTTTTTAAAAGGAGGCGAAAAATGTAATTTTGAAAGATATATTACTCATAATTTATAATAGAAATACAGAAGGCAGTACTCCTGGACACGACACACATTGTCAGGAGGTTTCATTCTCTGTGGCCCTAACCTGCGGTAACTTAAGCCTTAAAGGCCCGCTGCCAGCAGGCAGCTAGGTTATGTTATGTAATGTATTTATATTTTGTACTTCATTTTATATTTAACTTTTTATAGATTTATTATAAAGCCGCACTTTTGTTTAAAAATAAATAAAGAGAATAATATAAGATGTAATGTAACGACACCACGGACTCGAGTGCTCCAGTGAGTCTGCCACAGCCTTCATCCGCGATGCGTCTTCATCAGTCAGGGTGGAGACCCAAGAGGGTTCGCAGTACTCTCAGCTCTGTATTGCCTTAATTGGCTATGCAGAGAGGAGTCGTTAGAGCTGTTACTCCAGGGTCACGCCGCGAGTACTCGTAAGTTCGGAGAAAGCGCAGCACACCTCTCGACATCTCTGAGTCACCTGCAACGATGTTGCTCCTTTGCCGGCCCCTCTAGTGGGCGGTAAGCCACCACCTGCCTACAATCGTCAGTAATCATGATTATGGCAGGTGAAGTTGTTTCTATAGCAATATCCCAGGATCAGTCCATCCCAACTTATATATCCGGGAATGGGTTTTGGAGGGAACGCCTTATAACATCAACTTCTCCGAAGGACCTCTACGTGTTGGATCTGTATCCCCACGCAAGCCTCTTAAAAGACCGGGGTGAAAAGACGCACGGTTCGCAAATGAGACACAATATAAGATATAAAAACTGTATGTATTTATTAAAATAAAAAAATAAATGCAGAATAAAGATGGCAGAGAAAAGAGAGAAATGGAGATATCTCCAAGCAAACTCTTAAATGCCAAAAAGATTTTATTAGTTTGTTTGTACTATATTATATCAAAGAATAATTCGAATGAGCAACTATACAATGGCGGACTTATCCCATATACGGATCTCTTCCAGTCAGCCTGCGATAACTTGGGTTCATCCTCACTAGTACCATTGAAATTTATCTCATGGTACTACTGCAACCGATAAACTCGCATTTGTATCATTACATACAGTATATTAATGGTACTAATGCGACTAGAACAAAATGCGAGTCTCAGTAGTTCCATTATCAATATTTCCCAAAGAACAGCAGGGTATATTAAGGGAATGATTCTGGGATATTCTGGTGGTAATTTAGTACTATTTGCGTATAGATTAAGGCAAATTATACAAGAGAAATATATTTAATTTTTTAGCAGTCACACTGTGGAGATCTGGCTTGCACCTGAATTCGGGCAAGGCTCTCCGAATTTGGAGTAGCCGCTGCAAGGTGTGGTCGAATGCTTACGTCCGAATTGCTCACATTTATTGACATTTGGGTGTGTAATGTAATGAGTTACGCAAACAACGGTTATATTGAGAAATTATAATTTTAGTTCAAAGTAATAGGGATGTGGAGTAGGTAAAATATATATATTATTTTATTTAATCTGTCAACTAAATTATCCAAAAATAAAGGAACCATATTTTTTCGTTTAGTAAATTAGTAAACATTTATGAAGATACAGCGCTTCGAAGTTTCGGAGTAGAGGTGATTTACGGCACCTTTGGTTAACAAGTCATTCTTAAAAAAAAAACCGCGACTGACTTTTTATATACAAATATCTTTATTTTGCTTAAAATGTGGTACACGGACAGGTTTTATAAAATTATTGAAAGTTCCTCACATTTTACCAGGCACTGGCATGCAAAAAAATTAATTGAAGTTAAAGGTTTTTAAATAAAAGTTAAAGAATTATTTATATCATACTCTGGTCAATAATGTCATAATGCGAGTCATAATTGTAAATTGAACCGTCGAATTTAAAATGGTAAGCAATAAAATGGTAATAAATTTAGGTAACTAATTGTAATTTAATATCACTTGATTTTTAAAAAGTCAAAGAACTCATCAACAGAATAGAAACAATTTTCAATTTTATATACCCAGTCTCACTTTCAGAATAAAAACGAATCTAATGACACCTCTTAAGCTTAAATCCATCGAGCCGTTCAGGCCGCAGAGCGTGCCAAACAACTATACATACACACATACTCTCGAAAAACATAACCCTCCTTCTGGCGCAGTCGAGTAAAAAACGTAGCTAATCGTGACTAATCGTGATATTTTATTATTGATACATCGAAAGTTTGTTTGTTGTTAACTTTGTGTGTGTAAGTGGTTAACTCTGGTCTCAGATTTTTCAGGCTCCCTAAAGGCAGCTGACATAGTTTGACGACTGCCATATAATGACGACAGCCGAGATCAACGGCTTATACGTGCCTTACGAACGGAGGAGCTCGACGGATAAAATTCAAAATTCAAATGTTGGAACGAAGTTCCTTACGGCAGGCTTGGAGGAGATAGGGATTTTGCTGCGCGACCGAACTAAAAAAAAATGTGATAGTAAAACCGTAAGGATGACCTCGTTAAATAAAACCGTTAAATGAGACGTGCGCAGGCGCGATAGTCGTATACACAAGCGAGTAGTGTATAATACCTTTGAGCACGATTTTTCTTTTGCAAATTGTGTCGATTCTACATTAGCCGAAGGAACTTCGTTCCTACCTGGTGTCCCACGACACCACATTTCTTTTTTATTCAGTAAGTAGACCTTTACAGGCACCTTTACACGTCAATAATTTACATTATGTGTAGTTAAATTTAATTTATCACCCGGTCCGACCACGCCCGGTGTCGCTTTGCTTGCGCAACATCGGAAATTGGAAATCAAATCACAGCACATCCTCCGTCATCTTCAATGGAGGTTCAGCCTAACTCTTGCTTGTTATAAGAACATAATTAATTTGTGGAGTTCAATAAAGCCATAACTTTTTAAATTAAATCATAACATTAGAAAACAGGAATGTACATTAAAATAAATGAAGAATTCAATAAGTTATTTGCAGCACAAAAATGTGACTTAAACAACTTTACCATCCAAATAGACGGCAAAGTACAACATAGTTAGCCATAATCATTACTTTTCCATTAACAAAATTGGCTAAGAGTAAGTCTCACTGTTTCACTAGAGTTCCGTACTACATGATTCATAACAACTTTAAACTTTAAATGTTGTTTTGTTTGCTATACTTACAACCAAGAAATTGCTTTCTCAGCATCACCTATTGGTTGAATGGTAGAAAAAGCCTCAGACCTTAAATTTTCCATTTACATGTATTGGAATAAAATTAAATAAATAATTTTTTAACGTGATATACGGGAATTACTTGGAAAATAATTACTTGCCGGTGGATATACATTTCAAAGAGAATATTGAAACATTAGCAAATAAATAAAATAAAATTTGATAATTCATACTTAACACGCAAGTTTTTTTGGGGACACCCTAAAATTTTAACTTTGTATCATTTTCGTATTCATTTTGAAATTTGTATCTCGTCTGTTTAAGAAAATTTATAATTCAAGAGATTTAGTATTCAAGTTTAATATAAAATGATACTCATATAAATCAAACTTGCATTGCCTTTGTTTCAAGGAAAATATGATATAAGTATTTACCATTAAACATTAATATAGAATTCTTTTAATTTATTTCATCTAGTTCTACTACGGAAATACACATTCTGTGAAAAGTTCAACTATTAAAATTGTTGTTTTTCACGAGTAACACCATCATGCCATTCATATTTTCTGTTCACGATACTCTTTGCGTACGGAACACTAAAACCACCACATAGTCGGCAACCAATTAAATAAAGCTTGGCCACTTGAGCAACGAACAGTATTGGGCAATCAAGACCCAGATCCGATGACTCATAATATATATTACATAGCAATTTGCGATTTATGGCAGAAAATGGTGTTAAATTAAGAATAGTAACACAAATTTAGATTTAAGTGTGCCTTTTTGGCAAAATGTCTCGTCATCGCTTAAGTCTCGTGAAGAACAGTAGTCTGTTTGTGTTCCGTGTTAGTGGCCAACACAAGGCATCTGACATAACTTGACGACGGCCATACTATGAAGAAAGTCGGGAGCAATCACATGACATAAACTCACGTAACACATTTTATCGTACAGTGCGCAAAAACATGAAAACATGCCATCCGAGTAACTAGTTTTCATTTATAGCACACGTTATAGAAAGTATACACACCTCCTTCTCATAAAACATATTAAACATTGGTCCCTTTTTATTTTATTTTCTTTTTATTTTAGTATTTATGTTTACTTTAGTTACTAGTTTTAGTATAAAAATAGTTTTAGTTTATAAATTTCAGTCGAAAATCATTTTTGTAGTCTTAGTATATTTATTGTAACGGGTGTACATATGCCTGAAATAAAAAAATATAGTTCACGTATTCTTAAACATTGAAAAAGTTTCCTAGCGATATTTTTTTTATTGACATTGTATAAAAAACCATTGGCAATAGGTACTTTTATAATTAAAACATGATTTTAATTTATATGCGGCTAGCAACCCATCACTGTTTTGATTTCTTTTCCATCTTCTCGCCCACCATCACGCTAAAAGTGGCCAAGGATGCAAATGATCAAACATCAATCACATTGTAGTTACTACAAAATTAGAACATGTTCGCATCGGGCCGAATAAGGATCGAACCAGAGACCTTTCGGCTATAAGTTCCCTCTTAAGGCACTAGCCCACAAGATGTCAAAATTCTGTAGCTCCATATTTTGAATTTAAACTATTTCTAACTAGGAAGCGAGCATAATCTATGAAACTACTCCGTCACAACACAACTACACAAAACCGGGCCAACCGGTATTGTAATAGGGATGGTCAGATGACCACACATAGTTCATACTAGACGAGTAAAATGACTGATAGATGGTCAGATGACCTGAGCAAGGTTGCACGGAGGCGCTGGATGCAAGCCGCTTCCGATCGGTCGTTTTGGAAATCCTTGGGGGAGGCCTATGTCCAGCAGTGGACTTCTTGTGGCTGATATGATGAGTAAAAGATGAGTAATCGACTTGTATAATAACTATGTATTTGATAATATTAGTTGGGTTGGGCTTTTGAAGTCCTGTAATGATATGGGTTGACGATATAGTCAAGGTCGCGGGTCGCACCTGGATGAGAGCAGCACAGGACCGAGATCGGTGGCGTAGACGAAGGGACGCCTTTGCTCAGCAGTGGGCTAAAAAAGGGCTGACATGATGATGATGGGCTTTTGACAACGCTTCATGCGGGTTCTTTTCTAAGACCTTTGTAGGAAACATGTTTTGTCGTTGTGTTTTAGTAATATTGTATTTGTCCATTTTAAGACCTATGTTGAGCCGTGGACTTTCTGTGACTGATATGATGATTGGTCCGTGGTATATTTACAATATAAGTTCAGTCAATCACTGTACAACTTTTTCAAAATATACTGAAAGGTTATCCCTTAAAAATTGAAGTCTACACAAAGTATATTCGTATAAAAAATTGTAATTTCAACCCAATTTAATTAAGGCTTATTGATTTTACCAATTTATCAATTTCGTCTTCTAGCACTCAACTAGCAAAAAATGGTGCATGTAACGTACGTTACGTGAAGACTAAAGTTTGATAGCTAAAAATTATTTTCGGTTAATTATAAATGTAAATAGAAATGTAATTCTCCACATAATTGACATGTTCTTTCAAATAACATATAAACTATCATTAATTTAAAAAAATCATCTATCCTCCTGCTACATCTTATAAAACATTCCTATTCTGTCCACTCCACTCTACCATAATGCAAACTTCCAGCACTCGACTCGCGAGAAAATGGCATGCGTAACACGTTACGTAAAGATTAATGTTCAAAGGGTATTTTTTTAAATTATTTTTACTGTCGTATTTATTATGTTTTTGTCTACCAATAAACAAATTTTCGATTAAATACGAATAAATACACACGTAATTTTTCACACAGTTGTTAATTCTGTCTACAAACCTTTAACTAATCTTGAAGCTTCATCTAACTTTAGCTACACCTTATAAAACAGTCTACTCTTCTGTCCATTCCATTCTACCAATTTAAACTTCCAGCAGTCGACTAGCGAGAAAAAGCATGCGTAACGTAACACGTTACGTGAAGAGTAATGTTTGATGGGTAAACTTTATTTGGGGTTTGGACAGAACTGGTAGGTTTTGTAATATATACCTTCTTTGACCCAGTTTTTGCAAAATGTAATTTGATTCATTAATATATTTTTTAACCATTTCCGATGATGTACAAGAATTAGAACAGTTATTTAATGTAGGTATGTTTTTTAATAAACAACAGCTTATGTTTCTTTATTTTTATGATGTACTTATTTTTTTAGCAATAATTTTTATATGAATATAAAAAAGCTTCCTTCTCAACTGTAGGTTTTACGTGACACAGAAATACTATATCCCTTTCTTGCGGAGGTAATATTTTATTTAATCTTTGATTGAGTAAATTTAGTATTTTTATTATAAAAATACAAAATCAGATATGCAACTCTCGACTCAAGACGCGGTAATGTAAAAGACAAAGTAGATAATGTACATTTTGTATAATTCTATTAATATAAAAAATACTAAACCAACAATCATTTGTTTTATTACTCAGTTCCCATAACGGGCTGCGAATTTGAAAACAAAACTAAATAGGTATTGTGAATCTAAAAACTAAATAGGACGTGACTAGTCTATGGAAAAGATGAATTGAAAGATATCCACAGATACTAAATTGTTTTTTTTTTAAATCTTATTTTGCATTGCAACAGGTAAAGGTCAGTCAAAAACATGGTTTGTTTAAAACATTCTTGTCCTAAATTATTGGTTTTTAACAGCATTACAATGCTCGGATTACTATCCAAATTAAAACATGTGATGAAAAATTTCGCCACGAGTGAGATACGAACCCGCGTCCCTCACGTTAAAGCCATGAGTACACTACTAATTGTGCTACCGCGACTTCGAATCACCCTGACGAATTCTCTCAGCACATAGTACACACGCATTTGAAGCATGCGTTATTCTTCACTACTGCCAACTATTTAGAAGTGTGGTATTCAATTTAGATGAATTGAAAGTTGATTAAAGTGTAAAAGGCTTTTGTTTAAATTATTGGTTTTTAACAGCATTACAATGCTCGGATTACTATGTGATGAAAAATTTCGCCAGGAGTGGGATTTGGCGAAATATTTCATCACATGTTTTAATTTGGATAAAATCTTAGTCCTACTTAGATTTACAATTTTTGGTACTATGCGATCCGTACGATATTTTGGGTGTCTTGTTCTGATAAAAAAAATTTTTCTGTTTTTTCTACTGCCATCATAACCTTCGGCAGACATGATAGCATCCTTTTGTAATTTAATTCAATTCAAATATATTTTTACTATCATAGTATATTTATAATATCTCTTAACAATCGTCACTTTGTTTTGTTGCGCAATAATTGCATTGTTGACATCAAATGGTTCTTTGAGCTAAGTTTACTGCCGCCTCCAAAGCGCTAGTGCAGAAGAAGCGATAACAAACTGCACTGCAGCATTTTCTCCAAGAGACATTGGCATGCATATCATCCTTGACGACGTCAAACCATCATTATATGGGTCTACCCCGTCTGCCAGCGGCGCCTGGCGGAGGCGGAATAATATAATATAGCAAAAATACTTATAGTCTGGTCAAGTCAAATTTATAATCGACTTTACATTAACAAATTCTTAAAAATCAAGTTACAGCCAACTACCAACAGAAAGTGAAACTGTCGTCGTAAGAACACGCCTTACTCGGGAATCGAACCGGGTACTTACGCAACTGACGACCAAAGCAGAGAGAATCTTGGCCCTCCATATATCAAGCGATTTGCAACTGTTCTTGGCAAATGAATGCAAACTAGATGGACTTTGCTAATAGGTGACGCAATTACTAGGGAACACTGAGATGTTAATTAGGAAAAACAGAGTCAGTATGCAAACTTACCTATACAACCTGTAACAGAAATCAACCCGAAAGGGAGTAAACGTACTAATCAATGTGAACAACTTTTATATACGATTTCAGGGATGGTCCCAAGTAAAAGTTGTTTACATTGATTAGTATGTTAACTCCCTTTTGGGTTGATATCTTCTTTTCGTAACACGTTGTAAAGATATAAAAAAGAGCGGACTTTCAGAACTAAATCTTACTTACTTAATATATAAATGCAAAAGTAACTCTGTCTGTCTGTTACCTCTTCACGCTTCAACTATTGAACCGATTTAGATGAAATTTGCTATGGATATAGTTTAAGACCTGGGGAAGGGCATAGATAGATAGATAACTCTTTATTGTACTCCAAAAGAAAAATGTAACACAAAGAAATAATTTTAAATTAAATGAGTACAATGGGCGGTCTTATCGCTTAAAGCGATCTCTTCCAGACATAGTATAGTTTTTATCCCAAAAATAATACATTAAGGAAATGAAAAGTGGAGAGGAAGTAAATTTTGTATGGGGACTCTATTACAGATTTACGCGGGAGAAGTCGCAGGTAATAGCTAGTGTAATATGAAAAAGAAAAACAACTTTACGAAACATTCGGTTACTTCTTGTGTAATTTGGATTTTTAGATCCTTGTTTCGGATGAAAGAATAAAGCCGTCAAGCTGAATTCGATGACTAAGGGTGCCCGTCCAGACGTTAGATGACTAAGGGTGTCAGATTTTTTGTAGGACCGTTAGTCAGGCCAATTATTTTTGTAGGAATTTCTGACCTACTTATCGTAGGGACGTGTGCGTTGCACTGTTGCAATCAGTACGTTCTATTTTTCTCCTACAAAAAATCGGTCACCAATTATCGGATTTGGACGGGCAGCCTTAAGATGGGAAGGCCGCTCTTAAGGCTGCTCGTCCACATCCGATAATTGGTGACCGATTTTTTGAAGGAGAAAAATTCTGCTTTTTTGCACAAATTTAAGCTGAACTTCGACCGTTTATAAAGTACTCATAAATTGTAAAGGTAAAGAAAATATTTCGATACAAACCTCGCAAAAGTATTGCAAATTTTGAATACATAACATTTATTTTACAAACTTGTAAGGCTTTCTGAAAAACACGTATCACCTGGAACAAGTTTTATGAAATTTCCGCACCCTATGAATAGTTAATGTTAGTTCAATGGATAGTTAATAATAATACTAATTTCATTCAATAGAATGCAAACCGAGCCCTCAGGAGCTATCTCTATGTTTGGTTTGCCTCTTTTTCTAGCATTGCCCTGGATGAAACTACAAGCTTTTTAAACTATGCTCGCGTTGACGACAGAGCAGCCGGGAAGGGCCGCCTTAAGGCAAAGCTTGAAAAATCTGACACCAGTATTAGCCACTTATACACCAAAACCAGATTGTAGCGGCCTCGCGATCTTGTAATTTTTTTTTAAGGGTGAGAACTTCGTTCCCGACTGCTGGGGTCCCCAGTAAATGATGTCATCTAATGATGACTGCCCGGAAGTGCTTTCAAAAGTACGCAGGAAGCTCTAGATATTTCATGCCGGACGCTTAATAAGTTTTACAAGCGGTGACGTCATATCCTTCGAACGCATTTGGTTCACGAATTGTTTGTTTTTAATCTAGGATCGTTTTGATATCAACAGGAAGCATTGGCTCTATTTTATGATGGAAAGCACACGGCAACACAAGTTTACTTGCTAGGTAAATTAAAAAACCTCCGATCGCCAAGAACGCCATCTAGTGATGAGTAGCGAAACTACCGATTTGACTTGATATTCGTAGCGCTTTCTATTATTTGCTAGAGAAAACCCTGACATTCAAGCGTTACCTTCAATAACTTTTAAACAGCTGATCCAATTTTCATCAAACATAGCTAAGAAACACCGCAATGAAACTTGCTTTGACGTAAAAATACCGTATCGAAATCGGTCCATCCGTACGAGGTCTACGATGCCACAGACAGACAGACCGACAGACATAAGCTTCAAACTTATAACACCCTCTTTTTTGCCGGGGGTTAAAAACTACTACTAACTAACAAAAACAAAACTAACTTACAAAGTGTATCAAGTAAAACCAGTCTGAGTCATCGCATACTTTGGTACCGGAGCTACGAATAACAAGAGTAACTAATTTCCGAAACGAAATCCGGATCACATTTTTAAAACTTGAATTAAGTAGGTAATAAAGTATTACATCATTGCGTTAAATAGTTGATCGATCAATGTACATTGATATTATATCATTAGTTTGATGTGTAAACAAGGTTCGGTTAAGTTATTTTATAATACTAATTTGTGGCAAACAAGTCTATTATGGAACTAGTGTAAGAAGGAAGTTGTGGGTTAAAAAATAAACCGATAATAAATAAATATACACAGAAAAATCACACAGATTAAACTAGTCCCAAAGTAAGTTCGAGACTTGTGTTATGAGATACTACTTAACTCAACGATACTATATTTTATAACAAATACATATATAGATAAACATCCAAGACCCAGGTGGATCCGAAACATTAAATGATAATTTAACATTACAACTTACCGATAACTTATATTATAAGATATGAATATCACCACTTCCAAGATGGTTTAAGGGGAAAAGGAAAAACTTAGAACGTACCGCTGCTTCTCCTTCCGCGTATATCGTATAAGCCGATTGAGTGAGTGAGCCCCGGTGCTAGGGGTCTCTTTTAACAGATCACTCCAAGACTGATCTCCGCCGGTGACAAGAGAGCTGGCTCTTTTTTCGCCCAACGAATCAGTATTGCGATCCAACGGGGAAATGCGGCCAGCGTTCTTGGCACTATGTCACATGGGCACGATTTTTTAGATTAAATAGTAGGTATTTCACTTTTTCTTTTTATTTGTAAATATATAAAAGTAAGAAACTCACAAATGTACTGTATATGTTCTTAAAAGAAAATAATTGATGATTTTTACGTTGTATGCACCTTTTTTGATGCAGCTGTAGTAGTGACATAATCGTCAAATAATTCATGATCATTATCTGTTTGAGCTGATGCTGCTGGGTTTTGTGTTTGGACTGTATATCGAATAGGCGCTGTATGGATTTATGGTTTATTATGATAAATTTACAAAATAACAATAGTCCGTGTCCGCGCAAGATGGTCGTAAAAGTGGAAGTATAGAATGACGTCGTTTCCGGCTCGCTCCGTCTCGCATCGCACCGTAGTGTTGCCAGTGGCCGTAACATTATCCTCACGTATTCCCGGTTGCATCCACAGCGGTACCTAAACTAGGTTTACTGGTTTTTACACAGGGTGACTGCCGTCTGGCCTCTGCAACCCAAAGGGTAGACAAGAACCAATCTTTGGATATGTTTGAGAGCAAACGCTAGATGGGGTTCGGGACTCACAGTTTAAACGTGCCTGCCGAAGTACGGAATCATCTTTCTTTTCGGATTTCGTGATTCAAGCCTGCAATATCCTAACCAGACTGGAAACAACTTATCACAAAGTATGCTTCTCAGTGGGATACGAGAACATATTTTTTTACGTTAACCTAATATTTTAGTCGATTTTAAAAAATACCGCGTTGCTACTAACATGTAAATGAGTAATGATGAGTCATTTGTATTATATTATAAGTATTTATTAATTAAAAGACAATAATAATAACATGACAAAGTCCTTCTAGCGAGTAGGCGACCAATACTGTGAAAATGAGTTTCTTTCGGCGTTTCTTCTCAGCAGTGGTCGTTACAAAGCGGTAGTTTTTCTTTAAAAATTAATTATATTTTAATATTATACTTTATGTGTTGTGTTAATTTGAAAGATCGAATGAGGAATGATATCATAAGGGAGCGGTGTGGAGTGAAAGAGAATGTTGTGACAAAAATAGAAAAAGGGATGTTAAGGTGGTTTGGGCATGTAGAAAGGATGGATGAAAACATGTTAACAAAAAATATTTATAAGGCAAATGTGAAAGGAACAGTAGGGAAGGGTCGGCCTCGGCGAACATTCTGCGACCAGATTGCAGACGTTCTGAAAAAAGGAGAGGTAAAAAGTACCCGTAACCGAAGGGCATGTATGAAGAGATTGATGAGTATAGATGAAGCGAAAGAGGTTTGTCAGGATCGTAGCAAGTGGAGGTCCATAGTCTCTGCCTACCCCTGTGGGAAATAGGCGTGATATTATGTATGTATGTATGCATGTATTATACTTTACACGTAACGTAAATTCTACTAATTGACGTGTAAAAGTGCCTGTAAAGGTCTAATTACTGAATAAACATTTGAATCTTTGAGTCATTTCAAGCAAAACAATGTTAAATTTATCATATTTTCCCACAATTAATGTACATCAATTAACATTACACAATTCAATGTACATAGCTACTTGAAGTCATCTATGACTTACTTCGGCCTTGGGTGAAAGTGCGGAAAATTGTATCATTTCCGAACAATGTGTGGGAACAGACAGCAGACCATAATGTGATCACTTATTATGTCATACCTCATAATAGTGGCTACATTGAGTGAAATGTCTTTTTAATTGAATTGAAAGTAGTATTTTTGTGACAAAAAGTAATTGTTTCACCACACAATAAGACAACGAAAACGGCCAAAGAGAATGTGATAATGAGCCTATTTATTGGTGAATATTGGCGGAAATACGTGATCGTCTATTAACTTGGTTCATATTTTTTGCCCGTTCTCTCAATCGGCTTCTACGATCTGCTTTTTCTTTTCTCCTAAAACAATATGGAACAAAAAGTATTGCAACTTAACAAAAAATAATAGTAGGAAGGTACATAAAAACATAATTTATTTTTTATATTTTTAACCGATTTCAAAAAAAGGAGGAGGTTATCAATTCGTCGCTATCCTTTTTTTTATGTATGTTCACTGATTACTCGAAGACGCGTGGACCGATCTGGAAAATAATTTTTTGTTTAAATGGGTATACTGTCCAGGTCGTCCCATAGTAATTTTATTAAAATCGGGTGTGTAGTTTGGGGTGAAGTCGGTTTTTAGTTTTGAAAAATGATTATATGGCAAATACGTAGGTTAATATTTGTTTTCAAAAAACTACGATATAATGTAAGTACTGTGTAGTATCGTACTGCCGATGTTATATGTTAATTTGATGTTTTGAAATATTGACTTACTGTATTACGTCATGGAGAGGTATTTAAAAAGGAATCCTGTGACGTGATTTTTTATAGATAATGGTACGGAACCCTTCGTGCGCGATTCCAACTCGCATTTGGCCAGTTATCAAACACATTTTGTTATATCTTAATTTAACTAAAACATTACAATATGGTGTTCAAACACGAGAAACCACTGGTCATTTAACATTATGAATAGACAAAACCAGGCCGCTCGCAAGAAAAGCGGCTTGCACAAGGGAAAATTGCTGTAGTAAAATATGCATAACGTTTGCACAATGTTTTCCGGGCTTGCACATGGGCAGCGTTACAATACATCAATTTGATGGCATAACTTTGGTTTTTATTCCATAAAACAATGTACGCAAGACAATGAAATATAAAATCTTAGTCTGCATGACTTTAACCCTTCACTAATGCCATAGTCACCAATATATAAGTATTACATTAGAACGAAATCTCCCTCTTTCCCCTTTCTCGCCTTGTAGTAGCGGCTTCAGGCGCCTGCAGCTGCCCGTTCAACATGCTTCACACGGTGGCGCGAACGGGGGAGATGTGCGGACGAAAATTCCAAAAAAATGTTTATATACGAGTAGTGTGACAAATTTGTTTATATACTGTCTCCAGCTTTCAAGCGTTAACCCCCAATAACTTGTAAACCCCATGAACCGATTTTCATCAAACATAGCTAAGAACCATAGCCCGGGAACTTGCTTTCACATAAAAAAATGCATTGAAATCAGTCCATTCTTTCAAACCTATAGTACCCTTCGCTTCAAACTTATAATACGCCTCTTTTTGTCTGGGCTAATACTCGGTTTTACTGCTCATGTTAGGTGTTTATCTAACGGTTTTACTGCTCATGTTAGGTGTTTATCTAAGGAACTCGGTGACACGTTGTAAATACGCATTAATAATGTGACACTGGGTATGGTCCGTACTTGGATAGTGACCAGAAGTGGCACAAAAATTGTTGAGTCTCTGCGTGCTTCTTAAGGCACGTTAAGGCGTTGGTCCCGGCTGTCATCGAGCTAAGCCAGATGCGTTTAGGCAGATTGAAGTGTTAACCAAAGAGGTGGCAAAAGCTGTACTCATTAAATGTTCCGTTATTTCCTTTTTTGTTTTAAAAGTCATCTAGATAATTTTTCAAATCTAAAAACTGACAACACCCCCAAACTTGACAACCGATTTACTATGGAACTATGGAACTTGACAAGGATGCCCTTTCAAACAAAAAAGAATTTTCCAAGTCGTTCTAGTCGTCTTCGAATACTTGGTGAACATACATAACAAAAAGATTCCGACGAATTGACGACCTCCTTTTTTGAAGTCGGGTAAATGATCTTCAAGCTATAAAATTGAGCATTTCCGGTACACGTCAAAAGTCGAGCATCCACTGCTACATTTTTAATCTGTGTCAAACATAACATCCTATTAATATGCATAACTCGCAATTTGGTTATCTAACCGCGATGTTCCTCGTACTATCTCCTATTACGAGGTCCAGTGACCGTAAATAGACATTAATAAAATGTAGCCATTTATTTTAGGAAATTACCACTTTCGGGTTAAGATTTTCCTTGACGTCATCATCATCATTTCAACCGCATAACATCCACTGGAAATGGCCTCCCCAAAGATATCTAAAATAACCGATCTAGAGCGGCCTGCATCCAGCGCTTTCCAGCGACCTTAGTCAGGTCATCTGACCTCCTTGTGGGTGGGTGTCCTACGCTTCCCTTGCCAGTACGCGGTCGCCATTTAAGAACCTTTGTCCCATCGGCCATCGGTTCGTTACGTTGTATGTCCCGCCCACTGCCACTTCAACGAGCCAATCCGCTGGGCTTTGTCAATGAACTTCGTTCTCCATCGAATCCAAAGCCCGATGTCCGCTACTTAACCTAGGTTATTTGACGAGTTACTGGTTTTTACACAGAGCGATTGCCGTCTGACCTCCGCAACCCAAAGGGTAGACCAGAACCAATCCTTGAATTTTTGAGCAAACTCTAGATGGCGTTCGGGCCCCAAAGTTTGAACGTTCCTTTCTAATCACGGAATCTTCTTTATTTTCGGATAATCAGGTGATTTAAGCCTGCAATATCTTAACCAGACGGAAACAACTTGTCACAAAGTATGCTTTCTTAGTTGGATTTAAACTCACTCCAGATAACAAGGCGAACGCCTTAAGGCGGCCCTTCACGGCCACTCTGTTTTCAACGCGAGCATAGTTTGAAAAGCTTGGAGTTTCATCCAGAGCAATGCTAGAAAAAGAGGCAAACTTAAAAGAGAGAGAAAGCGCCGATTCGCGTTCTATTGAATGAAATTAGTATTATTGTTAACTATCCATTGAACGAATATTAACTATTCATAGGGTGCGAAAATTTCATAAATATTGTTCCAGGAAATACGTGATTTTTAGTAAGCATTACAAGTGTGTGGAACAAATGTTTTTAATTTAAAATATTCATTACATTTGCAAGGTTTCTATAGAAATATTTTCTTTTACTTTTACAATTTATAAGTACTTTATAAATGATCGAAGTTCAGGTAAAATTTGTGCAAAAAACTGATTTTTAGAGGCGTATACTGAATCTGTTTTTCCAAATTTCAATTTTTTATTTCGATAGAATCCTAGAAATAGCGCACAATATATCTTTTAGTTCAAAACTTTTCAAGAAAAATCAGTTACAATACAACGCCATAATCACGTACGAGCGTTTGTATAAAAAGTAAGACGGGAAGGCCGTTCTTAACCACTAGACCACGGAGCCAGTCAAGCTCCGCGCTGAATATTCATAGTTATTATAAAAAAGTCTTCCTATATACGTAATTAACTAGTACTTAAAAATACACACATATATACAGACATACATTTCCGCTCTACATAATAAACTTATATGCACGACTCAAAGAGTAGTGTCCATAATACTCACAGGGTCAGTCAGGCACCTGCTTGAATATTCATAGTTATGAAACAGTTACTCATTGTGACAGTAACGGGCTCCGGACCCCGCTGGAATATTAAACTACAGTATGGGCACAGATTTGGTACTGTTACCTCCGTGGTGTAGTGGTCACCATGCTACTCCGCCACCTAGAGGACCCGGTTCGATCCCCGGTTTGAGCAAGTTGGAAAATGGCCTTTTTCAAATTGTGCTGTGTCTTGGATGTTTCTCTATGTATGTATTTGTTATAAATATAGTATCGTTGAGTTAGTATCCCATAACACAAGTCTCGAACTTACTTTGGGGCTAGATAAATCAGTGTTATTCGTCCCTATATATTTATTATTTATTTATTTAAAGTGGTTATCTGAAGTTTAAACTAATTTATTTAACAATTTAATGTATTTTTCCAAACTGCTAAACAGTTTATCGGAGAATTGGAAATCTAATTTGCCTTGTTGGAAACTTAAGGATCACGCCGTACCATTACCATCGCACTGTCGAGCAGTTTGTCGAACTAAAGACATCAACGCGCAAGTTAAACAAGTACTTTGTATTCAAACACTTTAAACTGAAGTTATTGGTCCCGGCTGTCATTGTATGGCAGTCGTTAAGGCCAGGTTGTTTAACGCTCAAGGGGAAAAGGTGCGGGAGATCCGCGAGGCGCCTAGCACGCTTCTACATATGTATTGCGACTGACGGGGAAGCGGGAAACGCGGGATGACGCGGAAAGTAGATTTTGATCGTTTTTTTATCTTACTAATATTATAAACGCGGAAGTTTGTATGTATGGACAGATGTTTGTTACTCTTTCACGCAAAAACGGCTATACGGATTGGAATGTAACTTGGCATGTAGATAGCTTATTACCTGGTTAACACATAGGATACTTTTTATCCCGGGAAAATGTGAGGCTCCCGTGGGATTGTCAAAAATATGCCACGCGGGCAACGCCGCGGGCATCGGCTGGTATTAAATTAATTAGCATAGAACTTCATAATTTAGCATATTTCAGGAATAATATCTCCATTTAATAATATGTGCAGAATCTGAAATTTTATTAATAAATGAATTCGCTTTATCCTTTTCGTTTAACTTTCTTTCAGCATTTAATTTCATTGACAAAAGTACAACCCATAGTGTGACATATTAGCACATTTTACTCAGATTTGGTTATATGGTGATTATGAATCATAAATATATAATAAAAATTAACTTTGCTGTCGTGTCTCTTGAGTTCTAGTACAACATAGAGAGTGTTGCAAAGTGTCCTACATATTAAATTAAAAAATATATATATCTAGCGAAACAGTAATAATAGAGTTTTTGTCCAAGATTTCTCCAATAAAAGACATTTCTTATTCTAAGTTGTGGCAACAATGGACAATAGGCTTTCTTGTTAATTACATAGGAAAATGTTGGAGAGGCTGTACTAAGGAGTTCATTAAGGCTTTTATTGCTCGCTTGGGAAATGCTTGTTTTGTATAAAAGAGTTACAATTACATTGTTATTTGATAGTACGGTATATGAGGTTTTTTCAATAGCTTTATGAGTGATTTAGTCATCTTCACTAACCTAAATGTTTTTGATATAATTTCGATTCATATTTTTTTTTTCAAACGTAACTGATAATGATTATTTCATTAAAATATAAACAAAACTCGTGTAAAATAAATAAAAAATAAAACTGATACGGCTTATGGATGGCCCAAGGGCCCACACCGCACCTTAACCTGTACTATTGTTACTGTAACTTCATATATATAATTCACGAAATATAATAAGATTCAATATTATGTCAAAAAATTTGCAGACAATGACTTTGTAATGATATGATTAAAAATGAAACTATAGTTATGATAAAAAATATTACAAGAAAATTATGAGTAACAATAGAACGAATTAAAAAATTTGGTGCATCAAGGGAAGATCTCTTATGATTTCCATAAGAAAAGCGTGGTGACAAATCGTATTCTTTTCGTCCGTAACCACTCAGTTATTAATTTAATTTTTTTATACTTTTATTTTATAAAGTGAAGTAAGTTTTGAATGTATCTTAATTTTTTTTATTTTTGTTCACAGGACCTCCTACGATGGACGTCACTAGCATTAGCAGTTTTCACATTCACCACACCAGGTAAGATATTTTTTCTTTCTTTATTCCATTACAGTTCAGTACACCCACAAGCTAGTTAGAAAACTATATATAAAACAATAAATATATTTTCTAATCCTTCGTTTACTTCGATTAATAAAACAACGGGAAATCATTAATTGGAATAAACAAATATTTATTAAGTTTATCCCAAAGCATTCTCTAAATCAATTCGGGTGTTGATTATAAAATTTCAGCTATTTAGATCAATGTAACGAATAAATACAGTCGGTGCAACGTAACAATGAACTGTGCGAGTGTAAAGCGCCGGCGGCGTCTTTGAACGAACCGAAGCCGCCGAAAAAGCATGCAAGCCATTTAGGTGAATTAATTGGCTTGTCAACTAAATAATATAAAATTTTTGTAGATGGTTTTAATAAAAAATATAGATCATTTTAAGAAGGTAATTTGAATAAAAAAATTCTAAGTGTTATCAGGATTTTTTTATATAATTTTAAACTTTGCACCGGAAGTGACGACACACAGCAATCAAAGTTTACATTTTTCCTATGCCTGCACAAAAAAAAATATGACAACGGTCATCTGTCAATGTCACCTATTTAAATTATTTTTGTTATGTTGGTTGTAGTCGTTTGACATATATTGTTATAGGGAGATGACAGTGACAGTGACAGTATCATGGAGTTATATTTACTTCGTTAAACATAACAGTACTGAAAGCGGAAATTGCCAATCTTCATCGTGATTTCACTTCCTCAAATAATTGACCTTGCCTGAAAATGAAGGTTATTTGGACTTTTGCAAATATCTAAATAACTAAGACCTTATTTTTAAATCTGATTAGAGAAAGCTTCTCCTAGCTAGAGGCTATTCCTCGAAAAGGTTTGCGAATAAGATCTTTTCTTCAAATTACTTGACAAGCGAAATAATTCGCATCGATTTGATTCGTTGTTTTAGTTACAATAGAGAAAATAATATACGAGTATATATTTTTTCGCACTACCTCGCTAATTATTAACTTGCGATATGAATTATATATATTTTGCATCGGTTTGATTCGTTGTTTGGTTACAATTAGTGACGTGCCTGCCGCCGAGAAATTTTCTAATCTCGGAAATTTATTTCCTTGAAAATTTTCGGAAATTTCGGAAATACAAAACATTTGTCAGGAATTTTAGTTGAAAAATTTCCCCAAGAAATTTATTGCGGGAAATTTCTCAGAAATTTTCTAGACCGTTTCGAAAATTTCTGGAAATTTTCAAGAACGGCACATCACTAGTTACAACAGAGAAAACAATATAATTTTTCTCACATTATCTCGCTTAAATCATTAACTTGCGAAAGGAACTCCTTTATGTGTAAATAATATTAATCAACAATTATTAATCATTAAATTTTAACAAAAAACAACCAACCGACTTCCTTTTCTTTCAGTTCCAAAGTTCCTCGTCATATCTTCATCAAATTAATATGGGACCAACTTGGTAGTAAAGGCTTTCAAATAAAACAAGAATTATGAAAATCGGTCCACGGTTGACGAAGTTATCGAGAAACATGCATACAAAAAAAAACATACAATCGAATTGATAACCTCCTCCTTTTTTGAGGTCGGTTAAAAATTATGGTAAACGTATTTTTTCTTTTCTCTGATTAGCAAATAATGACGAAGGTACAGCGCATTTAAATTTGAATTGACATCACGATCAGCCACAATTTTTAACCAAAGGTGACGTAAATCACCCCCACTCCAAAATTTCGAGTAGTATCTTTGTGAACTTTTACTATAGTCCATTTGTTTAGGTACTTAAATAAAGGTCAACAATCTTGACATGTATTTTTATTAAAACATACACTTTATAAATCAATACCTTTGCAAATTACAAATCAATGAATGTATAAATTATGAATTACACTTAAAATATGTCATGTGTAAAGGTATCAATTTGTAAAGTGTATATTTCAATAAAAAGATATGTCAAGATTGTTTACGTTTATTTAAATACCTAACCAAGTGGACTACAGTTTGCTAAACGAACAAATATAGGTCTGTGGCGAACTCTACGGCCACTACGAGGAACTACAATAAGAAACCAATCAAGAGACAACGGACGATATAGTTCACAAGAAGCATATGAGATGGCGTCAGCAGTATCCTACATCTCGATCTTAGAGTTCGCCCGATTCGCTGCATATATACAACTTCCGACGATACACCGTTGGAGCCGCGGTTCCCCAGGCGCAACAACATGCCTGGTGGGAAGATCTACCCTTTGTGGCGGTCGAGCATATCACCTCGCTCCCGCTAGAGGTCCCTTATTTTTACAGACTAAATAAAATAATACATTTTTAAACAGTCCACCTCCCTATTAAATTAACGCTTCCTTTACCGTCAGTACCAGACAGAATAGTATAACAATGGACGGTGCATTTTAAAATACCATGCGGTAAATGAATAGATTACTTGCATGGTCTAAATGAAATGAAATGAGAGTTTATTGCTAAAAATGCGGTACAAATGTCAACCTCCATGGTGATCACCATGGGTTCGATCCCCGGTCAGGACACGTTGGAAAATGGCCTTTTTCAAATTGTCCTGATTCTTGGAGGTTTATCTATTTATGTATTTGTTATAAAATATAGAATCGTTTAGTTAGTATCCCACAACACAAGTCTTCACTTACTTTAGGACTAGCTCAATCAGTGTTATTTGTCACTATATATTATTTATTGTTTCAATAAAATGGTATGCAACGGGACAGAAACTTGCACCATCTAAATGGGCCTTTATCTACAAGTGATTGTTTGATACAGAGAGTCGTAGCTGAAGGTTTCCGATGAGCCGTGTGTGAACAATAGGCATTGTGGTCCTACGCACAGCCTACGAGCTATAAGTGCGGCCTTAATGTTTGTGAAGCTGATAATTACATTAATATTGGTGCAAAAACCACTTCCAAAATCACAAAGGATGATACGACTTGACTAGTTTTAATTTTTATCATTAATAAGGTCACTTTCAGCGTGATTTTGCGTGAAAAGGTGAAAAAAGAAAACAAATAGTAATAATAAATAATCAAAATACTGTCACTCTACATTGATCATAATTATCTATTTTCAACAATATTTAAGATACATTAATGCAGAAAATCTAATATTAAGAGCGTTATTTGCCTCCAAAAAGTATGAATTTGGTTACCACGGTTGGTTATTTCATAAAATATTTTTTTTTTGTTTTGACGTTAAGACAAAAGTACTGGTATTGACTTGTTGTCATCTAGCGGATTGCTCAGAGCCGCATGCATGTCCCAAAAAATCTGTGAAAAGAAAACAAAAGAAAAAAAATAATATAAATAAGTAATAGTATGTTTGTAAGTAGACTTCTTCATCCTAGGGCTTCCCCGGTTGCATGCTCAGCCGTGCTGCTTCGGAGCCCGGTGACTATCTATTCATAATTGCGAAAAACGGCCACTTTTGGCGTATGTGCGTAGAAAAGCTTCACGTTCTGACTTTAAACTGTAAACAGTAGTTCATAAAATAGTTTGAAGGGTTATCTAGGGTCTGATCAAGGCCAAATTTTAAATGATATCTCCGTTTCCTTTCAAATGATTTATTTGGACAAATGGGGGCAGCACTGGACCCCGGAAAAATTCAGGTAGCCCCTTAATGTTCGTGCATTATCTACCAGTTTGCCTTTGGGACATGGTGAGAAATTGGAATAAAATTTTACAGGTTGGCTTGCACCCCGCAAGTGTGGCAAGCCAACTTGTAATATTTTCAATATAATATGTAGTAATATATAAATACATATATTGACTTCATAAAATAAAACATACCTTTGAAATACATACCGATACATAGTAACATAATGTATAAATAAAGTTATACGTATAATATACACAACTTATATTATTACCAGATATAAGTAGAAATTATACTTCATTCCTAGTCTAATCTAAAAGTAAGTATAAAGTAAAGTAAATTATGTAAAGTCTTCTTAGGTTTAATATTACTTTATGTTACTTTAAAGTGTCTTTGTGCAATAAACGAAAATCTGAAATCATAAAAATTCATTTACCGTGTCTCAAAATTTAGTAAAAAGGATTATTTCCTTATTGGAATAATATATTTTTAATGCGAATTGCAAAAAGCGAGGTGTTCCGTATAATTGTTTATCGACGGAGCGACGTGTTACGACAGCTTGCGACAGACACAGATGCAACCATCTAACACTATGTAACCGATCATAATCATCAGGCAGGGCTGACAGCAATTTCCAGAAAGTCCAGAAATTATAAAACTTTAAAAATAAGAAGTTAGTTTAACAATGTCATTAAGTATACTTTTCTGTGAGATTATTATATTTTACCTTGTAGGTATATGTCGTTGCTTTACTAGATTAGTTTTAAAGTTGATTTCTGTATAAGTTATATAGTTATGAACTAAAGACTGGCACCGATAACTATACTGTTGACTTTAGTGGTATACAGATTCTGGTCAGACATTATCATAACTAAGCAGAGTTACCTGATGTCTAGAATCCGCCAGACTTATCACATTTGACTTCAACTTTATTATGGTCAACAATATTTAGAGTAAACAATTTAATTATACAACGTGGTATTTAAAAGTACATATGCTCCTTTTTGGAAGCGCATTTGTTAAAAAAGGTTTAGTCTCACTGCTTCACTAGTGGCTACAGAAAGTGTATCCCTTTTTTTATAGCTTTAAAAAAACTTAACCTGAAACAAACTTTGCATAACAATTTAAAGAACGGAGGAAAAATTATCCATGGAATTTTATGGGAACTTGGTAGTACAATATGTTTTTTAATCAATTAAAAAAAACTAAAATTAAGCAAATCAATAAAGAGCTTGGCCCAAAATTATATCCAACCACAATGATTGTTCTTAAGTAGTTTTGCACAGGTCAGTTCTTCATGTTTTAACGGATCATCTTCGCGTTACGCGATCTTCGCGATATTTCTTCAAGTAACAAGAAAAACTTTTAAGGGACAGCCCTACCATCGTCCGTCCCAATGTCGTCTTTCCGACATCACCACATTTAACGGCAATAAGTGAAATTAGTCGCATTTGGTCAGTTTCCGTTTTTTGCACCATTTCACGGTATGTTCGATCCGCTCTTCACGCTATGATACCAAAACCATACATTGTATAACTCCTGCCGTTTTTACAAGCTTTTATTTAACTTGAAATGTTTCTTGTTTGTATGTATGCTTGTTTTAGTCAAATCTTGTGACTCAATTTTTAGCCAGTTATCTTCAACCGAATGAACTGAAATTCCGCACATGTAAGTCGGATGACAATAAAACATTAAGGAGTCAATGAGCTGTTCTGATGATCGAGTCTGGAGATATTCAACAGAATTCAGTTATAAAACAAAAAAACCTGATTGAGTAGGACTCGTTTGATTGCTTGCTTGCTTTTCGTGTGTGTAAGTGGCCAACTCTAGTGTCAGATTTCAAGTTGTCTAAAGGCATGTGACATTGCTTTGACATAAGTCAAAAGTCATTTATTTATCTTTGAATATTTATATCACTTGATAATTGTCATTTCTTTTTTCTTTCGATTTCTTAATAGTTAGTTGTTGACGTCAGATCATTTACTTACAACTAAGTTTACTGCCGCCTCCAAAGCGCAAGTACAAAAGAAGCGGTAACAAACTGTACTGCAGCATTTTCTCTAAAAATGTCAACCTTACAATTATACTGATATTAAAATTAGAAGTGTGGACTGAGAATACATATCTATGTCATAATTATTAATTAAGAATGTCAAATTTGAAGTTAATGTCAATTTGTAAATAAAGTACATGTACCGATTGTACTTAAATTATGTCATTTGTGAGTGTACAAATATAAACCTTTAAGAGGGACCCGCGCCAAGCTCAAGCCAGACGTTCTTGTCTATAAGATAATCATCGGTTCCGTAATAAGCCTTCTCACAAAGTACTTTCTTTAAAGTTTTAAATTTTCTATCAAGGACCGATTCTGGCAATTTATTATAAAACTTTATACAGTTTCCCTTAAACGATTTACTGACTGTTTTCAGCCTATAATACGGGGTAACTAAAACATTTATGTCACGTAAGTTTCTACCCGTTATATCACCTGTTTTATTAAATAAGGCAATATATTTCCTTACATACGTTATATTTTCTGGGATGGTACAGTGAGTATATCAATTTTCTTAAAAAAATCTCTTAGGTAGTCTCTCGATCCTAAATCATAAATAAAACGAATTGATCTTTTCTGTAAAATAAAAATAGTCTGTATATCAGCAGCACTCCCCCAGAGAAGAATCCCGTAGGACATCAGACTATGAAAGTAACTAAAGTAAACTAGTCTAGCAGTTGCTACATCTGTCAATTGTCTGATTCTTCTTATAGCGTAAGCCGCTGAGCTAAGCCTATTAGCGAGTTTAGAAATATGGACATCCCATTGAAGTTATGAATCTACTGTAATTCCCAAGAAAGTAGTATTATCAACGAGATCTAAGTTTTGACCGTCTAGTAGCATATCAACATTGGCCTGCCTCACGTTAGGAAGACTAAATCTAATGCATTGGGTCTTATTTGCATTCAACAGAAGGTTGGCAGACAACCAATTAAAATGGCCGATAATGTGTCATTCACCGCAGTTGCATCTTCGCTATGACGGTCTATTTCAAAAATAAGAGACGTGTCATCGGCGAACAACACAATACCAGCCTGTTTTTCAACCGCGTAAGGCAAATCATTGACGTACACTAAGAGGAACGGTCCTAGGATAGAACCTTGAGGTACATCCATTTTGACAAAAGATCCGTTTGACTTTATGCCATTTATTGGTATTGACACGTTTGATTTGTCTTGACGATTACTTTATGGTAGACGATATCATAGGTCTGATCACGGAGATAGGGTGTTCGATGGGGAGTAATAAACCGACGCAACTCTATCGAGTTTGGGCTTATTTCCTTTGTCAAAATAAGTACTTTGGCTTCACAATAGCCGCATTTGGTCAGTTTCCGTTTTTTGCACTATTTGACGGTTTCTTCGATCCGCTCTTTACGCCATGATACCATACATTGTATAACTCACGCCGTTTTTAGTGCATTTTTCGCTAGATAATCTCGAAGTTAGATTAAGGAGATCTAGTTACCGGTTCTATAAAAGAAATTATTTCTGTAAATATTAATAAATAAATAAATAAATATCACATAGATTGAGTTAGCCTTATGGAAGACTACAATCTCAAACATTACTTTGTTCTATAATAAATACATATACAGGGAGGTTTGGTTAAAATAAACGGCCAAGTGCGAGCCGGACTCACGCACTAAGGGTTCCGTACCATTTTCTATAAAAAATCACGTTTGTTGTATGAGAGCCCCACTGAATATTTATTTTATTATATTTTTAGTATTTGTTGTTATAGTGGCAACAGAAATACATCATCTGTGAAAATTTCAACTATTTAGCTATCGCAGTTCGTGAGATAGCCTGGTGATAGACAGACAAACAGACAGACGGATGGACAGTGAAGTCTTAGTAGTAGGATCTTGTTTTTACCCTTTGGGTGCGGAATCCTGAGAAGGGTTGAAAAACTGAGCGCTATTTCGCTCTAAAAAAACTATGACGTCATGACGTGCTATTTCATAGAAATCCCATTGACAATGCTGTAGACAAAGTACCCAATTACTTGTTGGAAACAAGCGGGTTTGCATTATTAAAGTAAGTCGTTACGGGATACCAACCCAATGATAGATAGTATTTAGAAGTCAAGAATACACACATTCCTGCAATCACGTCTTCATCCCAAAGTGGGTAGACAGAACCAAGGGCTGGAAGACCAAAAGGCACTCTTGATTGCGGGCACAAAGGTAGATAATTCAATTTTCAACAAAAAGAAAAAAAATAATCTTCATAATCTTTCAGGAGTTTTTTCCATATCTCTAAAGTTCTTCATCGCATCTTCATTAAATTAGTATGGGACCAACTAGGATTTAAGAATTGTCAAAATCGGTCCACGATTAACAAAGATATCGTGTAACATACATACAAAAAAAACATAGAGTCTAATTGATAACCTCTTCCTCTTTTGAAGTCGGTTCTTCTTCTTATTATTAAAGAGCTAAGCTCGAGTCTGTGGAGCAACCAATGCCTTCCATCTCTCTCTGTCTAAAGTCAACTCCTCAACATCCTTGTAGGTTGAAACATTAAGGCGGCCCTTCCCGGCGGCTCTGTTTTCGACGCGAGCATAGTTTAAAAAGCTTGGTGTTTCATCCAGGGCAATGCTAGAAAAAGAGGCAAACCAAAAAGAGAGAGATAGCGCCTAAGGGCATGGTTTGCATTCTATTAAATGAAATTAGTATTATTATTACCTATCCATTGAAAGAATATTAACTATTCATAGGGTGCGGAAATTTCATAAAACTTGTTCCAGGTGATACGTGTTTATCAGTAAGCCTTACAAGTATGAGAAATAAATGTTTTGTATTCAAAATTTCCATTACATTTACGAGGTTTGTATCGAAATATTTTCTTTACTTTTACAATTTATGAGTACTTTATGAACGGTCGAAGTTCAGCTAAAATTTGTGCAAAAAAGCAGATTTTTGGAGGCTTATACTGTCTTTGTTTTTCTAAATTTCAATTTTATATTTCGATAGAAACCTAGATATAGCGCCCAAGATACCTGTGAGTTCAAAAGTTTTCAAGAAATATCAGATACATCGCCATAATCACGTACGAGCGTATGTATGAATAGTAAGACGGGAAGTCCGCTCTTAATTTGATCCTTTAGTTGTTTTATAAAACTATCTCTAGGTCTTCCTTTGCCTCTTCTTCCTTCTATTTTCCCCACCAACATTACTTTTAAAAATTCATCATGTCTAATTAGGTGTCTTAACATTTTCCCTCTCCTAGAATTAATAGTTTGAAGTAGTTTGGTTTCTCTCCAACAAGTGCCAGCACCTCCTCATTCGTTTTCTTTTCCGTCCCGCTCATGCCCTCCATTCGCCGCCAGCACCACATCTCAAACGCTTCTAATCTAGCTCCATCCTTCTTTCTCATTGTCCAAGTCGGTTAAAAAAATAAATTAAAATAGTGACTAGCCGCATCTGTTGAATATATATTATTTTCCCACACTATCATTGTGTAACATCACTATGGTTACGTGAGTACTTGTTCTGTGCTTTAGGTTACCATGATTACTCGTCCGTCAATAAAGTACGAGAACGTAAGATGGGTTCGTTTTCTTTCCATATAAAATTCTCGATGTTTCAACCTTCGCCAAAGGATTTTCAATAGCATCGCCCATTGAAGTAACAGTTACTATTCAAAAAAGACATAAATAAATGGGTTGATATTCGCGTCGCCTATTAAATATCTAATAAAACATAAATAAACCTGATAGCAGGATGTCTTAAATATTAATTTAGGTACCCTAGTACGTATTAATAGCACACATCCTTGGTTGCAATCGCATTGACAGGAAATAACACGCCAATCCTATGGTAATTTCTGTAAAAGTGGGTCTAGTGTCCATGGGTTCAAATATGTTCGTGGGAATGGTTTTTATGTAATTACAGTTACATTATCACGTCTATCTCTAAACGAGACAGACAGAGCCACAAGACCCAAAAGCCACTTTTAGCGAGATGGAGGTTGGATAGAGGATGCTATTACACATTGTTATGAAGGCGTGACAATGCTAAGAAAAAATCGGCCGTGTCTAAGACCCAAATTAGAAAGGATCTGCACCCATCTTTTAATGAGAAGAATTGAGAGGTATATTATATTCAAAGAAGTATGTTAAAAAATATATCACGAGGCTAAAAAGGACTTGGCTAGACTATGATTGAATTAAGTTTAAAAAGTTTGTTCATAAACCCATTGTTTAATGAATAAATCTTATATCAATACAAGCGCCGTTTAACCCTTTCACCGCAAACGTCGGATTTATCCGAATTATCATGCCCATTCCGCAAGCGTCGGATATTTCCGACAAAAAAGAACCGCTTGTATTGCACATAACTTAATTATCCACATCCCTTTTTGGTTGTAGGTATTTATTTTAGATTTCATACCCCTCGCGCTAAGGGCACAGCAGCTGATATAAAGTCTTGCGGTGACAAAACTTGGAACCGAATTTTAAAAAGTGACATTTTAAATTCATGCCCAATACCTCTCATTCATTAAATGGTTGGGTGCAGTTCTTTTCTTATTCGGATCTTAGACCATCTTTCTGTGGATGTTTTTAGAGGCACAAGACCAAACTGTATTGCTACAACTGCTCACCTCTGCCCAAGGATGGTTGAATATGTCAAAACAAAACAAGGGGATGGGTGTCGTGGTTCAGCCGACGGCAAAGAAGTTCCTTACTGCAAAATCGAAAGCATTATGAACACTTAACTTAAAATTAAAAAATGATTAATAAAAAAAATCCAAACACCACCTTTGAAAAGATGATTCTGATTCCACGACCCAAAATCCCTGGATACTAAGGATCAATCAAATCGCATGCAATTGAGAATCGGCGACCATCTAGGATTAATAAAAATAAAACAAAAAGCTCAGCTTTAGGTAGGAGTGGATCAGCCTGCGATCTCGTAACCTACGAGAAGGAACTTTGTTCGTTTCAAAAACCTTCATCTCTAACGTTTGTAATATCCTTTGAGATACAGCCGTTACTTCACGATGTTGACATATACTATAAACCTATCTAAGCTAAAGAAAACTCAGACAGGCATATATGTACTTGTGTTAGAGGTGACTTAAGAACTAATCGTTGAAATATAATAAATACTATAAAGCATGCATAACCAAACGCAAAAAAATACCCCACCAAGAATACATTTAAATAGGCGCTATTTAAAAATTACATCTGATAGATAGATAGATAAACACTTTATTTGTTTCACTGAGGCACACACATATACAGGTATTATATACTCAAATTATCACAAAAACATTGACAATCAGTTGTAGAAATAGGGTAAACCGCAGTGATACAAAAGGGCAATAAATCAGCGTTAAAATTGTTAAGGGAGCAAACACAGATTTTCAGTCATCATCACCGTCGGACGAAAGAACGTGAGCTTGTCGAAAATAAAGATTAGTTATAAATAGTATTAAACTACTTTGGATATATACAAATTGGATACTACAAAGTCAAAAACAAAATGCCGACGTGTCGGAATGAAAAATGTGAAAAAGAAACATGAATTTATGTATGGAATACGAAGGAAGAAACAAGGAAGTGAGTGAGAAAGTGATGAGTACAATTATAACCTATGATTTACATATAGTAGTCCGTCATGTAAGTGACCAATTTCTTTTTTTCCGACAATAAATCTTAATTTGTTTTCTTTTAAAATTTAGCTTTGACTTCAGTATTCTAATATTATTCCAGCATTTGGTCGCTTAATGATGAAAACTATCAGTAAATGCTAAAACTTCTATGTATGTGCATCGCTAACGGGGGTCTACATGCGCGAGGGAATCTCATCTCATTTAATAACGTTACTGGCGTTACTTCATGGCAACTTCTGGACCAATCAGTACCTAGTGTATGACTGCGTAAGAGCGTACATAGGCCAACATTTGACACTGCGTCATGCGCCAGTCATTTTATATTAATTTCGCTGGAACACATCACAATATATGTATACACATCACAGTATATTGTAAGTAGAATAACTTTTGAGCATTCCACTACAAACCTCAGTGGTTTATAGAAATGTTGTGTAATGTTATATTATATTTATTTTGTAATATGTTAGAACAATAAAAAAAATAAGGACGGTAGACGTAACGCAACTATAGTTTTATTCAGGAACTAAGTAAATGTTTATGAACAAAAGGAAAGTTTTCTTATTGAAAATAACATTGCGGCATCCACAGCCATCAAAGTCTGCAATATCCTTTGAGAGCAATCTGGAGCAAATGTTACGACGCCGGTTATAAACAGTTCAGCGGTTCACGTTCTAGTTACGTAACGTAGGCTTTTCAATACGCTTTCAAATAGGTTTCATTGTATTGCCTAGATCGGAACTAAATGAAAACTGGTCATAGGAATAGTTCTTTAATAAAAGCTTTGAAGTTGGCAATCTAATTTCTCCGAAAGTAGTACGAATAATAAATAATACGTACCACTTACGTATAGTAGGTACCTATTTTAATAAAGTATACTTTTAATGTTCAGTAGACCAATTATTATGTTAACACAGACTGTTTTCACACTGTGTAACGAGACGTCATTTCATAACAAAAAAATCACAAGTTAGCTACTTAAAGAACTTTATTTAATTAATAAAAATAAAAATAAATGAAATAAATGTTTATATACGGACAAATCACACCAATTGAGCTAGCTCCAAAGTTCGAGGCTTATGTTATAGAATACTAACTCATCGATATGATATTTTATTTTATAATAAATATATATATAGATGAACATTCCAGGTATATGAAAATGATACTTGTCTTGACCGGGGATCGAACCCGGGACCTCCGATATGACGGCGTGATGACTAGGCCACAGAGGTCGCCAAAATACAAATGCGTATAGTTAACAAACTTCTTGAGCTAATGTACATTATTATAAATTAAAAATTAGAGTTGTACCTAAATGATTACTGGTGACTCCACACTAAGCAACGATAACTTACTTAAGTTTAATAAATTAAGTCTAAAACATCCACATCCCTTTTATTCCAGAATAAATTATACACAGCACAAAACATAAAATAAATAATTAAACTAAAAACAAAATAACCTACCTATAAATTAAAATATATCTAATTAAAAATAAAACATTATATCATATAAAAAATAGACCCCAGGTCGCTACGGTTGCAAGGCAGGGTGCCTAAGAGACTGGCAGCATTGCCTTGTTGTATGGCCAGACATAATCTCTGGCCAAAATGCGCACCAGCTCTTAGGTCCCCAGAAACGTCGATCAGGCGTGTGGAGATTTCTTTAAAACTAGACTTTTAACCCTTGTCCTTTTTTCAGCACAATCGCACCAACCACGCGTGGTGTGCTACTACACAAACTGGTCGGTGTACCGGCCCGGCACTGCGAAGTTCAACCCCCAAAACATCAACCCCTACCTGTGCACGCATCTGGTCTACGCGTTCGGAGGGTTCACGACGGAAAACGCTCTCAAGCCGTTCGATAAATACCAGGACATCGAGAAAGGTGAGTAAAAACAAACTACACGATCATAGGATCATAGGATCTTATTGTATTATGAATGATTTTTGACTTTTTGATTTTTATTTGGATTGAAGAGGTGATCATAATGAAGCACTCTTGCTTCATTATGATCATCTCTTCAATCCAAATAAAAATCAAAAAGTCAAAAATCATTTATTTATCTTTGGATATTTATATCACTTGATAATTGTCATTTTTATTTCAATTTCATAATAGTTGTTGACATCAGATGATTAATTTACAGCTAAGTTTATTAAAATTATTTAAGCGCAATTGCAGAAGAAGCGTCAACAAACTGCACTGCAGCATTTTCTTCGAATACGTCAATCTACAATAGTTCTTAAGACTAAATAAATGCTTCTGAACCCAATAACTATACATATTATATGCATGCATGCGCGATATCAAAGCCCGGATAAAACTCTGAGAAAGGGGCCACACCCTTTTTTATTATACCAAAAGAGGAACTTCCACCGGATCATGATTTGTCCTTGCCTGCTTGGAAATCGCTTTATAGTCTGCTAACCCAAATAGCTCGCTGTGGAGAGACTTTGTACACGTGGCAGATGATTGATAGGTCTCAATCTCCCCATAAACTATAGCGCACCTGCTTTCTTGTCCCACGTGCCCTACCATCTACACTCTGGACGACTTATGAGCGGCTACTGACGACGCCGTCAGAGTAGCTCAATATTGGGCTGATAAAATGTTATAAACCATCGACACGCAAAGAAAAAGCAGAATGTTCAAAATATAAATAAATGAATATATACGGACAAATCACACAGATTGTGCTAGTCCCAAAGTAAGTTCGAGAATTGTGTTCTAGGCTACTACCTCAACGATACTATATTTTATTACAAATACATAAATAGAAAAACATCCAAGACCCAGTCAATCTGAAAAAGATCGTTTTCCATCTTGATCTGACTGGGGATCGAACTCGGGACCTCTGGTGCAACAATCTGGCATAATGACCATAAGGCCACAAGGTCTTCATTATCATCATCATCTTCTTCACGTATTCCCGGTTGCATCCTCAGCAGTAACGCTTCAGAGCCCGGGGTCCGCTACCTAACCTAGGTGATTTGACGAAGTTACTGGTTTTTCGTCGACAGGTCGTTATTACATAGGGCGCACTATAAGTTTCCGGAACTGGCCACTTACATAAACAATATTTAAAAATTTATTGCAACATTTGAAAATAGAACTCTTTGGCTGTAGAATGCAGTTTGTTTCATCTGACTGTCTTTTGTTTTTACCTTGTGGCGCCATTTAAAAAATTGTGTGTCTGCATCAACATGGATTTAACTCGGGAAAATTTTCGTAGTATGATTTTCTACGATTTTAAGTGTAATTTGACCGCTCAACAGAGCATCGCTCGGCTTGAAACAGCTTTTGGCAATGAAGCACCATGCAAGACAACTGTTTATAGCTGGTTTGCAGAATTCAAGCGTGGTCGTATCAATCTCAGTGACGAATCTCGCGATGGTCGGCCGTCCACCGCTGTGACCAACAAAAACAAGCAGCAATCGAGCGTATGGGTCTTTCAAGATGAGCCGAAACCAACCAAAGTGGCGCGCGTGAAAAGTGCATCTAAGCGGATGATTGCTTCTTTTTTTAATAAAACTGGACACGTGGCTACTGTTGCTTTAAAGAATCGTCGTACAGTGAATAGTGACTGGTACACGACCATTTGTTTGCCGGAAGTTATTGACGAACTCCGTAAAAATAACCGTAAACGCCGTATCATCCTGCACCACGACAATGCTAGTTCTCACACGGCCAGACAGACAAACGACTTTTTGAAGGCGAAAAATGTAGAACTCATGAGTCATCCTGCATACAGTCCCGTCTACCTTGTGACTTTTTTCTGTTCCCAAAAATTAAGAACCAATTACGCGGTCAACGATTTTCATCACCAGAAGAGGCTGTCGAGGAGTATGAAAAACACGTTTCAGAGGTCACCACAGAGGAGTGGCACAAAAGTTTTCAAAACTGGTTTCATCGAATGAAAAAGTGCATAGACGCCAAGGGAGATTATTTTGAAAAACAATAAATTAATTTTGTACCTTTAATAGTATTTTTTCATATTCATTCCGGAAACTTATAGTGCGCCCCACGTATACAATGTGTATTTTTTTATACTTGATCAAACGAGATGTGCGGATATTAGACGAAATTTTATCGATAAAAAAAACGAGAAAAACTTCGTTTTGTTAGTCATTTAAAAAATCCAGACACTTAAACTTTTTCGTCAATTATTTTTTAAGTAATTTCCTGTTTAGTATTGTTATTTATTTTTTACTTTCTTAGCTTCTACAACTTTGTAGTTTTCAATGAGAATGATTTTACTTAAAGAGAAAAAAAAAGTGTTAATAACGATTTTTTCCGGTTTTTTACCGATAGTATTTCGTGTAATATTCGCAGATTTCGTCTGATCAAGTATAAAATAACACTTTGTATAACATGCAATACATTTTCAGGCGGCTACGCCAAATTCAATGGTCTAAAGACGTACAACAAGAACCTGAAGACGATGCTTGCTATCGGCGGCTGGAACGAGGGCTCCAGTCGGTTCTCTCCGATGGTGGCCTCCAAGGAGCGGAGGAGGGAGTTCGTAAGGAATGCTATCAAGGTATTGTTTTATTTTTTTATACGTATGACATGATACAACATCACACTGGGTTTTTCGCTAGGTGATTAAAACAGAAATTAGGGAAATACATAGAGGACCTAATTAGTGCACAGATAATAAATAATATCAATAAATATATAGAGACAAATAAAACACTGATGGAGCTAGCCCCAAAGTAAGTTCGAGACTTATGTTTTGAGATACTAACTCAACGATATATAGATAAACATCCAAGAGCCAAGACAATTGGAAAAAGCCATTTTAACTTGCTATGACTGGGGCTCGAATCCGGAACCTCTGGGTGGCGGATTAGCATGGGGACCACTACGCCACGGAGGTCGTCGAATAGTTAATGTAGGCAGAACCATGTCTGCTCAATTGGTTTCTCTGAAAACCAGCGTCGTGGCTCCGAAAAGCCTAGAGGCAAAAGCTGATAGAAACCATTTTGGCCGCATATTTTATTTATTAATTTTATTTACTAAATTCATGTACACAAAAATACAAAAAAAGTAAGAACATTGAGTACATATGTACTGCTTATTTCATAAGAATTCTCTTCCAGCAGACTCCTTAGAGGAAAAGAAAAGACAACAGGTAGCAATAGGCGTGTACAAAACTAAAGTAAAATACAAATATTAATATTTACTGTATATATTTTTATTGTATATGCTCCAAATAAAGATTTTTAAGATCTAAGGTCCTAGCTTATCATCTATATATGTATTTATCATAAAATATATAGTATCCTTGAATTAGGATCCCATAACACAAATTTTATCTGTGTTATCTGACCATATATATTTATATTTTCTCCCACAGTTCCTCAGGTCAAACCACTTCGACGGTCTGGACCTGGACTGGGAGTACCCCGCCTCCCGCGACGGCAGCAAGCCCAAGGACAGGGAGAACTACGCCAAGCTGGTCAAGGAACTGCGGGAGGAGTTCGAGAAGGAGTCGCAGAAGACGGGGAAGCCCAGGCTGCTGCTGACCATGGCTGTGCCGGCTGGCATCAGCTACATCAATAAGGGATTCGATATCAAGACGCTGAACAAGTGAGTCCTATTTTTTTATTAACCTCTTTGTCCCACTGCCTGGGCCAAGGTCTCCCCCACCTCCTTCCAATTATCTCAATCGTGTGCCACTTCCAACCATGTCTTCTCAACGTCGCACCAACGCTTTCTGGGCCTATCTCTCTTCCTACGACCATTTCGGGAGTCCACTTTGTTACGAAAATGGCCCAACCTATCAGGGTGCATTCGGCAAAAGTGCCCCGCCCATACTCACTTTAGTTTAGCGGCCTTATGTCCGATATCAGCAATAACGGTTTTTAAGTGAAAGTTTTAAACGTTGTGTTAAAGTTTTAAACTTTATAAGCTGTAATATTATTAAAACTAAAAGCGGATTAGCTCGTTGAAGTGGCAGTGGGCGGGAAACATAGCGCGAAGAACCGATGGTCGATGGGGAAAAAAGGTTCTCGAATGACGACCAGGTACTAGCAAGCAAAGCGTAGGGCACTCACCTACAAGGTGTTCAAACAACCTGACCAAGGTCGCTGAAAGGCGCTGGATGCAGGCCGGTCCTTCGGTCATTTTGGAAATCCTTAGAAAGGCTTTTGTCTAGCAGTGGACGTTATGCGGATGAGATGATAATGATCATTAAAACTAACGTGAGATGATATAACTAGATATTTTAACACGGTTTTGCTCGTGTAGTCGTCGCCGCTCCTCCTACCACTCGCCCTGAGGATGATCGTCTAAACTGATCGAAACTAATCGGCCTTTTGCGACTAGCGGAAACGGTCCTCCTATTATTATGATTTTTGAAAATACTATAGATATTATGAAAAATTTGGTGTGTACTTACGTTATTTTAATATTTTTTTTATTATACGTGGGGCGCACTATAAGTTTCCGGAATGAATATGAAAAAATACTATTAAAGGTACAAAATTAATTTATTGTTTTTCAAAATAATCTCCCTTGACGTCTATGCACTTTTTCATTCGATGAAACCAGTTTTGAAAACTTTTGTGCCACTCCTCTGTGGTGACCTCTGAAACGTGTTTTTCATACTCCTCGACAGCCTCTTCTGGTGATGAAAATCGTTGACCGCGTAATTGGTTCTTAATTTTTGGGAACAGAAAAAAGTCACAAGGTGCCAGGTTGGGACTGTATGCAGGATGACTCATGAGTTCTACATTTTTCGCCTTCAAAAAGTCGTTTGTCTGTCTGGCCGTGTGAGAACTAGCATTGTCGTGGTGCAGGATAATACGGCGTTTACGGTTATGTTTACGGAGTTCGTCAATAACTTCCGGCAAACAAATGGTAGTGTACCAGTCACTATTCACTGTACGACGATTCTCTAAAGCAACAGTAGCCACGTGTCCAGTTTTATTAAAAAAAAGAAGCAATCATCCGCTTAGATGCACTTTTCACGCGCGCCACTTTGGTTGGTTCGGCTCATCTTGAAAGACCCATACGCTCGATTGCTGCTTTGTTTTGGGATCGTAGCAATAAATCCATGTTTCGCCACCTGTTACTATGTCCCACACCAAATTTGACGCACCTTCGTTGAATCTGGTAAGCATGGCACTGCACCAAGTGACGCGGTCCGTTTTTTGAGCCTCGGTCAAGTTGTGTGGGATCCACCGCGAGCACAGCTTTCTCACACCCAAATGTTTGTGTAGGATTAATTGTATTTGACTCATGCCTATTTCTAAGGATGCGCGAATTTCATGGTAGGTCACATGCCTGTCTGTTTCAATCATACGGCGCACAGCATCGATGTTTTTGTTGGTCACAGCGGTGGGCGGCCGACCATCGCGAGATTCGTCACTGAGATTGATACGACCACGCTTGAATTCTGCAAACCAGCTATAAACAGTTGTCTTGCATGGTGCTTCATTGCCAAAAGCTGTTTCAAGCCGAGCGATGCTCTGTTGAGCTGTCAAATTACACTTAAAATCGTAGAAAATCATACTACGAAAATTTTCCCGAGTTAAATCCATGTTGATGCAGACACACAATTTTTTAAATGGCGCCATAAGGTAAAAACAAAAGCCAGTCAGATGAAATAAACTGCATTCTACAGCCAAAGAGTTCTATTTTCAAATGTTGCAATAAATTTTTAAATATTGTTTATATAAGTGGCCAGTTCCGGAAACTTATAGTGCGCCCTATGTATGTAGGTTGGATTTTGTTTGTTTCTACGAGTAAACGAGTTAGTATCGCATCAAACTTCAAACTTCAAAATTCTTTAATTAATAAACTATGTAAACATAGGTGGTACAATTTTTAAATAGAATAGTATTGATTTACCCGTGCAATAGTAAAGCATAGAAAAACTATTAGCTAGATATAATCTTATGCTTATAAAATTATAACAACGCAGACCTACGATCTACGGGTATCATACTCAAAGTATTCCTTGAGATCATAAAGTACACGTTCTGATAGCCAGCTTTTTAATGTGCGTTTAAATAAATTGCAATCGTACATACTCTTTATATTTGTAGGCAAATGATTGAACACTTTGATTCCAGAGATAAAAGCACTTTTTTTGAATGTTCTTAAACGCAAATAGCCTATGTGTATGTAGTAACTCCTCTAAAACGCTCAATGTTTAATTTTTTTTTTCTTAAGCTTGTTCAATTTTACTTCATATATTTTATTTAATGGAACCAACTTATATAAAATCAAAACGTACAAGTACCTTTTAACGTTCATAGCGCTAAACTAGTTTATAGCGTCCTGCAGAGTTGGGCAAAATGTAATTAAACTTCTAATTACTAACTACAATAACATTTTGTAGTTAGTAATCGCAACTACATAATTACAAAAAGTAATTGAAAAGTAGTTGAACTATAAAGTATAAAAAGTAGTTGTTATCACAATTACAAACTACTTTTTGAAACTACATATTTTATAAAGATTTACTTATAAATTTTCGTTTCTTGCTTACAACTTTTTACACTTACAATTTCGAAATACAACACCTTTAACCCACGCCCGCGGTAATAAATTCTTATTGTAATTTGTAGTTATAACTACTGAATTACAATTACAAATTACAACTACAGTAGTTGCAATTATATACTTGTGGTTAATTACATGTAATTGTAATTTGTAATCATACTACACAATAGTAGTTAACTACGCCCAACTCTGGCGTCCTGAATGAAATAACATCAAAATTGGCAATTTTAAAAAGTTTTTAAAATGATGTATAAGAAGAAATATCTATTATTGTCAACCAGCTATTTTAACTCATATCTTTATTCCAAACAACATTCAGATGTTAACAAAGAAGTACGTCAACCTGTTATGTGGTCAACCACAACCTTGTCACAGTAGCTAACTTGTAGTTTGACAATAATTCTCTCTACCACATTCCTCGGCGGATCACAGACTTGTTATGAAGCATATAGTATACTTATATAGTAGTACAAGGTTTATTCTTGCATCAGACATGATAAATTATAGTTAAAGTTATCTGGTACCTACTTTTTGCTATCACTTATATTTTTTCATGTGATTAATTTCTGCGAACACGCATAGACATTTTTATCATTTTATCCCATATCATCCTCTGGGGATACATAAATTTTTCGGGGTCTAGTGCTGCCCCCATTCGAAATAAACTATTTAAAAGGAAACGGAAATATCATTTAAAATGTTGTCTTGATCAAGCCCTAGATAACCCTTCAAACTATTATATGAACTACAGTTTACAGTTTAAAGTGAGAACATGAAGCTTTTTTGCGCACATTTGCAAAAAACGGCTACTTTTGGCTTATATGCGAAAATAAACTTCACGTTCTGACTTTGATGGCGGCAGCACTAGACCCCGAAAAATTCATGTATGGCTTATTAAAATCTACCTATTCCGAGTTATTATTGTCAACGTTTATTAATAGGTTCCATGCGTTGAAATTTTACGCATCTTACTTAGGTATATCTATAGTTTTAACAATGTTATAGCCAGAGATAGAAGTTAGTACTTACATTGTAAAATTCTCTTCCTGGATTAGAATTTTGGATCTTTCTTAACATCATTTTGCGCACCTTTTTTTCTTTGGGGTCACCTTTTTACTCATCTATGCTATATATCTATATATGCGCAAAATTCGCTCCTTTCCTACAACTCAAAAAGGATACATACATACACACATATTTTCACGCCTGTTTCCCATGGGGGTAGGCTATACTATAGATTTCCACTTGCTACGATCCTTGCAAACCTCTTTTACTTCGTCAACACTCATTACTATTTTCATACATGCTCTCCCGTTATAAGTACTCCTTACTTCACCTTTCAAATAAAATACCTTTTCTAAACGTCTAAACAAACATTGCCTTAGTGATTTTTTGAAATATAGACTAATGACATCATAGAATCAATCAGTTTTTCTGCAGTAACAAATCTCAAATCACGTCAAAAATAGAAATGATCATGAAAAATTACATTATTTAATGACGTTTTAGTTTCTTAAAAATACCAAATAATTTTTTGACACAGGAAAGTACCTAATTCCGGGCCCATCCCTAAACTTCCATCCATCTAGCAAAAATGTCACAGAGCGTAATAATATACCTTGTGTAACTATAATACCTTACCAGTAAACTTTCTACCCAAGAAAAAAATTTTTTTTTCTTTATGATGTTTTATTTTAGATAAGCCGACTCTACAAACGTTTTTTTGAATTTACAATTTGCCGTGCAACTATTTCTTCCGTAATATGCTTCTAAAAATATTTAAAAAATAAAAATTATATATATATTTTTATTTTTTAAATATTTGTATGAAATCGGTAAAGTCGTTCTCAAGTTATGGCGTGATCAGGGGAAGTACGTTTTCATTTTTATATAGAAAAGGGAAGAGACATTCCCGTAATAAATCGAACCATATACTAGATCTATACTATACTAGATCACTATAGTATAATGAAATTAAAATAACCGTCGAGAAACAAATAAAAAATTGGCATATCCATACTAAAGTGTGCTGCCGCCCGGGCAATTTTAAATTATGGGAATGGCAATTTTTTTTTTTTTTTGTTCTTTCGACTGTTATTTTGGTTTCATTATGTAATTGTGACCTAGTATAGCCCGTGGTTTGATTTATTATAGGTATGTCCCTTCCGCATTGTATAAAGCTAAATTTGCAACACATAAGTGGGTCTGATTCTGTCTATGAATGCAAGCAGGGTTCTAACCCAGCCCTAATTTCGCCACAGAACAAAACAAATCGATGCGCAGCTCGTCACCTGATTGAGCAATATGCATTATGCATATCAGTTGGGCAACTGCAATTCAATGTCGCGTTGCCCAACGCGCGTGCGTGTGTATATCTAAGCTAATTTGGGGGTACTTGAGACATAGTGTGAATGTAAGTAGCTCAAGCAAAAACATGTGATATGATTTTGAAATACAATCATTTGAATAGGATAGTTTTTTGGGTCAAAATCCAATTATTTCAACTTCAAAATATCGTTATTAAGATGGTGCGCTATTTATTTCATTAAGAGCGGCCTTCCCGTCTTACTTTTCATATAAACGCTCGTTCGCGATTATGGCGTTGTAACTAATATTTCTTGAAAACTTTTGAACTCACAGGTATCTTGAGCACTGTTTCCAGGTTTCCATTAAGGTAAAATAAAAATTAGAAAAACAAATTAAGTTTAAGCCTCCAAAATCTGCTTTTTTGCACAAATTTTAGCTGAACTTCATCCATTCATAAAGAACGCATAAATTGTAAATATAAAGAAAATGTTTCGGTACAAACCTCGCAAACGTAATAAAAAATATAAATAAAAAACATTTATTTCACACACTTGTAAGGCTTACTGATAAACACGTATCACCTGGAACAAGTTAAATGAAATTTCCGCACCCTATGAATAGTTATTATTCATTAAATAATAATACAAATTTTATTGAACAGAATGCGAACCTTGTCCTAAGGCGCTATCTCTCTCTTTTTGGTCTGCCTCTTTTTCTAGCATTGCCCTGGTTGAAACAACAAGCTTTTCAAATTGCTCGCGTTGACGACGGCGCGCTGGCCGCCTTAACAGAAACTATAACGTCATGAGTATATATTTCACACAATCCCAGAGAAAATGTTCGATTTGACGTTGAGAAAAAAGTATCCGATTTAACTTGTTGGAAAGTAGTGGATTTTTACAGTGTGTAATATAAAAACACAACAAAAAATAAAAAAAAGAAACAGTGAAGTTTGATCAATAATTACACACACGTAGGAGTTTTTGGCGGGAAGTCAAGGGGTTCAGTTGGAGTTGGCTTTAAATTATTTTGCAAATTGATTCCAGTGGACTTTATAATATAAAATCGGTGTAGTTTAGTGTTATAAATGCTCATGCTCATGGACAATATGTGAAATGGTTAAAGTGGACACTCATAGTGCGGCTGTAGTGATATTTATTTGCGGACTGTGATGGGCGTCTTTAGGCGCCGTCCGCCACTCTTTCGACTATGAAAACCAGTGGACTCGTATAGATTTGTCGCCAGAAGCTCCCTTGAAGCAATCAAAAAGCTACACCAACCTTTGATTGTATAGTTAGGGTTAGGGTTAGGTAGGAATAAAGAAGTGATAAAATAAAGATGGGCTCTAAAGGACTAGTATCCAGAGCCGTATATAATTATTTAAAAAAAAATACACAAACGAAAAACGAAACGAACGAAACGAGTTAAACTATGCTTTGTTTCATTTTTTCTATGTCAAATAATGAAAACAGGAAAAGGGACAATCTCAATTATTAAGAACTAAAAATATATGAAACCGTAAAGTGCCTTGCCTTTTCTAAAACCACGCCATACCATGTTTTTTAATATACTAACTTAACATCTAACTCAACAAACTCTCTCGCAATATTTGTAACACTTTCGCACTCTGAATGCAATACATTCTGCAAGAATGCAATTTCTTGCTGCTGACAAACTACTTTCCATTTCACTAGCTACTCGCATTTACAAACAATATTTACACTAGGTACATTTATACGGCTGCTTTACCGCTAAAGTTGCAGTTAGTTCTTTAATTAAAAAAAATACATGTCATTATTTAGAAAAAAATATATTTTTTAAACAAGCTTTTATCTAAAGTCATCCTCAAGACGAATCAAACGAGCCCAAACTCGATGGGGTTGCGTCGTTTCATTACAGAGTTCCTATGGCCACCGTTCAGCTCCATCATCCTCAATTGATTACAGACAGACAGACAATGGGACAGGTGAAACTAAATAAAAGCTTAGAAAAATAAAAATCGTTCTTTGGAATCAGACAGAAGTCGAAAGCTTTGCTTAAACTTACTTTTATTGGCGGAAAAAGTAAAACATTAAGCTTTTTAAGACACTGTGCATTTTCTTAATAAAATGAATCGAATCTATTTAGGTAATTTTACATAGGGCGCACTATAAGTTTCCGGAACTGGCCACTTACATAAACAATATTTAAAAATTTATTGCAACATTTGAAAATAGAACTCTTTGGCTGTAGAATGCAGTTTGTTTCATCTGACTGTCTTTTGTTTTTACCTTGTGGCGCCATTTAAAAAATTGTGTGTCTGCATCAACATGGATTTAACTCGGGAAAATTTTCGTAGTATGATTTTCTACGATTTTAAGTGTAATTTGACAGCTCAACAGAGCATCGCTCGGCTTAAAACAGCTTTTGGCAACGAAGCACCATGCAAGACAACTGTTTATAGCTGGTTTGCAGAATTCAAGCGTGGTCGTATCAATCTCAGTGACGAATATCGCGATGGTCGGCCGTCCAACGCTGTGACCAACAAAAACGTCGATGCTGTGCGCCGTATGATTGAAACAGACAGGCATGTGACCTACCATGAAATTCGCGCATCCTTAGAAATAGGCATGAGTCAAATACAATTAATCCTACACAAACATTTGGGTGTGAGAAAGCTATGCTCGCGGTGGATCCCACACAACTTGACCGAGGCTCAAAAAACGGACCGCGTCACTTGGTGCAGTACCATGCTTACCAGATTCAACGAAGGTGCGTCAAATTTGGTGTGGGACATAGTAACAGGTGACGAAACATGGATTTATTGCTACGATCCCAAAACAAAGCAGCAATCGAGCGTATGGGTCTTTCAAGATGAGCCGAAACCAACCAAAGTGGCGCGCGTGAAAAGTGCATCTAAGCGGATGATTGCTTCTTTTTTTAATAAAACTGGACACGTGGCTACTGTTGCTTTAGAGAATTGTCGTACAGTGAATAGTGACTGGTACACGACCATTTGTTTGCCGGAAGTTATTGACGAACTCCGTAAAAATAACCGTAAACGCCGTATCATCCTGCACCACGACAATGCTAGTTCTCACACGGCCAGACAGACAAACGACTTTTTGAAGGCGAAAAATTTAGAACTCATGAGTCATCCTGCATACAGTCCCGACCTGGCACCTTGTGACTTTTTTCTGTTCCCAAAAATTAAGAACCAATTACGCGGTCAACAATTTTCATCACCAGAAGAGGCTGTCGAGGAGTATGAAAAACACGTTTCAGAGGTACCAACAGAGGAGTGGCACAAAAGTTTTCAAAACTGGTTTCATCGAATGAAAAAGTGCATAGACGCCAAGGGAGATTATTTTGAAAAACAATAAATTAATTTTGTACCTTTAATAGTATTTTTTCATATTCATTCCGGAAACTTATAGTGCGCCCCACGTATACGAGTAAAAGAATCTATCAATCTTTTCAGTTCTTATACACAAAAAACGGTAGAACTAAGGCACTAAACTAAATTTAATCTCAGAAAATATGTCTCAGTTTTTAGAATGACTTCTTTATTCCGAGTAATATAAGTAACTAGCTTTAACCCGCGACTGCGTCCACGTAGAAGTCAACAATATTTCTAATAGGATTTTTAATTGGTTCTGTCCCATTCCCGTTCTCACATTACCGTCATTTGTTAGAGCAAAGAGAGCGACGGATCTATTTATCTCATTTTTTGTGTCTCACTCAAAAAATGACGAAATTTTAAAAAATATCATTTTGCAACAGCTAATGCACCCGGGGATGCAATTTATTAAAATCCAATTAATGGATTATACAATAAAAAATGTAATGTGTCTCACTTTATAAATTACGAAGTTTCATACAAACTTGCTACCCCTATTTTACCTCCTTAAGGATGGAATTTACAAAAATCCTTTCTTAGCGGACGTCTCTTAGTCACTATCTGCCTTTCTGCCAAATTTCGTCTTCTTTGGCTATGTAGTTTTCGAGATTTCGTGATGAGTGAGTGAGTGATTTTCGCTTTTATATAGATAGATAAAGAGGAGCTCGGTTTTTGCAAGTAAAGAGACACTGAGCGCGGTCCGCACTTGGATGGGTGTGCAACAAGTAGCAAAAAAAACTGTGGCACTCCGAGAGTGCCGACAAAAACTTGGTGTCGGTTACGGTCGGCAACAGTGGCGCGAATTTATTTCAAATGAGGGCGCCACTTTAGCTACCACTTCGTCTTAAGTATTGTGTTGTGTCTTATTTATCAGAAAGTCATCAGAGAACCCCAATGGGACCAATGTTACAACAATTTTATTAGCAGGAATTAACGGGTTACTCACGTACACATCAATGATTGCTGTGGCAATTTGGACCTATAAATATATTTTAAATTGTTGACTAGGCAATACATAATAATATGTGGGAATGGGATGTATCCGAATGTATGATAGATTTTAATGAATGAGTTTTTGTTGTGTGTATCTGAACGTTGCGTGTGAGAAGACGGATGTTAGAGCAAGAAGACGAATGGCAAATTGCACTAAAAACTTCGAAACGATGTACACGGTGTCCGCTATATTAAAGATAAGTTATTTAGTGAATATTTCGAAAATAAACGCTATTAAAACGAAGTGGTAGCTAAAGTGGCGCCCTCATTTGAAATAAATTGTTTAAAACTAAATATGGTGATGATTCAAAATTTGATTTGTATTAATATCTAGAAAGACCTTTAAACTATTTTATGAATAACCTTTGAAAGTAATATTGGTAGTCCGTCTTGTTTTAAAACTGTTTTTCGCCAAAAGTTGCCACTTTTGGCGAAAAACAGTTTTAAAACTAGACGGACTATTAGTAATAATTTATCACCATATTTAGTTTTAAACAATTTATTTCAAATGAGGGCGCCACTTTAGCTACCACTTCGTCTTAAGGTGATTTGTGCCGTTTTGCTGATCTCCCTCTCACCAGATGTATGTAAAGGCTGATTTCTGATGTGTCATGTGAGGCGAGGCATAATTAAATTTTATCACATGTATCCCTTCCTTATGAACCTTAAAGTAATGAATACATAATAAGTTTCTAATACTCAATTCCTATTCAAAAAAGACTAATGTTCTGCCATGCTTCATTTAGAACACCTCTTTGAGTGAACGCGCGGTGCGGCCAAGCGTGAAATGCGGAGTAGTGGAGTAGAATACACCACGTGTTTAGGAATTTTAATAAATTGTTTGCCGCTCCACTTTCTTACATTTTTGTAACGAAACTTCATAGGTATTTCTTAAAAAAATTTAACACTCTTATACAATACAATACAATACAATACCCTTTATTGCACAAAATAAATAAATCAGGACATAATTATCTTAAAAACTAGGAAATGCGCAAAAGGCGGCCTTATCGCTAAGCAATTTCTTCCAGGCAACCTCGTTATATAGAAAATAGTAATGGGAAATTAGGTAGTGCGGGGCGGTCAATATAAACATACTTAAATACAATATTAAAAATAAACATACATATACATCTTACATAAATACATACAACTTACACTGAAAAATGATATTAACAGTACGAGATGAAGAGCAATGGAAACAAGGGAAAGATATTTATTTACCTTTCACAAGGATAGAAAATAAGATTTCACTTGGGATTTGAATATGGCTAACGTTTCGGCGCGTCGGATAGTAAGTGGTAGTGAGTTCCATAGGCGTACGGCTCGAACAGAGAAAGAACGTGAGAAAAAGTCAGTGGAGTGAAAAGGAATTCTTAAAGAAAGATTTTCAGAAATGTTGGAATTAAATGATCTGATTTTAACAAATATTCTGATAATATCCAAGATAAATAATGATTTGACTTTGACTTTTGACTTTCAATTTTAGGTAGGTGCAGGGTGAAAGAAGATGCAAATATTAAGACCCACAAGAACAAGTTCAAAAATACATTTATAGAGGATTCATATCATGGGTGAAGATAAAGTTTTGTGTGCAATTGTAATAATTAGGTATTAAATTACTCATATGATACTATTATCACACACACCCACATTCGCGTTTTAATACCCATTATAGTACAGTTGCATAAATAACTATAATGATGAGCGGGTGTAAAGTTTTGTGTGGTTGGTTAGGTGGTTAACATCATGCAGTACGATCAAAAATTTTTTTAAGATTTTAAATTACGTAGTAATTTAGACTTGGTTTTATTTTTGTTTTAGTTTACAGTAATACGCTATTTTTTTTTCTTTTTCGAAAAGGAACAGCCAATACCAAAATGGACATAGGTACCGCATAAGTTTGGTACTTGTCTTTGATACCCTTCCAATAGTCAAATCTGAGAAAAAAAATCGATTGATAGTTTTTTTTAGCCCGGCATGAAAATAACTCAGAAGAAAAGTATCTCAATAGATAATATCGGATCAAAAAAAGTACTGGCCAGTCTATCAATGATTAAAAGCTATTATAACAAGATATCAGCGATCTACAGTTCGTCCGGAATAAGTAGCTCTAACAATAGAGAGATAACATCCAGCTGGAGAACTGGAGCATTGTGCTGGGCAGCTGATGCCGAAGTGGTTGCCAAAACGCTTTGTTCTACCGCTTCGTATTATCTTTTCATTATGCTCCGTTTACTATTCCTTAGCGCACTAAGAAGGTAAGGTAAAGTACGTGACACTTTATTGCATCAAAGACACATATAAATAATTAACAAAAAATAAATACAGTATTCTACATTAGGCGGCCCTATCACCAAGGCAATCTCTTGCAGGCAACCTTTGGGTGGTTGAAATATAAAAGGTGGAGCAATGAAGAGAGTAATGTGAAACGATTTTTTTTGTGATATTAAAAAGTAAATAAATTTGTGTTCAAATAAATTAGTAATGCTACTGAATACTCCTTCTTAAAATAAAATGTCAACTACAGAGCATAGCTGTAGATAGTGTTTTTGCTGCTTATTTTCGTATCGCTCAGTAGAACGGCAAAAAACGCACAACACGTGCAACCGGTGTAATTTTCTAATGATTGGTTTTTATTGACAATAAAGAATTTACTAGCTTACTTACTACCTAACTTTAAGAAACTCGAGCGTAATTACTATAACAAGTTTTTATTTGACTTCCAATGTATCTTGTATGTAACTCTGTATGAATGTTTGTTTAGGTCAAATCTTCAAACAATTGGGTATTTTCCTGGGTCAAAAATAAATTATTTTGTACTGTTAAAAAAATAAAACGTCGCAAAATAATGTCATTTGTAATTGAACATATGCATTTTAACGTGATATTGATTTATTATCCCAGCAAAACTGATAATAAGAGCGCTATTTGACTCCAAGAAACTATGACGTCATCTGCTAGTATTTCATACAAATCCCATAGAAAATGTTTGTTTTGACGTTTAGAAAAAAGTATCTGATTTGATTTGTTGGAAAATAGCGGATTGAGCTGCAATTTTGCTTACTTGTCGGATGACAATACAATATTATGGAGTCAATTAACAGTTCTGATGATGGAGCCGGGAGATATTCGACAGACCTCAGTTATTAAACAACGTAACCTCATTAAGTAGAACTTGTTTGATTTGGCTTGGCGAGCACTTTATGGTAGATGATGCCTAGGGTCTGATCACGGAGACTGAACGGACGTGATTGGAAGCCCACTGTAGCGGGAGAGAGGTGATATACTCGACCGCCACAAAGGAAAGATCTTCCCGCCAGGCATGTTGTTGCGCTTGGGGAACCGCGGCTCCAACTGTGTATTGTCGGAAGTTGTATATATGCAGCGAATCGGGCGACCTCTGAGATCGAAATTTAGGATACTGCTGGCGCCATCTCATATGTCGGTTGTCTCTTGATTGGTTAGTTGTTGTACTTCCTCGTAGTGGCCGTAGAGGTCGCCACAGTGGTCGATACAACTCAGTAATAAAACGAAGCAAATCCATCGAGTTCTGGCTTATTTCATTTGTCTTGATAAGTACTTTTGCCTCACAAAAAAAGCTTGTACAAAAAATGATTTTATTTTGTTAAAGAAATTTATCATCCTTTTTCACTATCACATCTTACTCCGTAACGGAGCAGATAGATTCCTATGGGTCTTACGTCCCATTTTGCTCTAAGACCCAAAAGACGCTTTGAACGTGATAATGGGCGAAAGGTGAAAAAAGGAATCATAATAGAATAAAAATAGAAGGAAAGCACTAAACGCTTAGTCCTAAGCCCATGTAAAGCCTGCATCACAATACTCCATTCATCTAGTTGCTATGCAAGAAGGCTTTGTTCCAACGGCTTTGTGTTTGTCTCTTCATTCGGTATAATTTGTGGGAAGACAGAACAGTATACGCAGTGTTGTAATGTTTCAAAATGATTAATATATTGCTCTAGCTACAAGCTGAAATTTCGGTCTGAGGTTGCCGCTCGATAGTTCACTATCGAAAGCGTATCGATAGACTATCGGTATTTTAAGCAAAACCGATAGTACCGATAGCATCAGTTACCAACAATACTATCAATCGTATAAATAGTATCGATTAAAATGTGACTCTCGCTACGAGCTGACATTTCGGTCTGAGGCAGTGTTGCCGCTCGATCGTCCACTACCGATAGACTATCGGTAGTTAAAACAAAACTAATAGTAACGATAGACTATCAATAGTACCGAGGGCATCTGTTACCAACAATAGTATCAATAGTATCGACTCTTAAGTACGAATAAACTATCGATACTATTTATAGTGTTGCTTTTTATAATACATTAACTATCGATACTATCAATAGTATCATAAGCCATTGATGCTATCGATAGATATTCATGAAAAGAAATACTATCAATACTATCGGTACTATTATAGATAGTTTATTCGTCAAGGATCGAGTATGAAGTACTATCGATAGTATTTATTTATTTATTTACAAAATTCATGTACACGAAATACAAAAATAGGAACGAACAAAGTAAGAACATTGAGTACATAGGTACTGCTTATTTCATAAGAAATCTCTTCCAGCAGACCCAGGACAGGAAAAGAGAAGAAAACAGGTAATAGTAGGCGTGTACAAAATAGACTCAAGTTAAATACAAATGCATAAAATAGGTACTTATCTAAAAGTTTAAACATACACATACATATTATATAGTACATAAACTAAAATATACCTTACTATAAATGTAAATAAATAAAATTATATATAGGTTAAGAATAAATATACCTATATACTATATACCATTCATTATTGTTGGCTATCGATAGTATTGCACTAAAAGAGCAAACGATACTATCGATATAGGCTTATCGATCGTATCAAGATTTTTATCAAACACAGCTAAGTACCACCGCATGGGAACTTGCTTCCAAAACCGCGTCTAAGTCGGTCTAACCGTTCGAGAGCTACGTTGCCACAGACAGATAGACCGACAGACGTACAGTCGGGGGCAGATTAACCTGACCCCCTTGACTTTAAAGACCGTACGTTAGGGGGGTCACTTTTATCCGCCCCTGACTGTACATTAGCGTCAAACTTATAACACCCCTCTTTTTTGACGGTGGTTAAAAAAATGTTCAATCTGAAGACATGTGCTGTAAACGTAGGAGTACTGAGGATATACTAAATAAAAACTATAATAAATAATTTTTAAACAACTACTTACACTTCATAAAGTTTAAATTCCAAATGTCGTTATTCATTGTCCTAATCGACATTTTTTATTTAAATATTCCGCCGCAGTGATTGCTATTCGGGCCATGTTCCCGCATTCTGGCGCACTTGCGCACATTTGCATACTGCGGTCCCCCGCCGGATGCATAATGCGCCAGCGGTACTTCCGGACATAAGCGTCCTTCTCAATTTACAGCGGCAATTTGGTTTGTATTGCTTTAAGAGAAAAAGCCATATTAGAACGCTATACTGTATCAATTTAAAGTTGTTATTTTGTAACTTTTATCCATTTTATCCTTTTTTTTTTATTTTAAAAATACATTATTATTATTCTTTTGCCATTATCAAAATGAATTAAACTTTATTTAACGACGAAATACAGAAGAATACATAAATTAAGTATTAAATAATTTAAACCATTACTTAACATAACCTAACCTAAATTAAACGAAAACTATAAACTATAAATAAGTATAAGTATCTACGAGTATTAAAAAACAAAAAAAATATATTATACAATGTCCTTTTTAATTAAGTACAAATATTTTAAGAGGTGATTCAGTCCATCATTTTGAACAACTTTTCCCAATTAATATATATCGAAATACGAAAAATTTTTTTTGCATTTTTCATAATAACGATATCACGTGACTACTTCGATCTGTATGAGAACCTAAATTTTTTTTCGTATTTCGATATATATTTAATGGGCAAAGTTGTTTAAAATGATGGACTGAATAACCCCTTAAAATATTTGTACTTAATTAAAAAGGACATTGTATAAACAATAGACCGCAGATCGCTATGGTCGCTGGGCAGGGTGCCTGAGATACTTGCGACATTGCCTCGTTGTATGGCCAGACTTTAATCATTGACTATGTGATTTGAATTTTTTTACATACCTATGTAAAAAACATCGTATGAAACTTTGATGTCCACAAACATAGAGTACTATAAATAGAGAGCCATCTCGCGTAATTTTTCTGTCAACAATTTAGGCTGCAAACCTGCAATGACTTTGAGTCCATTGCGTTAACCGCTACGCCAATTAGGCTTACTAACTAGGCGCGCGAAATTATAGCGATCTTATTCTTTAACTCTAAATGAAAAGAAAAACAAATAAAAGATTTTTAATAGGTATGTTTAGCTTTTGTGGAGATTTGAACCCGTAGACTCCTGATTAGTTTCGACCGCCTGAACCGTTACACCAAACAGGGTTGTCACTATCAGAATCTATTGAATACTCTTTGGAAAATATGAGCACCAGCTCTAAAGTCCCCAGTAAGGTCGATTAGATGCGTGAACATTTCTTAAAAAAATTGACCCGCCTCCACACCTCACGGCCTTACAGTCTCCACGGCGAAAGGCGCAAATATATACAATAAGTAACAAAAGCCTGTCCGATCTTTGTAGGAGCAACTCAGAGCGTCAATATGAACAACTTTTCCTATGGGACCAATGCTTGAAACTCGAAGAAAAAAACGACATTTTCATACAAATTCCCGGGCCGGCCGAACACTCTGTTTGAAAATAACGATTTGACCCTAGGAGTTTCCGTTCCGTATGTACGTTCCTTATATTAATTCTGTGCCTAGACCTGAAATATTTGCACCTCTCTTGATGACTTCTACCGCAGCATTATTACACGTATTCCCTTTGCATTCTCAGCTGTAACGCTGTGAAGCCTGGGGTCCGCTTTTCTGCTTTTTCTTCTCCACATTACACGATCTTGAGCATCCTTTGTAAAGAGATCATTGCTGCGCATATATCATCCTTGACGACGGCGACGTCAACCTTACATTTATTTGGGTCTATGAGTAAACATAGGTATCAATGGGTTTCTTTTTGGACTTATTAGTGTGCAGATTAAAGTGATAAATAAGGAAAATATATAAAATGCAAAAAAATACTTGTTTTTGTAAAACTATTGAGGAAGTAATACCACAAACATATAAACTGAAGTTTTCTTTATATTTCTGTGAGTTATACTTAAGTATTTTATATTTAAAAAATTATACAGTTGAGATAAAAACTAAATTTAAAACGGAACAGTGCGGCATGGTGGCAAGAACGCTGGCTGCATTTAAAAATTATAATAATTACTCTTTAATTTAAAGCTATTGGTACAACTATCACGCTAAAGTACTTACCTACTAGATAACTTTGTATCAGAGACTGAGTCGCAAAAGCTAAATAACCTAACACAACACCATTCACCAATTACTTTAGCATCCGATATCATCACATTGCCTCACTGTGCGACAACATCTGAACCGGATTCAGGTCTGACAGGCTTCGAACCTTGACCTTTCACAATCGCGCTCACCTAATAATCTGTTGCAAGAAGACACTGCTTCCGCGAAGTTGTCCTGGGGCGATATGATGCTTTGTTTAATCTTATTTGAAGTTAACTGATGTTTTCTACCGGGTTCCAACGTTTCAAGGTACCTACTAAAATAGAGCTCCTGTTTTTTGGATAAATCGAACTAATTATGATATAGAAATATTATAAGTAGTAGTACTCAGGTACAGAAGTCTCACTCAGAAATAAATTCACAGAAATATCTACTCAATGTGGTTAGTGCTATGGTTCAAAACTCAGCACCTCTTCGTTTAGATACCTAGACATCCATTGCAAGCCAATTTCATTCTTATTACTCTGGACAAACGATGCATGTAACTGAGTTTACCACTCCGGAGTGGTTGCTGCGCACATAGTATTAATGTAGCTATTAAACTTTGGAATGATTTACCAGTTAATGTCCGGAAGGCTAAAACCCGCTTTTCATTCAAGAAACAGGTGAAGGCACACTTTCTTCAAAAACTGTCAGATAGATTATAGTGTATTTATGTAGTATATGTAGGTATTGTTTATCATAGTATATACTTAATAGTGTGCATTATTTGTATGTAGTTTTGATGATTATTTTGTACATATAGGTACTTAGCCTTTTTTCGCCACATACCTATTCAAGTTTTGCACTACCCCTGTCATTCTCTACATCACGTCCTCAGCATGGTGACCACTACGCCACCTCCGTGGCGTAGTGGTCACCATGCTAGTCCGCCACCCAGAGGTTCTGGGTTCGATTCCCAGTCAGGGCAAGTTGGAAAATGGCCTTTTTCAAATTGTCCTGGGTCTTAGGTGTTTATCTATATATGTATTTGTTATAAGATATAGTATCGTTGAGTTAGTATCCCATAACACAAGTCTCGAACTTACTTTGGGGCTAGCTCGATCAGTGTAATTTGTCCCTATATATTTATTTATTTATTTATCACCCGTTTGGTTGACTGGTAGATAAGGCCATAGGCTTTAAGTCCGCCATTACATTTGTATTTTTGTATGAAGTTAAATAAATAAAAAATGTAGACGCATTATAATACTTTCGATACCTAAATGGGGAGTGACACAGGCCTGCTATAATGATATATTAGATTACTACAAGATTTCTTTTTTAACTCGTATATTTCAAAGTCGTAGAACTAGAAAGAGGCTATAGACGACTTCCGTGGCGTAGAGGTCACCATGCTAGTCCGCCACCCAGAGGTCCCGGGTTCGATTCCCGGTCAGGGCAAGTTGGAAAATGGCCTTTTTCAAACTGTCCTGGGGCTTGGATGTTTATCTATATGTATTTGTTATAAAATATAGTATCCCATAACACAAGTCTCGCATTTACTTTGGGGCTAACTCAATCAGTGTTATTGATCCATATATATTTTTTAAAAAATCTATGATTTAACATAGGTATTCCTAAAACTGTAGACCTTATGATATAAACTTTCGCTGTGTTTTTGTGTTTACGTTTAATGTGGGAAATAGGTGGCCTCCGACACTAGATGCCGCCATTTCTTGCGGTCTTGTGAGCGTTGCTGCCAGTCGTCAACTTCTCCGTCAACGAGGCTTCGCAGGTCTTTCTGAACCTCGTCGGCCCATCTGTACCTAAGGCGACCAACAGATCGGCGGCCATTCGGCCGACTCATACGGGGTTATAAGTTATATCTATAGGGGTCTATATTCATACGGGGTGAACATAATCAAAGGTTATTTTTAATTTTATTTACGCTATAGTTTCGTTGATTTTCTAGATTGATTTTTCTAACCACTATCCTGCTTGTTCCAGATACCTGGATTGGATGAACCTGTTAACCTACGACTACCACTCCGCTTTCGAGCCCGCGGTGAACCACCACGCCCCTCTCTACCCCCTTGAAGAGCCAAACGAATACAGTGACGACAGCGAGCTGACTATTGTAAATCCATCATTATACTTATACTTTACCACCTACCTGTCAAATCTATTTTTTTATTATTATTATTTAACGGCTCTGTATACTAGTTCTTTAGAGCTTATCCTTATTTATTCACTTCTTTATTCCTAACCCTAACCCTAACTATACAATCAAAGGTTAATGAAGGTCCTTTGATTGCTTCAAAGGAGCTTCTGGCGACAAATCTATACGAGCCCACTGGTTTTCATAGCTGATTGCGTGGCGGACGGCGCCTAAAGACGCCACACACAGTCCGCAAATAAATATCAGTACAGCCGCACTATGAATGTCCACTTTAAACATTTTACATATTGTCCATGAGCATGAGCATTTATAACACTAAACTACACCAATTTTTATATTATAAAGTCCAATAGAATCAATTTGCAAAACAATTTAAAGCAAACTCCAACTGAACCCCTTGACTTCCCGCCAAAAACTCCCTGCCAAATCTATTCTTAATTATTTATTCAAAAATAAAGGACCCATATTTTTCGCTAAGCAAAGTAGTAAAAAATCACATAGATACAGCTCTTGGAAGTTGGGCGATTCATGGGCGTAGCCACAGTGGGGCACGGTGGGGCGCTTGCCCCACCCTGGCTCAGACCTTTAAGTTACCGAACCAAACCTAAAAATTAAATTATCTAGGTACTTACTACAATACTTAATATTCGTAAGAAAGTTCACACTCGACATTTTATATGCAAAAAATAACTGGGGCAAGCGGCGGACCGTGTAGTTTGCTAGTTACATATTATTTCAGATTGCTGCCCCACCCTTAGCCCATAGCTGGCTACGCTTATGGGGCGATTTACGTAGTCACCTTTGGTTTAAAGTCGTGGCTGATCGAAATTTAAAGCGAAATTTCAATGCGCTATATCTTCGTCGTTATTTGCTTATCAGAGAAAAAAAAATACATAACTATACTTTTTAATAATTTATATAATGAGCCAAAAAAATGCCATTTAGTCCAAGAGCTTCCTTTTGCCTGCGCATTTTTTACTGCTAAAATTATCATTTCACCTCATTCAGATTATTTATTTATTAAAACTTTATTTACCAATAATAAATGGTACAAAACGCGGACTTAATGCTAATAACATTTTCTACCAATCAACCTCCGAAGTAAATAAAAATCTCATATTTTGTCTGTCAATTCCAGGATTACACCATAAAGTACTACCTAGAAAACGGCGCGGATCCAGAGAAGCTGGTGCTGGGTATCCCCACCTATGGCCGGTCATACACGCTGTTCAACCCGGATGCGTACGAGATCGGCGCGCCGGCCGACGGCCCGGGAGAACAAGGGGACGCTACCAGGGAGAAGGGATACCTAGCTTACTATGAGGTAAAGTTTAAAAAACTATAATTTCTCTGACCACTACATATCACACTCAAAACCAAAACCACTCTAAAGGGCAATGCTTGCGACAGTTCGCGACACCTGTCGGCGACGATCGCCGAACGTCACGACCAGAGTCGCCAGCATACTGTCGCTCGTCTGTTAACACTTCGCCATCACACCTTAAAATGCCTCCTAACATATCATTACCACACCCCCAAAAGAATGTCTAGTAACTCCTTTGGGACTAAAATTCCCTTTTGAACTTAGTTCACAACCAATTGGTTGGTCTATTAGAATGATAATTCACAGACAGACCCACAGACAGACAGAAAGACAAACATAAGCGTCAAATTTATAACACCCATCTTTTTGTCGGGGGTTAATATAATAACATTCAAGTATTTCCTTTTACAGATCTGCGAATACCTAAAACCCAAAGAACGCAAACGCAGCGTATCCGATGACGATGATGAGGAAGAATCCGAAGAGGATTCTTCGGAGGAAGACCAGCCGTGGACCGTAATGTATCCGAACCCTAAAGCCATGGGGCCCGTGGCCTATCGAGGAAACCAGTGGGTCGGCTACGATGACATTGACATTGTCAAGCGGAAGGCCGAGTATGTTGCTGAAAATGGACTTGGAGGTAAATAAATCATTATCAGAGGGTGCTTGCTTTTTAAGTCTCCTCTGCAAGATCACAGAGAAGTCATATACTACTAAAGCCACATTTAGGCAGAGTAGCCAGAAGATTAACCAATAAATTTCTGTGTTGATTAATTTGAGGCAACAGCAGATTGTTAAAACTTTTACACATATACTTTCCCAATTTGTATAATGTTTTTGGCTTTTTCTTCTTTACTTCGCACGGTCTTAGGCATCGATGCTTGTTCATAGACACCATCTTTAGAGAATCCACAATACGCACCCGGTTACGGTACAACTAAGAATGCTCTTAAATTTCTTTTACTAACATTTACAAAAAATTGTTTGTCATAAATCATTTTCGTCATTCCTTAGGTATAATGTTCTGGTCCATCGACAACGATGACTTCCGGGGCACGTGTCACGGAAAGCCCTACCCACTCATCGAAGCTGCAAAGGAAGCCTACATTGTCAAACTTGGGTAAGTCATCTTTCGTTTGGTTAATATGAAAAGGAAATATTTCATGGTACAAAGATTTTGAATATACTAATGGTATGAAAGCTATGTGTGCTTTCTGTATTACTGTTGTCTATTGTATATTACTAGAGGCTCTGAGAGCTGTAGACCTCGCGAGTCACCCTCGATATATTTTGAAAATATTTTGAAATGGCTGAAATATTATAATATTTTTAATATTGTAAAACCCCATACTTCAGCACTTTTGAATTTTTTTCAAAAAAAAAAACGGAATCGACAATAAAATTCTACATATATTTATTTCGAACATTCTGACAAGATTTCACGAGTATAGGTTTAGAATTGCGACGACGAGAACAGCCGGACAAACAACCAAACTGACAAGCAGACAGCCGGACAAAAGCATTATTGGCCTATCTCGAAACTGAAACGCTTCGCTCGCTCTTGAGCAAAAGTCTTCCTTTTCTTTTCCCAATTTCTTCGATCTTTACCTAAGTACTTCTCCCAACCTCACTCATCTGTCTTTTTTACAAGCTATCTATGTCCCACAAATTCCTCTATTCGAAGTATCCTCTATGCTTCCAATAATCTCGAATGTTCGTTTCAAGTTCGTTTTGCTATTGTCCCTTCCTTTGCCCTGGTACTATAACTAACCACCTCGCTCAAGGTCTTTCTCTATTTTCCCATCTCTCGAAAATCCATCTGGTGTATCTCTTGGTTTTTATAGGGTTTTTAGGCATTGAAGACGCAGTACTAAAGTACTCAAATTAAATAAAAATATTGTATGGTATCCAACATTTTAAATTGATTTTCAACTTCATTATAACCTGGGTAAAATCAGCTACCTTACTTGTAATAGTAGGTAGTATTGTGAGGAGACGCAAGGCCAATGCGAGTAAGGAATGGGATGTGGTGGAGAAATTCGGCGTATGGGTTTGAACGCGTGATAGCTCAGTTGGTAAGAACATGGTCGTATCAAGAACAAGATGGCTGAGTTCAAATCCCGCTCACGTGGTATTTTTTCACCATTTCTTATTTCATATTTATCTCATGGTTATCATTGTTTTTATTAAAGTGCCACGGATAACGCGATCGCTACCGAGAGACCCAAAGCAGTGACCCGCGCCAGCTCGAGACGGCGAAACCGACCAAAGAGCTCGACCACCACTACCACTACTCTCAAGCCATCTACCGTTGCCAAGTAAGTTGCACCACAAACAGCAACATGACGAGATTTTTGTCATAAGTATTACTTATCAATTTGTCCAGGATAATGAGGAATTAGGAGAGGCCTATGTCCACCTGAAGATGATTTCGAAGTCACCTTAATGTAAGGTTTTTCCATATTAAAATGTTTGTTTAGTGACTGCACGTTTGAAAAATTGGTTCTCAGAAAATTCTGAAGATGTAACACTTTAAGGCCAATTTCAGCGTGATGATGGATGCATATATGGGAAAGGTAACCAGACTAGTTATAGGTTGCAAGCCACATCGCCTATAGATATTATGAGGATTTTCAAAAATGTGACATAGTGACGTCAGGTCCAATCGACTACTGTCATGTTAAGTTGACAGGTTGTTTTGCTCCGTCAAATAATGGGTTATAATTCTATGGTCAAATGTATCCAAATTTAGCAGCTCTTTGGATCTGACGTCACTGTGCTGCCATTCATTGCCCCATATTTTTAAAAACCCTAATTCAAATGCAAAGATTTTATCTAAAGACCTTAGCATTATTTTTGTTGATTAAAACTAACGTTGGGCACAAGCGTTATTGCCAGTATCTGACTCTCTACGTGAGTTACCCGTGCTGGTTAATAATGTTTTAGCAGTATAGTAAAGGATTCGCTTCCCATAACACTCATCATCAACCTCACGTATCTCCGATTGCATCCTCAGTCATAACACTTCAGAGCCCGGGGTCCGCTACCTAGCCTACCTAGGTGATTTGATGAGGTTACTGGTTTTTACACAGCTTCCACAAAAGGAGACGAGTATCAAATATTATTTTACTTTTCAGGATACACAGCAGCAAACGCAAGAGCGGATCAACAGTCACCAGCACCACCCCTTCATGGAACATCATTACTCCTGAACCTCCCACCACCCCCGATCCAGGATCAGGTAAGTTTTCTCTACAATTACCAAGTTTAACAGGCAAATTAAAAAACGCCGACTTAAAAGCGTTCACCACATATAACTTTTGAATTGCCGAACCAATTTCTATCAAACATAGCTAAAAACTACCGAAAGGAAACATGCTTTCACGTTTAAAATCCGCATCAGGTCTATCTGTTCGAGAGCTACGATGCCACAGACAGACATTGGTATTAAACTTATAACACCCGTCTTTTTTGGTCGGGGGTTGTGACGCTGTCACAAAATTAATGCATATATCTCCGAAGGTTCCGCGCAATATGCGTCCCCGTTTCCCGTCCCCGCACCTCTTCCCCGTTCGCGCTTTGTAGAGGCGGCTGCAGGCGCCTGCAGCCGCCCGCTCAACACTCTGCACAAGACGAGAACGGAGGAGAGGTCAGAACGGGAAACGGGGACGCATATCGCGCGGGTCGCGGTAATACCAATACTTCTGTGACTATGTATGGAGGTGATCTAAATTTTCTTCTCGATAAAAATATTTACATTAAGATACATTAATTATTGACATGCTTTTTGTCAACACGCTTAATAATCTAATTTGGTTCCAGATTTCAAGTGCACAGACGAAGGTTTCTTCCCACACCCTCGTGACTGCAAAAAGTATTTCTGGTGTCTGGACTCTGGACCTTCCAACCTTGGCATCGTGGCGCATCAGTTCACATGCCCTTCTGGTAAGAATGACTTTAAAATTAGAAAAAAATCTAAAGAGCTTTATCAGTTATTCGTAAAAGAACGAAGGTCACCGTGGGCTTTGTCAGCTTATTAGCACATTGAAGTGTCAGTGGGTGGGATACAGCGAGACGAACCGATATCCGCTGGAGCAGAAAGTTCCTCAAATGGCGACAAACCGTCAAGCGGACTGTAGGATATCCACATGCTAGGTCAAAAATCATGAACAAGGTTCCAGAAAATCGCTGGATACAGATCGCACTTCCATTCGTAGATTTTAGAAATCCTTGAGAAAGTGCAGGAATGCCTATGTCCAGCATTGGACTGTTGAAATGATCATCATCATCAGGTCCACTGCAAGAGACGATCTTCCCAGTGCTACCAGAGCCAAACTTAGCAACAGCAGCCAGAAGATTTGACCTACACGCTCCACGCTGACCAGATGGATTGGAGAGGTCTCATTGGTGTTAATAAAGACTTGGAGTGGTTCTGTTCTAGTCTGCCAGAAACCACACGGCATATGAAATGATCATGACGATGACCTTTTCAGGATTTCATCTCTTGTTGGGTACTTTTATAAACTGAGTTGTTCCAGGGTCCAAAATAAATTATTTTGTACTGTTAAGAAAATAAAACCTCACAAAATAATGTCACTTGTCATTGATCATATCTATTTTCAAAGTGATTTAAGATTTATTATTGCAGGAAATCTGATATAAAAACGCTATATGACTCCAAGAAACTATGACGTCACTAGCTTTTATTTCATACAAATCCCATAGATGTGTTTGTTTTGAGGTCTAGAAAAAAGTATCTGATTCAAATTGTAAGTTATAAGTAGCGGATTGCCTGATTTTAAGAGTTTAATCTTTCTTCTCCAGGCCTCTTCTTCAACAAGGCTGCTGACTCGTGCGACTTCGCACGCAACGTCCTCTGCAAGAAGCCCAGCGCTACCACGAAGGCTACCCCCAAAGCTGTCCCCACCAGCACCACCACCACCACCAGGAAGCCTATCAAGCTGAGCACCAAGAACTCAGTGCTGTTTAGGACTACTACCACTACAACCACTACCACAACTCCAGAACCAGAGGTAGCTTTTATTTCTTCTTCGGACTTACACAAAAGCTTCTTCTAACAAATTCTGATGACAAGCGATGCTCTTATAAGGGGCCGTCTACATATTACGTTAAGCAGAATTTTGACTTTCTGAAATCCTCCCTCCACCCTTCTCATGCTTTTTTTCTACCCTTTTATCGCGTACTGTCGCATTTGGCGGAGAAAAAAACACGTTTACCATACTTTTAATAATAATCTACATAAAGAGTAAAAATTTTTTTTTTGCTCCATAACCGTATTCAGAACATAATATTTTATATGTAGAGGTATGCAGTACACAATTTAAAATTTTATTTTGTATTTTTAGAGTGAAGAAGAATACGAAGATGATGTTGTTGAAGACGCTGCAGACATCGAGGCAGAGGATCCGAGGGTCATCAAAGAGCTGATTGATCTCATCAAGAAAGTCGGTGAGTTTTGCAGGGAATGTTGTAAAATATACCTGTCTTGTTGTATGTACATATAGGTTGTAGGTACGCCGAGTGATTAAAAAAGAAATTTATATGTGACTCAAAAATGGGTGAAAAATCAACGTATATTTAAGTTTCCGTTAACGCACGGGTTTTTTTATCGAAATGCGGCGCGTAACCTTTACTTTACCTAATTTTCAGGAATTCATTTTGATCATACCTGTTTTTTTTTACCTGGGGGTTTTTCCAATAAAATATTACGATAGACGTCCGATAGTGATGTCATATTTCTATGACAAACCAAATTAGAATTTATCATCATACATGAATGCTCAATGTTGCTTGACACTGATACGCGGGTACACATAACGTCCGTCTTGCATACAATGACGTGCGAACATATTTGTGACAAGTAGGCTCTAACTATTACTTGTGGTAGAGCCACGCTACCGGCTAAACTCTGTTTTGCTAGTAGCATGAACGGGCCGGCTCGTCCGGGGAAGTACCACACTCTCACAGAAAATCGACGTCTGAGTAGTAGAGTCACCGCTTCTAGGCTTCGTTCGGTGAGTCAGAAAGCCGGAGGCCTCCCCTTGTTGTTTCCAGCTATTACGATCTTCAGCTAAAGTTAATATTCTGAAAATTTACTTTACGAAGATTTTACTAAAAGTGCCTTTTTCGTAAAAATGCTATAAAAATCTTCACGTTCTCACTTTAAAATATATACAATATTTCATAAAATAGTTAGAAGGGTTATGTAGGGTTATATCAAAGCAAAATTTTAAATATTATCTTTCTTTCTTTTCAAATGATTTCTTTCAAATGGGGGCAGCACTGGTCACCGTAAAATTCAGGTAGCCCCTTAATATAAAACCTCACCACAATACATACATAATGTAATTAATGGACAACCCCCAAACTTTAGACCTTGATTTTAAGGTGCCTATTTTTGCATCGTTTGAAACACAGGTGGCGTGGAACAACTGGAGAAGCACCTCAAACTGTCAGAAGGTTCGTCGACCACCGACGGAGCGTCGTCCACCACGCCGTCATCTTTGAACAAGAAACTATACAAGGTTCTGGAGAGGACAAGAGGCAAGAGCAAGTGAGTATGGTCTTCATATCACGTTTCAGAAATACCCAAATCTCACCCAAAGCACACAATTAATATAAGTTTTACATACAAAATGGAATCTCCTAAGATCCCGCGCAATATGCATCCCCGTCCCCGTCCCCGCATCTCTTCCCTGTTGTCGCCTTGTATTATATCTGTGCCCAAAGGTAGCCTGTAAGAGATCGCCTTGGCGATAAGGCCGCCTATTGTACATCTGGTTTACGTATTTAAATATTATTTTCATTTGTTTTGGCGCAATAAAGTGTTTCACTTACTTACTTTTATTTTGTGAATTTTTGGATCATTGTGAAGCATATTTTGTATGAGCGACTAGACAAAATAAAATATACAGTATTACGTCTTTTCTCGTAATAGAGCAGACAAAACACCTCGTCAAATCTCCTAGGTTAAGTAGTGGACCCCGAGCTCTGAAGCGTTACCGCTGAGTATGCAACCGGGAATACGTGAGGATGATAATAGAGCACAATTTCAGATTCGGCAACAGCATACTAGAGCAAATCGGTTCATCTCAGAACAGCCGTCGAGGACCCCAGAACGCTGGGCTGGCGCCGTCTTCTGATAAAGATGTCCTGCTCAAGAAAGACAGGCCACAGTAAGTTGTTTTATATTTATTATATGCTTGATTCGGCCATAACATACTAAAGCAAACCGGTTTATAATGTTGTTGGGATTGCCTCGTTTCTGTAGTGCATCGGCGATGTTTGCTGAATATCCAGTTGATGGCTTAGCAGCCATGATTCGCAAAAAAAACACATCGTTGATATTTAGAATGCGTGGCAGTCCAAACAGCATTCTGCAAACCCTAGCAGATAGGTATACGTCTCCGCTTTGGACGTGTCTTGTAAGAAGGGTAATTTTAGAAACCCACACTTTATTATGATTTTTATTTTATTGTAATTTATTTTGTCTTTATATGATTTAATTTGATTTTATTTTTGACTTGATTTTAATAATGTTCCTAATTATTTACTAATCTAATTTAAGTGATACTAACATTTTATGGATCTTAGATATCTGAAATAAACAATTATTATTATTATAATCATTTATTTATCAGACATAAGTACAAAAGTTTTTAGTTTACAGAACAAACTCTGAATGAACTTGTTATCACTATTTTGTTTTACCCAGAACAAAATATAATGTAAAATTGTTTTAAAATGAAAGAAAAAAATACAAATTTCTATTTCAAAAAAATGTATACAATCGTAACGACAATAATTGACACAATGTATATTAACTTCTAAAATTCAAAATTTGTATGCCTGATGGTGCAGCATGTAGCTCTAAAACCTGCACTGTAAACGAGTCTACCACTCAATTTCGTGACACAAAATCTCGGTAAAGAACAGCCGCTAAGCTGTTAACTGATAAAGATGTCTCGCTGAATAAGAACAAACCACTATGATGTACACTGTAACTGTAGCGGAGGAGAATCGTGGTTTAGTTAGAGTAGAGACGACCTCCGTGGCGTAGTGGTCACCATGCTAGTCCGCCACCCAGAGGTCCCGGGTTCGATCCCCGGTCGGGGCAAGTAGGAAAATGGCCTTTTTCAAATTGTCCTGGGTCTTAGGTGTTTATCTATATATATGTATTTGTTATAAAATATAGTATCGTTGAGTTAGTATCCCATAACACAAGTCTCGAACTTACTTTGGGGCTAGCTCAATCAGTGTAATTTGTCCCTATATATTTATTATTTATTAGTAATGAGAGACAAAATCAATTTGAAGACAGAAATCTAGCAAATACAGTTGTTAGTTTTTCGTGTGTGTTAGTTCGACCAACTGGTGTCAGATTGTTCAAGCTGCCTGCCATACAATAATGAAAGCCGGGATAAACGGCTTATACGTGCCTTCCGAAGTACGGAGGAGCTCGAGAAATTTTTAAACGACTTGTGGTCACCTATCCAAGTGCAGACCACGCCCAGTGTAGCTTTACTTATGAAACCGCTAGTAATGCGCACTCCCGCAAGTAGTAAAGGCCACCAAGCAAGTACAGTGTGAGAGTCGTCTAGTTTTAGTTCATTGGAGCTAAGTATAGTTGCAGCCACTATGAAGCTCTAAACTGGCCTCTTTGACTATACTCAGTTAAAGAATTCTAGGTCTATGATCTAATTCAAAGGTGTTTAATTTTTAAAAACTATAACTGACCTCACTCCCAAAGTACTATTTTTTAAATTTCTATGGGACTACCCTTTCAAACAAGTATACCCTTTCAAACATTTTTTTTTTTCGAATCTTTCTAAGCGTTTTCGAATAATCGGTGAACATATATAAAACAAGAGCGCGACGTATTGATAACCTCATAAAGCAAAAAAACTCGATTGTGTCGTGTAGTTTGTAGATATATCTTTCTTTTCCGCGTACCACTTGTGGAATAGATATTAACTCTATGGATGGTAATGACAAAAACCCTATTCTTCTTATTTTGTCATCAGGTACACAACAATCAACCGATCTCGTCAGTCGACCACCACAGAAGAGCCCGAAGAAGAAGAAGATCCAGCACCCCGACCGGTCTCCCGATCCAGGGTCTCGGAGCAGTCAGACGGCACCACCTCGAAGACGCTGCAATACGTTAACATCAGGAGAGCTAAACCGACGTACAGCACTGATACCGCTGATGACACGGCTTCCAGGTAAATGTCTCTCACTTTACATTTTAGTGTCTTCCCTCCCTACACAGAAAATCTCAAAACAGGAAAAGTTTAGGTACATCACGGGGGACTCAGATGATATGCAGACTTAGGTAGGTAGGTACCAAGCGTGTACTGAGCACGGTTTCCAAACATTCCGAGATCTTGCGCACTTATTTAATTAAAACTTATAATTAAAAAGTATTTCTTTGTAATTAATAAAGCATTTCGTTGCTTATATATTTTCTGACATTACGTGTGATTATGAAAAATATTAATTCCTTAAAAGTCCCCCTACCCTAGACAAAATCAGACTTTCCCATACAAACGTAGTCTACGTTTTGACGACCTCCGTGGCGTAGTGGTCACCATGCTAGTCCGCCACCCAGAGGTTCCGGGTTCGATCCCCGGTCAGGGCAAGTTGGGAAATGGCCTTTTTCAAATTGTCCTTGGTCCTGGGTGTTTTGTTATATATGTATTTGTTATAAAGTATAGTATCGTTGAGTTAGTATCCCATAACACAAGTCTCGAACTTACTTTGGGGCTAGCTCAATCAGTGTAATTTGTCCTTATATATTTATATATTTATTTTATTTGTTTTATTTTAAAACGACATGTCGAATATGGGCAACACTATGTAATTTTAAAGGAATTGCAATTATCTAGGGTTATAATTGGTTTCCGACGGTAAAAATATGAACTTAAAAGAAAATATAGTGTATTATATCATATTTGACCATCAGTATGGAAAACTACACCTTTTCTTTATAATTATTGTGGAATTTTTTTTCCAGTAGGAAACCAATTATAGCCCGAGATAATTGCAATTTCTTTAAAATTACAAATTTTTTCCGAAATCTGACCAGTCGTTTCGATATAAAACGTAGACTACGTTTGTATGGATAAGTCTAGGGTAGGGGATTCTTATGGCTGAATGGTAAATCATGTCTCATACACAAGTGACTTACCAGTGAGTCTGTATAAGAGCCTCTTACTCGTATATGTCTAAGAGAAGACAATGTTTATGCGTAACCCGTTGTATAACATTATTATTTCTTTTTAGGAACGCTTTGTTTGAACGTGAGCCTTACGTAGCGGTTGCAGAAACGCCCAATTCTTTGGACATCATCAGCGCCAGGAGAGAGAACTTGCCTGAATACGTCACTATACGAAGGCAGAGGCCCACCACTGAGGAGACCACCACGGCACAGTATGTATTAAGTTTTAAATTCTAATTAAATACTGTTATATCACAGCCCCAAGACTATCCCTAATTCTTACAAAACTGAGGAACGGTTGTTAAAGCTGATGTAGTTAAAACATCTTTTATCGCATTTTTTAAAATATTTGACATCAAAGAAATGAAACAAAACCTATTTAAATAATAAATAAACATTTGTTACTTTTTATGAAAGTGGGGTATAAAAATTTACATCGTCGTCATAGAAAAAAATACCGGAATTTGGTCAACTGCATTGGTGGAATCTGAGGAAACAAAGTTTAAAAGAACTAAATAACAAAAAAGTAAATACAAAAATGAAGAAAATAACAAAACAGTCGGGCATTTCTACATTCAGGAAATTTACAAACATCTTTTTGTTCCAGGTACCATAACAAAGATCTCGAGGAGGGATCCCAAGGCACTGCACTCGAAAGAGAGATCTCTTCCCAACCGCAATACACTTCTATCGTCAGGACACGATCCACCACACTTTCTCCTCCCCAAGACCTTGCCAGTCCTGAACCAACCACAGTTCTTGCTGTCCAAATAGCTTCACTTCTTAACTCCCCAAGCCCTACTGAGGCTGAGACACTCGAAACCGAAACCGATGCTCCTCACACTGAAACTGATCCAACTACAACTTCTACAACGACTACGACTACTACCACGACCACGACTGAAGTACCTACTACAGCATCTTCAAGCGTTACTCCTCGACAAATAGGCTTCAGGCGACGAGGCTCCTCAACGGCAGCTCCATACACAACAAGCCAGGTAAGTACCAGTAGTACGAGGAGTTATGCCATCATTAACCGTCGCCGACCTTTAATCAAACCTAACGAAATAGCTTCGGACGCAGACGAACTTGAACGGTCGCGTAAAATCAGATCTACAACCCCTAATAGTCGTGAAACTAATGATCAAGGTGTAGAGGAAGTTAGGCAGTTTAGAAGGAAGAGAATAAGGGTAAGGCCTGTCCAAAATGAAGATTCAGAAACTGCTGCAGCTTCTCAAGTGTCGCGAGGACAGTTCAGACCCGTGCTTAGCCGAGATGAAGTTATTTCTTTGACGCCTATTGATGTTGAATCACCACAGTTTATTCCAAGGCTATCGTTAAGTCTAAGGAATGAGAGACGTTTCCGGGGAAGGGCTTCCACAACTGTCGCAGACAGAGTAGAAGATAGTGAAGTCTCAGCTGCAACTGTAGATGCAAGGCGACCAAGCTTCCCTTCGAGAGGACGAAGTAGGTTCACACCTAGCTCGACTACTGCAATTAATGAAGCTAACCCTATAACAACGGAATCCCCAAAAATTCTAAGACAGCCAACAGTTGCAAAGTTCTCTCCTCGTCCCTTTGCTAGAAGAATTCCGTCATCTGCTACCACATCTGAACCCGAGGAACCCGAAATAAATGAAGAAAAGAGTGTAGTCACTCCACGAATCCCACTTCGCTTGCCTTTTGGAGGAGCCAGATCTACACTGTCGCCCTCAGTTCAAGGTCGTAAGTTACCTTTCTTGTTCAGATCTCAAACAACTACAGAGTTTCCCACATCAAAATCTCCAGAAGAAGAAGACGTTGAGACTAAACATGATGATATTTCGTTGTCCGAAAGTGCCATAGCAGAACAAGAGCACAATGAGGATATTGAAACTACACCAGAGCCGCTTAAGCGACGTAGGATTATAAAGAAAATAAGAACACCTCTGCAACAAGCCAGCTCAACCTTAGAAAATCCAGTTTCAACAGAAACTATTCCTATAGAAGATTCTGGCAAGAGGAAATTTAAAGTTATAAGACGACGTCCTACATCTACCACTGAAGCTGCAGAATCTAGCGATGTTGTTTCTGAATCTTCTTCCACTGCAGCACCCAGAAGACGTATAGTAATACGTAAGAAAGTGAAACCTATTGAAGAGGAACCGGAAATTATCGCAAAATCTGTTGGGTCTGTGAATTCTGCACCTAAAGATATAACTACAGAGGCTATCGTTAATTACGGTGAAAAAACAAGACCATCTGTATTAGCGTCATCAACAATATCTAGTATTTCAGAACCACTCCCAGAAGATGATAGAAGTGAAGAAGTGGTTCCAGAAATTTTAAGAGAAGCGATTGATAATAATAATTCAAACAAAGATAGTTCTAACGAAGAAGTTACAAATACAAATGTTGAAGAGAAGAAACACAGTTATACTGACAACAGTAACCTAGAAGTGAATTCTCAAACTGATTATGTTGAGTCTAAACCAGAATCGATTTCTACAGATTCTATTACTAAACCCGAACAAGATAACGTGAAATCTGAGGAAACCCCAACTGAAGCAAAAGAGCAAACTGCGAGTAAGACAGAGAATAAACCTGAAATTATAATTGAAAATGAACAAAAAGCTGTAGATATTTCGGAAACTGAAACTTCGCCTGCTGAGGTATCAGAAGCAGTTTCTGAGGAATCCCAACTAGAAACTACCAGTAGCACAACCACTCAAGCACCACCGTCCTCTTTGCGTACCAGAGTACCTTACAGACCATCAAAGAGATTATTTACTTCCTCAACAGAACCATCTGTTCCATCAAGTAGCCGAACATTTAGTCGTAAATATAACCCTGGTGTCTATACTAGCCCAGCCACTGTAGAGAGGGATTCATTTAGACCATCTACAACAAGAAGGCCCATATTTACACCTAGAACTAGACGACCCTTCACCACTAGAACAACACAAAAGGTTGAAGAAGAAGAGGAAGAATATTCAGACGAGGAAATTTTTGATGAAGAACCAGAAAATTCATTGGTTCTTGTACCTGCCGGTCAATTGTTTAGTAGAAACCCTGGCAATAGGGAAGAAGAACAAAATGAAAAAGAATACGAATCTGATGAAGAACAAGATGACGAAGAACCTAGAGAAGAATTGCCGCGTAATAAATTTACATCTACATCTGTAAAACCAGGCTTCAAACCAAGAGTTGTTAATTCGAACACTTTTAGGTCATCGTCTACAACTGAGCCAACGAAAAAAGCACCAGGTAGTGCCCAAAATAGAACAGGTGTGTATACCAGGTTTGGATCAAACAAACCTGTTGATACAAAGAAACGAATCCAAAATGTTCCAGTAGGTTTCAATTCGCCTGTTTCTGCCACATCCAAAACGACTCCTTCTTTAGAAAATAAACAAACTTCTACGACACCAAAAGAAGAGTTCAGCACTACAACCTCAGATTCTGAAACTGAAATGGCTACTATTGACGATGATTACTTATCAATGACTGAATCAACAAGTACCGCGTCTGATGATTCAGATATTTCAACATCGTCAAACGGCATAGAAAGTGAAACTACTACTCATTTTGCTATGGAAACCAATGCTGATACTGATGAATATTTAGAATTTACTACTAACTATCCATCAACACAAGACGTTACTATTAATACTGAATCTGATTCAGATAACCAAATTATTAATGCCCGTGGCCCTGTCACTAACACCGATACAAATACTGAAGTAACAACAGAAATTTTACCTGCGACAACTAGTATTTCTCCACTGCCCCCAAAAATAAAAACACAATTTGACAAACTTTTCTCAGTAAGTAGAAGTGTTGAAGTTAACTCAAAATTAGATAAACATCGTTTGAACAAGAATAACGAGACTACACTCATTGAAGAGGGTAAGATCATGGTTGAAAAGAAACCGGTTGTCAATAAGATTGGAGAGGTTAGTAGATTCAGTTTCATTAAAATTGTTGAGGATGAAATACCTATATACCTCACGAAACTTGGACACATTTACCCTGTTGAAAATCTTCCTGATAATAATATACGTATTGACGAAGCTAGAAATGCAAGAGCTCTTCAAAACTTTGCTGACGCCCCTAGAGAAAATTTGGTTGCTTCTGAGAGTATAAATGAAGCTTATCGTCATGTTAAAAAGTCTGACAAAGACACTGAAGTCAAAGACCGTGTTGAGCATTTATCGGGTGATGATTTTCTAAGTTACGTTAATGATGACAAGAAATCAGATAAGTCCGAAGAGTTGCCATATCCTTCCAACTGGCAGTTTGTACCAGCAGCGTATGAAAATGATAAATCTGACAACAAAGCTGCCAAAAGCTTTGAGATCATTACTCCGCGTCCAATGCTTACCAACCCATCTACATTGTCATTAGAATCGCTTTTTAAAACTGAAAACCCTTTGACAGCAAGAAAAATCAGCAATGACCAAGGAAATGCGCCGTTTGTTGTTTATTCTTCATCACTGCCTCACCAAAAGGAAGAAGGTAATATTGTGAAGTTGCAAGTAATCAAACCAGAGGCAGGTCGAAGTATAATCACATTTGCTAAAGGCCAAGAGTTTACTGGAGCACCTGTCAGCGAAGACACTACAGTTAAGTACCCTGTTAGCATTTCGGTGCTTCCTCAACCATCAGAAGGAACATCTTCCACTGCTACAGTATCTACGACAACCTCTACAACAGAACATGCAACCAGTCCTGTTTTACAACTTTTGACGACAACGCAATCAACCACTCTAACAACTGAACCGTCAACAACTATTACAACTGAAGCTGCTACAACAGAGACAGTTCCAGAAGAGACTACTACTCAGAAACTGTCACCCTTGGATGCTAAGCGATCAAAGTACTTCCCCAGAAGACCTATTATTAAACCGTTTAACGCAACCCGTTCATTACCTATACCTAGAACCAACTCGGTCAAGAAAATAAATGCAACGGTTTCTGCCAATCTGGGTCAGAAAGCTAACAAAACGTCAGGGTTTGTCCCAGGAAAGTCTAGATTCACAGGGAACAGAGCTCAAAATGTCCCAGTCGATAGCAGAAAGGCTACAACCAAAACTACAGTTAAACCCAGAACTTTTACGACAGAAACCCCAAGATCGACGACGGAAAGGAGGTTATTTGTAAAGCCAATCAGACCAGGGTTCCGTCCAGCTTTTGTGCCAAGAAAAAGTATAACAACAACGCCGCCTTCCGATACTTAAATTCTTCTTAATTTAATTAAAATGTGGTTCTTGCTGGAACCCAGTAATTCTGGCCATAATAGTACTGAACGACTGATATCAAAATAGGAGTTTTAAAAGATTTTCTGTGTCCGACTATTTCGAAGCACAAAGCTTGCACCGCGATTAAACGTATGCGTTTTTCAGCGTCTAAAGATTGACCTTACTAACTTTCTTTGCAAATTTAGCCATTTCTAATTTCACAATACATATAAGCATGTTGTCTTCAAGTCTTCCAAAATCGCGTACGTTTGATCTTGCTGGTGTAACCCTTAAACAGTCAAAATGTTGCTGAATAACATTTCAATTAAGTATCTATAAATTATTCTCAAAGTAAAATATTATTTAGGAAACTTTTAAAGACATATTTCGAGGTTTCTTGTACATAATATTGTCTCAACAGTTTCATTATAGTCATATTATAGAGATTCATAGCTTTAACTTTACTCTTAGGTTTTTTATAGAAGTTTTTTGTACCAAAAAATGTATATTATATTATGTTAGTTCGTTTTGGTATAGCAAAGACTTCCAATTTACAAATTGTTATAGGTTATCATAAGATTATTTAAAGGTAAAATAATATTAACTGTTACCATTTAAATGTACATAAAAATTAGGTTCGGGCATTGTAAAATGTGAACACAGATATGAATATGTATTGTAACATATGAGAAGAAATAAAAGGATTGTAATAAAGTATTACCATATATTTTATATTCTTTTGTGTGTGTTGCACAATAGTGTAAGTGAATTATATGTGAAAAATCAAACTAATTCAATCAATAGGTTTTTTTTATAAGCAACATGCTTAATTCAACAAACATACCTGCTTATAAACTAAACAATATTGTGAAATGAAGAGAATCAAGAGCATCTCGGCGATATCGAGACCAGAAGATAGAAGTCTTCAGACAAGGTAAGTGACTATCTACTTAAGGAAATTATCCTATAGCACCTTAAAATCAGCATTATAATTTATAACAACAAAGAATAGATACAAGTAATATCAGCTAATAGTTTATAGTTTATTTGATATTTTTAATCGCACGGAAAATTGATGAGTTGAAAACTACTAAGTTATATTTGACTTCCATACCTAGTGTCAAATAAGATAGACATATACTTATTGAAGATGCGATTTAGCCCGCCTATGGATCAATGTTGGTTGACAAAAAAATATAGTAAATTGTACAAGAAGAGCATAAAACGAGCCATTTTACACGAGACGTGCATATAGCCATCCGAGCCAGTAAGGCGAGGGTGGATAGTCACGTTGAGCTTAAATAGGTTTTACGCTCGAGTTTTACACTCTGCTTTTCACTTCCATTGCAAGAAAATAACAAATTTAAATAGTTTCTTGTTTTGTTTGACGACTAATTAGCTTCCCGCCACACAATTTTTCTCATTTTTTTTTTACTCTGGGTTAAGCTATAATGCCAAGTTTTTATAAATATTTGCGTTATATTTTTTTACGTAAATGCACGCTTGTATTAATCGTAATTTTGTATTTAGATAGTAATTCATATGTCGTAATTAAATTAAGATATGACCTTAATCTCATAAAAAAATATCACTTAAAAGGTGTATTGTGTATGTGGCTGTAAGGCCTAATTGCCTTAGTCTTAAAAGAAGAAATTACATTATGCACAAGAGCATAAAAACCTATTTAATGCAGCCTTCTCTCGACTTAAAGAACAACTTTACGAGCATGAGAAATGAAACACACTTTTTATACAAAAATAAAAGAGTAATATATATATATAATAGTATAGTATTTGTATTGTTAAACCGACCTTTAAAGAATGTGGCAGTCATACATAAGCACTTGTACCTATGTGTGTTCAAAAAGTATATACAATATAATACCCTAACAAGCTATTATGTTGGACAGTTTTAGTGACAATGTTGTCATTAGTTTTTGCGTTTACTCGAAACATTAGCTCATTGTAGCACTTCTTGCCAGGTTACAATAGCCTCCAATTTACAAAGACAATCAGCTACAAACCATGTTTTCCCATTACTGGATATTATTTACCTATTATATTGTGTTTCTTTGTTTTTGATGAACCATAAATTATAGGTAGAAAAGGACAAGAAAATAATAATTTTCATGCATTTAACTATTGGAAGGGAGAGAATAATTCGTACAGTCTGAGTCGGTTTCATTGTTTGGATTGGTTATGGCAAGGCAGAATAAAAAAAAATATTTTGATGGTAAGGTTAGATAAAAACTACGATAGACAAACAGTGAGTTCGTACCTAAGTACGAATAATTCACAAGAAAGCGTGTTAGCCCACAACAACTATTTTTTATAAACATTATACCCTTTTCTGTGGGGCAACTAATCACAACCACTCCTAAAACTATATGATTTCTTCAAATACTAACAAAAGGAGATAAACACATTGGAACAAACCTTTTGAACCAAGCAGCCAAAGAATTTGTGTCTTTGTCAAGGAACACATCTTCATTGATTATTTTCTTGTAGAAAGTGATTGCAAACGTAGTATCGTTATGTCATTGTTAATTTTATAAAACCGGTGTAAAGTCGTAAATATTTAAAACTTCATTACATAATTAATAGCTTCGCTAAATATATGTTAATTTTTAATTTAATTTTGAGTGTAAATTATGGAATTCTAATAGAATATCACAAACAAATACAGTTTAGTTTACGTACATCGAAAGAAACAAACTTAAGAAAACATACTTAACTTAACTTCTTTATTTAACCTACGTCGTTACGCGATCTCTTGATTAAACCACGATTTAATTTTAATTTTCTTGATTAGGTATTTACTTAATTTCATTATATTCATGTTACTTAGTGTCAATGACACCAAAACAATCTACTTAACTCTTAAATAGTATGACAAAATTTAACTTTGACCATTAAAATCATTGAAACTTATGAGCAGACCGAATAAATTATGATAAATATTGTTTTCTTTTGTATTTCTGTTTTGTCCTTTTTGTAGAATAAAGAATTAACATACATACATACGTACATACATATATTTAATCAAAGAATATAACTTAATGTATCTAATAATACTTTCAACTCACGTAATATATTTATTAAAGATGGAAGTAGGTATCTAGATATGGAATACCAAATAACTTGTTCTGTTCTGTTCTGTTCTGAGTCCAGATATGGAATACCAAATAACTTGTTAACGATTTATGATGTCTTACTCAAAAATGTGGTTTCGCCCGACTCGGCAACATGACTTAAAGTGTCAGACCATACACTGGCGTGGCCTGTCATACCAGCTCCTCAATAACTGCCTTGTAAGGTGAATCGACAGTTTTATGTGGACGAGACAGGGACGGGAGTATAATCCATAATTTCTTTCCTCGTTTGATTTGATATTATGGGCTTTTCCAATCAAAACTAGCTGTACTTTTTATGTATATAAGTACTAACAAAACGTTTAAAAATAAACTATTTTGAAAAAATATACCTTAAAGAGTGAACTAGTTGATACTTTTTCCATACAAATTTCGGATGGGATTTACTCCACAGTTTGACATTGTGCATGCAAAGTTTAACATGATATCGTTTTGTCTCACTATAAATGTTGTCTGTATGGATACAGAAAAGTAAAATAAAAAACCATTAAAAAGTGATGAGCCATCAAAGATTCGTTTTTTTTTTTGCTCATTTTTACCCAACTTTCGGCCTCAATAAGTAATAAAATAACTGTAAAATCCCCAAAATATACTGTCCCCATAATGGGGAAATCGGGAAATCACGCGGCCAAATCTTCTGGCTGCTCTGGCCAAGTTTAGCTCTGGTAGTTCAAAGAGCAGTCTCCTGCAGTGGAGAATAAAAAACCTGATGATGATGATGATTAATGAACTCATTTCGAAAACAAAATAGGTACTTATATTCTTCTATTTGTAGGCGTGTAAAATCCTTCAAACTACTATGAATATGTATAGACTAGTAGTATAATGTACTAAGGCGAAAGTCCTTACATAATTAAGGTACCCACACGCCTCGAGGCTTGTGTGGCCACCGCGCCATGTGCGTCGTAAGCTTTTCCAACGAATTATGTAATTATATGTACAAGGCGTAGTTTTCTGGGACACATATTTTCTGTGTTCCGGTTGGAGCTTGTTAATATGTAAAAAGGCGGATATTCTCAATATCTTGGAATATTTTGCATATTTAACGCGGATTGCAGACCTTTCTTTGCCAAACGGCATGTCGGCAACCATAGATATACTACACAGTAAAAAAAAAAATAGGTTTGTGTCGGCGACTACCTATAGATTGCGTTCTGTTATTTCACATGATTTTTCAAATAATTATATCAGGTATGATATCTTTGAAAAATCATGTGAAATGAGTTTAGTTAATGGAGAATATGCACGTATTTTTTTTATTTGCTCAATTAAATCTTTATTTACCACAGTAATCAAATATGAAAGAATTTTTAAAATATCTTAATCAGCGACGAACATGTGATACTTTAAAGTTTCAATTAGAAAGAGAAGTCCGATATGGACTGGTGACGTCAAAGTCCATATCATCTATACATTTGCCATAGAAAGTAGCGTTTTTGCGAGTGAGTATATTTTCGGGAAATTGTTATATCTCGTTAGTTTTTTAACCAATTCTTATTTTGTTTTCACTGTTAGTAATTTACTTTTGAATATTTATGGAAAAACTAGTTAGATAACAAATATTTTTTTTCATGCATATACCCTATTATGACGTTTTTATTGTACTTTTTTACTTCTCTTGAGAAGTTTTTCCGAAATTTGGCTTGCGTAAAAAAAAATACAAACAATTCTGTATGAATATTTTTAGGATAGAATTATAAAAAAAATATAATAAATAAATATAGAACTCCTTCAAGTCAATTTTCCTTATAATTTCGTCTACTTCGATAATTTTTCAATTATTCTATTTTTTTTATATGAAAAAAATGATAGCTATTCGCACCATTTTCTTTATTCCTATCCTAATCCCATTCATCTGCTTTCAACACGTTATTTACATAACATTTATCACTAACCGACTTCAAAAAGGAGGAGGGTATCAATTCATTGGAATCTTTTGTTTTTTATTTATTTGTATTCACCGATTATTTAAAGACCAATTTGAAAAATTCTTGTTTTTGTTTGAAATCGGTGGAGAAGTTTAAGGGTGAAGTCAATATTAAGATTTGAAAAATTATTTTATAAATACGATCAACGTAATTGCTCGTTTCTTGTTGTATCGAGTAGTTTATAAATAAATCAAAGTTTCAAACCTATCTAAGCTAATATTTAGCAATGACCCACTTAGGTACACCACATGTGTCTTACCAGGTACCTACCACGTACTTGAGCCCCTACAACAGCCCTTCACTTCTGTCCGCGTCAAATGTAACTGAATTCAATTTCGCCTAGGTCGTTTTGGTCAGGACCTTAATAGCACGACATAGTTAAAATTAGTATACTAAAACGGTTAACTCACGTAGTATAGTCCAAAAAGGCCGATTAGGTTTCGATCATCATTAGGGCGAGTGTTAGGAGCGGCGATCTGACGGTATCACTTTCATATCGTACCTTATATGTAATTTAATAAAATAACGACATAGTTAACTTAGAACATTGCTACGGATGAGGTTTTTCTCGAAAATATGTATCCACTTCGCATGGTTTGTGCCATTTTTCGGTGGCCATTAATATATGCTTTTCGTATTTGGAAGAAAAAGGCGAAAAATTAACACCAGGATTCAAAGCAGCACGACTAAGGATATTACTGAAGATGTATTTGGAAGATTTTTGTGTGCGCAAATTTCTTTCCGGATTGGTTTACTAAGTAGCTTTTCTTTTCTTTCCCCTTGATATTATCTTCGATTTACTACCTATATCCCAAAGCATTAAATGTCTTAGACTTCTTGAAATTTACAAGTATAACATAATCAAGTAAATTAAGATTACCTTTCTAATATCACTTTAAAAGGAACGCCATCATCCTTAGTTTATAACCAGCTAGACTTTCCCACGAAATCACACATTGTAAAACCGAGACCCCATTTGAAATAAATTATTGTAAATGAAACGGAGATATCATTTACAATGATAAATAATGCTCTAGATAATCATTTTAAACTATTTTATGAACTGTGTATTTTATGAATTTTATTGCAAATGGGGACTATACTGGACCCCGAATTTATGTATTCCCCTTTAAACGACCTCTCTGGCCTAGTGGTCACCATGCTACGCTGTCACACCGGAGGTCCCAGGTTCGATCCCCGGTCAGGTCAGGATGAAAAATGATGGTTTTTCAGATTGACCTGGGTCTTGGATGTTTATCTATATATGTATTTATTAAAAAATATAGTGTATCATTGAGTTAGTATCCCATAACACAAGTCTCGAACTTACTTTGGGGCTAATTCAGTCTGTGTGATTTGTCCGTACATATTTATTTATTTATATAAAGAGTAGGTACCAATGTAAACGGTTCTTAGTAGTAGTACTATCACTGACGAACTGGAAACGTGATAGGCCTCCGATCGCGTGACTCACCGTCCCACCGTCTGTGTGTCTGTGTCATCGAAGAGGATTGGCAATACTTTGGTACCTAGGTACTTTGATACTTTATGTTAATAATCTTACTAATATTATAAACGCGAAAGTTTGTATGTATGTATGGATGTTTGTAACTCTTTCACGCAAAAACGGCTGTACGGATTGGAGTGAAACTTGGCATGTAGATAGCTTATTTCCTGGATTAACACAGCTCCCGTGGGATTGTCAAAAATTATCTACGCGAGCAACGCCGCAGGCATCGGCTAGTAATATAATGGATTTATGGTCGACCTTTGTGGCTTAGTGGTCATGATGTCAAGCAGTCATACCGGAGGTTCCGGGTTTAATCCTTGGCCAAACCAATTTGGAAAATGGCCTTTTTCAAATTGTCCTGAGTCTTGAGTCAGTATTACATAAACAAGTTTAATATTACATTGAGGCTAGCTCAATGAGTGTAATTTGTCCCTAAGTTTTTATAAACTTATATTTATTTATGTAAAAGCCAGTCATTTGATTGCTCACTACTTTAAATGGTAAATCCGATTTTTCAGGCAGGTCTAAGTGAAAAAAACGTAGAATATATCAGTTCTCTTCCTGCGCAGATTGTAAAAGCCGATCGAGGGACTGGGTGGAAATGCGAATCATGTATAGGGAAACATTAATTTTTGGGGTCCAGTGCTGCCCCCGTTTGAAATAAATGATTTGAAAGGATCCTATCCCGCCATCACGCTACAAGTGGCCTTGAATTCTAAAAACCCTGGGCTCTGTCTTGTTTTGGTCAAAATCGTAAATACGCATTTCCAATAAACGTCAGATGCCTTTGGGAAGCTTAAAAATACAATACAAGGAATGGCGACTTATACTCGAAACAAAGAAGAAAAAAAGTACGGTAAACTTCCAGTCATTGGGCGCTAACCGTCATTGAACATAACACTCTTAAACCTTTTTTATAAAAGTTGTTTTCAGAACGGAAAACCTGCAGCTACAGAGTATAAAAATATATCAGCTGCAGTGGAAAACAAACAATAAAATTCTAATAAATAAGGTTTTATTGAGTTCCATCCAATGAATGTTAGCGTCCAATGACTGGAAGTTTACCCTACCTTACTTATACAACTTTTAGACATTTATTATTGAAAATATAGAGATATCTTTACATCTTAAAGTAACATTTACAAATAGTATTCATAGAATTCATGTCCTTCTAAGGCGCATCCTTTCCATTCGGTATCCCTTCTCCGTAGCGGAAAGGTTAGCTTCACCAGAGGTTTGTTCTAATCGGTAGCTTTAATCAATTTCCGAAGATTTTGTTTGGTATTCTTAGCTCTATCTTATTTTTAACCATTAAATATAAATAAATAAATAAATATACAGGGACAAATCACACTGATTGAGCTAGCCCCAAAGTAAGTTCGAGACTTGTGTTATGGGATACTATCTAATAGTTTGGCAACTATGGAGGACTGTCCGTTAGTGCATCGCAATGGAACATTTAGGGATAGACCTCCATAGATGCAGCCCTCTCACTTTAGATAAAAATGTACTTAAAGGCCTCTTCATGTTGGCTTTGGCCCCATGAACGCCTCAAAGGACTGGGTCCCCATTGCCCGTGGCTAAAAAGCGTACCAACATTATAATAATAATAACATCAACTTCTCCAAAGCCTCTACGTGTTGGATCTGTATCACCATGCAAGCCTCCCAAAGGACCGGGGTGAAAAGACCCATGAATCTAAAGATACATAATAGTAATTTTATAATATATATATTCTCGATCTTTCATAAATCATACAAACCACATTTATCGGAGCCACCTCGTTCGTGTCTTCAGCTGACCCACATTCAGGGCAGGTTCTTACGTCACCAGCAGATTCACTTACCTGAGGTCTTTAGTGTACCTACTTACCTACACTAATGGGTTTTCCTACAATTATAGATTATACCTTGCGAAGTGGGGCCTTTGGTTTTTATACCTATTAAGCTTTATTATTTTCTTATACCTTACGAAGTAGACTGTAGAAGAATTATCTCAGTCTACTTCGTAAAGTATAAGAAACCCCATTTCTTTAGGTAATTACTTAAATAAATGTAAACAATCTTGACATTTTTTAAATTTAAATATTCATTTTATAAATTCATAGATACCTTTGCAAATTACAAATTAATTATTTTATAAATCTTAAATAACATACCTTATTAATTTGTAACGTTAATTTGTAAAGTGTAGTTATATTTCAATAAAAAGACATGAGGAGATTGTTTACATTTATTTTAATACATAACCAAATGGGGTATACGTAATAAATAAATGTTAGGTTTTTGTATCTTTAAGTAATTTGTATGTAAAATACAATTTTGGAGATTATTATCGATTTCTTAAACCTGCTGATAAAATTATTTAATATTATTTCCATCAGTATTAATGGAAATCTTCTGTATACAACGACACATTTTTGCAAACTTTAGTGTTGGTTTATAGCGAACCAAGGTTTATCTTCCCCGCAGGTAGGCAAGACGTTTGTGCGTCTTTGAAATGTAAATATGAACAAGCTTTCTCTTGTTACCAGCTACTCTAACTCGTTGGAAAACGTTTTCCCATTTATGCACCAAGAGTATAGATTAGATAGCTTCGTATAGTTTACGCTAGTACTCTCTGGTTAATTAGTGGTATAGTATATTAGTATAGTATTGTACATCTGATTTACCTAAGTATTCAAATGTAATTTTCATGTGTTTTGGTGCAATAAAGTGTGTTTTACCTTTACTTTAATTTATATCCAATTAGATCCAATGGTAGTCAAACTGTTTAATTGGACACAGACAGATGACGATGGCAATGACAGATGACAGATATTTATTATGATATTTCAAAAAGATATTTTAAGAAGTATATTCTGTACGCTGGACTATTGGTCCCTAAATGTACATACACCAGCACTGTTTAGTAGCATACCGCCTATTATAGACATACTGACGGGTAAGACAGAGCTAGAAATTAGAATAAAAGCTACGCTTAGCAAGCTGTTATAACTTATACTGTAGTCTACCTACTAGAACAGATCCTCAGTACCTATATTATATTGCCCCCAATCTAATCTGAGATAGTTATTAATACGTTCTTTAAAGGATTATTAATTGAGGTTTTATGCACATTAAAAATAAATTGACGAAATACCTACCATACAGAGAATAAATTTTTTTGATGTGGCAACATCGATTTCATTAAATACGATATAAAATTACTTTATTTTAAATATTTCAAAGGAAACGAGAAACCTCAGCTATAAATTGTATTTAGTTCTTATACTTTATTTGTAATGAAGGAAGGTTTAAATGAATTAAACACCCAAATAAATTAGATTTATTTTACAAACGAATCAGTCTTAAAATTATTATTTTCCGAGATCCTTTTGCGGACTGAAGTGTTGATCCGAAGTTTTTCCAATCCATCGAACCGTGTGAACTTATTTTTCAAGTTAGTCCGACTCTTAGTTTGAAATCTGAAACAAAAGAAAATATTTAATTAAATAAAACAGTTTTTTTTTAAGTACGTAACACATATTTAAGTTGACGACAATATTAGCTATACGAAAATCAATTAATATAACATTTTAAATAAACTATATATAAATCAATTTATTTTTTAAATCTTCTGTGAACGCCTTGAGAAAAGTAAAATCTTAGAATGTACCAGCTGCTTCTCTTTCTGCGCAGATCGTCGAAGAGAATGGGCGAAAATGCGAATCATGTTATTACGCGATGCGGCTAGCAACCCATCACTATTTTGATTCCTATTTGCTCCATCTACCCAGCCCACCATCACGCTAAAAGTACACACTGAAAAGACGTAAGACGTGGATGGGGCAAAGAAATATGCCTCCACCGCGTCTTTTTCATACAAAATTTATAGATGTCGCGATGAAGAACACACAGAAAAGACGGGGCACGGACGGGGCACATACACGACGCTTACTCGTCCGCGCCCCATGGTTTAACACAAATTCACGTCCATGCCTCACATTTTCTATCTGTTTTCAAAAGTCCCGACGGCGCCCCATCTGTGCCCCGTCCGTACCCCGTTTGTGTTTTACGTCTTTTCTATGCGTCCAGCGCCTTAGGTTCTTACAGCTCTACACACAAAATTCTCTGCGTCCCCTATTAGAGTCAAAGTCGTCATAATACTTATATGTATGTACGGTTAAATAATCTATGTTAAGCTTAAATATAAGCGTAAAGAATATTAGTCAAATATACGTAGACATGATTGAATTAGAATGCGAATCATGTTATTCGGCGACTATTTTGATTTCTTTTTCCACCTTCCCTCCCGCCATTACACTAAAATTGGTCTTTGGATCTTACGGGCTCTATCTGCTTGGAGCCGCAAAACCCCGAAGCTCTGTCTGCCCCATTAGGCAGAAAAACGAGATAGTAATACACTTGAGACAGCGAAGGAGAGGTCAGAAGTACCCGTAACCGGCGGACATGCGTGAAGAGAGTGATGAGTGTAGATGAAGCGAAAGAGGTCTGTCAGGATCGCAGCAAGTGGAGGTCCTTAGTCTCTGCCTACCCATGTGGGAAACAGGCGTGATAATATGTATGTATGTATGAGACAGCGCAGTAAAAATGTTAAATTTTGTATTGCATAGAAACTATTAACTATTTCGCTGTATCTGTAATCACTAATCTGTATATGAACAAGATCTTCTAGAAGAAATTTTTATTGATCAAGAAGGTTATAAACATTTTTTTTTAATTAATCTATACTGTCCCACTGCTGGGCAAAGGTCTCTCCCATTTTCCTGCACTTTTCTTTATCTAGAGCAGTTCTGACCAATCACGCTGGAAACAAATTAATGAATTGAAAAAAAAAACCAGAAAACTTACTAAATCTAGGCTAGTTACTTTAATTACTTTTAAATAAAAAATGCTATACTAATCATTTTCTCTCTTTATCTCTATTAAACTGGGACTGGGAGAAAATGCTCTTTACATTAAGTCCGCCATTTGTTAAAGTATATTTTTACTTTGGAACAATAAAGTTTCATAAATAAACAAAGTCGTAGACAATAGTTAGTATTACCTAACAACAAAAAGATAATAACAATCCCGTTAAATATTTATTCGTTTTATCATTAACTTTCCACGACCAGTAACCGTGCAATACACTTTTTTTACGTCCATTGAGACTTTCACAACGAGTTTTGGCCATCAATACGGTCATCGGAACAGACAATTATACAATTATAACGAGTTTGACCAATTACTGGCAATGAACAACGTCGCGCCTCAGTTCTTCAAGAAATTGGACGTAATTATACCAATTAATAGCAACGGAAAAAAAAACGTTGGTTATCATTCGTAGTTATAAAAGCTTTCTAAGGTGCTCAGCCTATTTATTTTCTTTTTTTCCACACACCAACCGCCATATTTTTAAGAAAATTATAATTTTGAATTTGAATACCAACAATAATGCTAAATAGCATTTGTGTTTTAAGGCCCTAAGGTTTTGTTACTTCTCATGGGATAAAGACTCGATTAATAAGTTAATAAATCTACTTATATGCATTTATAAATGTACTCTGTATTTGTCACACATGCATCCAGTCCATGGATAATCTGCTGTCATGTCCCACGTCCATCACATCCTGCTCTAGAGACAATCTAATGGAAGTCAATCAAAGGACGAAATTCTGGGCCAATGCAAAAATATTTACCATTATCACGATAGGAAGAAGTCAAATATACGAAACAATATACATATTTTAAAAACGATATTTGTTTACGCATAACAATACACAATATAAATAACCCTATTAAACTATAACATCAGTTCATGATACTGAATAAAAGGTACTGCGTGACATATATGAATTGTCTGAAAGAAAACGACTTACCACTTGCACTTGACTATTTTTAATTTTATTTAATTATAACGTTTAAATAATCGCAAATGCTCATTATTGTGGCCACAATGTATGACAAGCATTATCCTTTAAAAAAAATATTTTCTAAAACCCATCCCATTTATTAACATAAAATTTCTATCTAAAATGAATAAATCTAAACAATGCAAAGAATTCAGTAATAAATTTAAATTTAAACTTAGTAAAACGGAATATAAATTATACTATTTAAAGTATGAAGAGATTTATGAGTGTAGATGAAGCGAAAGAGGTAGGGTGTTGATCGTAGCAAGTGAAGATCCAAAGTCTCTGCCTATGCCCGTGGGAAACAGGCATGATATTGCGTGATATATTTAAAGAAATATTAAATCGCCACCGCTCATATATATGGCCGCAGTCTATGACATGCAGCATCCCAAGAGAAAACCACTTTCACTGCCTTATTATCCGCTGATCTAATGCTTCTTCAAAACTCTTGCGTAATGCTTGCTTTATTGATTTCTTCCATATTCAGAAGTATGTATTCTATTGCCATTTTTATATTTAGCAAAAACGATGTCTTAAAATAAGCCTTTTTAAATCGCAAAATAGTAATTCTTGTTAAATAAAAGATAACATTTGTACAAGATTTTAACGTTAGGGCAACGAATCAAATAAGCCCAAATTCAATGGAGTTGCGTCATGGAATTACTGAGTTCCATCGACCACCTCTGTCTACGTGATCAGACACTAATCATCGTCTACCATAAATTGGTCGTCAAGACAAATGACACGAGACCTAGTCCGAGTTCTGTTGAATATCTCCCGGCTTTATCATCAGAACAGCTCATTTATTCCATAATATTGTATTTTCATCCGATTTACACAAGTATGCAATAACTTCAGCTCAATCGGTTGAGGATAACTGGTTGAAAATTGAGTTGAAAGATTTGACCTAAACAAACATTCATAAAAGATACATTGAAAGTTCAATAAAACATACATACATATTTTCCCGCCTGTTTTCCATGGGGTCAGGCACAGACTATAGATTTCCACTTGCTACGATCCTCTTTTGCTTCGTCATTACTCGTTAAATAAAAGCTCGTTATAAAAAGAAAAAAATGCTTGTAAAACATATTGTGTTATTTTCAGAAAACTTCGCATCCTACCTTATATCGATAATATTTTTGTAATTCTGTAGTACTACGCACATGCATATAAAATAAGATAAAATATATCCAACCACGCCCAACCAAAAAACCCGCGAACAAAAGACATACATCTTTTTTATCAGAACCTCCTTATAAATATTCAGAGATCAGTGGGCGCTGTGATTCAGCCGTTACACAACCTCTTTGTGGGTATTGTTCGAGGTCTGTAGGCTGACGTGATTATTAGGTGCCATGTGGGTTTATTAGATGAGCCGCAAAGAGCTTCAATAAAGGTTAGTGAGGCTTTTCGAGGGATAATAGGTACAAAAGAATTAAAATATTAGTCTTTTCTGGTTGCGGTTGGCGTTGCGGAGTCTAACGTTGCATCTCACTTGGCACCACGAAACAGCAATTTTCTATGCTGCTATTATATATTTCTATGTACTGACTCGTGACATCCATCCATCGACATCCGTGGCGCAGTGGTCACCATTGTTGTCCGCCACCCAGAGGTTCCGGGTTCGATCCCCGGTCAGGGCAAGTTGGAAAAAGACCTTTTTCAAATTGTCCTGGGTCTTGGATGTTTATCTATATATGTATTCGTTGTAAAATATAGTTTTGTTGAGTTAGTATCCCATAACACAAGTCTCGAACTTACTTTGGGGCTAGCTCAATCAGTGTAATTTGTCCCTATATATTTATATATCCCTTATAAACCACTTTTTGTTTAGATGAAGACGTAATAGAGATTTATATACTAACTACAAATCTGCGTACATACTGCAAGTTGTGATAAAGAAATTCGAAGATCCTATATTACGCCTAACTAAATATACTGAAACTATTTTATGGGTAGATTCAGTCCGCGATAGTGACCAACATTCCCCAAGGTACATTACATCGAAATATATAAAAAAATGTTTGCAAATTGTATAGGAAGGGCAAAAAGTATGTTTCATTTTTCGATATATGTTTCTTGGGGAAAGTTGTTCTTTGTCAAGAACTGAGTTTGGCCTTACAATTGTTTCAGTATATTCTGTTAGACCTTATATACTTGATCACCCTTGCTTGGATGATTTCTGTGTTCTGAGAGATTTCTTCCTTTACCAACCTCGGCGTGGTAAATAATGAATACATATATTGATTTCCATCTTGGTCTGGCAAAAAGTAGTTATAAAATACATAAAGAGATATCATTTTCCAGAATTCTCAGTAAATGTATTGTCACAAAATAATTCAACTCGTAACTCAGTAGATACTATCATACGAAGCTTTAAGCTTCACTTGTGTTGCTGTGTCGCGTATGCTTATCTAAACTACAGATCATATGTTGTTATTTCTGGCTATATAATAAGCTATAATAATAAGACTATACGTAAAAGGTCATGAATGTAAGATGGCTCTCGTTATGTCCTTAAGTAGTACATAAACGTATATTCCGTTTTGATAATAATAGTTTACGATTAACTAATTAATTGAAAAACAAAGTAAGTCGAGCCGTTATTTTTATACGAATTTCAATGATTGGTCCCTTTAAAAGGCTTTAAATTCCACTAATGTATTATGCTAATACCTAACCAGTACAAGGCTGCCCACGCGCAGATTCCGACAGGTCGTGTGCGGTGAACCTACACACGTGACGAGAATCTCAATAAGCTTGCAATTATCCTTAATTCTTCATTCAACAGCTGTGTGGCCATGTTTGACAGCTTTGAATCGTAATCCATGTACATCTTTTGTAGATTTAGTGTGATTTATAAATAAGTATAGTCTTATTTCTACTGGTAATAAATTCTATTTCTCTTAGGTTTAAAGGATCTTTATTTCTCATAAAGAACAAAGTTCACTTACATGAAATACATACATTTTTCAATTTTATGTACGAATGCTATTGTACCGAGCATTAAAAAGTTGAGTAGGTATTAAAAAGTTAAAAATAAGACAAGACAATTAAAAGTTTATTAACAAGAAAATAAATAACTACACTTCAATCACAAACAGTTATTGACATAATTTGAATAATTGTTTTTTAAATGCACCGAAGCTGGTACATTCTCTTATTTTCCTAGGCAATTTATTATACAATTTTATTTATCTTATATCTATTTCTTTTAATGTACATTTAACGGTATATTTTAATTCAGTTCTAAACAAAGAATATTGTCATTGACTCCATGAAAAACTACGTACGTCACAATAAAAGTAAAGAACGCCTAACTTTCTGTCTTACTCACTTACTGTCCTGGCTCAGCGACTCAAAGTGAGTCTTGGCCTCCAGCACAAAAGCACGCCAGCGCTCTCAGGCCTGTGCAGCTAGCACAGGCCTGAGAGCGCTGGCGAGCTTACCAGTTGTCGTTAACTTAAAGCTATCCTTAATAAAGCCTATATAAATTACTCACAGCTTGACTATACCTACTTGTTAAAATGTTACTAAAGTTAGGTATCTTTTAAAAGGTATGCACTTGATTAATCTTCAAAGTCGGCGCAGCCTTGGATACTTGTTGTACAAAGATTGTTTTACATAAGCAAGTTACGTACATATATAAGGTCTAACAAAATATACTGACACTATTTAAATGGTGAATTCAGTCCATGATACTGAACAAATTTCCCCAAGGAACATATATCGAAATATGAAACGTAATTTTTGGGTTCCCATACAATTTGACCGATCAGCTGGTCCGAGTTTGAATGGAAAGCAATAAATTATTTTTCATATTACGATATATGTTCGCTTGGGAAAGTTGTTCACGATCACGACCTTATATTGTATACTCTAGGGTTTATTCTAGTGAGTAGAATAGTTAGTTACCTAGCTTTTTTGTCCAATTTATTTAGAAAAACAAATGGGAGTATCACGTCAGACCGCATCTGCGCATTATGATATTGACTTTGTGCGCTTGCGCAGGTGTTAATCAAATAATCATATCTTTACCGAATAGTCGGAATTTCTGCGTTTCGACACTAGGACGGCCTCGGGCGGTAATATCATTCATGGTCAATTTACGTAATCCTGCGTATAAGCCAATAATTTCTACAATTTGTAGGGAAGTGTGAAATATTTGTATTTAAATTAATAATTATACATATTGCTGCATATTAATTACAGATTTCATTGTTTTTATACCTCACTAGACATATCTTAAAAAACAACTGCTGGTCAATAATAACGTAAATGAAATGAATCAATAAGGAAATATATGGACTGTAAATAAGTGATAAATAAATTCACTACGAACATAAACAAGGCTTTCTGACAGACCTTCTAACTAAGAATCAAACAAATGTTTTTCTTTTGTCACCGAGTTGTCCGCTTTTGACAAGGAATGGAGTGAAACAGCTAAGGATAGAAATAATTGGAAACAAAGAGGGGAGGCTTTTGCCCAACTATGGGACCTAAATGACTAAAAAACCGTAACACAAGATTGTATTAAACTATCACCTTTTTGTTAAAATTACTAATATTGGCTAAACTTAAAATAGTCTGTTATGTCTTTAAAGTGTTGTGTCTTTACTTCCATAATTACTTCCATGCTGGTTTGGAAGAAAAGAAAAGAAGAAACTTAGAATAGGCAAAAATATGAATAAAAATAATAGGCGATGCGACTAGCAACCCATCACTATTTGGTTTCCTTTTTCCACCTTTACGCCCACCACCACGACAAAAGTGGTCTTCTGCATAATCCTCTGACCAGCGCATTACGAATAAAGTCGAGATACTTTGTGTATATCATCATCATCATCATATCAGCCGCAGGAAGTCCACTGCTGGATATAGGCCTCCCCCAAGGTTTTCCAAACCGATAAGAACTTATATGATAATAACTATTCGCAAAAGTATTATAATAATTTAAACTGTTCTATTTTCATAAATAACCGAATGTTTAAGTGCCCCGTGAAGTTCATTTACATCACCTAATATCTATTTACCTAACAAAGTACGTGCTCCCTGACTACTATCTCTCAAAGGATCGACATATTCGTCATACCATTCAGGCCACACTGACTCAACCTCCATATTTACCAACAAAGCATTATCCCAAACAAATATCTGATCTATTACGTGTCAGCATTGACAAGTTGTATGATCTTGAATGGCTTTGCATAATGTGTTTCGTAACAAATGAGTAAAGGCTTTGGGCTTTATCGGCTTTCTATTGAACGTATTGCTTTCCTAATTTGTTACATAACGCAATTAGTTTATGTTTTTGTCGTCACGCTTTCGTGGATACATACATGTTTGTTTATTGTGAAAAAGACTATTATGGATGACTCTGTCTACATTTGAAAGCCAGGCTCTTAGTGGAAATTGATGAAATAAAATAGAAACAGAAATGGGTGTCTTGTAATTATTTATTCAAATAAATCCGAATAAAAAAGAAATTGGTACTTTAATGGGTCAAAAATAAATTATTGGGTACTACAAGTAAATGAAACGTCACAAAATAATGTCACTTGTCATGATCAAATACATTGTCAACGTGATTTTAGATTGATTATTGCAAAAAACGGATATTAAGAGCTCTATTTGACTCTAAGAAACTATGAATCCCATAGAAAATAATTGTTTTGACATCAAAAAGTATCTAGTTTGAGTTGTTGGAATGTAGCATATTACATCGTTTATTTTTTATTGATAATTTTGAAAAATTTCGCCAAAACTAGATATTTAGTACACCCAAATGTTCTATCTACTGTATCAAATGTCATCCTGTTAATTGACGTAGTTAGCAGACAAACGTACTGTATATGAATGTAAATAGCAACTTTATTTTATAATTATGCATTTTAATACATTGACAATTTGATGTATAGTTATATGTATTATTTAGTTGTTATGAATACCCTGCCTTACAGGGCCTGTAAGACACAATTACGCAGATTAGTAGTATATTTGTAAAAACACCTCGACCTGCTGTGTATCAGTTACATAAATTAAGTAAACAAAAAAACTTAATTGTTAAGGAAACAACCTTTAAGAATTAACTTGAAAATAATAGGTTCACAAATAACTTGCTACAAAAAGTGACCTTACCAGTACATTGTAAAAAAACGTCTTGCCGCTCAATTACGTTGTTCGCTGATATCTATATAATAACAAAGGATTTGTTTCTCATCTCATAGTACGTATTAATAGTTATTCTTATTAATTTTGCTTTCAAGATCATAATTACGAATGAATTATAGTGGAAAATACTTCATGCTGGTTTGGAAGTAAAGAAAAAACGATTAATTTGTAAAATATAGAAGGTATGCGTAACCCCAGCAAAATGTTGCGCGTTAGAGAAATGAGAGTATTAGAGATAATTAGTTTTTAGATGGAATTTGTTCAAGTATAGCAACAATTAGCCCTGCCTTCCTTGTGAGATGCTATCGTAACTAGAGGAAAAAAAAGACACTGGACTTAAATACTGTATTTCTTTAGTTTTTCTTTACTTTTCCAGACGGTGATTAGTTAATATAAACTATCCCTACTAAGTTCTCAGTTCTTGAACAAGTTCCTTGTAACTGCTAGGTAACGTAAAAGATCATTATTTGCATAAATTAAACGGGTGACTCACGTAGAATCAGCTTCTGCACAACTTGTTTCGACCTCATCCGGAAGTCTTCATCAGGGCGAGGTAACTAGAGGACGTGCACACACGATGTCGCTCAAACTGCACTGATATTCTAGTCTCATTTCTCAGTTTTTAGTTTCTCAATTAGTTTAAATCAAAAGATCATCTTCCTCATTTAGAACTAATCCGTAAAGGAGTTGTTCTCAATTTGTAGTATTTTAGTCACGATCAGACAAATACTTAAGATGCTAAGCTTGCAAGCCAACGTAAGGTGTTATTCGATTCGACCTTTAGATTCGCAATAGCTGAATTTAATCACGTGTGAATGGGACACCAGATTACTGCAAACACATGTACTCATATCCTTGTCCCAGAAAACATGGAATTTAAATCACTACGAATGTACTTAGATGTCAAAGGTTTGAAAACAATGCAATCAAAGACTTGAAATAGTTCCTAAATTGAATTCTTAGAATGATGGTTTTGAGTGATTTTACTAAAGACTTCTAGAACTCCATTTATTGTTGATCAACCCTTCAAATCAAATCGAGTTTCTCATTCGTATGAAATATTGTTTGGACAATCAATCTTACCCGATTTTTATAGAGGTATTATTTCATTTTTTTTTGTTATTTAACTTAATTTCCTTTTCTGTAAATATGCTAATTATTGTGGTTTATGTTACCTTTGACATACTTGATTATTTAAGGAGAAAAATTCTTTTTAATAAATATAATGTATTTCACTAAACAAGCTGATCTAGAACCAACGGAACTTTTCATCAACAAAAATCAGTTGAAAGGCATAAAATGTGACTTACCTATTACAGTTATACTTACTTTCGGTCCCTACACAAAAGCCTACAATATCAAATAACTATACAAACGCAAGTCACATTCAATCACGCTAGTCAAGCGTGTCATAATTGATAGTTATCTCTCGATGTCACACCACGTTATTTTGAGAAGTGGCAGCCATTGTCCGATCTGATAACCACATGCTTGCGCACCCGGAACGCGCTGAGTACATACGAGTAGATACGATACGAGTACCAATCAATGTAAACGGGTTGTCAAGTCAAGGGCCGATGGATTGGTCTTAATAAGTTTATGTACTTAATGGGTTACGGTTTGTCATATTAATATAATGGCAATGCTTCTTATTTCCTGATTTCCTTCGTCAACTGAAAACCACAAATGCTAAATAGGCCATTATAGTAAAAACAATATAAGTGCTAGGTATAGTATGTTCGTATAATTATATTCTTTTAAAAATAGGGCTACTTATAGATTGAAATATTTCAACCTATAATGAATATGTACCTACTCGCGTAGAAAAGAACATTGAATATAAAATGTAGTTACAGCTTTGTAACTATCATAACCTCTAAATGTATCTGGGATAAAAATAAATTATTTTTTACTAATAAGAAAATACTGTCAAGGAAAAATAGGGCTACTTATAGATTGAAATATTTCAACCTATAATGAATTTGTACCTATTCACGTAGAGAAGAACATTGAATATAAAAATGTAGTTACAGTTTTGTAACTATCATAACCTCTAAATGTACCTGGAATAAAAATAAACTATTTTTTACTAATAAGAAAATACTGTCAAGGAAAAAAAGGGCTACTTATAGATTAAAATATTTCAACCTATAATGAATTTGCGCCTATTCGCGTAGAGAAGAACATTGAATATAAAAATGTAGTTACAGTTTTGTAACTATCATAACCTCTAAATGTACCTGGAATAAAAATAAACTATTTTTTACTAATAAGAAAATACTGTCAAGGAAAAAAAAGGCTACTTATAGATTAAAATATTTCAACCTATAATGAATTTGCGCCTCTTCACGTAGAGAAGAACATTGAATATAAAATGTAGTTACAGCTTTGTAACTATCATAACCTCTAAATGTACCTGGAATAAAAATATTTTTTTTTTACTAATAAGAAAATACGTCACAAAATAGTGTCACTTGTCACTAACCATTTCGATTTTAACGTGATTTAAGATTTATTATTGCAAAAAAACTGATAATAAGAGCGCTATTTGACTCCAAAAAACAATGACGTCATTAGCCTGTATGTCATACAAATCCCTTATGAAATGTTTGTTTTGACGTTTAGAAAAAAGTATGTGATTTGACTTGTTGGAAAATAGCGGATTAAGAAAGTACCTGCAATAAAATGTGACTTTGGTAACAATCTCAGTGTCACCCAAGGGCGAAAAATTAACTGCTCATGACGAATCGAGTGGGAAAATTGGTTTGAGAACGTACTAAATTGATTTTTAGCTACGGTCAAGGTTTCATATTTCAATACCAGTTATTTCTTTTTTTTTGTTTGCGCTTGAATAAAATTTCAAATAATTAACTACTTATGATATCGTTTTCATATTTTAACATAAGACATCTCCCAACTTCATACGAAATTATTTCGTATTAATTTACCCATGTTGAACTTTTGCCGCAAAATGATAATTCATGAGATTTAGCTTGTATATACAGAAAGATACGGGCATAAGTAATACGCACTGTTGATTTCAATGCATACTTATCTAATTAATAATTATATATTATCTAATGGTACGAAGAATACACAAAATAACCTTTGTGGAAGTGAATCACAGAAAAAAAAAGATAATTAATTCAATAGTAAAGTAATCGTAACTACAACAAAAATCCTAATATTTGATACGCCTTCACAACGAAAACAAGAAATGAGGAAAAGAGAATTAATATAGTCTATAGGAATAAATAAGATAAACTAAAATACTTATGTAGGAACTAGGATATATAAATTATACAATTATATGTAGTAAAGTGAATCCATACAATGTTACTAAAAGGAAAAAAATATGATCACGTTTACAACTGTATGTTTCATCTAAATAAGTTCAGGTGACCCTTATAAATAAATAGTATGTATATCTATTTGTCTACTCGCATTACCCAACAACTTCAATGTTTTTTAATCCGATAAGTTTATTTCTAAACATTACAAAAAGAAGACAAATATCCTAGAACTGATTTTAAAATTGCGAGTCTCTGGAATTCTCGAAACTTTATAATCTCGAAAATATATAAACCTTAATAATATTAAAATTAAAAATAAGTACTACCATATAAAGCCACCATACATATTAAGCTACTATCAAAGACATATACTTATATGTTCGATACACAAACTGGTCGACTAACGAATTCCTTACAAGTTCACCGAAGATCGAAGCCACTGGTTTGCCTTGACGAGGTACCGTGTGTTGAGTATTTATTATAGTTTTTATTACTATACTACACAGACCTCTCCTTGACTCAAACTATCTATAAGGGTTGCATCGATACGCCTTTTCGCCGATACGATACCGATACCGATACTCCTATACAAATATCGGCGATACCGATACCGATACTGATACGTTAATTGAATCAAACATGAAGATAAATAAATAAATCACCAGTCGGATTATTTTTGGAACGAAGTTCCTTACGGCAGGCTTGGAGGAGATAGGGATTTTGCTGCGCGACCGAACTGAAAAAAATGTGATAGTAAAACCGTAAGGATGACCTCGTTAAATAAAACCGTTAAATGAGACGTGCGCAGGCGCGACAGTCGTATACACAAGCGAGTAGTTGTGTCGATTCTACATTAGCCGAAGGAACTTCGTTCCTACCTGGTTTCCCACGACACCACATTTCTTTTTTTATTAATATGAAAGTAGTTACATAGGTCGATATTAGATAATTATTATAAATTTTAGTTATTAACATTAATAACATTTTTTATTTAAAAAACAAAGTAATCTTAAGTTTTGCGGAGAAAGGCGATTTAAAAAAAAAAGTATCGTTGAATCGGTTATAAAAATATCGTCGATACCGATATATCGGCTAATCCGAAGTATCGCCGATATATCGGTATGGGTATCGGTATCGGATGCATCGCTACTATCTATATAGACATGAAATATAATACCTACCTTTAAAATATGTAACAAAAACCCTGTCCGATCCTTGTAGGAGTAACTCAGACCGTCTATATGAAGAACGTTTCCTATGGGACCAATGCTTGAAACTCGAAAGAAAAACGTCATTTTCATACAAATTGCCGGGCCGGCCGAACACTTTCGTATGAAAATGTCGATATTTTTTCGAGTTTCAAGCACTGGTCCTATAGGAAAAGTTGTTTATATTGACGGTCTATGTTGCTCCTACAAGAATTGGACAGGGTTTTTGATACATATTGTATAGACAGATTTTTTAAGAACAATGATGCTGGCTACACATAACCTCAGTCAAGATCGCATACTTATTACCTAAAAAAAAACAGTCACAAACTAAATACGGTCTGATTGTCGGAAATTACATACATCTGGGCCCATTTCATAGCAATTAAGCAATTACCTCTGATTCTGTGAACCTTCCTTGCCAAATGCGTAAAAAATGTAAACCGGCCACAATGCAGGATGTGTGCCCACAGGCAATTAAGAAAAGCTTCGGACGCTTTAAAAGTTTAATCCTGTTCTTTGAATGTCTTGGGAAAAGCTTCGGATGCTTCGAAAGTTAAAACGTGTTCTTTCAATTTCTTGGCGTAAAGATCTATCCAGTCCAAAGGTTCTACTTCTACCCAAATTGGACTTAAATCGCGTTCTTTAAATATCTTGGCGCAAAGTTCTATCCAAACCAAAGGTTCTACTTCCATCCAAATTAGACTTTAATCGCGTTCTTTGAATGTCTTGGCGCAAAGTTCTATCCAAACCAAAGGTTCTACTTCTATCCAAATTAGGAATCAGATACGTTAAGATATGCTGGTGCAAAATTATTAGTCATTCGTAGTATTCCTTTCGAGGGATAATAGAGACCAATTACTGCCAATTAATCCCATAATGCCCTATGCAAAAGTTTTCCTAGTCTCTTATGTTTGACATTAAACAAAATCATTATTTTCTCAAAAGGAAATAATTGTCATCGAATCAATCATCAAATATTAATTTCAAATATTAATCATAATCATACTTTATTTGCTTAAAACGTGGTAATATAGGTCTTACAATAAATATTAAAGAACGAACATGTTTTGCTAGTAGTAATAGCATGCAAATATTAGTAGTCAAAGAATTGTCTGAGGCTATAAAAAAAAATTCAAGAAGAACCTTCTTTCTTACTTCGTGTATTTTACTTTTTGAACTTAAATTGATATTAAAATCTATCCAATTCCAATATTATATTTTCAGGTAGGGTATGTTCAGTTTATGAGAAAAATCGTCGTATCTAGTGGTTAATTTTACTATAAAGGTAAGTAAGTACTCTTATGCAGCATTAAAAATTATTATCGTGAAAGTTTTGACACTCAAAAGTGCTTAAAATCTTTGCACATTTTTGTATTTACTTTAAATATAACGGCATCAGTGTAAATAATTAAAAATACATATATACGGACAAATCACAAAGATTAAGCGTATTAGAATATATGTAAATCGTTTTTTTTTTACGTAACAACGCAGAAACAGTTTTATCACGCTCTGCCTCTAAGTATTATTAGTGAGAGAGAGTTACCTAGTAACGCATGTGCTCCAATTTCCATGATTGATCAACTCGCAAAAAGCAAACTTGTGCAATATAATTGAGTGTGATTAAAACATACTAATCTATGTACAACTTTTTAATTATACAAAAAAAAATTCGCCTCGATACAGCAGTAGAGCTAAATTGCTTCACTGCATAGTTTTTCCGTATGAAACAGGAAAAGGTACAAGTTTTTAGACACAGGTTTTTTTTTAAGATAGGTAGTTGTAGTTAGATAAGACAAATCATACTGTTGGTTTAGCCCCGACTTCTAAAAAGGAGGAGGTATGTTCACCAATTATCTGAAGACGCCTGGACCGATTTGAAAAAAGGGTATACTTGTCCAATGTTCCTACAGAATTTTTATCAAAATCGGTTGTGTATTTTGGAGATGGAGTCCGTTTTTTGTTTGGAAAAATTATATAATATTAATATAATCAAAACGTTTACCCCGCGCTCAATGTTTACAATACGTTGTTATAAATACAGGAACCATTTTATATTGTTGGCCACAAAGATTATACCACACACCTGTGTTTTGGGGATACTAGGTACTTCATACTAGTATTTTATATAATAAAACATATAAATATAAATAGGATATTGCATAATATGCCTCATTCTCATTTTGTTCTGTCTAAGATATTATTCAATAAGTATTATTTGCAGAGTTAGATTTCAAGTTGTCTTTTTTTCTTTTATGAATTTAAAGCAAATTTTACGTATTTTAATTATTTATTTTTGTGTTTCTAAAATCTGTTAAAATTGCGCTGAATATAAAAAAATCCCGGTTCAATAAAAAAAAATGGAGCCGTCACGGGACGCCTGGTAGATGTGAAACATCGACGTTATTTCGTAAAAGTAGTATGCAGAAAAGAACAGATTGTGGTAGGAACTAAAAATGTCAATGAGTACTGTAATAAACAGAGTATACATTATAGGTATCCGAGCTCAGTGGAGCGAAAGAGATGGCTTAACGCCGGATCGAGTGAGAGAGAAACGCACAGTCGATTGCGCGTGGCGACGCGTCGCCACGCCAGAAATCGGTCTCACGTGCGCCTATAGATGTTTCACATCAAAAAATGGAGCCGTCACGGGACGCCTGGTAGATGTGAAACATCGACGTTATTTCGTAAAAGTAGTATGCAGAAAAGAACAGATTGTGGTAGGAACTAAAAATGTCAATGAGTACTGTAATAAACAGAGTATACATTATAGGTATCCGAGCTCAGTGGAGCGAAAGAGATGGCTTAACGCCGGATCGAGTGAGAGAGAAACGCACAGTCGATTGCGCGTGGCGACGCGTCGCCACGCCAGAAATCGGTCTCACGTGCGCCTATAGATGTTTCACATCAAAAATCACCAAGTATACAAGAAAAACACAAGTGTACAAGGCTATGTCTTGCCCTTGAAAGTGCATGTGAAAGCCTATCTTTTATGCATGTTTTCATCACGCATCACGTGTTGCAATGGAATGCGTTTCGCACGGTTGATCAAACCTGCTATATAATAAACTTATCAGGTCATTGATCAATTAACGTCTTCTCTGTACTATTAGCAAGTCTATTTTTTACTTCTTTCGAGTAACACAACACTGTTTTTATAATAGCAATCACTCATATGTATTTGGATGTATTTATTACTTTTAGAAAATATTTTTTAATTTGCATAAAATAAGGTTTAATAAGACTAGGAGCTACTGAGTTATGCATAGACACTTCTTTATCCGTAACGGGGATGCAAGAGCCTGGGGCCACATTTATTAAAGGTTTGGTGAGATTATGGACGTGAAAATAGAATAATGGAATCATTATTGTGAAGAGTTCTTAGCGGCATCTTCTATTATTTCGATTCTCGCTAAATCCCTCGTTCGGCTTTTGCGATCTTAGCGGGCGGGAATAGAATCAAATTCCTTTTACATTTCAACGTTTCTATACATAAAATGCCAGAAGTTACTGTCGTTTCAAAACATTTTATTCAGTCAATCAATGCTTTAAGTATGTACTTAAAGCTAGTTCAACTCCCTATTTGGAAAAGCTTATTAGATGTGATTGTACAGTTGGATTCCATTTTCTTATACAGTAGCTAAGTATGTTATAATATTGGTTCATGCAATTGCCTTGAGATAGAGATCATGTGTTCTTCTTGTCGAATTTGTCAGATTTTTGAGCCGCATAAAAGCATTTAACGTAGCTCGGTTTTACTAAAAAGTTACTACATTATATATATTTATTACATCTTTATAACATGTCGATGAAACAAAACAATAATAAAAGAGACACAAAACTACGAAAAGTATAGATATCATATTTTTTTTGCAAAGTACACAGATACTAAAGTAAAAGAACCGTAAAAATATTTTTTTATAATTACGTAATTCTCTCCCTCGCGCCACACAACTCTCGTGTCAAATTTCCCGCCGTTTTGAAATTACACTGACCGCAAACAAACGTCGGGTAATTTCGGTCATTACGGATAAACGCCGGGAACCGTTCTGGTAGTTATAAGAACTGTCATTAGTTTCGAAATAACGATTTTATTGCATTTTCCCATTGTCCGTGTCAATCTCTGGCAATATCTGCGAATTTTTAATAGCACATTGTGCTCGATTTACCTGAGTCATTATAGAGGATATTGTAGTTGTTTATTAACACTCTCATGCGCCAGACGAATTTGAATCATTTTGTAAAGTGTTTAGTTTTTTGATGTGAAACATCTATAGGCGCACGTGAGACCGATTTCTGGCGTGGCGACGCGTCGCCACGCGCAATCGACTGTGCGTTTCTCTCTCACTCGATCCGGCGTTAAGCCATCTCTTTCGCTCCACTGAGCTCGGATACCTATACTGTATACTCTGTTTATTACAGTACTCATTGACATTTTTAGTTCCTACCACAATCTGTTCTTTTCTGCATACTACTTTTACGAAATAACGTCGATGTTTCACATCTACCAGGCGTCCCGTGACGGCTCCATTTTTTTTTATTATCAGAGTCAAAGCACATTAGCCCACTATTTGATTCATTGAATAACTCTATAGTGATGATACAATACAATACAAATACTCTTTATTGCACCATAAACAAAAGGAAAAACAATTCACAGAAAAAAAAAGAAGACAGAATTATGATACAAAGGCGGACTTATCGCATAGCAATCTCTTCCAGTCAACCTTTGGGTAGAGGGAGAAGTGAATATAAAAAAATAGGCGGTGCAGTATGTCAGAGTTACTGTAAATAGTTACTATATAGAACCTGCCACAATATATACATACATACAAATACTTAAATACACTACATACATACCTACAAATTAATAGACATACATATAAAATATATATTATAATTATCAAAAAATAATGAAATATGAGCATAATGCGAAAGAATCCACTACAAAATAAATCATGAGTTGGACAGATAGTGAGCTTTTAATTGCGTTTTGAAGCTGCACAAAGTTTTAGCGCTACGGATATTAATAGGTAAGGCGTTCCACAGTCGAACAGCTTGAACGGAGAAGGATTTAGAGTAGTATGTGGAAGAGGGGATGATTTCACATAAGTATCAATATATTTTCTTATATCTGTATATTTTGATGTAATGAGATTTGTAATAAGCTTTGTAATTTAAATTACACGAAGACACAAATACCAGTGTGAATATCTATTTAGAGAGTAATAATTTAACATTAAGTACTTGAAGCAATTTATTGATATTTCATGTAAATGTACCTACTTACATGTCTATGCATATATTTATTGATATTTATGTAAATGTACCTACGTACATAACTTGTAATATGCTTGACTACCAGAGAAATAAATAATATGTAGCAAGTATTATAGAACATATCTCATTTGTGTTAGGGTCGGTCACGCATTAAATTGATTAAGGGACATTTATATCACATTTGCGTCATGTTGTGAAACCTCAGGCTTGTGGTTTTGACCAGGCATGAATGGAAGGTCATATTTCAATAAATACATATACTGTTTTAGTAATTAATAAGGAATTAAAATCTCTTATCAAGTGTGTTCATAATGCTGGTGACAGATTTTGCGAGCTGCCTACTTTGGCATTTGCCTACGAGGCATTTGGCGTAGTTGGATGTAATGGACTTGTGGACTCGAAAATGTTTTTCGAAACAGCGTCGTTCGCGACCACATCTTTCGAGCCCACAAGCCTTCGAACCTATGAGGCAGTGGAAAAAAATCGCAACAGCGTGCGTCGCAACAGCGGCGCTCGCAACTACGTAAGGAACCCCTCAAAGACTGTCATCTAGTGACAACAGCCGATATTACACTCTAGTGATTCCTGACTTTATGTTCTTTACCTTGGAAGCAAGCGGTGGCTGAAAATTACCCTACATGAGTACAAACTCAAAGGTTCAAGCTCCACGTAGTGAGGATCGAACCTGTGCCTTCCGCCGCTTCCACCGCTTCAAATAAATCTAAGGGCTGTTACAGACGCGAGACAGTACAGCCGACCTGTTTCGCCGACTATCGCAAACGGTCGGTTGACACATGTCATGTCAATCTGTCAAAAACTGCCGCGCGATCGTCGACGACTATCGCCGATGACTATCAGCGACTATCAAAGATAATTGGCGACGATCGCGCGGCAGGTTTTGACAGTTTGTGAGTTTTGTGACTGATTGACATGTCACGCAACCGTTTGCGACAGTCGCCGACTGTCGCCGAGAATTGGGACAGCCGCCAACGGTCGCCGACAGGTGACGTGGGAATACTGTCACTCGTCTAAAGATCACTAAGATACATAACATCTATTTATTTTAATATAAAGCCGATCAAATATTTTTATAAAAGATACGTAACTTTAATAAAAATATTTCATCGGATAAAAAATAAAGATATGCGTACAAGTACAAATATTTATTTATTTTTCGCAACGTTTTAATATTTTAAATTTAGTCATGGAAACCTTAAAAACATTTTAATACTTATTACGTTTAAAAAAAAAAAGTTTTTTTATAACGTGGAATTTAAGCATATTCATAAGATAGGTTCTTAACACTTAGCAGAAAAACAGTAATAATACCAGTAATTAAAATTATTTTTTCAATATATTTCTTTTAATATAGTTACCATAGTACCCAAATCAGTCTTAAAATTAAGCATGTAGGATTAAGGTTAGTTAAATAATCACCCAACAAATTTCTAATTAGTAAATCTCATTAAGTTATTCAATAGATTGAATATTGCGTAATGTATAATTAATAAATGTTTAATAATAAATGAGTTGTTGCATAATTTTCTTACAGTTACTAGGTAACGAGGTAGGCAACATTCCTAGGCTATGGCTAGGAAGTTTATGTAAACATGTACTATCCATTGTTGTTACATTATGAGACTTTGTTATACCATACACAATAAATATTTTATTTACATACATTGCAATTGTATTTAAAAAAAGACGTAATATAAGATTTTGTTCTATGTAAAAAAATAATCTGGTATATTAAACAATACATTTTACATAAGTATAAACATTATTTAAAAGCCTTAAGAGTAAGTAAGGACTACTTAATTATACTCGTATATTGTATTTTTTACGTGTTTTCTGTAATATGAAACTGTTGAGATAAATAAATGTGAAAATATGTAAAACATTACGATAAATGTTTTTGAAAATGTCATCCTACATTTATGTCACTAAAATACTTTAAAAAAGATCATATTCTTGCTATTAATATGTATTTTTAGTTCAATTGTCATATATACTTAACTAAATTAAGGGCACGTTTTATTGGCTTTCCGATAATATATTATACATTCAATTTTTTGATGATTTTTGTATTAGCTGTTGACTCCCTTTGAAAACATATAAATAAATAAAAATAAATAAGTATAGTTTTTGAAATCTTATTCTTCAATAACAAAAACATGCGTAATATAAATAAAAACTCATACTAACCCCAACTTTGCACCCCTAGGGCCTGAAAGACCGCCGGAACAACTTCCTGCGCCGGAAATCCACGACCACGACCAGCGTCCCAGAGAGCACAGACACTGACACAGACAGCACAGACATCGAGACAACCACCGCCAAGTACCGGCGGGGCTCCTCGCGCTTCAAGTCGCGGAAAGAGACGCCATCTTTGAAAGACGAGCGACGCGGCGAGGTGCCCAGGCGCAACTATCTGCGCCGCAAGCCGGCGGGGGACGGTGAGTCCGGTTTTTGCTTTAGTACAGTCCGCGGCAGTTATATTGAAATTGTTAATCATCATAGATTTAGCTGTTAAGTTTTAGGTTTTTTTATTCTAATAAAAATTATTAGAATTTATATTCATCCTCGTTACGATGTTAAACTGACGTTCAGTATGTTTTGACGTAGAACACTGCTGATTCAGGGCTTGAGGAATTTCCATCAGAGAATTTCCATCTGATCAGTATAATTGGTGCCCGAATTAACTTCTCTTAGGAAGTGGATGGAATTGGTGTCTGACAGCGGAAAAACTTCTCTTAGGAAGTCAACCGCGGCAGTCCGTGCCGAGTCAGACAAGCACCATGAGTTGATTATCAAAACCCCTCCGGTTATTTTCAAATAAAATAACTCTTAAAAGAAGGATTCACAATAAAACAGAAGCAGCGATTGCGCTCTTCAATTGATATATGCGGTCGATCCATAGCCCGGAATGCCCCGGAATTTGGGAAGTGCATTAAGCACTCAACAAGTTTGTAATTTAAGGGCTTTTTTGTTCGTGGGTGACAAACAAGGAAAGGAAAAACTTTTATTATTATTTTAACATAGAGAAATTGCCAACCCACACTTAACCACGGGTTTGGGGAGTGGTAGTGTGGAACTCGTCTCAATTGTTCTCAAGAAGGCCAGTTGTTTTCTTTCCGATGTTTTAAGTAATATACGAGTAGTCTTGAAATAACTGCTGCGGAGTGTACAGAGTACAATTTTAGCGGTTACGGGTTTGTTTACAGGTCGTTTACTATGGAAAGCTGCTAGACTCGTAGTGAACTTTGCGACCTTTGGCTGAATGGAACTTTTCCGTTTTTGTTGTTTTGCGTTCAACAAAAAATAGTGGCACTCCGGGAGTTCCGACAGAAGTGAGTGTCGGTTACGGTATCTCTCTAAAAATGCTCCGTGTATGCCCAACACTTCTTAAGAAGTTTTCACTTTAAGAATGAAATAAAATATTATTTCTATAAATGACCGCTTTATGGGAAGAGAAGCAGCTCACATAATTCTTTGTCTATGAAAAAATAATCTGATCAAATTTATTTGCTAGATGTTGAAAACTAAGTTTCAAAATCTTACAAAATTTTCAGGTTTATGGAAATTTGTATGTTCTCAATAATAAACTTTAAAAAAAAAAAAAACTAACATATCGTACATGTTAATTTATCCAAAGACTTTTTTGAAAAAAAAATCATTGCTCTACTGCAGAGGTTCCCAAACTAATCTGTCTTCCCCGTTAGGGATAAAGACGTGATATTATGTATGTATGTATTAGTATGATGACCTCCGTGGCGTAGTGGTCACCATGCTAGTCCGCCACCCAGAGGTCCCGGGTTCGATCCCCGGTCCGGGCAAGTTGGAAAATGGCCTTTTCAAACTGTCCTAGGTCTTGGATGTTTATCTATCTATATGTATTTGTTATAAAATATAGTATCGTTGAGTTAGTATCCCATAACACAAGTCTCGAACTTACTTTGGGGCTACCTTAATCAGTGTTATTTGTCTATAATAAATAAATTAATATAAATATAAAGATATTTATTATTAGTTGAATCGGTCAAAGGGTTACCGAGATATGGGGTTGGCAAGTTCATAGCTTGGGCGAAAAACTAGTGTTATACGTAACTGTGAATAAAGTTACTCAGTTCCTACATAGCTACTTTTCAGTAAATACTTATCAAGCAGGAACCCCCACGGCTATGACGTAATGAATGAAGTACGTATTTCATTTTCCATAGAAGTATATAAAAAATGTCACGATAGAAGATAAATTCTATAAAAACGTGACTCCGCAAACGCGGCCTTCGATTCCTTACGCAATCTATTGAATTGGCTATTATTATGTACATTGTACCATAGATGCCCTCCGGACCACCTGACATTCATATTTTATTACCGAAGTATGGAAAACTTCGAGATATTCAGGTTTTACTTAAGTTGTCACTACTTCATATATCACGTATTGTATGAATAAACCCTTTGTTGATGAAGCATTCTAACAAATTATAGAAACAGATTCGTAGCAGTGTTTTCCTCCTTTTCACTTTTTAAATTATGTATAAGTAATTAAATATTTTTTTTATTATATACTTTTCTATTGGGTCATGCAGGCTGGCAACGTAAAAGAGGCCGCCCTCGAACACGGTGATCAAACGATCTAAGAGCATACGAAAAAACTGGCAAACAATTGCCGTTGATAAAAAATTGTGGAAAACTTGAGGGGAGGCCTTTGCCTTACAAAAAAATACTTTTCTAACTGAGTCAGGTCTTTTTTGGAACGAATTTCCTTACGGCAGGCTTGGAGGAGATAGGGATTTTGCTGCGCGACCGAACTGAAAAAAATGTGATAGTAAAACCGTAAGGATGACCTCGTTAAATAAAACCGTTAAATGAGACGTGCGCAGGCGCGACAGTCGTATACACAAGCGAGTAGTAGAAACTTCGTTCCTACCTGGTGTCCCACGACACCACATTTCTTTTTTCTTTGTTTTAACCCTTTAGCTCTAAATCGTAGGAAAACATGCGTTTTCATTTCTTTTCTCCAAAAAATGAGCGACAAAAGTAAAAGAAATATTTAGTTTCCAAAATTAAAGAAGCACCTACCTAAATGACGAACTCTGTGGGCTAGCAGTCACACCGTAGGTCCTAGGTTCGATCCCTAGTCAGGTCAAGATGGAAAATGATCTTTTCCAGATCGACCTGGGTCTTGGATGTTTATCTATATATGTATTTGTTATAAAGTATAGTATCGTTGAGTTAGTATCCTATAACACAAGTCTCGAACTTACTTTAGGGCTAGCTCAATCTGTGTGATTTGTCCGTGTATATTTATTTATGTATCTAACCACAGACCTTTCCTTATTTATTTATTATTATTATTAAATGTTGTTTGATAAATACTTAATCCAGTTCAGATAGCAGGTTGGATTTAAAAAAAAACTATTTTATTGTGGTGCCATTAATTGAATTCTAAGGTTGAATTAATAAAGCAAATCCATAAATAAATGACTCATTTATCTAGTTTGACTTTGTAATAAGACGGAACCTTGATACGATTGGTTTCATTAAAATTTTCTGTGACAAGGATCTTACAAAAATATCTTTAATATAACGTCATCGGAAAGTTGTCAAAATATGTACATTCGTTAACCAAATAATAAGAACTAAAGTTAACAACAATTTTTGTTAGAGTGGGGGGTACCCCCCCCCCCCCCCCCCTCTATTTGCTAAGCGGTTATATATGGACACGTGAAAAAATACACAGCTACAATAAATGTAACGAAATTTAAAGGAAAACTATCAGAGCTAAGTTAGGTTTACAAATTAAAAAGTTATAGGCGATCAACTTATAACATGTAATCGGAAAAGGAAAATTTCATTCAAATGCAATAGAAAATTAATTTTTCGTCGTTTTTAGTGGCATTATATGAACTCAAAGTTGGCATTCGTAACTACGGAACCCTACACTGCGCGTGGCCCGACACGCACTTGGCCAATAACTATTTTTAACTGTAGCCCACTTTATTATTGGTTGTTATAGCGGCCACAGTTATTCATAAAATATTAAAGTGTCTAGGCGATTACGGTTCAAGAGATAGAGCCCGGACAGACAAACAGTGGAGTCGCAGTAAGGTCTAGTTGACACCCTTTGGGTACGGAACCCTAAAAAGAATAATGTCTGTAGATACCTACTTATTATAGGTATTTCATTTACGAATACATACACCATTGTAAGAAACAGTTTTCTATAAAATTCCCACATCTCTCAGGCATCGCTATTGTCAAACTCTAATTCAATACTCTTCGATAAAGTTCTCACAATCTAATCGCAAGAACCGTGGACACAATGTTTCACGAAGTTTCATTGCCAGGGAAAATACGCTCTCTATTTCATATTAGTGGCCATCACTGGTATTAGACATTTTAAGGGTTCCGTACCCAAAGGGTAAAAACGGAACCCCATTACTCCGCTGTCCGTGCGTCCGTCTGTCTTGAACCAGGCTGTATTTCATAACATGAACCGTGATAGCTAGACGGTTGAAATTTTTACAATTTAAAGTCAGACTTTTCTACGCCCATACGCCAAAAGTGGCCGTTTTTCCCAATTGTGCGTAGAAAAGCTTCACGTTTTCATTTTAAACTGGAAACAGTATTTCATAAAATAGTTTGTAGGGTTATCTAGTGCCTGGTCAAGACAGATTATAAATTATGTCACCGTTTCTTATCAAATGAATTATTTCAAATGGGGGCAGCACTGGACCCCGAAAAATTCAGGCATGCCCTTAATCCGTGATCTTTTATAAAAAAATCTTTCCTTAATAAAAAAAATAATGTTTACACTAAACATCTGAAATGTTTACACTAAACATCCAAGACCCAGGACAATTTGAAAAAAGCCATTTTCCAACTTGCCCTGACCGGGGATCGAACCCAGGACCTCTGGGTGGCGGACTAGCATGGTGACCACTACGCCACGGAGGTCGTCAAAATGTACGGTACGGTATGGTACGTGTATGTTAGTAGAAAGTTCCTTCCCAATCAGAGGATTTAATCTTAAAACTAAGTTTATGACTTTATCTTTATTTTATAATACACTAAAAAGTTTGAAATATTGTGTTTCCGTTTGGAAACACAATACGTAAGTTCGTAAGTTCGGTACGGTATGGTACGTGTATGTTAGTAGAAAGTTCCTTCCCAATCAGAGGATTTAATCTTAAAACTAAGTTTATGACTTTATCTTTATTTTATAATACACTAAAAAGTTTGAAATATTGTGTTTCCGTTTTTGAGAGACCGTTTAATAAATAAACTGACTTTCGTCGAGACGATAACGATTTCACGGTCGCTACGCAACAGAAACAATGCTTCTTACACCCGCTAATTAAGCTGAGAAAGGAAACAAGCCTTTGTTCACTTTAACACTTCATTGCAGTAAACGATGAAGCTATCAATTTTATAAGAAAACAGCAATGCAGAAATAATAGGGACTAATGTGCTATATTAAGATCAAGTCCCGTCCACGATAAACCATTACAAAAAAATATATATTTAAATTTTTATACTAATGGTTTAACTGATAGCCGTTGCGCTGATTGCGTTATTAATTTTTTTTCGCACTGTATAAAGAGGGTTTGAATGGTTTATATCTATAAGGTGATGTTCTGAAGAAAGGTGAAGTAAGGAGTACCTATAACCGGAGAGCATGTATGAAAAGCTAATGAAAAGATTAATGAGTGTTGGTTGACGAAGCAAACGAGGTTTGCAAGGATCTTAGCAAGTGGAAATCCATAGTCTCTGCCCCCATGGGAAACAGACGTAAAAATATACGTATGTATGTATGTATGTATAAGGTGTTTATACAACGTTTAACCCCTTACCTGTCACTTGGAGGAATTCCTCCCAGGTCAATTGTTTATTTGTTTTATTTTTTGCAACAGACGATGAGTTAAGGGACATACCCGTAATAAATCGAACTACGGTCAATACTAGATTATAGTATAGTAAAATAAGAACCAAAAACAAAACAAAAAAATGACTTTCCCATACAAATTGCCTGGGCGGCTGCACACTTGTGTATGAAAAGACCGTTTTATGTGTTTTGTAGTTCGATTTATTACGGGTTGCGTTACCCTTCCACGTTGTATATTCTGTAAGGGCAGATTCAAACAATTATATTTACATTTTTTTGTCAAAAAAAAACTTAAAATACTTTTTTATAGAAATCAGAATTAAAACAATTTATTTTCTGCAGCAGTAAAATTTTATAAATTAATTCCCTGTTCTGTAGATATACTACGATAGGTGCGTGCGCTATGTTTGCGGTGAAAGTTCTGGGTCAGCATTCACTGCCACTTGTGTAACAGCCTGTTCAATTGTTCCGACTTCAGGATTCCTTTCTCAAAAGTATTTTTTTATATTTATGCGGTTTTTTTCACGACTCGTTTCGATCGGTTTAGACGATCATGATCAAGGCTAGTGTTAAGAGCGGCGACCGACGGTTTGCTGTCCTCATAGTTTGGGGAAAGAAACCACAACCTTGTCCTTGGGTGACAATGCCAGTCTACCGGCACCCTAAACCTGCATAATTCTTCATTCAAATAGGAAATATAAATATTCCCTATTCCTTTATTGCTCACATGCACTCATACAGAAGATGGTTAGTAGGTAAGTACATGAACCCTGGCAGGGTGTTACTATTTACATGACACGCCTGGTTACCTCAAACTATTGACACACTATCAACAGTATCAGTCGGTCGTTCCGGTGGTTACGTGCGAATACGACCGTAAGAGATACCTCAAAGGCTGTATTACAATATTACGTCACTGCACAACGTCCTAGTGTTGCCGAACAATAGATAATTTCCATCGGAAAATGACAAACTATCGATAGTATCGATATAACTCGTTTTATGAAATTCTATCGCTAACCAACAATACTATCTATAGCATTGATATAATAATATATAAATTATATATATATATAGATCTGCAAGAAAAAAAAAATATATATATATATATAAATATATCGTCGAGCTCGTCCCAAAGTAAGTTCGAGACTTGTATTATGGGATACTAACTCAACGATACTATATTTGTAACAAATACATATACAGGGTTACCGGTAACTAACGCAAAACCTTTTAACATCAGAATCAAACTCTCCAACACATTATAGATCTGCAAGAAAAAAGGCAAAAATTGCAGAAAATAAAATGGGCCTCCCATACAAATTCACTGATCACCTGGTCTAGTTTCTATGGGGATTCCAATTTCTTTTATTAGATTTTTTTATTTTTGATGTGAAACATCTATAGGCGCACGTGAGACCGATTTCTGGCGTGGCGACGCGTCGCCACGCGCAATCGACTGTGCGTTTCTCTCTCACTCGATCCGGCGTTAAGCCATCTCTTTCGCTCCACTGAGCTCGGATACCTATACTGTATACTCTGTTTATTACAGTACTCATTGACATTTTTAGTTCCTACCACAATCTGTTCTTTTCTGCATACTACTTTTACGAAATAACGTCGATGTTTCACATCTACCAGGCGTCCCGTGACGGCTCCATTTTTTTTTCTTGCAGATCTATATTATGTTAGGATTTTGATTCCGATGTTAAAAGGTTTTGCGTTAGTTACCAGTAACCCTGTATAGATAAACATCCAAGACCCAGGACAATTTAAAAAAGGCAATGTTTCAACTTGCTCTGACGGTCTCTGAGCATGGTGACCACTACGCCACGGAAGTCGTCAACGTAAACAGAGTTTATGTATTATGAAATAACTATCTATAGTATCAATCCTAACGACGAACGAACGATCGATACTATGGATAGTATTGCTTTTTAAACTATCGATAGCTTATGTATTATAAAATAAATATCGATGCTATCGATATAGTTTGTTTGTCGTCATGATCGATTCTACTGAGTCTATCGATACCATCGGTTTTGTTTAAAATACCGATAGTTTATCGATAGACTATCGGTTGTGCACTATCCAGGGGCAACACTACAATGCCCTGTCTTTTCCCGCTTCGATAGTCAGATAGTGTGACTGATATTACATGGCATGAAGCAGTGGTGGCGAAGTGGTTCTGTGAGGCACGTGTTCGATCCTCTCTAGACGCGACTTATACCTCTGTATGTGTCCTAATGTACGGTCATTTTCAACTACCACTTGCTTCCGGTGAAGGAAAATATCGTGATGATACCTGCCCTTCCGGGACATAGCTATTCACATGTCTGAATATCCAAATGGTTCGATTGCCTTTGTGCAAAATGCATAACAGACATATAATACAATTGTTAGAAAGAACGATTCTTATGCACACTAATTCACTAGTATCTAATATTTACTGTTGTCGCTAGATGACATTAATTGAGCTGATTGAGCTATAAAATTAGCTTCTACACCAAAGATTAATGTATTTTCCTTCAATGGTGGTCTGGGAGAAAACAACAACCTTAAAATGTACCAGCTGCTTCTCTTCCCGCGCAGATCGTAAAGCCGATCGAGGTAACGGGCGAGATTTGAATCATGTTAATAGGCGATGCTAGCAACCCATTACTATTTTGTTTCTTTTTTCTATCTTAACGCCCACCATCACGCTAAGCTTAGCTTTTGGGTCTTACAGCCTTGGACTCTGTTTACCCCGTCAGGGATTGAAAAATGAAAATGTATCTGTATTCATTTCTAAGCTTTAGTAGCAAGTTTAACACTCATCAGAGGGACATTCCTACATTCGGTTGTTCCAAACGGAAGTAAACGTTAAGATGTAGTAGTCATAATATATGTAAATAGAAAAATTGCATAACTAACTGTCTAGAGGAAGCAATTAAATTATTAAACGATTAGGCAACAAACGTGTTATACAAACAGATAAACATTTATCTTCGTAATGGCGCCTAATCTATTGTTTATCTGTGGCGCAATGACAGGTGCAATCAAGATCAAGATGGCGGCGAGAACTAGACCAATAAGATCTATGAGTGCTGTGTGCAAGCGTTTGTTCACGTAGCTAGTGATTAATTTGAACCAATTTCTTTTAGTATTGCTCAATTATTGGAGCGCTAAAATGTTTTGATGGAATTTCTTTCGGGATATTTCTTTATTATTCGCTTAAATACACTTATACAGACGATGGTTAGTAGGTAAGTACATAGATCCTGACAGGGTGTCGCGAACTTATTATTTGTGTTTATAAATATCAATACATATAATAAAAAAGTAAAATCGCGAGTGTGTGCATTGAATAAATTTACGAATAAATGAGTGTAGGCGATACAAAAAGAGTAGGTAACTGAACACAAAAAGAGAAAAAAAATTGTCTGTCTATATGTATATTCAAGCTAGGTCCGCATACTGGCTTTTTTATTTGGAGCAATAAAAAGAATATCATTCACTTAGCCTGCCGGGCACGTGCTTATTGCAGAAAAAAAAGAATTGTCAATCAATCAAGTTTTACGTATTCTCTCCTTAATTTTATTTCATGTAAAATACATTTAGAGCAAAAGTAACAAAGTTGCTTTTTGGCTCGACTTTTTGTTTAAAATAAAAGAATACTTATTTTGTACAATACAACACAATATTAATTTTGAAAGCAGCATGAACAAAAGGAAAAAAAATTCTTGTGAAAGTAAATACTAAAAAAAATATTTGAAGTCCTACTTTCTACTTATGCAAATAAGAAAAAAAACTTAGTACTATTAACACATCCTTTATTAGCCCAATAAACATAATACAATTTGTAAACCCCATTTAAAGCATTAATGAAACATGAAGCAAGCGGCATCTTAGCTCCCACCGTTTCCTAACAGAAAAGCCGAGAAAACGCATATGTCTCAAGATCGTGGGATCAGTATTAGGGCCTAATGCACATATAAAACTTAGTGTTGCGGCGAATTGTAACGTTACCTTGTAACTAATACTGCGCGCTTAATCACTGTAACGTTACTCATTTTATTTCCTTACTCTCTTATCTTAAGATGGTACACAAATTTATCTTAAAATGGTGGCATTTGAAGATATAAGTCTCTATATTTTAAGAAATAAGGAACTGACTTCAAATACTTAGACGTACCTCAAGTTGAGAGTTAATAAGAAATGTTTCATCGCTAAATCTTAAAATTATACATAAACTAGCTTTTGCCCGCGGCTTCGCTCGCGTAGGGGTAGAATTTATCAAAATCCTTTCTTAGGGGATGCTTACGTCATAGTAGCTTTATGCATGCAAAGTCTCAGCCCGATCTGTTTAAAATTGACAAAGTTTCATACAAACTTTCATCCCCTATTTCATCCCCTTGGGGATAAAATTGATCAAAATCCTTTCTTAGCGGATGCCTACGTCATAACATCTATCTGCATGCCAAATTTCAGCCCGATCCATCCAGTGGTTTGGGCTGTGCGTTGATAGATCACTATGTCAGTCAGTCAGTCACCTTTGAGTTATATATATTGAGATGAATGATCTAAAGATGACTATTTTTACATTTAAAAATATTTTTAGAAGTACACGAAAACTCTTAGAAAATACTTTGCGACAAAAACCATACTTCGAAATACGGACTCCACTAAACAGACCTCGGTCGGGGAATAGGGAAGGGATATATTTTTTAAATCACCTGCTTTATTTTTTTCTGATATTTCAATAACATTCCTATTTACCATAAAAAAATATTAGATTTTACTGTTCAGTCAACATTTTTCTTAAATTTTAAATTATACACAATACTATAATAATATATACGGCTATAAAGAATAATTATATACGGCTTTGGAATGCATTGGCCGAGGACATCAGACAAATCTCCAGTAGAATATATAAGACAAAAGTGCATGATTTACTTTTTGAAAGCACAATCAGTTAGCTGAATTCATGGTTTCTTACTATTTTCCATATATGTATATGTATGTAGGTATACATTATATTTTAGTTATATATATTATGTTATAAATATGTATTTATTGTATTTATGATAATTTAAATTAATTAAGACATCTGGCTTTATATTGCAAGTATCTGCTATTTAGACGCCAACTTTCTTATGTGTTTATCTTTTTCTAAAGGGACTTGACAGCGAGAGAATCCTTTAGCATTAAGGCCACCTATTGTAGCTTTTGGCTCAATAAAGTCTTTAATTGTAAATAAAAATAGTTTCAGTTACGAAATCATACACTTCATACCTTTTCGTACTTTGTAAATATGTACGTTCTCACGGACGTACGGACAGCTTTACCAAATAGAGCGACAATACAGGCATGTCATTGGCATCATTGGGTAATGTCGTTTCGAACTATATTTTTATGAGAACCATGCATTGTTGGCGGAGGTTTGTCATGCTCGAATTTTGCAATAATGATGGTTTTGATATTATAATGGCCTTATAAAGCAGTAGCATACGGCCTTGCCCGCATGGTAATTTTTTGGCAATCGTCACATTTTCCCGCTGTTTGGCCGTTTTTAGCTGAGTTTCATACAAGTTTTCACCTCCTTTTTATCCCCTTAGAGATTAAGGGGCTATCTGAATTTTCCGGGGTCCAGTGCTGCCCCAATTTGAAATAAATGATTTAAAAAGAAAAGGAGATATCATTTAAAATTCGGCCTTGATCAGACCCTAGATTAACCTGTAAACTATTCTATGAACTACTATTTACAGTTTAAAGTGAGAACGTGAAGCTTTTCTACGCACATACGCCAAAAGTGGCCGTTTTTCGCAATTGTGCGTAGAAAAGCTTCACCTTCTCACTTTAAACTGTAAACAGTCGTTTATAAAATAGTTTAAAGGGTTATCTAGGACCTGGTCAAGACAAAATTTTAATTGATGTCTCCGTTTCCTATCAAATGATTTATTTTAAATGGGGGCAGCACTGGACCCCGAAAAATTCAGGTAGCCCCTTAAGGGGATACCTGAATTTTTCGGGGTCCAGTGCTGCCACTTTAAACTGTAAACAATAGTTCATAAAATAGTTTGAAGGGTTATCTAGGGTCTGATCAAGACAAAATTTTAAATGATATCTCTGTTTCCTTTCAAATGATTTATTTTAAATGGAGGCAGCACTGGACCCCTAAAAATTCATGTAGCCCCTTGAAGATTTGTTTTTAGATAGTGAAACAGTAAACTGTTTTAAAACTTTGATCTCTTATGTTATTTTTACGTTGCTAACTTAAAAATTGACCAAGTTTCATACAAACGTTCAACACTTATTTCAACCCCTTAGGAGATGAATTTTCGAAAATCCTTTCTTAGTGCACTCTGACGTAATTTTAGGAACGTTTGTGCAAATCATTGTCATCATTTTCCTAGACTCAGCGGTTTTAGCTATGTGTTGATCGATCAGTCAGTTTCTTAAATAAATGTATATAATTATATACAATGTCCTTTTTTTCTTAAGTACAAATATTTTTAGGGGTGATTCAGTCCATCATTTTGAACAACTTTTCTCGATAAATGTAAATAAATATATATGGACAATTCACACAGATCGAGCTAGCCCCAAAGTAAGCTTAAGCTTGTGTTATGGAATACTAACTCAACGATACTATATACATATATAGATAAACACCCAAGACCAATGACAATTTGAAAAAGGCCATTTTCCAACTTGTCCTGGCTGGGGATCGAACCCAGAACCTCCGGATTGGCGGTCTAGCGTGTTGACCATTATGCCACAGAGGTCGTCTGTATGTATATCGAAATACGTTTTACGAAAAAGCTTTTCCGTTTTTCAGCATACATTTATTGGGAAAAGTGGTTCAAAATGTTGGACTGAACCACCCCTTAAAATATTTGTACTTAATTAAAAAGGACGTTGTATACAACTTAGATATGCACTTTCAAGAGTTTGTCTCTTAATTCTTTAATAATATAAACGTGTATGTAATTGATAACTCTTTAATAATATGAACGTGTATGTAAGTGAGAAGGCTTATTATAGGACCGATGACTATCTTAAAGACAACAAAGTCTGGCTTGAGCTTGGCGTGAGTCCCTCTTAAAGGTTTGTATACTCAGAAATGGTCATAATCAGGTACATTAAGTACATACTGAATTTACAACTTGATTTGACATTATTTCAAAATTTTGACATTAAAAAAATTAATTTAAATTATGACAACAAACAATGTATACTCTGTCCACATATCAACTATAAATATTAATTTCATTGTGAGTTGACGTTCTTGGAGAAAATGGTGCAGTGCAGTTTGTTACCGCTTCCTCTGCACTAGCGCTTTGGAGGCGGCAGTAAACTTAGCTCTAAGTAACTTTTTGACGTCAACAATTATTGTGCAATAAAACAAAGTGACGATTATTAAGAGATATTATAAATATCCTATGATAATAAAGATATATTTGAATTTGATAGTTACTTAATGTCCATCGTACTAATATTAACACCACTGTTACAAAAAATAATTGGCCAAGTGCGTGTCGGGCCACGCGCAGTGTAGGGTTCCGTATTTACCAATGCCAACTTTGAGTTCATGCCACTGAAAACTTCTAAAAACTAATGTTCTATTGAATTTGTACGAAATTTTCCTTTTCCGAGTAAATTTTACAAGTTGACGTATAACTTTTTAATTTGTAAACCCTGCTTAGCTCTGATAGTTTTCCTTTAAAGTTCGTTATATATACTATAGCTGTGAATTTTTTCACGTGTCCATATATAACCGTTTAGCAGATAGAGGGGGGGGGGAGACACTTGACTCTAATAAAAATGTTCACTTTAAAACCAAATATTTCAAAAACGAATTCCTAAATCGAAAAACGTTGTTCATAAGCTCATAATATTTTTGAAAGACCTATTCAACAATGCCCTACATGATTGGTAAGTCGAGAAAAAAAAATTGACTTTTAACTTTACGTGTATGGGAGCTACCTTAAAAAAATTGTTTTTTCAGTATTTTATTTTACCACTTTTTATTTATAATAAATATACATACCCATGCCAAATCACAGCTTTCTAGTACTTATAGCCGCTGAGTAAAACCGCGGACGGATAGACAGACAGACATGCGAAACTATAAGGGTTTCTTGTTTACTACGGAACCCTAAAAACGATTATTGGTCATCTCAGACAAGTTTAACTGTCAGGCAAATTAAAAAAAAATCCCCGGCGACACTAGTGATTATTGGCGGAACTATATATTCCAACCGATGTTAAGGGGATGCCTGAAATTTTCAGGGTCCAGTGCTGCCCCCATTTGAAATAAATCATTTGATAGGAAACAGAGACATCATTTAAACTATTGTCTTGACCAGGCACAAGATAACCTATCAAACTATTTTATGAACTACTGTTTACAATTTAAAGTGAGAACGTGAAGCTTTGCCACGCAGTACATACGCCAAAAGTAGCCGTTTTCGCTATCGTGCGTAGGAAAGCTTCAGGTTCTAACTTAAAACTGTAAACAGTAGTTCATAAAATAGTTTGAAGGGTTATCTAGTGCCTGGTCAAGACAGAACTTTAAATAATGTCTCCGTTTCCTATGAAATGATTTATTTCAAATGGGGGCAGCACTGGACCCCGGAAAATGTAGGTAGCCCCTTAAGTGGAATCTTATAACACAACACAAAAACTTATAACAGCCCTCTTTTTGTCGGGGGTTAAAAACGATTCAAAATAACATGAAGTTAGCTCCAAAGAATAGATTCCACAGCAAAAGTGGAGATGAAATGTAATAATGACATGTTACATGATCGAAAGTGTGGCGAGGTGAGCCGGTGTCGGCTTTCACCAGCCGTCCATCCGGGCAATTATCGGACGCTGCCAGGGGATGTCCGGGCAGCCAATCATTATGGGTTTCTAATCTCTCAATCTCAGTTCTGTTTATGATGGGATGGGAAGAATTGTGATAGGAAAATTTACGTGCTTTTTACGTTTGCCTGTCTGTATGTCCGCTAACAACTTCTGCTAATATGAGGAGCTCGGTGGCCCGGCGGGAGTGCGCATTACTAGCGCTTCTGCAAGTTAAGCGACACCGGGCGTGGCCCGCACTTGGATGGGTGACCACAAGTTGCACAAAAAATTCTCGAGCTCCTCCGTGCTTCGGAAGGCACGTAAAAGCCGTTGGTCCCGGCTGTCATCATTGTATGGCAGTCATCAAGCTATGTCATGCCTTTAGGCAGCCTGAAAAATCTGACACCAGTGTTGGCCACTTACATACACAAAAAACAAACAAGTTTTTTTCGTCGTTTCTTCTCAGTAGTGATCATTGCGAAGCGATGGTATCGGTAGCTATTCTTTAAAAATAAATAAATTTTAATACACTTTACACGTAATGTAAATTATACTTATTGACGTGTAAAAGAGCCTGTAAAGGTCTAATGGATAGTTTGTTGGTAATAACTTTATTGTACCAATACTACAGTCCCTTTAATATACTTTCTATGACTTTTATCTACATAAGTGATTCCAGATAAAGTATCTCTCAAAGACCGCAATTACTTTAGTCCTTACTTTAAATAAATTGAAGTAAGCTAGATGTTGTCTCCACCAGTGTCTATTAACTGGAATCTACTAAACCAACATACATATTCCGAAATGTAAATGATTTACCGTTCCCACGGGTAGTCTAGTAAAGGTCGCCAGAACAGGTCTAGCTCCTCAATACACGCCACGGTCATTATCGTGGTGCGGAAAGAGGAGATGTGACAAGGGGCGTGGTAAAAGATTAAAAAAGATAGATAAATGGTTGATCATATGGTTAACTAGCTTTTGCCCGCGGCTTCGCTCGCGTAGGGGTGTAATTTATCAAAATCCTTTCTTAGGGGATGCCTACGTCATGCATGCAAAGTCTCAGCCCGATCGGTTTAAAATTGACAAAGTTTCATACAAACTTTCGTCCCCTATTTTATCCCCTTGGGGGTAGAATTGATCAAAATCCTTTCTTAGCGGATGCCTACGTCATAACATCTACCTGCATGCCAAATTTCAGCCCGATCCGTCCAGTAGTTTGGGTTGTGCGTTGATAGATCACTATGTCAGTCAGTCAGTGACCTTTGAGTTATATATATTTAGATTACAGAAAATGTAAAGGCAGTTGACATTCTGAGCCGACCCCAAATAGGGAAGTGGTAAATAGGACGATGATGATGATGAAATCGTTAATAAAATATTCTAAGGAAATGGAGTCTTATTCACTGTTTTTATAAATAAAATAATAATTATAAATATATACGGACAAATCACACAGATTGAGCTAGCCCCAAAGTAAGCCAACGATTATTATTTAGTCGATACAAACTTGTATAAAAGTAGGGGTTAATTAATTAGTTAGAATGTTTACGATTTTGTACTTTGTACGTTGTAGGATTTATCTCAATAAAACTTATAAATTTAAGGTCTATTTTATTTTGATCAACCTTGAATCTTAATACAAATAGGTACAAGCTTTGTTTATCCCAAAGTTGCCGTACTAATTAAAGACAAGATTTAAAAGAGAAGTAATATAAATGCTATTGCTCACGTTAACAATCTCGGCGTTTAATATATGAATAATTATTGAATGCCATACACGGAAATGAACACGAAACAAACCTTTTATTTATATATGATGTCAGTCTGCTAAAACCATACGGTTAGTGCAATCCAATTAAAACGTCAGCAAAAAAATTTTGAAATTCGTTTTATTAAATAGCCATTTGACAAGCTTAAAATATGGACACAAAACATGCAATAACTTAGCAATAACTACATGAAACCACAGGCAATTGCAATTTACAGAAATTCGGAAAAAGTGACTCTAGTCAAATCAAAAAAAAAATATTTGCATATCTCCTTCGTTCAGTGATTTACACTCATTACCGCCAGTGAGAGCTGAAACGCCTCAATGCGCGGGATTTCTCCGATTCCTCAGATCTTGTGCAACTTTTACTGCACCAACTGCATGCTCTAATCGCATTCGTTCTTCTTCCGTTTCTGAAAACACAAGTAGCTTGCAAATTGCAATTGCCTGTGGTTTCATGTAGTTATTACTAAGTTATTGCATGTTTTTTTGTCCATATTTGAAGCTTGTCTCATTGTAATTTAACGAAACCTCTACTAATCTACTTTAAAATATTAAGACACTAGCTTTAACCTGCAACTTCGTACGCGTAGAAGTCAAAAATGGTTCTAATAGAATTTTTAATTGACTTTTTACGTTATTAATTTTGTTATCAATTCCGTTCATTTGTTAGAGCGAGAGAGGGACGCAATGCTTCCGCATGGCCTAGGTAGTAGGTCACCCCATTTTCTCCCTCTAGAGGTCGAATTTTGAAAAATCCTAAAACACATGCCTAGCAGTAGTACTCCTGGCGGTAAATGAGTTTACCGCCAGGAGTACTCCTGCGAAGTTTCGAATAAAATGGTCAAACTAATCTTGTTTCTCCATATAAACCTTGGATCCCGTTTCACCCCCTTAGGGGGGAGTTTTCAAAGACCCTTTCTTAGTGCATCCCTAGACCTTATAAAGAACCTATAATATGCTGAATTTGGAGTCTCACCTAGCGGTTTGCGCTCTGCGTTGATATGTCAGTCAGTCATTCATTCAGTTTCTTCTTTCATATATTTAGATTCAAGCAATAAAAAATACTCTTAAATTTCAGTTTGTGTGTCGTCATCATCTTCATTGGTCTTGCCTTCTATATCACTGCTGGGAATAAGCATCTCTCAGTCCAGCGCCTTACGTAAACCACTTTCGCCTGTTTTTTTCTTATATCATAGACGCCATCTAGTTTTCTGACGATCTCGGTTTGCCATTAATATAAATAAATAGAAATTAGGGATCACTACTCTCTTTCACCTGTCATGACATCGTCCTACCAGGTGTCCAGTACAAGAGGTTTGTTAGTTTTTCATGTAAGTGGCCAACAATGGTGTCCGGTTTTTCAGGCTGCCTACTAAAGGCATCTGACATAGCTTGACGACCGCCTTACAATGCTGACAGCCGGGACCAACGGCTTTATAAGTGAATTAGAAGGTCGAGAATTTTTTTATGCCACTTGTGGTCACCCATCCAGGTGCGTACCACGCCCGGTGTCGCTTTGCTTGCGAAAGCGCTAGTAATACGCACTCCCGCTGGGCCACCGAGCTTTTCAATACAAGAAATGAAAATGCCAATTATGTAGACGATCAGCTAACTCCTCACCACTATTTAGATTCCTTTTTCCACCTTCTGGCCAACCACCACGCTAAAAGTGGCCTTTGGATTTGCGGTCCTGGACCCAAAGTGCTCCCCCGTTAGGGATAAAGAAGTGATATGTATCTCATTAGAATTAAAGATGCGGAATTCCGCTTCGAGAGCTATAATACCGTATCCGCATTGCTCTATTGCTAGCCTATTGTGTACATTGAGATGATTTGAGTGTATACAGTCTGCCCAGAAAATGACTATACGCTCTATACTATCACGTCTTATTAACCCCTGACAAAAAAAGCGAGGTTATAAGTTTAACGTGTCTGAGTATCTGTCTGTGGATCGTAGCGACTTAGCGAAATTTGCCTTTTAATGCGGTATTTTTGTTTGAAAGTTACTTGATCGAGATGGTAGCTATGTTCAATGGAAATCGGTTCAGCGATTCATGAATTGTTGGCGATGGACGCTTGAAAGTCGGGGTTTTTTAATTTGCCTGGCAAATAACCATGATTCCTGATAGGGAATAAGGGCCTGAAGGGAAAGACCCAAGGGTCTTGAAGCCAAGGCTCAGGGCCGTAAGATCTAAAGGCAATTTTTGCGTGATAATAAAAAAATTTAATAAAAAAGATAAAAATCAAAATAGTGATTAGCTAGCCTAAATTGGCTTCATAATTTTGTGTTTTGCATAATTGTCGACACACTCGTGGGCACGCATCTGCAACAACACAATTGCTATTCAACGTACGTATACTGCCAGCCGTCTGAATTTATACGACAACCTGCTAAGCTTACTTACAACATACATTTGAAGTCTTAATCTAATAAAAAGCTAAAAATCAAAATAGTGGCTTTACATATTTTCATAGTAAGACTGTCTGTACAGTCGCATTGATCGCAGCCGGCGTCTTCGATTGGCCGCATTGCACAAAAGTATATTTTTTTCCCATTCCTTCAATCGGCTTTAACGACCTGCGCGGGAAGAGTAGCAGCTAGTCTTCAAAGACCAGCATGGAAGAGAATAAAATAAAATATAAAAGGAATTAGAAACTAGATATCGCAGATTGACAGACAGAAGTAATGCGCGGTCCAGTCTCGAGAAAAAATCCTGTTATAGATTTATGAAGTAATGTTTCCGAGTGTACATGAACTAATAAACGTTCTTTATGGCCCCATAGCCGTCGTCCACCAGTTTCACGGTCTGTGAACTGGAACAATGATGTTTATTTGCGAATATGACTTGTGGCCCATGCGCCCGCGCCGACCGGACATCTTTCACAACGTTATTGTTCTAGTATGAAAACAAAACATTCATTTTGAAATCTTTTCATTGATGGTACAGCACTGTACCCTATGTCATTAGTATAAACACAGAGAAATAATAAATAAATATATAGGGACGAATAACACTGATTGAACTAGCCCCAAAGTAAGTTCGAGACTTGTGTTATGGGATACTAACTCAACGATACTATACTTTATAACAAATACATATATACGAGTATAGATAAAGATCCAAGACCAAGGGCAATTTTAAAAAGGCCATTTTCCAACTTGCCCTGGCTGGGGATCGAACCCGGGTCCTCTGGGTGGCGGACTGGCATGGTGACCACTACGCCACGGAGGTCGTCAATAATATACCGGTATAAATATCTTAAATATGAAAGAATCACGGGTAAAAGAGAGAAATGGAAAGATGAGACATACTGTCAGGCCTATGTAACTCCCCGTTTAGGTATCGAAAATATACCTACATTATTACTATGCGCGCAGCGACCACTCCGAACGAAAACATTCAGTTACATGAATCTTTATTCCAGAGTAATAAGAATGAAATTGGCTTGCAATGGATGTCTAGGTATCTAAACGAAGGTGAGTAGTTCTGACGCGAGCTAAATTAAACAATAGCGCGGACCACGTTGAGAAGATATTTCTTTGAATTTCTTTTCTAAGAGAGACTTCTGTACGTGAGTACTAGTACTTATTCTGTGATACTGTGCCGACTCCAAATAAATTGGAAAAGGTAAGGATGATGATAATGATTTCTAGTAACTAAAAAAACTGAGACTAAAACATCTAATAAACGATTTTTCTACTTCATTCGTGTGAAATTTTACATTTCCAAGTACATTTTATAAGTTAGTCGCCTATTACTTAGCTCTGATAGTTTTTCTTTAAATTTCGTAATATATGCATATACAACTGTGTAGTAGATAGAGGGGGGACACTGGACTCTAACAAAAATGTACACTATAAAACCAAGTATGTCAGAATAATAAATCAAAAAATTGGTGTTCACGAACTTAAAATATTTTTAAAGACCTAATCAAAAAAACCTTACACGATGGGTTAGTCGAGAACAAAAAAATGACTTCCACTTTAAATTATTATTTTTTTCTTGATTTTTTTACCACTTTATTGGCATGATACATAATCATGCTAAATTTCATGCTTTCTAGTACTTACAGTCTCTGAGTGGAACCGCAGACAGACAGACAGACATGGCGAAACAATATGGGATCCTTGTTTACTACAGAACCCTAAAAGGAATCAAAATAGGGTTAGCAACCCATCGTTATTTTGATTTTTATTATAGCCTATTAATATCTAAGGACTCTAAGATCGCGGGCATACTGTCGCTTGTCTGTTGAAGCCCTAAACGATTCTGGTGGCCTGTGACACCCCTGACACCACACACCATTAGAAGTAATAGAAATAAACATTTTTGCATTACGTTGTGCAACATTATAACGATTTGCGTGGCACAAAAAGTGGACTAATGGTGGTACAGTCAACACCTATCATTAAAATATCAAACGTTTGCTCAAAGTCAAAAAGTCAAAAAAAAATATTTTAGTCTCAATCTATTTTTAGAATTTCGCGGTCACAATAACTGTTATTGGTACTACGGGACTTAACGCGATTATTATATTTTTTTTAGCTAGATATTTCGACGACCCTTCTGTCGTCATGGTCGCTGGCAGATTGAGGAACTGCAATGGATGTTCGGCTGTCAAGGATAACCATATCGGTCTACGCTCTTTCGTCGTCGTTTGTTGCATAAGTCCCTACACACAGCAATGACGGTGTCCGTTCGGGAATTGTTTTTTGTTATTCGCACACACTCTTTACACAGCTCCACTTGATTCCACGTCCCTAATAACTTGAAGCCATCTTCCCGATTGAAATTGGGATGCTTCTTTATTTCAATCGCATCTGTAACTAAACGTGGTATATAATGGCGTTCAGTCGCAAGTATTTCGGGTTGGTGTAGCTCGATCGTAGTACCAACAACAGTTAAATCTGTTTTGTCTCGTCTCTACTACGTTTAATATTAAAAAAAGAGATAAGGGCGATATTTTTTCCTTAACGTCAAAACAAACATAGACTATGCAATTTGTATAAAAACCACGCCGTGACGTCATATAGTTTCTTGCGCTCATACTATCATTTATTCAATGACGCTGGAAGTGAATATGATCAATGACAAGTGACATTATTTTGTGGCGTTTTATTTCTTATCAGTACAAATAATTTATTTTCGTCCCTGGATTCTACCCTATTTTTGAAAGCTGACACTACCTAGCATGCTACGAGCTATTATGTACTATGCTATACCAGGCCTGTGTCTCTCCCTGTTAAGGTATCGAAAGTATACCTACATTATTACTATGCGCGCGGCGACCACTTCGAAGGGGAAATTCAGTTACATGAATCTTTTGTCAAGAGTAATAAGAATGAAATTGGCTTGCAATGGATGTCTAGGTATCTAAACGAAGAGGTGAGGAGTTCTGACGGGAGCTAAATTAAACCATACCGCTGACCACATTAAGTAGATATTTCTTTGAATTTCTTTTCTAAGTATGACTTCTGTACGTGAGTACTAAGTACCTATGCAACCATGTTTTTATTGCGTGTTACGTACGACAGCGCGATCTCAAACGACTACCAATGCCAAGGTTTTAGACAAAACTATTGCGAGATAACAACCTAGTTCTTGTAAACGCGTGTCTTGAAACAGTTTACGTGTAAATTGCAGCAAGATTACTGTTGTTTTTAACCGACTTCCAAAGAGGCGGCGGTTATCAATTCATCGCGAACTCTTATGTTTTTTTATGTATGTTTATTTATTTAAAGTTTACTGCACAATTTAAAAATATAAAAGAGGCGGACCTAATGCCATGCGGCATTCGCTCCCGGTCAACCATTAGACCAAGCGGAAAATATGTGTAGCTGGCGTGATGAAATTCATGAACAAGTAAACAAAATATAAATATCTGCATAAGTACATATACAGGAATAAGCCATGAAACATATAATATATATCAACATACATAAAATACAATGTACATATCAATACGTAATATATATATAATTTTTTATTTGTAAGTTTTTGTTTTATATTTGTTTATTTAGTTTTTAATTTAGTTGAGTTTGTACTTTAGTTTTTACTAGCTATTGCCCGCGGCTTCGCTCGCGTAGGGGTGGTATTTATCAAAATCCATTCTCAGGGAATGCCTACGTCATAGTAGCTTTATGCATGCAAAGTCTCAGCCCGATTGTTTTAAAATTGACAAAGTTTCATACAAACTTTCATCCCCTATTTTATCCCCTTGGGGGTAGAATTGATCAAAATCCTTTCTTAGCGGATGCCTACGTCATAACATCTACCTGCATGCCAAATTTCAGCCCGATCCGTCCAGCGGTTTGGGCTGTGCGTTGATAGATCACTATGTCAGTCAGTCAGTCACCTTTGAGTAATATATATTTAGAAGAAGAAGAAAGAGAAACAGATTTCATTTCGTTTTTAGTTTGAATGTTCTCTGTAATTTGTAAATTTATAAGAATATAAATGGATCAGGATGACTGGGGCTAGGACTGCTGGAGAAACAATTTATGTACCGCTCTTTTGAAAGCCAAACGACTAGGAATATGGAGTATGTTCACCGATTATTCGAAAACGGCCGAATCGATTTTTATCAAACAAAGCTAAGAACCACTGCAAGGAAACTAGCTCTCATTTTAAAAAAAAACGCATCAAAATGGGTTTATCCATTCGAGCGCTACAATGGCACAGACAGACATTATAGCGGCAAACTTATGACACTCCTCTTTTTTGTCGAGGGTTAATAAACCAGATCGGACACTGATTGTTCAAAAGTATATTTTTTGTATTTATTTACTACTAGGTAATGTGGCGCGTAGCCTGCATGTCCATAATTTTTAACAATCCCACGGGAACCTCATACTGGGATTAAAGTATCCTATGTCCTTCTCCGGGTCATAAATGATATCCATGCTAAATTAAATGTAAATCGGTACAGTGGTTGACGCGTGAAGAGGTAACAGACAGATAGACAAAGTTTCTTTCGCATTTATATATTACTAATATATAAATGCGAAAGAAACTTTAAATGCGAAGTAATGATAAGGATTTGACTTCGAATAAAAATGCTTCATAGTATAAAAAATACTATGTTCGTTGATGTCTTTTGTATTACAGTGTTATTTATTTTTCATTATGTTGATGTTTTATGTTTGACAGTGTTATTTATTTAACTTTATTACAATACATGTTAATGCCGATCTTAAGTTTTGGTTTGAGATTTTTATGACTGAAACATGCTTGGCTTTTTGGCCATGTTCAATTGCTCCTATAATAAAATGTCATCATCAGGTCTTCCTTTTTTACCCGACTGCGCCAGAAGGCGGGTTATGTTTTTCGAGAGTATGTATGTATAGTTGTTTGGCACGCTGTGCAGCCTGAACGGCTCGATGGATTTTAGCTTGAGAGGTGTCGTTAGATTCGTATTTACTGTGAGAGTGACTCTGGGTATATCAAAATAAAAAAAAGGCAGTCGGGTTTTTCATCTTTATAATAATTACTTGTTATTTAGTTATATCCCATTTGCCACCATAGGGTGGCAGACGGGACAATTTTTATGTACAAGTGTGCCAGATGCCACCACTCGCGACGCCCCCACTGGTAGCGAATGGTGGCAATCGCCAATCATTCACAATCTCATTTGCCCCCAGTGGTGGCGAATTGGCGAATAGAACAAACTCTGGTTTTGATTCCCATTCGCCTTCAGTGGTTACGAAGTGGTAGTCGCGAGTGGTGGCATCTGGCACACGTGTACATATAAATTGTCCCGTCTGCCAACCCAGTGGTGGCAAATGGGATATACCCAGCACGACCCTCACTGCACTAACAGAGCTATACTTGGCCGTCCGGCCAAGTGTATAGTGGCGTGTATAGTGTACGCCAAATCCTCTGACTGCTCTCAGCAAGAGGATTTGGCCTACACTCTCTACGCTGGCCAGACGGGTTGGTGAAGTCTCATTTCTGTTTATAAATAAATAAATATATACGGACAAATAACACTGATTGAGCTAGCCCCAAAGTAAGTTCGAGACTTGTGTTATGAGATACTAACTCAACGACACTATATTTTAGAACAAATACATATATGTAGGGGATAAGGATAAACAGACACAAATAAATAATCAGCGTTTATCTTTTAAAATTAAAAATGTACAATATAGACAGCGTTTTCCGTGGCAATCGTCTATCGTAATGTAAAGTCGTATAATTACAAGTTAGGCTCTGTCTTTGTCTTTCATTCTTCATCTCGCTTGCACATTTCCGTTCAAAAACATACATTGTCACCTCATTCATCTTCGTTCAAAAATATTCAATCCCACATATATAGATAAACATCCAAGACCCAGGACAATTTGAAAAAAGCCAATTGCCAACTTGCCCTAACCGGGTGTCGATCCCGGAACCTTTGGGTGGCGGACTAGCATGGTGACCACTACGCCACGGAGGTCGACAAAAATATATATTATATAAGCTTTGTTTAGCGTGTGTTTCCTAAGTTGCCTTCTACGATATTTATTATGATGTGGACAACAAGTGTGGCATATTCGTATGTTTTGTTTTTGTAAACTTTTTAGTCAGTACGTATGTATTTCCGTAACGTCAACTAGGCTCCAAAGGAAGACCAGCGCTGGCAGTTCTCACAGCCATCATGTGCTGAGTTGGAGCCTTTTTGAGAACACCACAAAAGAATATATCTTTTGTGTTGTAATTTCTTTTTTCGTGTTATATATATTTTGTGTTTATCACAAAAGGCACGTATAAACTGTGGGTCCCGAACGCCATCTAGCGTTTGACTATCAAACTATTCAGGGATTGGTTCTGGTTTACTCTTTGGGTTGCGGAGGTCAGACGGCAGGCATTCTGTGTAAAAACCAGTAACCTCGTCAATCTCCTTGGTTAGCGGATTGGTTAGGTATCGGACCCCGGGCTCCGAGGCGTTACCGCTGAGAGTGCAACTGGTAAATTACGCTCGGATGTTGATATATTTTGTGTTTATCTAATCAAATAGGTAAAGCATTTTCTTATTATTAAATATTTCTTTTTATTATTACTATTACGACATCCACGGGAAGATTTGGAGTGCCTATTCTACTCCGCCGAAAACTACTGATATTAAAATGTACTTACAAGAAATTATGATCATTTTCAGTCCATATAAAAACACTGCTAAGCATGGCAAGTAATAAGCATTTAATTTCCCACCAGGTCCATCTTCGACCAGCCGCCCCGTCTCCTCGACCTTGGCCTCATTGGCAGCGCGCCGCCCCTTCCGAGTAGCCAGCAGACGACGCCCGTTCGGGTCCAACTCCACCTCTAGCCCTACCAGTACTACTAGTACTACCTCGCGGGGTCCTCCTGCCTCGGGAGAAGAGAGTGACGAGGACTACCTTCAAGATGTTGATGATAACGGTAAGATGTTCGAATATATTTTCACGTGTTTATCCCTGACGGGGTATATAGACGGAGCCCAGGGCCGTAAGACCCTAAGGGTATGCTTAGCGTGATGAAAGAATCAAAATAGTGACTTGGCCATGATTAATCTCGCCCATTCCTTCGATTAGATTTTACGATCTGCGGAGAAAGATAAGCAGGATGTAATTTTTTTTTCTTTTCTCCCCGACCAAAATGGAAAAGCTTTTTTAACCCCGAACGCAATAAGAGCTTTTGCCCATCCCATTATTTCAAACCTAAATTTCTCTAACAACTCAAAGGTTGGCTGTTAGATATGCTTCTAGCATTAAGTGTGCCTGTTCTGCTAAACAAATTGTATTTTGTACAATAAAGGTAAAATAACTAAATTAAAGAGGGCTGTTATAAGTTTGACGCCAATGTCTGTATGAGTTTGTCTGTGACATCGTAGCTCTTGAACGGATGGACCAATTTCGATGCGTTTTTTTACGCGATAGCAAATTTCCTTGCGATGGTTCTTAACTTCAGACACTGTGCTCCAAATTTGACAGTACATTGCTATCATTCTGAAGCAAAATTGTAATAGGAGCTGTTAAATAAATAAATGTGTAACGATGTATACACATTTCTACACACTTTCTTAAAACATGACTAATATAGTTTTAAGAAAAATTGTTAGTGACACAAAGTAGACCGACCATGTAGTCTGAATAAAGAAATTAAATTTAAATTAAATTAAATTAAATTAACTATGTTCGATGGAAATCGGTTCAGCTATTCAAAAGTTATTGGGGGTGAACGCTTGAATGTCAGATTTTTTAATTTTACTGGCAAGTTAACGTATTACATTATTTATTTGTATCAATCAGGGTCGATAGCATGGTGCACGCCATATTGCACACTATGAGTGCTATGACTAATTGGAAATCGTGACTCGGCCTCACATTCATTAGGTCATTTTTATAAACCTGTTCGAGGCGGGAATTTTTGTGTAATTGGTATTAATCGGCTTTGAAAAAAGATATTGGAAAACAATTTAGGTATATTTAATGAGAATTGTAAGTATATACTAATGCTATTTTTTGTTTTTCGTATCAATGCTAAAGTTAGTCTTCTCTTACTAACTAAAATGGTACACACTTATTACGTACTAACTGTGCCCCGTGGCGTTACCCGCGGAAAAAGTAACCTATGTGTTAATCCAGGGTGTTCACTTCCTGCATACAAAATTTTGTTAAAATTGGTCCAGCTGTTTGCCCGTGAGGAAGTAACAAACATACACACACACACACACACTCACAAACTTTTCCCTTTATAATATTAGTTGCATGAATGGGCCGGCTCGTCCGGGGAAGTTCCACACTCTCACAGAAAATCGACGTCTGAGTAGTAGCGTAACCGCTTCTATGGTTCGTTCGGTGAGTGAGAGAGCCGGTGTTGGCCACTTGCACACACGAACAATGAAAATCATTCATTCGTGCAATACTTACCTAAATAATTATTATGTATTCCCCAGACTATGATCACAGTTACGACCCCGTCTCAAAGCAGTCGAGGATCCAGCGCCGGCCGCTGGTGACCCTCAAGCAGGAAGACCAGAACCCCTCAGCCACCAACGAGGAGGAGAACAAGAGGCAGAGCAAGAAGTACAGCTCCACTTTCAAGAAGAACCGCTTGGAACAAACGCTGAAGGATAGGGACGAAGAGGAAGAATATACCACGGAGAAGAAAGGCACTACTTCTGCTGATGATTACGGTAAAATAGTTATTTATGTTGTACCTACAAGGAAAGAAGTTCCAGAGTCGTACAATGGGCCAACGAGATACCTGGCCATATTATCTCAATTTAGTTGTTATTTTTCCCTATTATGACTTCCCTAATATGTCTTTAACTTATTTTGTTAAACTTTACGATACTTCACTTGCTCATTTTATCTATGTTTAAGTATATATACGAATTTTTACTCATGGTTCCTCCAATTTTGTTCCACCGGACTCGTAGCCCCACCAAGTTAGGGTTCGTGGTCCCGCTACAAGTCCTACTGAACGTGATCGTAGTGTACTTCATTACCTACTTAAGTATTTTGATGCAGACTTCACTCGTCTTTTAGAACCCACCCATAAAGTTAAATCTTAAAAATAAGTGTTAAGTATGCAGCTTTAAGAAGGTACCTGCCTAATGTATAAATAAGAGCGGGATGATGTGGGGCCTGGTGGATGGGCAGCCTTCCAAAATACAGGCTGGACCTAATTTGGCTCTGGTGCTGTCAGTTCGTCTGGTCTCCCCCCCACACTTCGTCATTTAAATTACTACCACACACTTTGTCATTTAAATTACTGCCACTTACACTTTGTCATTTAAATTACTACCATCAAATTAGTACCTACCTATTTTTTATTTGTATACTCCGTGTATTTCATAATCTTAGACAAACCTTTATTTTCACCAGACATCAGCGCAGAAACGGCAGTGGCCATAGCTGCGCACCAGCTGCTCTCGGCACCCGTCCCGATCATCCCCAACTACGATGAAGCCTCCAAACCGAGCAGAAAGTCCACCTCTCCGCAAACCATCACCGAATTCGCATTCACCAGCCCACAGTACACCGAAACGTATACTGAAAGCAAGAGATTATACCAAGACCTATCTAGCACAACTGCTGTCCCGACAGCCTACGCCCAGAGCTCGACAGGTCGAGAATACAATGTTATGCCGTTAGAATTCGACGCCCCCAAGATCCAAACCACAAGCTTTGCCGCACCCAAAACCACCTACAGCACAGCTATCACAACCAAAGTACCCCAGCCCCTGGTCTCAGAACCCACCATCACACACGTAGGACTCACCGGCACACGATACCCGCTAGCGAAAGATACCTTCAGTACAGACTTCACGACCAAAGACGCAAGCTCCGTCGAATTCACGGGGCCCACAGCGTCCAACTCAGAGATACCAACCAAGCTAACTTTCTCAGAAGTACCAACCACAAGTTTTATACCGAAATCCAACTTCAGAACTAGATTCCCAGTTAAAGAACCGAAACCCACAGGATTTTCGTTGCCAGATCTGCGTAGCACGTTTTCAGACACATTTACCCCCAAAACTGCAAGACCTGTGAACTCGAGGATATCAGGGTCAACAATAGCGCCTACGGGACGGTTTTTGGGATCCAGTCCGAAGCTGATCCCTGTGCCCGTTGAAGACTATGCCTTCTCCATGGACGGGTACACAGGTTTGAGCGCGGAGCCAGCTTATTTCACCAGAGAGTATTTACTGGAATCGCCCGTCACTAAAGCTTATGACGGTAAGTTGTAATTCCATGGCTGTCTAACTCTCTCTCTTTTTCTTCGCTGTATCCTGTGGGGGGTAGGCAAGGACTAAGGTACGTGTAGACAGTGTAACCACTCATCTATCATCACTCAGAATAGGTAGAACATGGGTCGATCACATTCACTTCGGATCCTTTGGATCTGCACTCTTACTTTCCATTTCACTTCACAAACTTAACTGCTCTAAGTCAAGTATAAATTAGATTATTATCCTATTTCTTCTTCCTAGAAACGAATAAAGAAGTTGTATATTTTATTAATTTTACTTCTTGCTTATTATAGAAATGCAAATTTTAACACTTCAATTACATTCTTATAGATAGATAACTCTTTAGTATTGTACACCAAATAAGCAAAATGTAACACGAAGAAATGATTTTACATTAAAGGATTACAATCGGCGATCTTATCGCTTAAAGCGATCTCTTTCAGACGACCAGTGGGCAACCAAGGTAATAGATAATATTAAAGTGTTAATTGCATTTCTGTAAGTATAGTAAAATATCGTCTCTTATTTCTCAATAAATTTATACTCGACAAAGAACAGCACAATACTAAACGATTTATACCGATTGCAGACGAATACCAATACCTCTCACCAGTCACCACACCACAAACCACCACAAGGAAAGTAGCAAGGAAGAAGCTTCACCGAAAGATCTCCACCACTTTGCGGCCGACCACCGAAGCGCACGTGCCCGTGGTGACGACCAGCAAGCCCCGGCGGGTGTCCACGGTGAAGCCCTTCGAGAAGGTTCTGAAAGCCGAGCCCAACAGGACCTATAGGCCGATCGCCAATTATGATTATTATGATGACAGCGCCGAAAAGGTGGCGGAGAAATATGTGGAGGGAACCAAAGTGGTTTTGCATGCTAAAGGTAAGCGTTTAACCTAAACTGCGATCGTCGAAAAAACTTGAGAGGTGTCAAGGGACACCCGGATGGAACGAAGTAAAATATAAATAGGTCTAAATTACATTCAAACTCTTTTCTGCGTTCTAAAATTAAATTTTTATTATCTTCATAAATTTGAATGAACAAAGTGTAGTTACAACTTTTGGTCTTAATTTTTTCCGTCTAGCTCCCTTTCGCAACGCACGATAAGGAACATCGTTCGAAAACTTTCGTGCCCTTTTCGGGATTGTCTCAAAGAATCCAAGGTCAAGAAATTGTAAAACACGATTCAGTGATTTTGTGTCAAATGCGGGGATATTTGAGAGTACAGAAATAAGATTTTTATCTATAACTAATAACTACATATAGTAGATTATTAACCAAGGGGTAAAGCAGTGTCTTCTGTCGCGGGTGACGACTTAAATCGTAAGCGCAACGAAGGACTCGAGGTTTACTCCCGAGCGGAGCGAGGGTGTTAAATACTTAAATCACGAGCGAAGCGAGGGAGGTCGAGTCCTGAGTGTAGCGACGGATTTAAGTTCACCCAAGACAAAGACAGCTTTATCACCGAGGAAAATACTCTAATTTTCGTACCATTTGCGAAAAAATAAAGACAATAATATCAAGAGACAAGCATTTATTAAAAGATATATTTTAATTAATTTTTATCCAGTTACATAAAAGATACAAAATGTTTTACGTTGTAAATAAATATAGGTACGCAGAAAACTTGGCTGTATGTGTGAGACGCAAATGACCCTTTGCTTTTTCTTTTTGGAAAACTAAACAGTTGGTGTAAACAAACAATGACATGACTTGATTTAGATTTTTATTAAATGAAATTTAATTGGTTTTGTGGACTTTGCGGATACATGTTGTCGATTCAAAATCGTTATTTTTTTACGCTTAACAATATAGAAATGAATTCAGTTCAGTATAAATTTCGGTAAGTATTCCAAACTTAAACCACATTCTCCCTCTAGAGGATGAATGAAATTCAGTACAATTTTCTTTCCCTGTTTCCATTCTTGGTCTAGAGCCTGAATGGAATTCAGTACATTTTTCTTTCCCTGTTTTTAACAGATTTATAATGACTATTGTTATGTTCGCTTTTTGTGCCATAGAATGTGCCTTTTTTGAGCAAGTGGTACGAAAAGAAAATATACTTCTTATTTTGCGTCCTACATGGTGTCAGATTTTTGAAGCTGCCTAAAGGTATCTACCGTAGCTTGACGACTGTCGTACAATTATAGCACCAACCAAGACCAACGGCTTAACCTGCCTTGCGAAGCACGGATAAATTTTTATGCCACTTGTCACCCATCCAATTGCGGACCACGCCCGGTGTCGCTAAACTTTCGAAAGCATAACAGTTTCGCCATGAATTCATGTTCAGATTCATTTTTTAAACATAGAAACATAATAGGAACGCGGAAGAGTTGCAAGCCTACCTCCTATTTGGCATATTACGCCATTCCTTTGATTCACTTTTACGACGTACGCTAGGATGAACTAGCTACATTACTTTCTACTTTCCCAGGCAACATCGAATGCCTCGACATCGGCAACTTCCCACACCCCACGTCATGCAAGAAGTTCATCTCGTGCGCGCGCATGGAGAGCGGCGCGCTGGTGGGCTGGGAGTACGTGTGCCCCAAGGGGCTGAGCTTCGACCCCGTGGGGAGCATCTGCAACTGGTCGGCGGGGCTGGGCTGCGCGGAGAAGGACGCTTGAGGGGGCTGTTATTGTGAACGAGTTCAGACCAAAAAAGTTAACTGAGACTGAGTTGTGACTCTCACTCCAGGAGATTCACGAGTGAGTCACGACTAGGCCGACGAGGGCCGGATTTAGGGGAGGGCAACCGGGGCTACAGCCCCAGAGCCTCCACAAAAAAGGGGACAAAGGACTTCGAAAAAAAAGGCTTTCGAATTCCGAATAGGAAACCACTGATTTTTTCGCTGTTTTACCTTTACTTACTGTACTTTGTACAAACATGATTGTTGTTCTTAAATACTAATAAATCATTCTATATTTGTTCACTCCAATCAGGCATTCAGAACAATATTATTTTGGGGCTAGGGAGCCTCCGCTCCTTTGTTGCCCGTGGCCTCCAGACCTCTAAATCCGGCCCTGCTTCTCCTCATTTAAGAAAAATATCAAATAGATCATCGATATTTATCACCTCGTCTACAGGCGGCAGATTCCTGTGATCTAGACCTATTTTTGAAAGCTTGTATTACAACGAATGATTTACGCGGCTGAATCGCTTTGGCAATGCTCGCGCTAATCATTCGTTGTGTGATGCCAGTGTTCAAAAATAGGTCTCCTGTCATCTTTTAACATTTTTTGAGCGCCATTGCAACTTATTGCAAAACGGTCGCATGCAAAGAGAATTTAAATTGGTCGCATGACTGAGACTCCGTTGACAGCGAATGTTGTCTAAATTGTAACTACATTACGCAGTAAAAAAAAGTCTAAGTCTATGGTATTTACTATTCTTACTAGGCTTGGCGTCGGGAGTAAAGTAACGTAAACAAGCGCTGGCGTGCAAAAGGTTACACAGAAATACTAATAATAATACTAATAGGTAATTTTCAGATATGATATTCCATGTCTTATGACGAAGTGGTAGCTAAAGTGGCGCCCTCATTTTAAATAAATTCTTTAAAACTAAATTACTACAAATACCTATAGAATCAAGCGCAAACGAACGACGTACTAATTCATGTAATTCTGCATCACTATTGTAAGCATCGTTATCGCTATCTATGCTACGTAGGTCAATGTCGGCCGGGCGAGTGAGCGAGACGGCGGAAGTGCTGCCGCCGGCGGCGGGGGGTGAAACCTCTGTGTGTAACTGAACAAATGGACTCGCCCTACGGTGCGCGTGCGATGATGGACTTTCCCATCCGAGCGCTGTTGTATGAATCGAGTTGTTATCACTAGTGCTACACTTTCTTCGCTTATCACTGTTATCTAAGGCTCCGTGCACACACCACCCCAATAATGTTTGCGTAATAAACGGCCCATTCGACTTATACTTTTTACAAATTAAAGGTGCAATTAGTTCGTAATTATCCTGTCCTAATAATAATTTCGGCTTTACTTTACATTCACTTAAATTATTAATACACAAATGAGACAAATTATCACTCAGGTTTTCTATGTTATAAATAAATTGCATAGGTAAATTAAGCTCCTTCATTTTACGAGCACTTAATTTAAATCTGTCACCAACACTGTTAGAAATGTCAAAGTCAATAATTTCAGATTTACATACCAACTCGGCGGAGTCCCATGCACTAGATGCTCGCATGGTGAAGCTCTTACCATGCAGTCCTGCCTCATCAGCTAAGTCGGCAGACACAAGGCTCACCGTCGCACCATCATCAAGTAGTCCAAATGTCTTTACACTTTTTTTGGGACCGTGGACAGTAATCGGCACTATTTTTAGTAGTACTTTAGAGGAGGGCCACTGGGGAGATCTTGTACTGTTAGAGGCTTGAGAGGAGGAACACTGGGGAAACTCTGCAAACTGGGGAGACTTAGAACTTTTAGGTACGCTTAAGATTGGGACTGGTATACATTGGGACGAAGTCGCATGGGCTACTATGTCGGTATCGCGCTGCTCATCGGGGGACAAGGCTTCCTGCTGCGCCGCTTGTGGCTTCTTCCAGTGCAGCAAACGATGATGGGGCCCACCACAGCCTTCAATATCACAGCTTTCTGCTGTGCAAAAAGATATGTCTGAATGTCTAGCTCCCAGACATTTGAAACAAAGCTTGTTTATTCGTGCGTATCTCCACCTGTCCTTACGCAGTGCACGCTTGAATTTCACACATTCCGCTAATTTATTGTGGCTTTGACTCTTACAAAAATTACATTTTGGTGATGGGCTGTCTGCGCTTGTGCAGGCTAAGATAGGCAGACTCGAGACACCTCTTACATTCTCTGTTGGTTTTTTCCTGCTGTCACTAGCATACATGTGACTTAATCCGGCATCGGCTACCTTTTTTGCTTCTGTGTAAAGGAACTCGGAAAGTATTTCTAGTTTTGGCTTATCATTTTCTCTATTTTCTACTAAGTAGGTAGCCCACATGTTGATAAGAATGGTTGGTAATTTAACTACTATTACTGCCACCAACTCAGGGTTTCTTAAGTGGTCCGTCTGTTTTATGTTCTTTGCAGCTGTGACATAATTTTTTATTTTAATTGCAAAGTTGACAATCTCTGTATGATATGCTTGTGGTAGCGGTGGCAGTTTCTTCAGCTGTGTTACCACTTTTCGCATGATATTCTCAGGCCTTCCGAATTTAAGTTCTAAAGTTTCCATAACTTCTTGAGGAGTGGTAGCACTCATAAGCAGTGAAGAAGTTGCTTCTTTAGCTTCGCCTCGAAGGCACCTTCTTAATCGCCATAAATTCTCCTGGTCACTGTAGTTGCACAAGCGTGTTGATTCATAGTATGCTTCTTTAAGCTGCATAAATTCGAGTGGATCACCAAAATACAGTGGCAGGTCTTTTGAAATGGCTAGTCTTGACAGGAGCTGCTTATTGTTGTTACTAGAGGCTGCCGCACCTACTGCTTCTTTTATGGTAGTCGATAGTTCTGCAAGGCAGATGTCCATCCGTGTTGCGGCTATGACACTGGGCTCCTGTTTCAAGTTATCACGGCTGAGTGATGAACCGGGGGCTGCAACTGACTTTTCCAGCCAATTTTCCACTCGTCCCTTGTAGGATGCCGCAGACCTTCCCGAACGGGAGCTGCCCTCCAGGCTGGCTAGGTCAGCAGCCAGTTTTTTATCCAGAAGTTCTTTTTTTATTTCTGCCTTTTTCTTGGCCAAAATCGAGCTGGAAATGCTAATATACCAAATATCCTGTCATATTAGATGGAAAAAGTCACATAGCACGACTGATAGTAATGCATTATCACATCAATGCGGCACACTCATGCAATGAAATGGTCATTAATGAATTAAGACAAAAGTATTGGGTAATTAGACTCAGACCCACAGTACGTACTGTTGCTAAACAATGTCTGGTGTGCCGGTTTAGAAAGGCTGTACCTTCTCCTCCACGCTTGGGTGATCTTCCTGAATGCAGGCTATCTCATCATCAAAGAGCCTTTACAATGTGTGGAGCTGATTTATTCGGACCCATGGACGTGGCAGTAGGAAGGCAGAGGGCTAAAAGGTATGGTGTACTGTTCACCTGTCTCACTGTGCGCGCTGTGCACCTAGAAATTGTACATTCCCTAACATCAGATTCTATGATCATGGCGCTGCGCCGAATGGCCGCACGCAGAGGTTGGCCACACACTGTGTTTTCAGATAACGGTACAAATTTACGAGGTGCTGATACAGAGTTAAAGCAGGCGTACCAGGAAGTGTTGAGCAACCAATCACGCTTGACAGAAGAAGCTTTAAACAGAGGGGTTCAGTGGAAATTTTTAACTCCAGCAAGCCCTCACATGGGTGGCGCTTGGGAGCGTCTTATTAGGAGTGTTAAGACTGCCCTTAAAGTGGTTTTGAAAGAGCGCGCTCCTAGAGAAGAAACTTTAAGTACTCTCTTTTGTGAGGTAGAAAATATGATAAACAGTCGTCCTATAACTCATGTGTCCGTTGACCCGCGTGATTTAGAAGCGTTAACACCGAATCACCTTTTATTAGGATCATCCTCTAACCTACCACATTCCGGGGTTTTTGATGATAGTGACCTGTACCTTCGTAAGCAATGGCGTATTGCTCAGCGTTTGGCTGATTTATTTTGGTCAAGATGGATGAAAGAAGTTCTGCCCACACTAGCTCCTCGGCCAAAATGGCAACGCGAGGGTGCTCAGTTCCAGGTGGGAGATCTTGTTGTTATAGTAGATCCAGCGTCGCCGCGGAATGTGTGGCCAAAAGGGGTCGTAGAGAAAGTATATCCTGGGGCCGACGGCAGGGTGAGATCTCTGGCCATTAAGACTAAAAGTAGTATCATGAAGCGTCCCGCGACTCGCGTAGCGTTACTTCTTCGTGATGAGTGTCGTAGTCACGACACTGAGGGGCAGGATGTTAATGATGTATCGAAATAAACGGCCCATAGCTTATTCTAAAACTCATTTAATAACGTAATTTACATACCTAATTAATTTCATTAAATAAAAATAATACTTACCTGAAAACAGCTGCAAAGCATCCAGTGTCTCGCACTCTAAAAATGTAAGAAAAGTATATTTGGCTATTAATTAAAGTAATAAACTATAAAAATGGACTTACCTAAATTTGTAATAGAATATAAGTATATCCTCCTAAGATTTACCTACCTATGTAAATTTTGCTTGTACCGATTTATTTTAATTAAATATAGTGAAGTACCAAGCGAAGAATTTGTATGTGTGCGCGCACTTGTTCCATATGTACTTACCTAGGCAGCGAGCCGCCCCGCTGCACCCTTCGTCCCCCGCGTTTACGCGGTGCGCAGAGACCCCTGACCTGTCAGTCTCAAAAAGATCGATTAGCGAATGGCCGCACGCGCCACCTGCAAATTCGGCGCACTTCCGGGCTTCACAGTTTTTTCTTGAACCTCGTGTTTTTGTTCGCACCAACCCAGCATCCTCAACAAAGCTGGTCCTTCGAGCCGGATCACCTGCGAATATTAAAACACAACCCAAACCTGTGTGGCAGGTATGGCATTGTTTCAAAGTCCTAAGCCGCGTGGTGTGCAAACGCGCTCTCAGCAAAAAAGGGAAATAATGCCTAACGAAGAGGTGAAGAATATAGAAGTCAGATCAGACGTGCAATTTAATCGATCAGGCGCAGTGAAACAATTAGGATTAGTTGGATTTGGAAAAGTGCAATCGGATCTAGGTTTATCGTGCACGCTGCAACAACAAGATGGCGGGTCCGCGCCCCAGGGTAAAAATTCGCATTCGCGCACGTCGTCATCCGCCGCGCGGCAAAGACTGGAATATGAAGCCGCACAAGCCAAAGCCAAAATCGAGCTGGAAATGCTCGAGTTAGCCAAGAAAAAGGCAGAAATAAAAAAAGAACTTCTGGATAAAAAACTGGCTGCTGACCTAGCCAGCCTGGAGGGCAGCTCCCGTTCGGGAAGGTCTGCGGCATCCTACAAGGGACGAGTGGAAAATTGGCTGGAAAAGTCAGTTGCAGCCCCCGGTTCATCACTCAGCCGTGATAACTTGAAACAGGAGCCCAGTGTCATAGCCGCAACACGGATGGACATCTGCCTTGCAGAACTATCGACTACCATAAAAGAAGCAGTAGGTGCGGCAGCCTCTAGTAACAACAATAAGCAGCTCCTGTCAAGACTAGCCATTTCAAAAGACCTGCCACTGTATTTTGGTGATCCACTCGAATTTATGCAGCTTAAAGAAGCATACTATGAATCAACACGCTTGTGCAACTACAGTGACCAGGAGAATTTATGGCGATTAAGAAGGTGCCTTCGAGGCGAAGCTAAAGAAGCAACTTCTTCACTGCTTATGAGTGCTACCACTCCTCAAGAAGTTATGGAAACTTTAGAACTTAAATTCGGAAGGCCTGAGAATATCATGCGAAAAGTGGTAACACAGCTGAAGAAACTGCCACCGCTACCACAAGCATATCATACAGAGATTGTCAACTTTGCAATTAAAATAAAAAATTATGTCACAGCTGCAAAGAACATAAAACAGACGGACCACTTAAGAAACCCTGAGTTGGTGGCAGTAATAGTAGTTAAATTACCAACCATTCTTATCAACATGTGGGCTACCTACTTAGTAGAAAATAGAGAAAATGATAAGCCAAAACTAGAAATACTTTCCGAGTTCCTTTACACAGAAGCAAAAAAGGTAGCCGATGCCGGATTAAGTCACATGTATGCTAGTGACAGCAGGAAAAAACCAACAGAGAATGTAAGAGGTGTCTCGAGTCTGCCTATCTTAGCCTGCACAAGCGCAGACAGCCCATCACCAAAATGTAATTTTTGTAAGAGTCAAAGCCACAATAAATTAGCGGAATGTGTGAAATTCAAGCGTGCACTGCGTAAGGACAGGTGGAGATACGCACGAATAAACAAGCTTTGTTTCAAATGTCTGGGAGCTAGACATTCAGACATATCTTTTTGCACAGCAGAAAGCTGTGATATTGAAGGCTGTGGTGGGCCCCATCATCGTTTGCTGCACTGGAAGAAGCCACAAGCGGCGCAGCAGGAAGCCTTGTCCCCCGATGAGCAGCGCGATACCGACATAGTAGCCCATGCGACTTCGTCCCAATGTATACCAGTCCCAATCTTAAGCGTACCTAAAAGTTCTAAGTCTCCCCAGTTTGCAGAGTTTCCCCAGTGTTCCTCCTCTCAAGCCTCTAACAGTACAAGATCTCCCCAGTGGCCCTCCTCTAAAGTACTACTAAAAATAGTGCCGATTACTGTCCACGGTCCCAAAAAAAGTGTAAAGACATTTGGACTACTTGATGATGGTGCGACGGTGAGCCTTGTGTCTGCCGACTTAGCTGATGAGGCAGGACTGCATGGTAAGAGCTTCACCATGCGAGCATCTAGTGCATGGGACTCCGCCGAGTTGGTATGTAAATCTGAAATTATTGACTTTGACATTTCTAACAGTGTTGGTGACAGATTTAAATTAAGTGCTCGTAAAATGAAGGAGCTTAATTTACCTATGCAATTTATTTATAACATAGAAAACCTGAGTGATAATTTGTCTCATTTGTGTATTAATAATTTAAGTGAATGTAAAGTAAAGCCGAAATTATTATTAGGACAGGATAATTACGAACTAATTGCACCTTTAATTTGTAAAAAGTATAAGTCGAATGGGCCGTTTATTACGCAAACATTATTGGGGTGGTGTGTGCACGGAGCCTTAGATAACAGTGATAAGCGAAGAAAGTGTAGCACTAGTGATAACAACTCGATTCATACAACAGCGCTCGGATGGGAAAGTCCATCATCGCACGCGCACCGTAGGGCGAGTCCATTTGTTCAGTTACACACAGAGGTTTCACCCCCCGCCGCCGGCGGCAGCACTTCCGCCGTCTCGCTCACTCGCCCGGCCGACATTGACCTACGTAGCATAGATAGCGATAACGATGCTTACAATAGTGATGCAGAATTACATGAATTAGTACGTCGTTCGTTTGCGCTTGATTCTATAGGTATTTGTAGTAAACCGCGTCAGAATATTGACGAGGTGAGAGCCATCGATATTATTGATAAATCGGCAAAATTAATTAAAGGACAATGGACCGTAAGCCTTCCATGGAAAAGCGAATCACTCGTTTTGCCCGATTCCTATAATTTAGCACTGGGACGTTTACAGTCTATGGAACGTAAGATGTCAATGAACTCTGAGTTTGACATGCGATACAGGGAGCGTATTCAGCATCTGTTTGATAACAATTTCGCAAGAAAATTAAGTGAGTCTGAATGTAAGGACAACGCTATTAAACGTCGCTGGTATTTACCCCACTTTGGGGTAGATAATCCAAATAAAAAAAAATTACGTCTTGTTTTTGATTCTAGTGCAAAAAGTAATGGTTTTTCACTAAATTCATTTTTACTTCGTGGTCCAGATCTTTTAAATTCCCTTTTAGGTATAATGTTTAGATTCAGAGAAAATCCGATTGGTATTTTGGGAGATATAAAAGACATGTTTTTAAAAATAAAAATTCATGATGAGGATCAGCATGCACTGAGGTTTCTTTGGAAGCCAAAGGGCAGTGAGGACGTTGAGCAATATGTTATGACGTCACTAATTTTTGGAGCTAACTGCTCACCTTTTATAGCCCAATATATCAATCAGAAGAAAAACGCCTCGCGCTTTGAGGCTGAAATGCCTGAGGCTGTTCGTGCCATTCAAAATAACACTTATATGGACGACTATTATGATAGTTTTTGTGATAAAGAGGTAGCTGCTAAAATAGTGGAACAGGTGTCCTGCATACACAGACAGGGAGGTTTTGAGATGCGTAATTGGCTCAGCCACATGCCAGAAGTACTTTGTAATGTACCGAAAGAAACAGTTAGTGATAAAGCGATTAGGCTTGAAATGGACAAGCAACCTGAGCGAGCTCTAGGTCTTTTGTGGTACCCTAGTTCAGATATGTTGTCATTCGATTTGTCTTTTAAACGCGTTCCAGAAGACATTTTATCACTAAAGCGAGTGCCTACAAAACGGGAGGTATTACGTATTGTAATGTCCATTTTCGATATCCATGGTTATTTGGTACCATTTACTGTAAAAGGTAAAATTTTAATGCGTGAAATTTGGAAAACTAATTTACAGTGGGACAGTGCTTTAACCAAAGAATTATATGACATATTTAAACAATGGATAAGTCAAGCTAATGAAATTAATAACATTAAAATTCCACGTTGGTATTTTTCACAGCATAATAATAGTGAAAATGACACTTTAGAACTGCATTTGTTTTGTGATGCATCTCCAAGTGCATATGCTACTGTCGCATACTGGCGCAAAGTAAATAGTGATGGCCAGGTAGTAGTGTCATTTGTTGCCAGTAAATGTAAAATTTGTTCATTGAAGTCATCGTCCGTTTCTGTGCCTAGATGTGAATTACAAGCAGCGGTATTAGGATGTAGGCTAGCTGACACCATACAAAAAGAACATCGTTTGCATCCAAGTTCTGTACATTATTGGACTGATTCCACAACTGTTTTGTATTGGATAGGAAACCATGGTAGGTCATATAAACCATTTATAGCTAACAGATTAGGAGAAATTGATGAGTTAAGTTCAAGTAGTCAGTGGAATTATGTGCCTACTCACTTAAACATAGCCGATATAGGAACAAAAAATAATGACTATATATTGACTAATGATTCTGAATGGTTTACTGGACCTTCATTCTTACAAAAACCACGTTCAGACTGGCCCCAACGTCCTGAAAAGTTAAAAATATATGATGAGAAAATATTGGAAAAAATTAATATTATACATGAAAATAATAAGTGTTGTGACTTTCCTGTACCTGACCCAAGAAGATTTTCTAGATGGTTAAGATTGTTACGTGCAACTGCCACAGTTTTGCTCTTTGTTGAAAAATGTAGAAAAAGGCCTATTCATAATATTGATGGTGAGTTAATGCGCATAGCAGAGATATTGTTGCTTAGACATTCACAGGCTGAGTCTTTTCAAAATGAAATAAATTCTTTAAATGCCACAAAAGAATTGAAACGAGATAGTCGCTTGCGTACACTCACTCCAATTATTGATGAAGATAATTTATTGCGAGTAGGCAGTCGTATCGGTGACACTAAAAACATAGATGAATATACCAAATATCCTGTCATATTAGATGGAAAAAGTCACATAGCACGACTGATAGTAATGCATTATCACATCAATGCGGCACACTCATGCAATGAAATGGTCATTAATGAATTAAGACAAAAGTATTGGGTAATTAGACTCAGACCCACAGTACGTACTGTTGCTAAACAATGTCTGGTGTGCCGGTTTAGAAAGGCTGTACCTTCTCCTCCACGCTTGGGTGATCTTCCTGAATGCAGGCTATCTCATCATCAAAGAGCCTTTACAATGTGTGGAGCTGATTTATTCGGACCCATGGACGTGGCAGTAGGAAGGCAGAGGGCTAAAAGGTATGGTGTACTGTTCACCTGTCTCACTGTGCGCGCTGTGCACCTAGAAATTGTACATTCCCTAACATCAGATTCTATGATCATGGCGCTGCGCCGAATGGCCGCACGCAGAGGTTGGCCACACACTGTGTTTTCAGATAACGGTACAAATTTACGAGGTGCTGATACAGAGTTAAAGCAGGCGTACCAGGAAGTGTTGAGCAACCAATCACGCTTGACAGAAGAAGCTTTAAACAGAGGGGTTCAGTGGAAATTTTTAACTCCAGCAAGCCCTCACATGGGTGGCGCTTGGGAGCGTCTTATTAGGAGTGTTAAGACTGCCCTTAAAGTGGTTTTGAAAGAGCGCGCTCCTAGAGAAGAAACTTTAAGTACTCTCTTTTGTGAGGTAGAAAATATGATAAACAGTCGTCCTATAACTCATGTGTCCGTTGACCCGCGTGATTTAGAAGCGTTAACACCGAATCACCTTTTATTAGGATCATCCTCTAACCTACCACATTCCGGGGTTTTTGATGATAGTGACCTGTACCTTCGTAAGCAATGGCGTATTGCTCAGCGTTTGGCTGATTTATTTTGGTCAAGATGGATGAAAGAAGTTCTGCCCACACTAGCTCCTCGGCCAAAATGGCAACGCGAGGGTGCTCAGTTCCAGGTGGGAGATCTTGTTGTTATAGTAGATCCAGCGTCGCCGCGGAATGTGTGGCCAAAAGGGGTCGTAGAGAAAGTATATCCTGGGGCCGACGGCAGGGTGAGATCTCTGGCCATTAAGACTAAAAGTAGTATCATGAAGCGTCCCGCGACTCGCGTAGCGTTACTTCTTCGTGATGAGTGTCGTAGTCACGACACTGAGGGGCAGGATGTTAATGATGTATCGAAATAAACGGCCCATAGCTTATTCTAAAACTCATTTAATAACGTAATTTACATACCTAATTAATTTCATTAAATAAAAATAATACTTACCTGAAAACAGCTGCAAAGCATCCAGTGTCTCGCACTCTAAAAATGTAAGAAAAGTATATTTGGCTATTAATTAAAGTAATAAACTATAAAAATGGACTTACCTAAATTTGTAATAGAATATAAGTATATCCTCCTAAGATTTACCTACCTATGTAAATTTTGCTTGTACCGATTTATTTTAATTAAATATAGTGAAGTACCAAGCGAAGAATTTGTATGTGTGCGCGCACTTGTTCCATATGTACTTACCTAGGCAGCGAGCCGCCCCGCTGCACCCTTCGTCCCCCGCGTTTACGCGGTGCGCAGAGACCCCTGACCTGTCAGTCTCAAAAAGATCGATTAGCGAATGGCCGCACGCGCCACCTGCAAATTCGGCGCACTTCCGGGCTTCACAGTTTTTTCTTGAACCTCGTGTTTTTGTTCGCACCAACCCAGCATCCTCAACAATGGTGATATTTAAAAATTTGATTTCTATTAATGTCTAGAAATACCTTTAAACTATTTTATGAATAACCTTTGAAAGTAGTATTGGTAGTCCGTCTTGTTTTTAAACTGTTTTTCGCCAAAAGTGGCCACTTTTGGCGAAAAACTGTTTTAAAACTAGACGGACTATTATTAAAAATTTCAAAGGTTATTCATAAAATAGTTTTAAGGTCTTTCTAGACATTGATACAAATCAAATTTTTAATTATCACCATATTTAAGTTTTAAAGAATTTATTTCAAATGAGGGCGCCACTTTAGCTACCACTTCGTCTTAAACGATAGGAACGAAATACGATTTTCTTAGGATATGAACACTAGGCTTACGCTTTCTCTTTAGAAAGAGTAAGACCGCAGTGGTCGATCAATTTACCTATCAGGCACCTAGCGGTCGCATGCGACCGGTTTACGCCTTTTTCAACAGTTGTATTGTAAACCTTATACGCACAGTTTAGACTCTAGTTTTGAATGGTTGAAGACGCCGCTTGGTAGGCGTGGGGTAAATAAGAATAATACAGAAGTCAAATGTTTTCTTCATGTTCCCAGTTGGTATGTCAAAATTTCTTATTTGCCTATATGTACTTAATATATTGGTCTTCGAATAACTCGTTTTACAATAAAAAGAGAGGAAATGTACATTTGGTTTTGACAGTCGCATCTTGTAGAATAGAAAAATGCGACCGTTGAAATTACCTACTTGTAAATACACTGCACAATTTATTTATCTACAAAAATACATATCATCGTTCTTAAAAAAACTTGTTTGAAAAAGTACCTATACTTGAATGAACGTTCATCAAGCATCTAGTTTCGAATAATTATTTTTTTTCGGAATTGACGAAACATTTTAAATGTAAATTTTATATAAATAAAAAATTACTTCATCGTTCTTAGGCGATTCACACACTGCTCCGCACCCGGCCGCGTAGCGCGGGGCCGGACTGTATGCAAGTATCTCAATTTGTATAGAAAACACGCATGGTACAACACACAGACACCGCGTGTACGCGCGTGATTTTTGTATGGCGGCCCCGCGCTACACGCGTGGCTGCAGATCAATGTGCCAATCGCCTTGTCACACATCAAAAAAAAGATAGAAAAACATTACTATAAAATATATTTTTTTAGAAAACTACCCTATTTCCACTTCGAATTGCTATCTCTACGGTACCTTTTAATATCATTTTAAATTATTTTATTACTGAAATTATCTATAATTTAGACGTATGCAACGAACAAATCCATTCCTAATTTATGTCTTTTAAGTATATTTATCTTTTTAATTATTTATCTTTCTTTGTGATACTCTGTACGATTGACTGAAAGACATATTTAACTTATATCACGTACTTAAGCACTAAACTTAAGTATATTATTTTAAGTGAATTTTATGGCTTTTTAAAAGAAAAAATTTTGATATTGTTTTTTAAGATTCGTTCTTCAGAAATCTGTAAAATTATTTTTCCTTTAAGTTAAATTTATTCTAAGTCAAATTTTATAAGTTTCTGAGTAAAAGTTTAAAAACAATCACTGCCAATTACATACTCTTTAGATAAGATTTTTTTGTTTTTTGCAATTTTTAAAATATTTCTACACGATCACGTTTACACATCTTATCTTATTTTATTACTTTTTATGTGGTCGCGTATAGGTAAAATTATTTCAAAATGTGCCTTAATTATTTTAAAATTTAGTATTTAAGTTTTGTGAATTTATTGTTAAGACAAATAAAGATATTACCTAATTTATTTCTTTTTTTCCCACCGCCTCAGTCGCGACATCAATCATTCATTCAGCATTCATTCATCATTCACTTATTATTAATTCATTATTCACTTATCATTAATTCATCATTCACTTATCAGTTATTCATTATTCATTTATCATTCTACGCTTCACGCCATCATTCTGCAGTGCGGAAATAATAAGAATCCACTTTTTCGGTACTTAATTTTTTTTTTAAAGAATGGTGGCAGGTGCAAAATTAAAGCAAATGTTTAGTATGATAAGTTTTATTACAGCGTCCTTTTACTAATATTAACATATCCTATACCCACGCACGTCATTTTCACCTTCTGCGCGGTCAGGGTCTCGTCATCTGAACCCTCATCATCATCAGAACTTAGCACTTCCAGTTTGAACATCACGCCGAAGAACTCTTTGAGATGCTGGAGGAAACTTATCGTGTAATCTGATAGCGGGCCAACCTGAAATGGATAAAGCATATCAAAGTTTGACAATTTCATACAAACTCTTGAGTAAATAAATAAATACATACGGACAAATCACACAGATTTTTATGGGATACTAACTCAACGACATTATAACAAATATTGATAAACATTCAAGACCCAGGTCAATCTGAAAAAGATCATTTTCCTTCCTGACCTGACCGGAGATCGAACCCGGGACTTCCGGTGTGACAACCCGGCATGACGACCACAAAGCCACAGAGGTCGTCGAGGGACGAATGGTTTGCAAGCGTTAAGTGTTTTGTTATTTTAAACATATGTTATTTTTATAATCTCTTCACACAGTCTTGTTAGTATGCTGCTTTGTTTTGGGGTATCACTGTACGTCATAATGATATCGTTGCATGCAGTGATGCTTCTGCTTCGAAATCAAAGATTTAGAATATACAAGATATCGAATGACATGTACACGGTTCGGCGTGTCGTTGCAGTGCGCAGTGGTACTTCTTGTTGGGCCGGTGTCCCCGGAAGACCAGCGTTGGGGTGTTGTAAAATGCCTCGACACATGCTGAGTGGACGTCGGATTAGCGTCATATTTAGATTATAATGAATGTGCCAATTTGTAAAATTGTAACTGTACATATTTCGCTAATAAACCATATTCTATTCAGGGAGGAATAGATGTCATAAAAGGTAACAAAAGGACTAAGCACTAACATCTCGCGCTACAGCTGCTTACTTTGGGCAGCTTAAAAAATCGGACACTATTGATGGACACTTACACACACGAAAAACAAAGAAGCTAAATACAAACCTAAGGACGCTTTCGCGACACAACTAAGGGCTTGTCTCGCGACGGTCGCCAACAGTAACGCTAGTTTAAGACGGTGGTCGCCGACCGTCGGTGACCGTCGCCTACAAATGTCGCTCGACTATAAAGGCCTATTTAGATGGTGCAAGTTTACAATTTTATTATTATATATATATTTACTAAAGAAATAGATAACTGACATGATAACGTAACGTCAGCCATACAAATCATTAATTGCTTCAATAAAATGGTTTGCAACATGCAAGAAACTTGCGCTATTTAAATGGTCCTTAAGTCTTTTTCCACCTAACTAAATTCATAGTATACCGAGCGCATAAAAATACGTAAAGTCCTTTGGGAAAAGGGGTTTTATGCAAAAACGACTGCATTAACCGATTACAAATAAAGTTTAGTAAAATCTTTAATAAATATGCCGTGTCGGTGTGGACTTAGTTTTGGAGATTTTACATTTTTTATTTACGCCGAAATTTGCGTAAAAATAAACAAAAAACGAATCTTCGATGGCTCATAACTTTTTAATGGCTTTTTATTTTACTATTCTGTATCCGTATAGACAACATTTATAATCAGACAAAACGATATCATGTTAAACTTTGAATGTACAATGTCAATCAGTGGAGGGAATTCCCTCCGAAATTTGTATAGAAAAAGTATCGAGCAGTTCGCTCTTAAGATAAGTAGGAGGAAGTTACATACCACACATTCGCTGACGTCTTTCTGTCCCAACGCCATCCATAGCGCTAATATCCACTGAAAGGAAGAGTCGACGGCGCCGCCGCGGTACACCTCGTCCAGTAACCGCTGGGCGCATTCTTTGCCTATGTCTTCCGGTAGAGAGCTGTCGCCTTTGCCGGGTTCCAACGATTTCTAGAACAATGTTAACAAAATTATTTGCTAGGCAAATTAAAAAACCCCCGACTTTCAAGAACGCCATCTTCTTCTTTTCGTGTGGATTGGCTCAAATTACATTAAATTTTGTCCCTCCAGTAGGTTGCCACTCTTATGCCTCTCTCCGACGCCGAGGACAGGTCGTACTTTGTACAGCTAGTCGGACACGATGGACACGAGAGAAGGTGCTGCACGGTGTGATCAGCGTGACCACATTGGCAGCTCGGGCCTCCGATTTTTCAATATATCGCCACTTCGGAAGCTCGTGACCACATCTGCCCTTCTCAGTACGTAGTCGATGTAGGCACCTCCAAATTGCCTAAGGCACGTTATGGCCCGGATGCAGCTCTTCCGACAGAGGAACAAAGTTAGGGGGAGGGGCGTATTGCGTGTTGCGCCACATTTGAAGCCGGGAGCCGGCCGGAAGAACGCCATCTAGTGATGGATATCGAAACCACCGCTTAGACTTGATATCCGTAGCGCCATCTATTATTTTTTTGAGAAAGCCCTGACTTTCAAGCGTTATCTCCTAATACAACTTTTAAACGGCTGAACCGATTTTAATAGAACATAGCTAAGTACCAGCAAGGGAACTCGCTTTCACGTAAAAAAAACTAATCGAAATATTTCTAGCCGTTTGAGCGCTACGATGCCAGAGACTGACATTATAGCGTCAAACTTATAACACTCATCTTTTTAGATTAACTTTTTGGGTTAAATCAAATTCTATTGCACCAAAACAATATTTATAGATCAACAACTAAGTTAGCAGGCCTGAAATGTTGGCGCCATCAAAGATTTACCCTCTTATTCATAAAAAAAATACAAACATTTGCTAAACCTATTTAAGTTAAAACATGTTTTGTCTGGTTCTTTCAATGTTTAATATTGAAAACAGGGAAAGGAAACTTGCTCCACTTTTTCAAAAATAGCATCCATTTTATCCGTAACTGGGCGACCAGAGCGACGTGCATCTTTGACATCAAAATTTCCGGATTGAAAACGCTTAAACCAAATTTGTGCTACTCTCACAGACACTGCACTAGGTACATAAACATCGCAATTTTTTTTCGCGGCTTGCGTTGCATTTTTACCTTTTTGGTAGTAAAATTTTAAAATGTATCTAATTTCTTCATTAGATTCACTCATCTTGACGGTAAGAAAAACAAATGAAAATCACGCATTTTCCTAATTTGAATTTGGAATTATCTTCTTTAAAATTTAAACTTTTAAATGATACCAAAACCAGCCAGCTACAAATAGTATAGCCAAAGTGGTTTTATTACAAGTTCATACATACTATATGCGAAAAGACTTTTTCCCCAACCTAATAGTTTATTCATGACCTTATGAGTGAAAGTGAAAGTGAGGCAAAACGTGCTTTAAAAATGACTGAATGACGAATTAATGATGAAAGAATGACGAATTAATTATGAATGAATTACGAATTAATGAATGAATAGTGCATATTTAATAAAGTTCATACAACCAAGGATGCTCAAGACCGTGCGAAGTGGAAAGGAAAAAGTCGGAAAGCGGACCCCCGGGCTTCTCAGCATTACTGCTGAGGATGCATCTGGGTACACGCTGATATGAGAGAGAGAGAGAGAAAGAAAGAGAGAGTGAGAGAGACAGAGAATGAATGATGAATTAATGATAAATTAATCATTTCTTGGAGAACGAGCATACTTACAGCTTCAGCGCAGTAGAATGTCTTGTCATTGGTCTCTGCAACCAGACTGACGCCGAACCCTGGACTCTTGCCGGCGTTTGGTCCGCGACACTGGTCTGTGTTGATGTAGACGTCTGGTAGGAAATTCAGCATAACCTGAAGAATTGGACATCACTTTTTTTATGAACTGGTAATACATAAAAATTTGAAAACGTTTGTAAAAACTATTTTAGTTGAAATGTTTTACTTTTGCAATGACTAATTTTGAAAAGAGTGAAAGGGACAAAACATTTTAATCATGATTTTTTCGGGGTCCAGTGCTGCCCCCATTGGAAACTGATCACTTGATAGGAAATGGAAATATCATTTAAAATTTGCCTTGATCAACCCTAGATAACCGTTCAAACTACTATTTATATTTAAAAGTGAGAACGTGAAGCTTTTCCTTGCACATTTCCGAAAAACGGCCACTTTTAGCTAATATGTGGAGAAAAGCGCCCTAAAAAAGCAAAGCTAAGGATGGAACCAGGCAGGGCCGGATTTAGGGGAGGGCAACCGGGGTACCGCCCCGGGGCTTCCTCAAAAAAGGGGCCCCCACAATAGAGAGTTCGAAAAAAAAGTTCGCAAGTTTCCATTCGTTGACGTCAAAATTTAATTTCAGATACTTCTTGTTTCCGTATATATTTATAAATGTTTGTTAAATACTAAAAGAATATACTTGGTTTAACGATAAATTATATATTAAAAAAAATTTGTTTATTTTATTTGGAAAATAATTTGGAGCCAGGGTATCTACTCCTTCGTTGCCCCGAGGCCTCCAGATCTCTAAATCCGGCCCTGGAACCAGGAATGCGTTGAGATTGAGATTTATAAATAAGGTCTTTTTGCCTCAATGGCAATGTAAAATTTAGGCTCATAGATTGACATGTAAAACTTTGAACAACCCTCTAATTTATTAGCGGTTAAAATTATGCACCCATATTTTTTGATTACCAAAAAAGTAAAAATTCACAAAGATACGGAGTATCACAGTTCCGGAGTGGGGGCTTGCGACGTCACCGCTAAGCAAAAATCGTACCTAGCCGTGACGTCATGTGAAATTTCTGTATCTTTGTAATTTTTTTGTTTTTCAGAGATAATATTTTTTAACTGGCTTGTAAAAAGGATTATTCGAAGATGCCTGGACAAATTTGGAAAATTCTTTTCTGTTTGAAAGAGTATACTTGTCAGGTGGTCCCATAGAAGATTTATCAAAATTGGTTGTGTAGTTTGGGGGTGAAGTCAGTTTTTAGTTTTGAAAATTTATTAAAAATATTTTTCCATTTCGTCACGCCTACAGCCCGCTTAGCATGACAGCGTCTATCGAGCGCTATCATCTAACTCTATCTTGCTCTATGTAATAACAACGAGCAAAATGCTATGGGATAAAAACTCACCCCTTTAGCAGCATCAACAACCCGGTTTGCCATGGTGGGTGACACCCTGAGAGCGTACACTATACCGCGGATCCTCTTCACGAGCCCCCACTTGGTCCACTGCAGCGGCCTGAGGTGACGCCGCACTGGACATTTGAACACTACTTCGCCACCGCCTAGAGGTGGTGCTCCTAGAAATAAGATACAAAATTCATGCAGGGAATTTATTATTTCATAATTGATTTTAGGGTTCCATACCAAAAATGAAAAAAAACAGAACCCTTATAGGGTCACTCGTGCATCTGTCTGTCTGTTCTTCTATCACAGCCAATTTGCTCCGAATCTACTGGACCAAATCAGGTTAAATTTGGGGTAGGATGGTGAAATCCTATTACACAAACACAGATGTGCAAAGTAAATCAATATATATTTTTATAACGGGACAAATTAAGAAATTAAAAGAAACAGTTTTCTGCAACTGGAGTTGTTGATGTCGGCGTAAAGACGGCCAAACTTAAGTGGGACTGGGCGGAACATGTGTGCCGCATGCATCCCGATAGATGGGCCCGGAAGGCAACCTTGTGGGTGCCAGAAGGGCGCAGGCGTAGAGGGAGACCACGGAGAAGATGGCGCGGTGACATCAGCAGCTTCAAAAAGGAGTGGCAGCAGGCTGCTATGGACAGGGATCTGTGGAAGAAGGAAGGGGAGGCCTTTGCCCAGCAGTGGGACACCCCAACAGGATAAAAAAAGACAGTTTTCTGCAAATCTTACTGTGTCATGTATGAAATGAAAGGGCTCGTTATGAGGATCTCAAAAATATATTTTTTATTATAGTAAAATAAATAGTTTTGATTTTATTAATGAAAGAAAACTAGTTTTTCTTAGTAAAATAGAAAAATATAATGGTGGAATTTAATTTTAAAGATAAAATTAGCCTAAAACTTAAAAGTCTAAATTGGAACGGGAAAGTTTTAAATGAATATGTAACTGAAAATTAAGAAATGCGTTAATGTAGCGCAGTACCAAGAACACTGGCTGCACCTACGTTTAAAGACTATTGCAATTCTCTGCACAAAATATGAATCAGCCCTCTTGTCACCAGCGGCGCCGACGAGCCAAGGAACGATTTTCTAAAGTATATTTTTTGTAGTTTTGTACTTATTTTTCCTTATCTATTTATTAAGTCTAACAAGTCATTACTTAAAAAAAAACCTGAGTGCCTTTTTATAGATTCAAAGATTCAAATGTTTTTTCAGTAATTAGACCTTTACAGGCACATTTGGACGTCAATAGGTATAATTTACATTACGTGTAAAGTATATTAAAATTTAATTTATTTTGAACGCTACGATACCAGTGCTTCCTAACGACCACTGCTGAGAAGAAACGCCAAAAGAAGCTCATTTTCACAGTATTAGACGCCTACTCGCCATAAGGGCTTTGTCATATTATTATTATTGTATATACTCAGTGTAACTCTCAGAATTAAGGCGAATCAATGACACCTCTCAAGCTTTATCCATCAAGCCGTTCAAACAATTATATGTACATACTTTCGAAAAACACAACCCTCCTTCTAGCACAGTCAGGTAAAAATGATTTCTTGGAGGTTCTGATGATAATCCACTCAATAAACATACCTCTCCTGACGACCTTGAGTTCCAGTCCATCGTCAACCAGTATGAATTTCAGCAGTATGGGCAGGGCTGCCGCCTTCACTTTGTCCACGGAAACATCAAGGTTGCTGTGGGTGACGCCCTGAAGCACTGCATTCAGGGGTTCTTTGCAGAACGGGCCCAATGCGAGCAGTACTTCAAGGTAGTACCCTAAAATCAATGAATATTTAAATTTCACTTTATTCAAAACACTATTTATAAAAGAAGACATTACACAAGGTTTTTTAACATTAAGAACTGATTAACTCTTTTACTGTGAACATCTGATATGCCCTTTCTACGAGCATTGGATATATCACTTAAGTATCCACATCTCTTTTTAGTTGTAGGTATTTATTTCAGATTAGCTGCGCCCTGCAGTGTTACCTGCACCTAAAGTAATGTGTGTTAATACAGGGTGTCAGCTTTCTGCATACGAAATTACATCAGAATTGGTCCAGCCCTTTGTGCATGAAGAAGTAACAAATATACACACACAAACACTCAAAATATTAGTGTTATTTACTACCCCTAGCGCTGGGGTACGGCAACTGATATAAAGTCACCACATGAAAGGGTTAATACTAAAGGAAAATTTGGTCTAAAACTCGTACAGTAAAACAAGTACAGAAGGTATACAAAAAATATAAGGTAAAAATTTCCATTATGGACCGTCGAATTAAGGGCGGGGAGGGGGGGAGGGGGGAGGGGGGGGAGGGGGGAAGCCCCCCTGTGCCACCCCCACCCCGCGGAGCCCCATGGTTACGGAGATATTGATGGTTAAAGCTTTGAGGTTAGAATTTAAATTTCCATTATAAATCATCAATTTAAAGGGGGAGGGGAGGGGTAAGGCAGAAGGGGTAAAGGGAAATACCCCCTGCACCACCCCCACCCTGTAAAGCCCAATGGTAACAGTGATATTCATGGTTAAAGTTTTGTCTCGGACTACCTAACTTTCTGTCCATAACTTATACTACATGATATAAAACACAACAAAGTAAAAAAGATAAGGCCCTTTAATCAATTTTATATACATATTTAATTGCCTTAATTAATTCCTCATATGGATCCAAGTGATTTATCATATTTCTTCGCCTCCATGAATACTCGCACAACGAATCAGTGAAATCATGCTTATTTTGATTTTGTCGAAATTGTTTTTTGAATCCTCTCCACTGGCTCTCAATACGCTGAGTGTGTGTCCCATCTGGTGCCACAAATTTATTGACAGGATCGCTGTGATTTACTCTTTTGTGAATATATCCATGCTCAGGAAGGCTCAGGTAAGCTCTCCAATGATCCGTATGAATGATGGAGCCTTCCTGAACATGTTTTTTGATGAGTGGCACCAATATTTCAGCAGATCTCTCATTGTCGGGACACACCTCCAATCTTAAGTCGTCGCTACCATCTTCTATCATACCAATCACCCAATGGCCTTCAATATTTCGTCCTCTATTATATTTTCTCCTGCCAAATTTTGATTCGTCGATTTGCACCACTTTATTAGGGCTCCTATCATCCCTTGGGCCCTTTGATTTTCTAGCTCATAGATTGTAATAGCCTCTTGGCAATAGTTGTACCAATCTGCTATTGTCCGGTTTGACACTACTGGACTATCATCGCTGGCTAATTCTTTTTTGGCCCTTACATAACTCAGTCCTTCACTAAAAGCATACATCATTTGGAAAATTAAAGTGATTGGTAGACGTGCATTTTCAAACCACATACCAATGGCACGGGACACTTGCTTGGTTCGGCAATTACTTTTCCGGCATCTAAATTTGCCCAGTTGACCCGATTCAGGGGTTAGAACCATTGGTCTTCGATGGTATGTACACATTTTTTGTATGGGAATGAGACCTCTTTCTTCTGCAAACTCAATACACTGTTGATGTGTTCCCAATTTGGCAAATATTCTTCTCCAATTCCACATGGATCTGATAAGAAACAACAAAACTGTGATTTAAAATTACAACTTTGCAAAGGGACTTGAGGAATTTAGGGGAGGATTGCCAGAGATGCCAAACTTTCTTTACAGATATTTCTAAACGTTACATCTCCGGCGCTGCGGGAAGTGCAGCCCCTCCGCCCTTGCGTAAGAAAACACAGGCACTCATGCTCGCCTTCGCAGCTTCGGCTTGCTGGTCGCCTTCGGCGACCAGCCTCAGCCGCTACGGCTCGCATGGTGCCTGCGTTTTCTTACAGCGGGCGGGGGCTGCCCTCCCTCCGCGCCTCCGGCTATAAAAAACACTACGAGTATAGGGCAAACAAGACTACGTGAAGTCGGGGTTGGCCAATTCGGATTTGCCCATAAATTTCATGTGAATAAAATTGATTCTATATTCTGGGACAATTTTCACAATTTCTATAGCCAGCCCAAATGTATAATTGTTATAAATTTGAAAAATTACCTCGATTTGTATTACTTTTCCAACATTATACAAAATTAATCAAACAAAACTTACCTTAATTCATCCGAGTAAGGATTAATTCCTCTGCCAGATGACCCAGTATATCGGGGCATCGCAAACTCCCCATCCTCGCCTTCCGATGAACTGCCAGCCTGTACTCCGATGGGACTAGCTATCCTGCTAGGGACAGAAATCCCACTGGGACCTTCGACTGGTTCATCGAGCACCGATGGTAATATAGTAGGCACAAGCGGCTCTATTGAGTCCATCACTCGCGCACTACTAACAGACGGCGTTGAAGAGGAGGCCGTGACAAGCGGCTCATCTGAGTCCAACACTTTCACACTCGACTCTTCACACACAGAAGCATGGGGCTTCGGAGACGCCATGGTAGCCACACGTTGTTGAACACAAACAGGAGTACGTTAAAATCACGATCTCGACTGCAAGAGCAACAAAGTATGACTGACGCTAATAACTGACAGATGAAAGGACGATAACGACGTCGTTCCGTTCCAAACAATGTAAACAATCAAATTCTTTGTTTTTGCGTAAATACTTAATATTTATTAATAATACAGCAACAATTATTGCTCGTTTAACCTAAAAATGCAAATATAATATAAATCATAATAAATATGTAAAAATAAATAACGTATTTAAAAAAAATATAAACAATATAAATTGATGACAAAAACCTAACCCAGAACGGAACGTTTACTGACAACTTCACGGAACGTGACCTGTCAACTTTGACGTCTGACAACCTATAAATTTGCAAATGGCGTGCTTTTTACCAAATTTGAATGGAAACTTTAGAAATTTATATCTCGTGAACTGTGAATTTCCGCAATTAGAAAATTTGTAAGAAGCTTTCTATTTATGAGTACTATCTATAAAAAAAAACTGGACTTCCAATTCGACGGTCCATAATGGAAATTTTAGCCAAATATAATTAAAATATGAACTTGCACCCAAACTTGAGCTCACTAAATACTGCTTAGCAACGTAAAACTCTCGATACTAACCTATACCTCTTTGTGTACTACAACTGTGGTTCACTTGTCCTCCAATCAGAATACCAGGCTGGAAATACAGCGAAGTCCCTGTCTCGCCCAGCTCTACCCTCGTTCCATTCGTCACTTTATCCAGAAGCCTAATCAGGCTCACTTCGTACTCCCTAAGACCAGGGTCGTCGTGACCACTCCGAATCTCTTCAACTTTGACCGTACGGCCACTTAGCGTGGCCAATAACAATCTCTGACGTAAGAAGTTACTGCCTTTGTATATGAGAACATCTTTTGCAACTGTTGCCGGCATTTTTCAGTTTTATTTGAGCAAGAAGTTAAAAAAATTTAAATTAATATTATATATAATATAATAAACCAAAACATTTGCACAATTACCACATGGTTTTGACGGTGACATTTCACTTTTTTTTTAATGAGCCTGAGACCAAAGCCATGACAAGGCATCTAAATGATAGACACGTTTAATTATATTTGTTAATCAACACTTAAAAGACAGTGTCATCATAAGTCAATGTCAATACGTGTAAATAAATAGAAACAACAACAAAACAACACGAGGATTCGGAGGATTGGTTTTAACTTTGGTTTCACAAATGTGTTTTTATAATAAACGCACATGCTAGGAGTCAATCATGAAAGTTTCTATGGGTGATGTCGTCTTACCTGGTGACTCTTGTGAAGAAATCGAAGCTGCCGGTGAGAAAGGCAAAGTGATCCTCGGACCGGGCGTTCGGAAAGAGATCGACAAGATCTTCATCACCAAACCTGGAGTACTAAGAAAACGTGCTCCTAACACCTTCTGGGTGGACAGCTACCAGAAGAGATACGTTCCAGCGAGAGGGGAGAATGTAATTGGTGTCGTGGTTCAAAAGGCTGGTGATATCTTCAGAGTCGACGTCGGTGGGAGCTGCCCTGCTTCCCTATCGTACCTATCCTTCGAAAACGCGTCAAAAAAGAACAGGCCCGAAGTCCAAGTCGGCGATGTAGTGTACGCCAAAATACTTATCGCAAGTAAAGATATGGAGCCAGAGTTAGTATGCGTAGATTCACATGGGAGAAAAGGCCGTATGGGCGTACTCAACGACGGTTTTGTATTCAAATGTGCCCTGAATCTTGTTAGAAAGATTCTAAACCCAAACTGTCCATTGCTAAACTCTTTGAAGAATGAATGGCCATTTGAGTTAGCTGCTGGCATGAACGGAAGGATTTGGATCAAAGCAAACACAATGAGAGAGACTATAGCTGTGGGGAATGCTATTCTGGGCTCGGAATACTTGAGTGATGATGAGATTAAGAGCATGTGCACCAATATAGCGCAAATCCTGGCCGGACATGTGTCATGATTTGTATGTGGTATCAAAACTTATTTATTTTCCTTATGGGAATGGAACTTATGGATTTTATTGCAAGATATTAAGGACCATCCATAGATTACGTTCATAACCTTTTGACTCCCCCATCCACCATGTCACAATTTTTAGCCCCACACCCTAGTGTGACTTCAGATACTGTTTTTTTTTTATTTAACTAAAAAAAAACAAGCACGAAATTATTAAATATTTAACTGATAACAATGAAAATATTTTAAAGTTTATTTTTAATTTCCTGTAGCAGTAATCTTTTTAATTTTTTATCATTGCTTACATTTAGATTTTGTGTTGTAAGGAACGTTATGACCCCTCCCCACCACTTGTCACACAATGTCACTCTTTATCGACCCCTCCCTCCCCTTAATGTGTGAGGTCATTTATGGATGGTCCCTTAGGGCCGGCGCACATATGGCGAAGCGCAGCGCAGAGCATTTTTCCCTATTATTTCAAAGAGGACAATGTAGATAATAGTTTGACAGTGAAAATTGCTCTGCGCTACGTTTCGCCATATGTGCGCCGGCCCTTAGAATAAACTTACTGCATTACTACTTATATTTGACAGAGTCAAGAGTTATAAATAAAACTAGCGAGAACAGTGATTGAAATTTTATTTTGGCAATGCAACTAACCTATTCATTTTGAAATCTCAATACATATGTAAAACTACAACTGCATCCAACCTTGTGTACCTTTTGAATAAATATATAATACAGTCGACCAAGCCATGCCGCATACAGTACAGTTATATACATATTACTGTGGCACATCCTCCAGCAAAATTTATTTAATTTACAACAACTAACTATCAATTTAGTAGGAGTGGAGTGACCAGAATACTTTCATTATAATTTAATAATTAAGTTAAATGATATAGTTTGATAAAAATAATTCAGTATACCATTCAGCTAAGGACACGGAGCACTCCTGTATTCCAATCATGAGCTTAGAAATTAGATGTTTATTTGACTACTCACATCTAATTTTTTTTCATAATTTTTGTATTTTAATTGACTTTCAAAAGATTGAAAAACATGTTAATAGCTAAAGACCGATTGGTTTAAGGCGAATACAGTGCCGAATTAGCGCCGTCATTTTAAATAAATTTTTTGATCGTTAATGTGGTGATAATTAACATTTTGCAAACTGACATTTTGCATTTTGCATTAGACCTTTCAATCATTTATGTGTAACCTTTAAAAGTATCACCACTCCAGAAGTTCTGGGTTTGAATCCCTGCCAAGACAAATTAAAAAAATGGCCTTTTTCAAATTGTCCTAGGTCTTGGGTGTTAATTTATATATGCATTGTTAGTATTATAAATGTCGTTTAATGGGTTAGTATCCCATAACATAACACAAGTTGAAACTTGTTTAGGGCTAGCTCATTCTGTGTGATTACGATTAGTCCCTATATATTTATTTATATCGTAAATTTTTAGGATACACAATATTCTGAATATTCACATCCCTTTTCTAAGCTCATGATCCAATCCGAACACATTCCTGCAGTTTCAAATCAGCCTATAACTAATGTTAAGCCTCTTTACAAACATTATACAAAGTGGTAACTTCAAAAGATAAACAAATGTACTTACAGTTTGAAATATAGTAACTATAAAGTTCAAAAACTTCAACAACCTACTGAAAGGAATGTTTATTTATTTACAAATTCGAAAAACAGGAGGGTGAATTCTACAAAAATATTTTTTTTTAATTTGGTTTTTGAGTTACAATATGCAGCTAGTTATTTTACACGCTATAAGTAAAAGGGACAGTTTTGGAAGAAAATGAAAATGATAGTACGAGTAATGAGGCGTACGCGAGGCTGCACTGTATGCAAGTATGTCTCAATTTGTATAGAAAACAGGCACAAGTCAACGATTTATTTAAATCGATCTTTAAATCGATCATATACAGCTATTGTCTGTAAATAAATAGCTGCATACTGTCACAAAGTTTCATTTTGAAAAGACAATACATAGCAATATTTTGAATTATTTCTGGGTATGTAAAAGTTTTGCAACAAGAAAGTTATTAAGATGTCAACTCTTAACCTATTTATTAGACAGAAGTTCTGTTTACATATTCACACTGTACAAATTGAGGTAATTTAAATTCTCTGAGAAACACCTAGTTTACATTTGGACAAGCGGAGGACCTTTACATAACTATAACGTCAAATGTAAAGCATATTTTACTGTAAAGGTTTTATAGACTTCAATTAAAATTTGAAATCACAATTACACACTTATGTTAAAATCCACGTTGCTTAATGAATGAGGACCATGTAAACTAGGCATAAGTCTGTAAGGACTTTTCCATTGCTTTTAGTTATTTCTCATAGCAGTCTATACTTTGTACTCCAATAAATAATAAATAAGAAATTTTTACAGAGAAATAGACGAGAAAATCATGTTATTTATTATACAGGCGAGTGTAGCGCGCGACGCACTGAGCCTTTAGCAAAGCGGACACGATTTAAATTGCTGATGAATTCATAATCAAATTATTTCATTATCATATAGTTTTATTGGTGATACTCACATTATTTAGTTCTATATAGCTTATTATGCAGCAGTGTTATAACAATAGGCAGCTAGCTGTCTTAACTGCTACGTCGAGTGAGCGACGAACTAAAGCATATTAGATGCTAATCAGCTAGTCATTGCAGAGCAGTCGACAAGCGAAACGACGCCAACTGAGTAGCCTTAATTCTCCATTTTATTCGAAGTTTCCTTCTCCAGTTATCTTTGAGAATTTTAAACTGGGAAGCAGACACCATTCTCCGAAGCAGCACTTCCTCTCCAGGTGGTAAGCAACTGAATTTTGTTTTTAGTAAGCAAATATAATCACTACGTTTTAAGTGACTGGACTTCCATACAAAACAATAGAATTTTGCAACATGCTCCAATACAAACACTCAATAACAATATGGCAAACAACGGTCTGCCAACTGAACTGGTAAAGGGGATACCGAGAATGCACTTAGTTAAGAGGAAGGCATGTCGGCCGCTCACTGTTCGCGACATATGAAGTGCCATTTTTGAAATTCATTTAGTGACTCCACATTTAAAAATTATTATTTATGGACGCAGCCTTAGTCCACTTTGCTAAAGAGGCAAGTCCACCGCGCCGATCGCAATCACAGCATCGTTTCGTAACACTGTACATTATTTACATTATCAACAAAGCAGTCAACTTTCACATTTTACAAATACGAAAATATAATTTAATCTATTGATTAATCAGAGATCAAGTTTACTTACAATAGATATAGAGGGTGGAAGGGAGCATAACAGGGGAGAAGTGAGCTGAATATTACAGTTGATCTGAATAAGGCAACATTTTGTGAAATAGAAATCTATGTATTCTAATATTTCTAATGGAACCAAAAGTTTGATATGACAATTTTATACACATATTTAATTTATAAGACACTATAGTTATTAGAGATAGTAAATCCAATTAACGATTTGGCCAAGGTATGAATATTGGCACATTAGTAAGAGAAAAGAAGAGGAAACATAAGAACCTGACTTATTTTAAAAGAAATTCTAATAAGATACTTTTATGAAAGGTAGCTCAAACTTTCCACCCTGTATATTTAAGATTATATTATCAACATAATTACAGAGGTTTACATTGTTTAATATAACACTAAGTAGCGAATACCCGTTTGTTATATTACTTTCAAATATAACAATAAAGTATAAATTAATTATTGCACAAACTGGGAAGACAAAATCGCCGATTTTAAGAGAAAACGAAAATTGCTGACAGTTTCAAAACATCATCACATAATTAATTTAAGTACAACATACAGAAAGGAATCTCGCAGCGTTCCCTACAGTATGGCGTCCCCGCACCTTTCCCCCGTTCTCGGCGGCGTTAGGTGATTTTGAACACTAAAACGCACACATTGAAGTGTGTACAGATATAGTTTTGTTTGTAGTTGTAGACATAAATATTACTCCACTTGTATAACGCGCCATACTTGTAACATGGTCTTCACAACGAAAGACGTCAATCCATGTACTGTAATTGTGTATTATGTTTTGTTTTGACTCTATCTAAACATCTCTGATGAATGTAAATAACAAAAGTAATAAAGAAATCTATAATTCAACATTTAAAACATTAAAATTAAATAATGTCAATGTTGCCTCCCCAATTTTTCTCGCAGTTTATCAAGATTGTGACATTCCCGACACTATCGTAACATATAGCGACAAATTCGGTATAATCTTCCATAATCGAGACATGGCATTTGTTCTCAATTTAACTCTTCACCTCTCAGAAAGAGTAAAAGGAAAACTTTGAACAAATAACCATATTTTTAGGGTCATAGCATTAATGCCCTTGTGATTTTACGACATATTTAGTCATCTCATCAAAGCCAGAAATTCATCTTTATTTCATTTAACAACGGATCTTTCAAATCAATTTTGTGACTCTAGTGCAATTTTAATGGATTTGATTTTTACTAGATCTGCTCAATGCCATTCAACACTTAGTATTGACATTTCATATTTGAGACTGATCACTGTTTACCATTGTATATTTCACAATGATCGCAATATCACATTTGCGCACCCCTAAACCAGATTAGAAAGAACAAAGCTTGGCTATAACCATTACAGTTTATAAATGAAGTATTTCCCAATGGTCACACTGCCCATAGCCACTAGACATTTTCCACCAGTCACACTGTCCATAGCCACTAGATATTTTCCACCGGTCACACTGTCTATAGCCACTAGATATTTTCCACCGGTCACACTGTGCATAGCCACAAGATATTTTCCACTGGACCCACTGGTCACACATGGCCACTAGACATTTCCCACCGGTCACACTGTCTGTAGCCACTAGATATTTTCTACTGGTCGCACCTAGCCACTAGACATATTCCACCAGTCACACTGTCCATAGCCACTAGACTTTTCCCACCGGTCACACTATCAATAGCCACTAGATATTTTCCACCAATACACTGTCCATAGCCAGTAGGCATTTTCCACTGGTCACACATAGCCACTGGACATTTTCCACCGGTCACACTGTCCATAGCCAGTGGACATTTCCCACTGGTGACAGTCCGCCTAGCCGGCGCTCGCCAGTCGTCCTCAGAAGACAGAGTCCGCGGAGCGCGAAAGCTGCACGGGGTGCGAGGGAGAGCGCGCCAGCCGCTTGCGAGGCAGCTTCTGCAGCGTGCTCAGCAGGTGCGGGAAGTCGGGCCGCTCGGACGCGCGGTACGACCAGCATTGCATGAGGATGTCCTGTGGAGACACATTTTTTTGTAATTAACTGTAAAGTGCTTACATTGCGTTGCGGAGCTGTGCGCCCCAAGAATAGTAACAATCAAACCAAAAATGTAACACTTGACACACTAAAGGAATGGTTCTTTGTATAGAAAAACCATTCATTTAGGTGACCCATTTCAAAAATGGCACTTTTGAATAGTTTTTGGCCAAATTGCTTTTTTTAGTCAATGAAATTAAATGTTCTGATCCCTAGCGAGGCAGCCTGTGTATATACTAACCTTGATATCCCTAGAAGCCTGCATGTTCGCGAGCGATTGCTTCACACCCTTCCCGACTTGCCAGATGATTGCCTCTGGGGGTTGTCCTTTGAAGGGGTACTCTCCACACAGAAGTTCGTACCAGACAGTACTGTAAAATAAAAGTTATATGCTTTACAGTATTCAATTATGACAAGTTTAAATTACAATTATATTGATTTATACAAATTTTATCCTTTTTTGGAATCTAAATATATATAACTAAAAGGTGACTGACTGACTGACACTAAAAGGTGACTGATTTCAGCCCGATCCGTCCAGTGGTTTGGGCTGTGCGTTGATAGATCACTAATCTATTAATGCACAGCCCAAACCACTGGACGGATCGGGCTGAAATTTGGCATGCAGGTAAATGTTATGACGTAGGCATCCGCTAAGAAAGGATTTTGATCAATTCTACCCCCGAGGGGATAAAATAGGGGATGAAACTTTGTATGAAACTTTGTCAATTTAAAACCGATCGGGCTGAGACTTTGCATGCATAAAGCTACTATGACGTAGGCATCCCCTAAGAAAGAATTTTGATAAATTACACCGCTACGCGAGCGAAGCCGCGAGCAAAAGCTAGTTATTTATAAAAGATCACATTAGCTGTACGGGAGCCCCACTCAAAATAATTTTATTCTGTTCACGGTTCATGAGATACAGCCTGGTGACAGACAGACAGTGGAGTATTAGTAATAGGGTCCCGTTTTTACCTTTTGGGTACGGAACCCTTAAAAGTAGCAATTACAGTGACAGAATATTTAAACACAATGATCTCAGAATACTAGCAATGTTTCCTAAATAGAGAAGTATCACGAGTTAAAAATAAACGTCATAAAATAATGTAACTTTTCATATACATTTTAACGTGATTTTTAGATTTATTAGTTCAGAAAAACTGATTTTAAGATCGCTATTTGGTTCTATGACGTCATAGTTTGGTTTCGTACAAAACCCATAAAAATCTTTTTTTTTTCACGTTAACATATATGTATCTGATTTGACTTGTTGAAACTAGTGTGATGAATAACATTCTATGACGTCATGGTTTGGTTTCATACAAAGCCCATAAAAAAACGTTTTATTTCTTCACATTAACATATATGTATCTGATTCGACTTGTTGAAACTAGTGTGATGAATACTGGCCCATTTCGATGGCGCAAGTTTCTCACTTGTTGCATACCAATTTATTAAAGGAATGGATAGATAACTTGCATGGTCTTAACGAAATGTCAGGCATACAAATCACTTATTGCTTCAATAAAATGTTATGCAACAAGCAGGCACTTCATCATCATCCGAGCGTATTTCCTTGAGTTGCATCCTAAGCGGTGACGCTTTAGGGCCCGGGCCTACCTAACCTAGGTGATTTGACGAGGTTACTGATTTTTACACAGAGCGACTGCCGTCTGACCTCCGCAACCTAAAGGTTAGACCAGTATCAATCCTTGGATATGTTTGAGCAAATGCTAAATGGCGTTCGGGACCCACAGTTTATACGTGCCTTCTGAAACACGGACTCATCTATGTTATTACAATCAAAACTTATCACAAAGTATGCTTCCCACTGGGATTCAAACCCACGACCTCCGGATCACAAGGCGAACGCCTTGACCAATGGACCAAGGAGGCAGTCTTACAAGTTCCTTGCCTGCAACATTTAAATGGGCCCTTTATGCTGTAGGTACGCACCCGAAGGCGTAGACATCAGTCGCCTTGGAGAAAGGCAGGTGCAAGGAGGCGTGTGGTCGCAGCGCGCGACACAGCTCCGGCGCCAGGTAGCACAGCCACCCCGGAGGGATGCCCAAGCTGTCACCACGCGCACTGGATATACATATACAACATTTTTTTAAATCTAATTATGTTATTGTAAAATATAATTCAACTTTGTTAAATCTAATTAAACTTTTTAAAATATAATTCAGCATTTGTAAAATTTTATTCGACTGGTAAAATGGAATACCAATTTTTTTAAATCTAATTTAACTTTTACAAAAAACTAATTCAACTTTTGTAAAATTTAATCCAACTTTTGCAAAATCTAATCCGACTTTTGCAAAACCTAATTCAACTTTTGTATTATAGAATTCAAATCTTCAGGTAACTTTTGGCCATTAAAAAAAATCTTACACGAGTGTGGTATCGGATCGACTCGTATGTTAAAACATTGAGAATATATATTTATATATTTTTAAATCTATACCCTTTTTTACCCACTTTAAAGGGCTACCTGAGGACCAGTGCTGCCCCCACTTGAAATTAATCATTTGAAAAGAAAAGGGAGATATTATTTAAAATTTGGTTTTGATATAACATTTTTGCGAAAAACGGCCACTTTTAGCAAAAATGTTATAAAAAGCTGCAAGTTCTCACTTTAAAATATAAACAGTAGTTCATAAAATAGTTTGAAGGGTAATCTAGGATTGTATCAAAGCCAAATTTTAAATAATATCTCCGTTTCTTTTCAAATAATTTATTTCAAATAGGGGCAGCACTGGACCTCAGGTAGCCACTTAAGTTTTCTTACCCAAATATTGGCTGTCAGATAATGCTTTTAGAATTAAGTCCACCTATACTGTTATACAAATAGTATTTTGTACAATTAATTAACACTGACTTGTTGCCGAAACACAGCTTGGTGACGCTGAAAAGGCCGAAGTCCGTGATGACCACCTTCCCGTTCTCCAAGAAAATGTTCTTCGTTTTCAGGTCCTTGTGGATGATGCCACGGGCGTGCAAGTAGCCCATACCCTGAAAATGTGAATCAGAAGTGTTACTTGGTAATAAAACTTATCAACATGTTTGTTGAAGTCAAAAATAAATATTAATTTCTTATTCTTATCGAAAATAATTTTTTTTAGCTTCGTCACTCCTTAAATACCTATTCATCAAAATCGTTGGCGCAGTTTCAGAGATCTACTCTCGATAGTTGTTCGTCGTCAGGATCGATACTATTTGTTACCAACGGATACTATCGGTTGGTTACCGATACTATCTATAGTATCGGTTTTATTTAAAATATTGATAGTCTATTGATAGTGGACTATCGAGCGCCAACACAAGGGCGGATCCACCGTTGTGGGCACGATGGGCATGCCCACAACCTTAATAGACTTGTGACGTCACACTATTACGGTCTATTGAGATCGATAGGCTGATGATAATAAACGATATGCCTTAATAAAATTTAAAAAACACAATGAATCATGAAACGTGCGTGATTCGGAACGCAGCAAAGAGCCATAGACGATATGCTGACATGTTATGACTTATGTCACATTTTTGTCAACTGATTGCCGTGCCGCCAAAACTTCCGAGCCGCGTATAGCGAGGCGTGCGTGGCCAGGGTTGCCAGAAGTGGTCGCTCGAAAACCGCGACGTGCCACGGAAAAAGCGCACACTACTGTAAAAAAGCGCCCAATTTTTCAAGATACCTATTTACCCAGTCTAGTGTCCCTATATTGGCTTACTGGCCAAAACTGTCTTACTAGAAAAAAAGAAAAAAATATAAGTTATTGATTGAAATAGGTTTGGATCGAAACTGACTATTTAATTTTAAGAAATCGGGTCCGACTTCCTCCTAAGTTTATTTCCATTCCTAAGGCCAAAGTCCTGATGCTCAGAAAAAAGGAAATAATCTAATTCAAAAGTTCATAAACGACTTGCATGATTGTTAATGAGCATGTTCATGCTCCGAGCTCCGACTCGTACTTAGCCGATTTTCTAGTAGCTGTGACCACAACCTTCTTTGAGGGCTGGATCCGCGCTTGCGCCAACACTACTACGTACTTGCGACCTGTTTTTGTTTTGCGATACCCGACAGGGTTCATAGTGTACCTATTATAGAAGACAGTGACTTTTAGTAGTTAGAACTGTTGTACTTTATGAAATGCAATAAATGATTTGAATTGAATTGACCTGGGGAACGTAACACTAACCTGTGATATCTGCTGCGCGACTATGACGCTCTTGTTAGCCGTAAACTTGTCCTTCCGCAGGTGGATGTGTGTGTACAGCGTCATGCCCTTACACAGTGACGTCACGATAGCCAGCCGCGGAGGTTTCATGCAGGCACCCATGAAGAGAACTAAGTTTTCGTGCCGGGTTTTCCTGAAGGTTGCCACCTGGAAATAATTACCCAACAGGTTTGTATAGGGTAAACTTCCAATCATTGGACGTTAACAGTCATTGGACAGAACACAATAAAAACCTTATTTATTAAGCTTTTAGTGGGTTCTGTTGTATGTGTCTCTATCTGCAGCTGATAGCTTTTTATACTCTGTAGCTGCAGTGTTCCCGATTTGTGAGCAACCTTAGTAAATACGGTTTTATTGCGTCCTGTCTAATGTTGACTTTTGGACTGTTAGCGTACAATGACAAGTTTAGATGCACTTTAAAAATATCTAAAATTATAATACTTCTAAATTTGAACTTGGCAGTTTTCGTGCTGTACGTAACACTTGATTAATGGTATAATTAAATTTATTATTTTTATAAAGTCATATCAAAAATGTTTATTCAATGTAGGATAAATTTATCTCTTATTGTCATTTTTTTAAATATTATTTTAGTGCAAAAGCTAAAAACTACTAGCGTTTCGGAACGACCACTATATAATTAAATTAACCTATTTATATAATTAAATTAACCTGCCAAGTTCAAATTTAGAAGTACAAAATTTTAGATATTTTTAAAGTGCATCTAAACTTGGCATTGGATTGGATTTCAATCCTTTTTTAGGCGAACAATTAACTGATAGGAACTTGGCCCCCTTTTTAACAGGTATGTTTTTGGTGGAATTTCAATATATTTTTTCAAGAAATCGTACCTATAAGTGTAAAAAGAAATGCCCATCGATTTCTTATCACCTTTTCATATATACTGCAGACAAAAAGCATAATATCGCGTTTCAATTATACCGCTAGCGCCATCTATTAAAAGTAATTTATAACAATAGAAGCCTGATTATTTAGGTAAGCAGTATTTAATAATAAGCTATACAGTGTGCATTATGTATACATGACAATATTTTATACCCCCTCTCACCTACTCCTACCGTGCGCTTAGATTTAAATATAATTTATTTTTAAAGAAAAACTACCGATACCAGGGCTCCGTAACGACCACTGCTGAGAAGAAACGCCGAAAGAAACTCATTTTCACAGTATTGGTCGCCTACTCGCCAGAAGGGCTTTATAATATAATTATTATTGTCTTTTAATTAATAAATACTCATAATATGATACAATGTTGACACATTATAACATGTAATGCTTGCGAACAAGTAAACAAACATAGATTGCGTAATAAAAAATATTAAGTAGCCAAAAAAGCGAAGCCGAGCTGACCAGTCCCTCCCGGCAGCACCTGTTCACGAGTTGACGCACGGACCAGCCATCGTTAAACTCAACCATATTAGAGGGAATCCAACGACCCGAACAGCGACGCCACTTCATTTCACAACATACAGGGTCTAAGTTCTTACCTCGTGTTTGAAAGTGTCATTAACCAAAATCTATTAATCCGTACTCTGTGCCGAAGCGACCGGTACCTATCACTTCGAACAGTTTGAATTCGTCGTAGGAGATGTCCCATTTCTTCATCGATAACAGACTTTTTCACAACATCACAGGGTCTAAGTTCTTACCTCATGTTTGAAAGTGTCAAGTGGTACACAGTCGTCGCTAAGTGATTGGACATGTAATAACTTGACCGCCACAGCGCCGTGCCAGCTTCCCCGGTACACCGTGCCGAAGCGACCGGTACCTATCACTTCGAACAGCTTGAGTTCGTCGTAGGGGATGTCCCATTCTTTCATTGATAACTATGAAAAAGAAAAAGAAATTGTTATAGAAGTATAACAGTAATTTTCGGTATATGATTTACCTATTTATTGCCCTTCTTATAAGTTGTGCAAACATAATTTTGTTAAAATTTAATTTAAATATTCGGAAGATATTGACGTTTCACATTCATGAAACGACAGGGGTCAATCTATGTATGGAGCTAGCATAACATGAAATACCACATTAAATAGAACAATTATCTTTAACAAGGTGTTATTTGTACATACTTCTTCAAACAATCTTCGGCGGTGTATAAACTCCGTCATCTTGCTAAATATAACTTCTTCTTCTGCCTTATCTCACTATTTATGTGGGGTCAGCACAAAATATAACTTAAAATATACTCAAAAAAAGTACATAATTATAGGTATAATGTTTATTACACATCGAAACATATTGACACTGAGAGCACTGGGTATTTCTCCTATAAGTGAATTTAAAAAATCATAATCTAACTTTCTACCTACAAAATGTTACGACACAGAATGCCATTCGACTCTCAAATCTATCATTAATATACAATAAAAATCAATTTGAAATTTTTAATGAAATATTTTTTTTTCAAAAATGAAACACATCTTTCATAAATATACATTAAAAATAATTTGAGATTTTTCAAAGAAATATTTTTTTTTCCATAAAATGATAAACAAAATAAAAAAAAGGTGTCACTAAAACTCCTGCCTATCATCAAAATACACAAAAAAATAATTTGAGACTTTTCAAAAGGGATTCAATTTTTTTCAAAAATTTTAAGCAATTTAGGAACACAAACGTGACACTAAAAATGCCACTTGACTCTCAGATCTATCATCAAATAACACTAAAGATAATTAAACATTTTCTTAAAAGGGGCACACAATTTTTCACAAATAATAAGCAATTCTTCATTTGTTTTCTTTTTTTGTTTTTTTTTTTTTTTAGGATGGCAGAGAATTCCACCATTTAAGAGCAAGCTCTTAAATTACAAGAATAAACATTATACATTATAAAGAAAATAAAAATTTAGAAAACAGATAATTTAGTAATTAACAATTTAAATACACAAACGAGTACGTCAGTGTCGGTGTCACCGAAGCTACTGCATTAGGGCAGTGTCCCACTTATCGCGGGGTGAGTAAGCTGCCATTATCTGTGCTCTCCACTCTCGGGGTGTTATCGTGTGACGTTCACTGCTTGTTAATGGTAATAATGCTAATTGGGAGATAACAGTGTAACTGCTGCTGCCGGTTCAATGTAAATTTATATTTACGAACGATTTCATTTTTTAGTTTGTTTGATTTTCGTGAGTGTAAGTGGCCAACACTGGTGTAAGAGGCAACTTGTAAATTGCCTAAAGGCATCTGACTGACATAGGTTGATAACTGCCATACAATGATGACAGCCGAGACCAAAGGCTTAACTTATACGTGCCTTCCAAAGCACGGAAGGCACGTATAAGCCATAGTTTGTTAGTTATAGAACATTATCATAAAAATATAGTAAATATTTCTATCTGTGCAATAAACTGTTTGTCTTTAATTTCGAAATAATTGCTAGAAAGTCATACCTGTCAATTTATCGCTATAGTTTTAAACAGAAAATACTGATTGAAATGATAGAGCTTTTTTTCTCTAAAGTACTAGAGAAGACGTGACACATTTATTTTTACGTAGCTATTTCCAGAAATTTCACTTAGTAGCTGTGTAACTCATATGCACCTATTTTTTTTTATTCCATCGGTAAGTAACCAGAATTCCATGGTTTGAAAATTAAATAGGGATAAAATGATAAAATTGCGTCGGTTCTCTTAGCAAGTTAGCGCTGTGGTTTAGAAGAACGGCTTAAAAACGACTAAGCGCCGCAGCGTGATAGGTGTAAATTACTAAAAAAGGAACACGACGAATGTTCCAGACAGCTGGAATAGTAGGTACGAACATATTAGACTGATTGAGCTAGCCCCAAAGTAAGATTATTGTAATGTTTTCTGTACATTCGAACATGACTGGAAAGTTAAGAATGGCAGTGGTACAAGGAAAGAAGGCAGGCAAAGCCCACCAGTTTTGTCAGAAGTAGTTTTGCGATAGACGATAGACTATCGGTATATTAACTAAAACCGATATAATCGATAGACTATCGATAGTATTGATCCTGCCGAGGAATAAACAATCGATAGTATCGATAGGCATAAAATCGATAGGTTTACAATCGTTAGTGTCCATGGAAAATGTTAAACTATCGATAGTATCGATAGCTTTTTGAAAGCAATACTATTGATAACCAACAAAACTATCGATAGTATCGATAGCTTTTTGAGAGCAATACTATTGATAACCAACAAAACTATCGATAGTATCGATAGCTTTTTGAGAGCAATACTATTGATAACCAACAAAACTATCGATAGTATCGATAGCTTTTTGAGAGCAATACTATTGATAACCAACAAAACTAATGATAGTATCGATAGCTTTTTGAGAGCAATACTATTGATAACCAACAAAACTATCGATAGTATCGATAGCTTTTTGAGAGCAATACTATTGATAACCAACAAAACTATCGATAGTATCGATAGCTTTTTGAGAGCAATACTATTGATAACCAACAAAACTAACGATAGTATCGATAGCTTTTTGAGAGCAATACTATTGATAACCAACAAAACTATCGATAGTATTGCTCTAAAACAGCTATCGATACTATTGATATTTTATTCGTCGTCATCGATCGATACTATCGGCAGTTTGTTATATCGATAGTACTGTTGGCTATCTATCACTTATCAAAAGTATTGCCTTAAAACATATATCGATAGTATCGATACTATCAACAGGCCTGTCGATAGTTTAGCATTTTTAGGGTTCCGTTGTAAACAAGGAACCCTTATAGTTTCGCCATGTCTGTCTGTCTGTCTGTCTGTCCGTCCGCGGTTTTACTCAGCGACTATAAGTACTAGAAAGCTGTAATTTGGCATGGATATGTATATTAATTATGTGGAAAAAGTGGTAAAATAAAATACTGAAAATAATTTTTTTTAGGGTAGCTCCCATACAAGTAAAATAAAAAGACATTTTTTTTCTCGTTTACCTAAGCATGTGGGGTTTCGTTGAATAGGTCTTTCAAAAATATTATTAAGCTTTTGAATACTGTTTTTCAATTTAGCGATCCGTTTTTGAAATATTTGGTTTCGAAGTGAACATTTTTGTTAGAGTCAAGTGTCCCCCCATCTATCTGCTAAACGGTTATATATGGACACGTGAAAAATTACAGCTATAGTATATATAACGAACTTTAAAGGAAAACTATCAGAGCTAAGTAGGGTTTACAAATTAAAAAGTTATAGGCGAACAACTTATAAAATGTACTCGGAAAAATAAAATTTCGTACATATTCAATAGAAAATTCGTTTTTAGGCGTTTTCACTGGCATAAACCCAAAGTTGGCATTCGTTACTACGGAACCCTACACTGTGCGTGGCCCGACACGCACTTGGCCAATTATTAAGATTGAAACTATCGATTGAACATCTATCGATTAAGACTCGATTGGAAACGTTTGTCTTTTCGGCAATACACTCGGGAGGACATAAAGGTACTCACGCTGTTCTGTCTGGGCCACCGCGAGTCTGCGTGCTTGCCGAGGTCCAGCGAGTCCCCGCGAATGGCGCCCCCGCTGTCCGTGGAGCCCGAGCCGCTGAGCGACACGCCACGCGAACTGTCTGTAGGCAAAACATGACATTAATACTGGATTGAGCTTCAAATAAGGTAATATTTGAAGGCGAGGGCGCTACTTTGAATCCAGAGCGACACATTATTTTTGATTCTTAATAGATAACTCGTGTTCAGTTTTTAAATTGGTTTTAATCCCTAGAGATTTTCTTTTTCACTTTTTAGTCCTGAGAGAATAAGCAGTAACTTTAGCTCCAAATGTTTTGGGATGAAAGCATCGTTTTTCGAGTAGTTCGAGAGTTCGTGTGCTCTTGAGATAATTCATTTTTACATTTATTTGATCGGCGACATAAGAGGGCGACAATTATTGAATAGAATGGATACGACTTTGAATAAGTAGGTCGAAAAAGAATTTTCTTTTTAGAAATGGAATTTTACAAGCAGGCGACGAAGTTTGACTTATATAATTCCGAAAAAATATTGTTAATATACTACAAAAACTGCAATCATAAATAAACAAAAAAGTGAGTGAATCAACTTCCTTTTGTATCGATTCAGATTATCAAAATTACCCTATCAGTTGCCCTCAAAAAGAGCGTTAGATAACAGGGGTTTAGTTAAATAACACTCCTCTTTTTCTTTGGGACTTTTAAATAAAGTTTCCTACCATACTGATTTGGCAGAAAAAACCATAAAATGTTGCTTCCGTTGCTGCGAAAATAGTAAAGCTGACCAAGGGCAGTACCGGATCTAGACTTTTTTAGAAAAGGCAAATTATAAAAAACGCAACGCCGAAATTGCGCATTCAAATAGTATTGAATGCGCAATTTCGGCGAAGTTCGGTCGCGCAACATCGGCATATATTTTTTTAGTACTTCATATGTAACTCGACTTACCACTCTTGACACTGGAAGTGAGTTCGTCCTTGTTCTCCGCGATCCGCACCGTATGGTTCGCGTGGCTCGTGTGGAGGACAGGGTGACTCGGATGGTTGGGGCTCGACACTGCTGGCTTCACTTCTGTGCAAAAGAGGCATAATTAAAACAGTATATTGTCTAATAACTTCACCACATTAACCCTTTCACCGCGAGACTTTATATCAGTTGCCGCACCCCCAGCGCGAGGGGTATTAAATATTAAATAAATACCTACAACCAAAAAGGGATGTGGATACTTAAGTTATGTGCAATACGAGCGTTTTTTTTTTTGGTCGGAAATATCCGACGCTCGCGGAATGGGCACGACAATGTTTGTCGGATAAATCCGACGTTCGCGGTGAAAGGGTTGACCCTTGCAAATGAAAGCTGTAGTTCCACCTTCTCTACCTTTTCGCCCACCATCACGCCAAAAGTGGCTTTTGAGAATTGAAGGCCAGAACTCTGTTTGCTTAGAGCCGCAAGACTCAAAGGGCTCTGTCTGCCCCGAAAGACGAGATTGTTTGTTCGTATGTATGAACGTTAGTTTTTTTCCGTCCCTCCCTACTACTTTACGCTATCTCCGTTACGTCGGCAACAAACCGTGTCCACATAGAATCTACACCTCATCCTGATTATGCCAGGCAGTTTAAGGCGGCCTTTCCCGGTGGCTCTGTCGTCAAAGAGAGCAAAGTTCGAAAAGCTTGTTTTTTCATCCAGGGCAATGCTATAAAAAAAAGCAAACCAAAAAAGAGAGAGATAGCGCCTTAGGGCACGGTTTGCACTATATTAAATGAAATTAGTATTATATTTAACTATCCATTGAACGAATATTAACTACCTATTCATAGGGTCATAACAAACGCATACTCGTGAATTTTTAGACGTGTAACGTAACGTTTTTGTGCGATAAGTCGGATACGACCACGGAACAGAGAAATAGATGGAAGTGCCTTGGGCCTAAATTAGTTAAGAAACAAGCGTCGCCAAACTCACACAAATAAACCAATAATCACATATTGCACACATACGAAAAATTCGTTTGATTGGTCGAATATATTTATTTCAATATTGGCCTAAGTCAATAGACCCTACATTTTAAAAACGACATTAAGTTTCAAGCATAAGGTTTATTTTGCTACGGTTCAAAAAGTACTTACGACGTTTTGCTATCTACTGTCTAACTCAAATTAATAAGTCTGATAATTGCGCCATCTATCGTCGAGAAGCAGAATTTTTTCGTCACTTGAATCCCAAGCTACGAAATAATTCTGCTACTTGCCGACAGGTGCGCTACTCGAATAGTGATGTCCATATTATTTAATATTGATTAACAGTATCGATATCATTTAATGCAAAGGCATTTTTTTTAAATTTTCTTATCTTTATTTAACACTAACTTTCACTCGCAACTTCGTCTGCGTAACTTTCTTATTTATAATATTAGTATGGATGTGCAGATTAAATCGTGGGCGAAGCCAGTCTCAAATAATTAAAGATCTATTATTTTGAGAACATGAAAAATCCGTCTTTATCCCTGTAGCGATCTTAATCCCAAATAGAATGGAACATACAGAGCATTTTGAGTCTTGCGGTTTTAAGCTGAAATCGCCCAGGGCCGCAAGATCCAAAGTCTACTTTTGGCGTGACGGCGGGCGAGAAAGTGGAAAAGGGAATCAAAATAGTGATGGGTTGCTACCCGCATGGTCGAAATGGCAGAGGAATTTCTCTTCTGCCATTTTGCCCATTCTCTCGATCGGCTTTTAAAATCTGCGCGGGAATGCGGGAAGTTGGTACATTCTATTTATTTTCTTTTGTCCCTTTCACCCAAACCAGCATGGTGAGCTTAAAATACAGAGAATTGTGTCAATAACTTTGTAGATCCATTACTAGTATTACAGTGATATTCAACTAAATCCGTCTGTCTGTTACTTCTTCACGCTTCAACTACTTAACCAATTTAATTGAAATTGAATATGTAGGTTTATTGTTTAAGAGTCCCGGGAAAGGACATTGGACAAAATAAGATTCACCAAACCGAGTTCCATCACTCTTTTTTGGGGATATAAATCCCCAAAAAAGAGTAATGGAACTTGGCATGGTGAATCTTATTTTGCCATACAAATGGAGACTTTTTCAAATTACTTATATTACATTAACGAAGTCTTGGGTTAAAGCTAGTTACATATAAATTTGGGAGCAGCAGCAGGAGCTAGAGCAGAAAAAAATTGACATAAAGAACAACCTTTATAAGAAAATTAAATTATTATATATAAGTAAATTAGATATAAATTATTTCTTCATAACGCTCCAAACATATGGTGCTTGATTTAGTTGGCATCCAGTTAACCCTACCCGTTGCATCTATCCACTTTTCTTTTACATTTGGGCCTAAAAATAATTCGAAAGGTTAGACTAATATTAATTTTTTTATTGCAATAAAAATACTAGAAAATGTTCATGTTTATAATAAGTCTATATATTACTTAAAATCGTTGCGTTATTCTATTAAATTATACCTGAAATTTTGATTTATTTTATCGACAAAATCCGCATCCGTCTCGACTACATCACTAATCGAGTAGCGCAGTTCATCGACAAAATTTGTACATCACTAATCGAATAGCAAAATCTGTACATCACTAATCGAGTAGCGACAACTTACGGGAACGAACTTTCTAGAACTACCTAGTTAATATGATCGTACCAGAATGATTTTCGTATTTTTTAAAAAGAAAATGCATGTTGTCGTACATACTGATGGAAAGAAATACCTACATTGCTTTTATTTTTGTTCTTACTGCTATTTTTACATACTAAAACACTACAACACGGGATATTTAGCGAAAAAAATGTTGGTCGGGCGGACAAAACGATCTCAACACGTAGCTAGAATACGACTGATGTACGGAGTCGGTCGATCTTGTGTAGTTTTACCGGATTATGACACGCGCGCCACGCCCACTTGGCACTTCCACCTATTTCTCTGTTCCGTGGATACGACACTCTATACTGTAATTTCGATGTGCGTATAAATCGGTGTAAATAGTTCCGCACTGTTCATAACCGAGTCTATCCGTTTCTCAGCGAAATAGCACGCAAATTAGCCACGTGCGCCGACGAGTTCGAGTTCCGAACTAGCTCATCCTGAAGAATGCAACGGGGAACGTTAAGGGGATACTTGAATTTTTCGGGGTCCAGTGCTGTCCCCATTTGAAATAAATTATTTGAAAAATATTGTCTTATGCGACTCTAGATATAAAACTTTAAACCATTACATGAACTTCTCTTTACAGATTAAAGTAAGAACGTGAAGTATTTCTCAGCATTTTTGCAATTTTTATCAAAAACACTACAAAACGGCTTATGGATGAAATGATCTGAAATAAAAATATATTATAATAAAACAAAATTCGTGTATCACATTTCACATAAGATGAGAAGATGCCAGAAAGAGAGATAGGATCCACCTCAGCACTCACCTGGGAAGTGGAACTGCTGCTTGTGCGGCGCGGGGGGCGCGTTGTGGGGCGGGGGGTGGTGGTGCGGGGGCGCCGCCAGCGCGGGGGACGACGGCGTCGAGCTGTTGCACGACGACGTGTTCGACGACGAGTCGGGCCCGCCCTGCGAACAGTAGCACTGCGTCAGGTACGCCACGTGTGGCGGCCTCACAAACACGCGCACGCGACAAAATATAACAAGTGTTCGTGGCTCAAAAATTTATTAATAAATAATAACCAGTGATCGGATTATCGGGCGCTTATTTGCCTAAACTTCACGCGGTACATAACACAGCGTTGGATACAACCACCAACCTGATAAAAATGAATATCAATCTCTCTTAATGCAACTTTGCTTTTATGGTTATAATCTCGTTTGGAAGTAGCCCCATTGAAAGTACGTAAGCAGTATTCAATAAAAAATATTATTTAGTCGCAATGACTTCTGGACAAATTATCAGAAGGAAACATTTATTAAAAATCAGCACTAGGTACTAATAGTATTAGATAGATTGTATCTAGCGTCTATAAATAAAGCATAAATAGCAAAGTTGCATTAAGAGAGATTGTTATTATTTTTTATCAGTTTGGTGGTTATATCAACGCTGTGTTAGGTACCGCGTGAAGTTTAGGCAAATTAGCGCCCGATTATCCGATCACTGATAATAACTAATTTTTGCAAGGATCGTAGCAAGTGGAGATCCATAGTCTCTGCCTTGTGGTAACGTGAAGATATGCAGATTAGTGGCATATCAAAGTAACGTGAAAATATGGGATACATGATAAAATCACCTTCCGGTAAACGTTGGGATCCTGTGGCTGTCTCGCTCGCACAATCAAACGTTTTTAAAGATTATTATAAAATGTGCCTCATTTGAAGAAAAGTGTTTCATAAACTTTTTAATATATTATATGTTACATATTGTAGACATGTTTGTTATTGTTTATGTGTGTGTTGATCGAGAATAAGATCATCAAAAATTTAAAATTTTGATGACCTAATCGGTTCAGTCGTTTAAAGGTTATTAGGTGTTAACTCTTGGAAGCTTGGCTTTGTAATTTACCTGGAAAATAAAAGATGGCGCTAGGGATTAGAATATTATGTAGTTCCGCCACTTATCACTAGATGGCGTCGTCGGGGATTTTGAATTTGCCTGCAAATCAACTTGTTGATTTTTTTTATAATTATTTTACGGCTCTGGCTACTAGTCATTTAAATCTTTATTTATTCACTTTATTCCTAACCCTAACCTTAACTATACCATCAAAGGTTGGTGTAGGTCCTTTGATTGCTTCAAGGGAGCTTCTGGCGACAAATCTATACGAGCCCACTAGTTTTCATAGCTGATTGAGTGGCGGACGGCGCCTAAAGACACCCACCCCAGTCCGCAAATGAATATCACTACAACCGCACTACGAATGTCCACTTTAAACATTTCACATATTGTCCATGAGCATGAGCATTTATAACACTAAACTACACCAATTTCATATTATAAAGTCAACTGGAATCAATTTGTAAAACAATTTAAAGGAAACTCCAACTGAATCCCTTGACTTCCCGCCAACAACTTGTTGAGTGGAGTGTTGTGTTGTGACACTTACCGAGTACGTGTGTTGCGGCGGCGGCGGATGGTGTCTCCGTCGTCGGGTGCTAGTTAAAGAGGACAGGAACCCGCGACCGGGCACTGGGGACGCGCTAGCGTAGTACACTCCAGATCCCGGCCCTACGAAAACAAGTAACTTCATTCAAAACTCAAAAAAAAAACCCTCTATTTGAAGCTAAGGTAGCATAAGAGCGTATGCAATATAGAAGTACGCATGCATCAGCTGTAGGTCTGTGTACCCTGTCAGATATAAAGACGTTATAATGTATCTGTATCGATACTAAATAATAATAAATAAATATTCAGGGACAAATAACACTGATTGAGCTAGTCCCAAAGTAAGTTCGAGACTTATGTTATGGGATACTAACTCAACGATACCATATTTTATAACAAATTTATATATAGATAAACATCCAAGCCCCAGTACAGTTTGAAAAAGGCCATTTTCCAACTTGCTCTGACCGGGGATCGAACCCGGGACCTCTGGGTGGCGGACTAGCATGATAACCATTACGCCGCGGAGGTCGTCTATACGATACTAAAGCGCGTGAGAAGCGCGTTCAAAGTAGAAAGGGGTGTGGGCAAAGGGCACGGCTTCCGCAGTGATTTCTCTATTACAATAAATCGAATACATCGAGAGATTTCAGGACATCAAAAAATAAATTTGAACGTATGCATAGTTTTATTGAGATAATAAATAACGAGCGAGATGGTACTGTTACCTACGGTGCCATGCTACGACGGCCGGTCGCAGAATATTTGTCTATAACAGTCATCTGATAACGACGGCTATATCTATTGTAATTTCGCAGCCAACCATTGTAGTCATCAGTATAAGATCCAAACCACACTTACCGTCCTTTTGATGGAACTTGTCTTTGAAAGCAGCCACGAATTCCGGTGGGAGGCCGCACGATGGAGGAACTTTACTTTCACAGTCTCTGTAACAAAAATTGTTATTTTATTTTACAACATAGAACGATAAATCGTAGCATTTTGACAGCGTAGAAATATCGGATTGCCCACGACAGGACTGGTTGGAAGAAGAAAGGGGAGGCCTCTGCCCAGACCGAAGACAGATATCGACATTCGCATTTCTGTGTCGTCTGGATCTCGGTATATAACAGAGAACTCTTCCTCTCTTCCAGTGGTTATCGTAAGAGGCGACTAACAGATTGACTAGTAGAAAAGGCCTTAGGCCTGAAGTCCGTCTGTTACATTTTCTGTAGTAAAGTAATTACATCTTTATCCCTAATGGGGCAAAGTATTCCTGGGGTCCTGAACTGCAAGACTCAAAGGCCACTTTTACCGTGATGGTGAACGAGGTAGAAAAAATAATCGATATAGTGATGGGTTGCTAGCCGCATCGCCTATTAACATGATTCGCATTTTCACTCAGTCCCTCTATCGCCTTCCACGAATTACGCGGAAAGAGAAGCAGCTGGTACATTGTAAGATTTTTTTCCAGACAAGCACGGATGAATAAAATAGATAAATCACATTCATGAACTACTTTAAAAATAGACAGGACATTTGGATACGCATAAATGAAGTGACTTTACATATACTTGTGAATATGTCAAGTGACTTATAAAACATTAAACATAGCCTTAAGGGGCTACCTGAATTTTTCGGGGTCCAGTGCTGCCCCCATTTGAAATAAATCATTTGAAAAGAAACGCAGATATCATTTAAAATTGGGTCTTGATCAGACCCTGAATAACCCTTCAAACTATTTTATGAACTACTGTTTACATTTTAAAGTGAGAACGTGAAGCTTTTCTACGCACATACGCCAAAAGTGGCCGTTTTTGTGCGTAGAAAAGCTTCACGTTCTCACTTTAAAACGTAAATAGTAGTTCATAAAATAGTTTGAAGGGTTATCCGGGGTCTGATCAAAACCAAATTTTAAATGATGTCTCAGTTTCTTTTCAAATGATTTATTTCAAATGGGGGCAGCACTGGACCCCGAAAAATTCAGGTAGACCCTTAAATAGACACATCAGCTTTAAGCTGCTCGTCTATAATCCAAAAAATAGATAAATAAAAAAGTAGAAATAATACGGACAAATTAGACAGATTGAGCTAGCCACAAAGTAAGTTCGAGACTTGTGTTGTACTTACTCAACGATACTATATTTTATAACAAATACATATATAGATAAACATCCAAGACCCAGGTCAATCTGAAAAAAATCATTTTCCATCTTCTGACCGGTGCTCGAATCCGGGATCTCCAGTGTGACAGCGTGGCATAATGACCAATAAGCCACAGAGGTCGTCAAAATAATTGTAATATTAGGTTGGGGAAAAAGTCTTTTCGCATATAGTATGTATGAACTTGTAATAAAACCATTTTGGCTATACTATTTGTATCTGGCTGGTTTTGGTATCATTTAAAAGTTTAAATTTTAAAGAAGATAATTCCAAATTCAAATTAGGAAAATGCGTGATTTTCATTTGTTTTTTTTTTACCGTCAAGATAAGTGAATCTAATGAAGAAATTAGATACTCGTACATTTTAAAATTTTACGACCAAAAAGGTAAAAATGCAACGCAAGCCGCGAAAAAAATTTGCTATGTTTATGGACCTAGTGCAGTGTCTGTGAGAGTAGCACAAATTTGGTTTAAGCGTTTTTAATCCGGAAATTTTGATGTCAAAGATGCACGTAGCTCTGGTCGCCCTGTTACGGATAAAATGGATGCTATTTTTGAAAAAGTGGAGCAAGATTGGCATATCTGTAGTTACGACGTAGCTGAAGAACTGGGAATTGACCACAAAACAGTTTTGGCGCATTTAAAAAAAAATGGGTACATAAAAGAGCTCGATATTTGGGTACCTCACGAGTTCTCTGAAAGAAACCTAATGAACCGTTCATTAGGTTTCTTTCAGAGAACTCATTTGTGTTTCTTTATTACGACGTAATGAGACCGAACCATTTTTGAAGAAATTGATAACTGGTGATGAAAAGTGGATCACGTACGACAAGAACGTGCGAAAAAGGTCATGGTCAAAGGCACATTCGAGATTATCATATGGCATAGTCCTGTTGTGGTAATTCTTGTGAAGCAAATGACATATTCACAATGCAAAAACAATTTATTAGAATACTAGCCAATATTGACCAAATGACATCCTGTAAATTATATTTCGTGAAACATCAAATCCTCACCTTAACGTCTATATACATGTTAGAATCATGCAAATTTGTAAGGAAACACGAAGCTCTTTACACAAAAAAAGAAAATAAAAACAAAAGAAATAATAGAGACCTAAAGGTGTTAGAAAGACCAAACACCAAAATGAAACTAGTCTCATCCAGCCCTCATCACATGGCTATAAAAATATACAACCATATCCCTGGCAGGTTTAGACGAAGACTATTTTCAGCCGCCTAAATTACGGCGCTTAAGAAAGGCACCGTATAAACACTTTTGGCGCCATTTTTTCGCGGCATGCCAGCGCTGGCACAGAATAGAACACGCGCCTATTTTTTGGCGCCTATTTTTTGACCTCCGCCCGCGTCTCTCGCTGCCCCCGCGCCTATTTTGCTAATGACTGATACTGAAAAGGCACCATGTAAACGACTAGTGTCGATTTGGTGGTCACTGGCGGCGAGATTTAGGCGCCTGAAAATAGTCATTCTCTAAACGGTCTGAAGATGTGCTGTACGGTTGACACTGGCGCCGTAATTTAGGCGTCTCAAAATAGTCTTCGTCTAAACCTGCCTTTACTATTTGAAGAATATAGAAAAAATCTTCATTATTTGCCAAAAATCTAAAGGAAATCCTCATAAATATATGCTATTACAAAATATCTGAATTTTTCGATGATAACTTTGCTGCAAATTCACTTTGATTTCTCTACTATATAAACAGTTAATTGTACAATTAGATTAATAAGAAAAGTGGCAACTAGTTGCCCTCATGTTTGCTGTGCCCTTATGTAACAACCTTAAACTTGTGACTTGCAATAAATCTGAATCTGAATCCAAACGAACCTGTGACATTTGAACTTGCACTCTTTGCACTTGAGGCCGGAGCCGAAGAGCATCTGCTTGTCGCAGTAGTCGCAGGTGGCGATCATGTTGAAGGTCTTGGTGAAGCGGTGCGCGATGTCGTGCGCCATGCAGCGGCTCACCGTGGGCGTGCGCGGCGAGCGGGGCGCGCCCCCGCCCACGCCCATGCCCGACTGTGGGCAAACAACTCAATAACAAAGTACAACGCGACACAAATAAGTTGAACAAAAATGGCGGACTTCAAAGCATTTTTTTTTTTGTACAATTCCCGGCACAAAGATTGAACCAAAATGATGGTCACCGGCGCAGGTACAAATAATGCGCCGACGACGGCCGTTTCGGTTCAATTTACGTGTCGGGAAATTGTACAAAAATGCTTTTAAGTCCGGTATTTTTGATCAACTTAATTGTGTAGTATTGTTATTATTACAAAAACAAAAAACCCGACTGCATTTTTTTGTATTTTTTACTTTATTTTAATATACCCCATGTTACTTTCACAGTAAATATAAATCGAACGACACATCTCAAGCTAAAATCTATCGAGCTGTTCAGGCTGCAGAGCGCGCCAAACATTTGAAATTGTCGCCAAAAATCCGCCATTTTGTTTTTTAATTATTTTGATATACCCAGTGTCTCTTTCACAGGAAATACAAATATATCGACACCTCTCAGGCTAAAATCTATCGAGCCGTTCAAGCTGCTGAGCTTGCCAAACAATTATACATACATACATACTCTTGAAAAACATAACCCTCCTTCTGGCGCAGGCGGGTAAAAATTGGGCAGATGACTGGGTCAAAAATAAATTATTCGGTTCAGTTCATAATACAAAACGTCACAAAATAGTGTCACTTTTCATTGATCAGGTTTATTTTCAACATGAATTTACAATTATTAATGCAGAAAAACTGATATTAAGCGCGCTAATTGGCTCCAAAAAGGCGTGACGTCACACTTTTGTACTTCAATCAATTCCACAGAAAATATTTGATTTGGCGTATAAAAAAGTGACTGGTTTGAGTTATTGTCATCTAGCGGATTATACATATATATTTTTGATGCCAAATATTTTGCATGAAAGAATTAACAGAAGTCTTCGATGACATTTTTAACCGTCTGCAAAAAGATGAGGTTATCAATTACTCGAAGACGCTTTGGATTTTTTTTGATTGAAAGGTCATACTAGTCAGGTGGTGGTTTCATATAAATTTTATCAAAATCGGTTGTGTAGTTTGGTGTTGAAGTTAGTTTTGATAAATCATTTGTCTAAATGTAAAGCCTAAATTCTGTTTTAACAACGTAATTCAATTATGACAACTGGGACAAATGGCTTATCGTGCCTAAGTATCCGATAACCAACCCGTGTGGTGATTCTCTCTTGAAAGAGGCCTTTTGACGAACAGTGGACTAATATAAGCCGGCAAAGAGGTTTTCACTTACATTGTTATAGTATGCAATGGGTCTAGGTACGGGCGGCACGTGGTCGGGCTCGCGCGGGGACGCCGGCGGCGTCTCCGCGGGACCCGCCGCTGACGACTGGCTGTTATCACTGCACAAAAAAAAAACAATAATTACAATACTTTTTTTTTGATACATTTTAATTGGCGTAAGCGGACCTAATATACTACCTTGAGGCACATCGATTCTTATTTTAGAGCTGTTGGACCTCCAGCTTTTAGCGTAAATGTTTGAAAGTTCAAGATCTTAAATTTTTATGTATGTAATATACTGTTTAACAATACGATGGTTTTCAAACTCTTTTAGCTCAGTTCATACATCATTTCTTCAAGACTAACATTATTAAACGTTTCAGAGAAATTACAAATAACCTAACTCTTACCTAACATCGGAAGCGTCAGGTCTTACAGACAGCTGCGACTCATGTGATCTTGATTTAGTGAGCGCCGCTGGGGGAGGCAGGGTTGAGTTCTGCTTGCGTTTACCTACGGGTGTCGTTGGAGATTTGCCACCTGAAAAGACAAAAGTGAACACTGATGACAAAGAATAATATGAACACAAGACATTGGAAAGAAAGACAATAATTTGTCCCGAAATGATTTTTTTGTTCGCAAATGATAATCACAAAAGCAAGAGCAAATGGTTCAAGATTCGTTGAATTTGTCCAGGTCTTCTCGAGTAATCTGGCGTTTGTATGTTCATTATATGTATTGTTTGTTGTTCAACATATGTGTATACACTATTATTACAGGCTTAACCTAATGCCATAGCGTACAGTTTATGCTTATATAATTTATCTACATCTATCTTGTCTAATTATAACACAAAACATAAAATTTAGCCCTTGTGAACTCAGTCAAGGAGCAACAGTTCATATCGATACTGTTGGCGACTACGTTTAGCGTTTTTAGAGTTCTTGTCAATGTATGTATGATCAGCGATAACTTAAGTATCTTTTGATCGCACCTTCATGATATGTAGTACGCGTATTGATAATTTTAAACATGAGCCTTATCGGCCAAGGGTTTATATAAAAAGTGGTCGCAAACTACTAGCCCCCTTATTCATAAAAAAATAGTTAAAACATGTTTTGTCCTTATCACTCTTTTAAAATTTTTGCCACTGCAAGAACAAGACAATACAAATTTTACCGAAAATAGGTTTAACTGGTTTGTAAAATTTTATGAATAACGGGGTAGGTATCTACCTCTGACGTGATGTGGAGTGCAGTGCAACGAGTTGACGCACTGTTCTTCGTCGTGCGGCACGGAGCCGCGCGCACGCGGGCGCAGTCGCGGGGAGCCGCGCACGTGCCGCTCGTGCCGCTCCCAGGAGTCCCAGAACAGCTGCAACTCGGCGCCGCCTTCGCCCCGTGATAGGGCCTCTGTGAAACAGATTCAAAGTTAAAAATTATTAAAAATATAAATATCTTTTGTTTTCGAGGGATAACACTTAATAAAAATAAATAAAGGTCCCTTCATAGTATCTATTTCAGAAGGTACTATCCTATTTCTGATATAAATCATCTCAAAATAATGTTTTGTGTGTCATTGCTGTTTTTCACCATGGATATTTTCCTCTCTTCGGTACTGGTCTTAAGAGAAAAAAAAATGGAATGTACCAGCTAACTACTAATCTTCCTTTGTAGATGCAGACTTGAGAAAACATCAAGGAATCATATTATCAATTGGCGATGCGGTAAGCAACCCATCACTACTTCGTGTCGGTTTTCCGCCTCCACCATCCAGCATTATGCTGAAAGTGACAGTTGGTCCTGGTTCCGGTGATATATCCTGGTCTGCGTACGGAAAAGGTTGTGATTAACTGATAAATTCTTCGTATTTAGCAGATGCCAAAAAGAAATTAAGGATAGACTACTCAGCTTCTATTCAAGGAGGAAAGGATGTGTCATAATGACAGTGACAATGTTACCCATATATGTCTGCAAGTGATGCATGGCCCGGCACAACCGCTTGACTTCTTCATCGCGGGCGGCTGGTAGTAACGCGCGCAGTTCATGGTCAGACCTCTCTCGGAGGGCCTCCAAGATTTACACTCGAGAACACACCGCCTGTTACAATCTATGTTAATAACAGTGACAATGTTACCCGTATATGACTGCAACCGATGCATGGCCCGGCACAACCGCTTGACTTCTTCATCGCGGGCGGCTGGTAGTAACGCGCGCAGCTCATGGTCAGACCTCTCCCGCAGGGCCTCCAAGGTTTGCACTCGAGAACACACGGCCTGTTAACAAAACCCATTGATTTATTTACTTACCTAATGATGTACAAGACTCGATTCTTCGAGTTATAATTTTGAAGACTCGAGTCGGTTTTGCAGGGCTCTGTGAGCTCAATAGGCTCGGAGTTCCGAGGCTAGGCGAGCTCGAGTTTTCTGAGCAACGACTCGAGTCTCTAAAAGAGCTCGAGTCTTAAAATGGACGTGAGCTGTTCTTGAAAGCTTACAAAGACTCGAGCCGTGATATCAGATGAATTTTAGTTATCCAAGGTGTGTAAGTAAACATTCTTTTAACTACTATTGTAATCAATCATATTTTTTTTCTCATTGACAGATCAGTTTTTTAAGGGGCTACCTGAATTTTTCGGGGTCCAGTGCTGCCCCCATTTGAAATAAATCATTTGAAAAGATATGATATCTCCGTTTCTTTTCAAATGATTTATTTCAAATGGGGGCAGCACTGGACCCCGAAAAATTCATGTAGCCCCTTAAACGAAAAATAATTGCTTTTAAACGCAAAAGATAACCCTCCCTCTTCGCAGTCAGGTAAAAAAACGCGGGCGAAGAAAGAGACTCGAGTTCTAATCTTACTCTCCCAGGCTCACTTAAGCTCGCAGTCGGCGAATCCTTTCGTTAAAAGAGTGTAGCCCTGTAAACGACTCCGAGTTCCAAGTAAGAGGAGAACTGAGTCTCGTACCTCACTATCTGATGCCCGATGGGTTTAACAATCGTAGGATTGGAACCTCACCTTTTCTTGCGATGGAAAGTATTTCATTTATTTATTTACTTAGTTATTAGTATTACTTTCATTTCTCTATTTACAAAATTCATGTACACAACAAAGTAAGAACAATTGACAAAATACAAAGTAACAACATCGAGTACATAGGTACTGCTTATTTAATAAGAAATCTCTTCCAGCAGACCCAGGAGAGCAAAAGAGAAGCAAAAGGTAGTAGTAGTATTCTATGAGTTAATACAGATTATTAAGCTACCTCGACGACCTCCGTGGCGTAGTGGTCATCACGCTAGTACGCCACCCAGAGGTCCCGGGTTCGATCCCCGGTCAGGGCAAGTTGGAAAATGGCCTTTTTCAAGTTGTCCTGGGTCTTGGATGTTTATCTATATATGTATTTGCTATAAAATATAGTATCGTTGAGTTAGTATCCCATAACACAAGTCTCGTACTTACTTTGGGGCTAGCTCAGTCAGTGTAATTTGTCCATATTTATTTATATTTATTTATTTACCTATATGCCAAATTTCATTCCAATACGTTCACCCGTTTTGGCGTAAAAGGGCGACAATTATCCATGCATCCACAAATCCATGCATCCTTACATTTTCTTTGCATTAATACTAGTAGTTTACCCCGAACCGTGAATTGAATTCCATATCTCTACAACCCCTAGACCGTGTAGCTCATGCTTTTATTTACAAATTCTATCGGCCTCCACGCCTACCAAATTTCACGAAGCTCCGATCAGAGATACTCAAGTTATCATCTAACAGACATAAACTCCGGATTGTTTAAGTGAAGTTGGGGAAATCCGCTATTTTCCAACAAGTCAAATCAGATACTTTTTTCTGAACGTCAAAACAAATGTTTTCAATAACATTTGTATGAAGTACTGGCAGATGACGTCACTGTTTCTTGGAGTCAAAAACCGCTCCTATTATCAGTTTTTCTTCAATAATAAATTGAAAATCACGTCAAAATGGATATGTTAAAAGACAAGTGACATTATTTTGCGGCGTTTTATTATCTTATCAGTACAAAATAATTTATTTTTGACCCAGGAAAATACCCAATTCACTCGCTCGTTCAAGTATTGGTAGGATTTCGATTTTTCACTCACTTCAATGCACTCGGGGCTGAGCCCCACGACCCGGAGCCACTGCGCGAGTCGCGGCACATCCCTGAGCTCCCGCTGCAACTCCTCACCGAAGCGAGCCTTTATGAAAAGCTGTCGGGAGAAGTGTTTCACAAGCTTGCCCTGAAACAAGAAAAATTTATTTAAGACATTTTGTTAATATCACAGCAGTTTCCTTCTAGAAAAGTAATTAAACCAGCCAAGTGCGAGCCTCGCGCACTCAGGGTTCCGTGCCATTATCTATAAAAAATCACATTTGGTGTATGGTAGCCCCCCTTGAATATTTATTTTATTCTATTTTTAGTATTTGTTGCTCTAGTGGCAACAGAAATACATCATGTGTGAAATTTTCAACTGTCTAGCTATCACGGTTTATGAGATACAGCCTGGTGACAGACAAACAGACAGACAGTGGAGTTTTTGTAATAAGCTCCCGTTTTTTACCCTTTGGGTACGGACCCTAAAAACATAGGAACCCTAAACGTAGTACCTGCTGCTTGATCATAATAGACTGCTAGCAACACATCACTATTTACCCCACTACGGCAAAGCAAAGGGGAAGGGTAATAAATCATTTTAGCAGTCTTTGTATGTATGTGAGTATGTATGTCTTCCACCGTAGCATCCAAATTGCTAGTCCAATTTTCACAAATTATATGTCAATCAAGTCGTCATTATTGATCGGGTGACAAAGGCTACAATTTGTATACAAAAAATGCATATAACGAATGTTACTCGTACATACAAAAAAGTGAGAGTATTTTTTTTTATTTCTATATTGAGTGGGATATCAAATGAAAGGTCTTGATTAGCACATTTCGAAAATATAAACATTGTTAGCCGTATATGCCTCCCATAGTCGAGTATTCGTTTTTGAAACATATATCTTGTTTGCTACCCTTTTTCCACTGCCAGGCCAAAAAAGACCCCACTAAAGTAGCCTTCAGATCTTACGGCCTGGCTCTGTCTAGCTCATTAGGAATAATTATGTGTATCTATACAGCAGTTTTCACAAAAGCCTTTATAAGAGAAAGCTTACTTTACTAAGAGAAGACTATCTGAACTTATTAGACAAAAAAAAAAAAAAATTTAAACTGTGATACTTATTTGATAACATTCCAATTGCATTACATCAGAGTAAATTCTGTTATTGTTTATCTATCGACAGAGTTATGATCTAGATGTGTCATCGTATCGAGCAATACAATCAAATGATATGCAGTGATTCAATGCTAATGCACTCAACTTCAAAATAAACTTTGAGCTGGTTGTTCAAATTATAGAATATGGGATATTACTCCAGTCAAGCTGATACTATCTGAAGAACGAACTAGTCGATACTTTTTTATAAAATATCGGAGGGGATTTCCTCCACTGTTTGACATTGTACATTCAAAGTTTAACGTGATATCGTTTTGTCTGATTATCAGAGATCAGAATCAAGGGTGCTATTGCTATGAAAAGTATGGATAGGACTAAAAGTTCCGGGATTTCTTGAGAATCTAATTGGGTACTAAGTAAATAAAACAATCATAATTATGTGATACCAGGATAATTTTTTTTTTCGATTAAAATATATCCTGAAGTCACATAATTACGATTGTTTTATTTATAGATTATATAGTCATATCCATACTTTAGATAGCAATAGCACCCGTGATTCTGATCTCTACTGATTATAAATTTTCGTCTGTCTGTACAGATACAGAATAGTTAAAAAGAAAGTTATTAGTCATCAAAGATTTGTTTCTTTTATGCTTATTTTTACGCAACTTTCGGCGTAAATAAGTAATAAAAGAACTGTAAAATCTCCAAAACAAAGTCCACCCCGACACCGGCTTAATTGTCGAAGATTTTAATACTTTATTTGTAATTGATTAATGCAGTAGATTTTGCATAAAACCCCTTTTTCCCAAAGGACTTTACGTATGTTTTTACACGCCCGATTTACCATGCATTATCATGCATTTCACCTCACTGCTTCGCCCGAACACAATGTTAGGTGAGACAGCATACTTTTTGGCCGCGACCACCTGTGAGTTCGAGCCCGCGACTAGTTCAACCTTAATATTCATATACTGATTTCATACCAGAGTATATTCATCATCATCATATCAGCCGCATAACGTCCACAGCTGTACATAAGCTTCTCCCAAGGATTTCCTAAATGACTAAATTGCTGCTTTGTAATTGGGTACTTTCCTGGGTCAAAAATAAATTATTTGGTACTGTTAATAAAATAAAACGTCATTAAATAATGTCACTTGACATGATCATATCCACTTGCAATGTGGTTTTAGATTTATTATTGCATAAAAACTGATATGAGCACTATTTTACTCCAAGAAACTATGACCTCATTAGTTTATATTTCATACAAATCCCACAGAAAACGTTTGGTTTGACATTTATTATACAAATGTAGCAAATTATCAGTAAATCAGGATAATTTAATAATATAGGCAATGTATATCAAATACAACCATTTGTGGTATTTCCCATCATCCAGCACTAGGAATTCCCACTAGATAGCCAAAAAAAACATTTGGCTAGCTTTATTTGTGTGCTAGAATTAATTTTGTATGGAGTGTACACTTTAACATCTTTATCCCATTAGGGCCACAAGAGCCCAAGGCCACGTTTGGTTTTGGGCTGAACATGAAGATGTAGGAAGAGAAGAGAGTGATAAACCTCATCATCACCTATAAAATTAACATGATTCAGATTCTCCCTATTGCCTCGATCAGCTTTTGCGATTTGCGCTAGAACAAAAGCAAAAAATAAAAAAAAAAACAAAAATGTTTATTTCGGTAAGTAGCACAGTTACAATAGATAGTAGTTGAAGCCTACTTTTAAGTATGAGAATACTTGTGCCAGTAGGCTCCGCTCCTCCGTTACGCTAAATATTGTGAGTACCTACCAGGTAAGAAATCTTATTAAACATTCAAACAAAATGTGTTAGTGTGTGTGTGTGTGTGAGAGAGAGGGTGAGTGTGAGTATGTGTGTGTGTTAGGGCGAAAATTAATATTAAGTGTTACATAAATTCTCCTTACTAATGAAATTCTCCAGTTCATCATAGCTTAATGGTTTAAGCCAGTTTATTAGTAGTAGTTTACATTCACGTGAAGTTTTGTTATATATTTTTAATTTCGTATTTATTTTATTGTATATTTTAGCAGAGCGACCATTGTATTGAACTTTTGCAAATTCCGTCTTATAAAAGGGAACATGTGCCGGATTCTGTATTCTTCTACTAGCAACTTGTAAATTAAAAGGTAAGGTATTGTGTTTCTTTAATAGCATTTGAAGTACGTATAGCTTTCTAATTGAAAATAAATTATATGTCTGATACAGATCACTTGTTGAGAATGTTCTTTGTTTAAAGTACATCACTTTTAGGAGATATCTTTGGGCTCTTTCAACTTCCAGGAATCTAGTTTTCAAGGCTCCACCCCATACGGGGATACAATACATTATAACGGACTGAACTAGGGAGATGTAAATATTGCTAATAAGGGTTTGTGGAACTATATGTCGAAGGGTTTTGAATATCCATACAAATTTACGTATTCTTCCCGATAATTGCTCTATTTGGGGATACCAAGAAAGATTTTGATCCACTACCACGCCCAAGTATTTAGTTTGGTTCACCTTAGCAATCGAGGGGCAATTACAATTTGGAGTTATGTCACAGGAGTGAATTTTAATGTCAAAATTTTCGGAAGGCTGTGAGTTATTATAAAGCAAACATAGTTGGTCTTGGAGGTATTTAAAGTAAGCAGATTATTTTTCAGCCAAGCCTGCACCTGAGCCATCCCGTTTTCAGCGTTTTGACGTGCGATTTCCCAGCTTGGACCAGTGAACACTATAGCGGTGTCATCTGCATATGAGAATATTTTTGCATTCTTTAATACCATGTTGCACAGGTCATTAATATATATGAGAAATAAAGCAGTTGGTACATTCCAAGGTTTCTTAAAATGGGACACTATTACTAAGACTCCACTGATGGTCTGTGTGTCTGTCGATCTGTTTGTCTGTCTGCCTGTCATCAGGCTATATCTTAATAACCATGATAGCTCGACAGTTTAAATTTTCACAGATGATGGTATTTCTGTTGCCACTATAACAGCAAATACTAAAAACATAATAAAATAAAAATTACCTTAGTCAGCCCGACTTAAGTAATTTTTATTTTATTATGTATACCGTACAACAAATGTGATTTTTTATAGGTAATAGCAGGGAACCTTTCGTTGGCGAGCCCGACTAGCGCTTGGCCAGTTATTTTCTTGTCTCCCAGACCAGCTTGTACGAAATGGCTGGAGTGCCATATCTTTTATTCTGTACTTTGTACTGGGTGTATGAGGATGTTTACAGACAGACTGTCATAATAAAACAATGGAGTTATTTCATTGCAAATCAGTTGATAAATTAATTAATTTTAACTTGACTTATTGTTACTGTTCAGCCCTATATTTAATTTATGATATGTGATTAAATGTTAAAAACAGGAAAAACAAGTTTTTTTATTTATTTTATACAAGACAAAGATGCAACAGGGAAATATGCTCCGATGATGATAATGATGCTAATAGGAAATAAATAGAAGAAACAAATCAAATTACACTTTTTAATTTCATCAAATCAAATTAAGACAGGTATTTTATTTGATTTGTTGTATAAAATAATAAATAAATAAATATATACGGACATATCACACATATCACACAAAAAAAGCATGAGTCATCTTCTAGTTTATTACAAGTGCACGCGTCACAGATGACCTCTGCAAACATTGCAAATTCTTACTTTGTAAATATAGGTAAAAATTTAGCAGAAAAAGTAAAAAAGCAGTTGCCTTCAAGTTCGATTCCCTGCTGTTCTCTCAATTCATTTGTGTTACTAGACACGGATGAAACTGAAGTGGAAGCTATTATTACGAGCTTGAAGGATACCTGTACCACTGGTTGGGACAATATATCTAATCATATACTTTCATACTTTATTTTACTACTTTTATACTACTACTTTTTTACATTTCAAACATATACTGGTCCGCCCATTAACCCATATTTTTAAAAAATGCCTGAGTGAGGGTATATTCCCTAAATGTTTAAAAAAAGCCGTCGTAGTTCCTATTTATAAATCCGGTGACAAAGAGCAAGTTTCAAACTATAGACCTATTTCATTATTGCCTTCGATATCAAAAATATTAGAGAAAATTATAAACAAAAGGCTTATTCCTTATTTGGAAAAGTACAATTTACTATCGGAAGTGCAGTATGGTTTTAGGTTTAAGTTATCAACAGCGGATGCTGTTCATAGTCTAACCGATTATTTAGTACAGGAACTCGATAGTGGGAAACAAACAATTGGAATATTCCTTGACCTTGCAAAAGCATTTGACACAATTTCCATTCCCATTTTATTGCACAAGCTAGAAAACATAGGGATAAGAGGAAATGAGCTTAAACTTTTTGCAAATTATTTGGAAGAACGTACTCAGTGCGTCAAAATAGACAATATCATTAGTTCTGACCAAAAAATTAGCTGTTTTGGAGTTCCCCAGGGAAGTATGTTAGGCCCTACCTTGTTTTTAATTTACATCAACGACCTATGTAATCTGAATCTACAAGGGGGGAAAATAATTTCGTATGCCGACGACACAGCTCTTTTATTTTCTGCTAACTTAGTTGATGAAGTCTTTAAACTTGCGCAACAAGGTTTTAATGTTGTAAATAAATGGCTTCAGCAGCATCTACTAACTTTAAACACTGAAAAGACGAATTTTATTCAGTTTTCCATGCGCCATTTGCACTCATCTCATTTTAACACAAAAATGTATGCACATCACTGCACAAACCCTGCAACTAACACGTGTCAGTGCCCAGTTATTTCTAGCACCGACAAAACAAAATATTTGGGTATTGTACTTGACAAAACACTTTCTTTCAAGCATCACATTGAAATCTTAAATGGCAGAATCCGTAAGTTAATATTTGTCTTCAAAAAATTACGCTCTATTGCGGACTCAAAAACAATCAGGCAAGTTTATTTTGCCCTTTGTCAGTCAGTATTAACTTATTGTATTACGTCATGGGGTGGCACAGCTAAAACATCCCTACTAACTATTGAAAGAGCTCAGCGAGCCATTCTTAAGGTGTCTACTTTCCGCCCTTTCCTTTTTCCCACAAACCTGCTCTATCAATCCTGTAAGGTATTAACAGTTAGACAATTATTTATATTAAGCACAATCCTCAAACAGCACGCCGCACTGCCATTCAGCACTCAACTAACGAACAAAAGACGGAAAGATATTGTTTGCACAAATAATGTTCAAACAAAGCACGCCTTCTCCTCTCGATTTTTTCTATTCCTTGGCCCACTTCTCTACAATAGACTTAATAAAAAACTAGGTTTTCATCCCCTCACTTATAGTACTACTAAGAAAATTCTTCAAGAAGCCCTACTTAATATGTCTTACGAAGAAACAGAGGAATTGCTAATGGTTTTAAAATAATAAGCGTTTCGTTTGTTTATAATAGGTATATATTTTTTTTTATATTTTCTTTTTATTTTTTCCTAACGTTTTTAATATCATTGTAAGTGTAATTGTTTATTAAGTTTATTATGAGCATATAATACGTGTAACGCCTGAAATACAGGATGATTTTCATCCTAGCTCAGGTACCTTTAGATTATAATATATATCCTTAATGTATCAATAATGTGTTCCTTTTAAAATGTCTAGCACCTAATTATTTGAATAAAGATTTTATTATTATTATTATATTATTATTGAGCGAGCCCCAAAGTAAATTCGAGACTTGTGTTAGGGGATAATAACTCAATGATACTATATTTTATAACAAAATACATATATGTATAGATAAACATCCAAGACCCAGGTCAATCTGAAATAGATCATTTTCCATCTTGACCTGACCAGGATCGAACCGAATATTATTTGCAAATATATTACTGACGATTTAAGATGACAAATAGGTCAAAAATAAAAATCATAAATGTCTCCTAAATAAACCATTTTCAGGTGTGATATGACAACTTGTAAGAGAAACTACATAGCACTTGCGTAATCTTATCTGATATTTGCTGTTTCAAATAAATACTGCTTGAGGATTTGGTCTCTTTAAATTACCTATGTAGGCGACGCACATAAAGCAATTTTTTTTATATATATTATCTGTACATAGTTTGTAATTGTAAGAAAGAAGTTTTTCATTAATATGCTGGCCACTAAGAATTTCATCTTTTTTCTTTTTCCGGTCAACATCAAAATTTAAATATTTTTTCAGTGTTCCATTTTACAAAGCTCTTGTTATGTATATGTTTTTCTTATCTGTCTTCTGTTTTAAAATAAATATTCCGCAGTTCATAAAGTTTTTCCCACATTTTATTTGCATCACCAATAACCTATTTGCATACAAGCAATAAAAAATGAGAGGCTGATGCACTGATGCTACTAAGGATGCAACGGGGAATGCTCTAATATGTGATGGGATTATTATTAGAGCATTCCTGGTTGCATTCTTAGCAGTGCTGTTTTGGAGCCAGGGTTTTCAGCTTTTCTTCTTCACAGATAATATTCATATCAAAAGTAATTGGTGCCACAAAATAATAGGAAGTTCCTTATTCTGAGTAATCTAAATAAACTAAAAAATTTCTAGGCATATCATTAAAAATTGCAAACAACGAAGTTGCATTAGAAAAAGTAGTTACAGAAATAAATACCTAAGTCCAGTGTAATTACCTTTTCTTATAAAAACAACAAAATAATACATTTAGAAAATACATATCGCATTTTAATAATTCAAATATTCTGGTTGCGTTCACGTCCATTTACATTCATAGTCATGAAAAGATAGACTAGATAATGAATGTATTGAGACTACTGTCCACTTTCTAATTCAACTATTCTCTCTTTGCTACATGGTAGTTGGATGTCTCGTCGTAATAAAGTTTTGTGTGCCAACTGAAATGATTCAAGGCCTACATGAAAAGGCAGGAAGGCCTAGAGACCGGCATTGAACACGGAGTCCTTGAAACGGCTAGCCTCGAATAGCTCTCAAGGGCATATATTGCTTCCGTAACTGAACTTTTAGATCCATAACTCATACCTCCAGGGTGCGAATCTCCTGCTGCGTCAGCTCGGCGCTTGTCGAGCATTGCGTCCGCAAACCCTCAAGTCTATCAGCTGAAACGTCGATCATCGACTGGATCGTCTCTAACGTTTGAATTGCATCTTGAGTTCTCTGTGTTTCGTACTCGCTCTCTGCATCCATTACAGTTATCACAGAACTTGACACGATCCACTAAGCACTACTTATAAGTAAAAAAGACTTCATTCATTTTATAAAAATGAATTTACAAAACATTGCAAGTATTGTATTGCCGAAACAGCGGCCATGTCCGAAGAAAATCTATATTGTTGTCTATGATACCTAGTGTTTTGTATTGCCATAGTGAAATTTTGGAAAAATGGGATTTTAAACTTTTCTTTCAAAAAGTAAAGAGATTTGTCGGATGAATTATTTCCACTTCCATTAATTTAAAATCATTATTGGTTTTAAACAAAAATCATTAATGGTTTAGTTTTTATTTGTTTCTACAAATCATCAACGAGTTATTGTTAAATTCTTGCAACACTCAACCATACAAAAGTCCACAACGATTCAAGGCGAAGTTTCATTATTCTTTAAAATGGTTTTAAGAAACTTTTGGTACGTTAAGTTACAAACGACAAAATTTTTATCTTCTTACTTAGTTAAGCTAGTGGCGCCGCAAATAGCCAGCTCAGTTTATTAGTCAGCAGCAGCCAGCTAAATAGCGTCAGACAGAGGTAATGTAATTAACATCATCAACGCAGTGCACTCTTTTGATTATAATCATCCAGTAATGATATAAGTTTGATTATAAATTAAGAGCATTTTCACCTTTGGTTGGCTGTCTCGCTCACACAATCAAACATTTTTAAAGATTATTAAAAAATGTGACTCATTTGAAGAAAAGTGTTTCATAAACTTTTTAATATATTCAATGTTAGCTATTATCGTCATGTTTTTTTATTGTTTATGTGTGTGTGTGTATCGAGAATAAGGTCATCAAAAATTTAAAATTTTAAAAAGGCTCTTATGTAAATGAAATAATAAAATATTTTTAGTTTATTGAAATAGTAACCTTAACCAAATTGCCCAAGATGTTCTGATTTATGTATGGGGAAAAACTATTTAATAAAACAGGTTTAACTTTTTATTTCTAGTGTGCAATTTTTATAGTAAAGTCAGTACGAGATTGATAAATTTCCCTTGTAAGATACGATACGATGCGAGTCATACGAACAAGCGACAAAGCGAGGTAATAATAAAAGGACCTCCGCATAAATTTCTTTAAACTGAGCGCGGGAAATTGTAGCGATTTTTTATTAAATTTTCTGTAGTTTGCTGTAAATATTGACAAAACTGTGATTCAAAATAAATAAACAATTACAAATAAATATATATATATTTCTTAAGTTGGTCTATATAAGAGTTGAGTAAATTAGCCAGTCAGTTTCAATAAAAAAAATCAAAAAACATCATATTTTGACTTAAGTTCCTTTGATAACAGTTTTTAATATGTGGTGTGGTTTTCAAAACTAAAAACCGTGTTCAAGAATTTCTATGGGATCACGGACCACCGGACAAGTATGGTCTGTCAAACAAAAAAAAGATATTTAAAAATTGGTCCAGGCGTCTTCAAATAATCGGGAACATACATAAAAAAGACATTCGAATTAATTACCCCCTTTTTTTGAAGTCGGTTAAAATAAATACAATAGCTCAAAGAAGAGAGGATGTGCCCTTAAGTAGATATTATATTTTAACATGGGCAACATTGGAACTATAGCTGTCAATTTTTTAGTCTATGACTTTCATCAATGGAGTTAAGACGTTTGTTGTGAGATTTGTTTCCTATTATTTATTCGCCTTCCGTCGTTTTGTGTAATGTGTAGTTAGATAGGAAATAAATCTTTTTTACTTTACACTAGCTAGAAGGCGAAAAATAATTTTCTTGAGTGTCTAAATGTAGTTACAGTAATGTTTCTCGAGCGCATATTTTGGCCTGTGATCTACCTCGGATTAAATGGTAAAAAAATTAATTTCTCAAAATTAATAAGTTTTTGTTGGTTTCTTTTGGTGTTAATAAAAGGTTTGGTACTGTGTTGTGCAGTTTTGACTCCGTCTTCTGCCGAGGAGGTGGAGATCAGAGAGGTAGCAGTGGACAAAGGCACGAATGTAACGATTCCTTGTGGTGGCCTGGTGACCCTGCCGCCTCCTAATGTGCAGTGGGTGCACAGAGGGAACCGAACGCATCATCAAGTTTTGGTGAGTTTTTGTTAGTTGTAATACATGCATCGCGTTTGAAGTTTAAAAACTTTTTGTGCTTTTCAAAGCAAAAAATTATGTAAGTTAGGTAAGTACCTACGTATGTAAGTAGGTACTTTGTTTGTTTACATATTTACTTTACTAAGATGTGAATAATGTTGTATTTTATATTGTTTTTCATAATCCAATCTAATGAATATTCAAAATCTATTGTAGACATCATTGAGATTAAGTAGATATATTAATATAGTATATAGATAGATTACTTTTCATATTTTAATGCCACATTCATTCAGAAATACTTGTAAACAACCATTTCAGCTGTACAAACTTTTTTATGTTTATAATGGTATTAAATGGGGTATTTCACTAGAATAACATTTACAGAGTTCCAAAATTTTGTATTCTCAATGTTTGGCTCAATCAAAAAAATTCAAAGCATATAATAATAAAGTGTTTTGAACATTAAAATTTGACCAGTGGTTTAAAAAAAATAATTCACCTTGTTGCCTACTTAGATTAATATTTTATAAAGACATTTGTTTATAGGAACTTAAATTTTGAATTTACACACGAAAACTATAGATTTACAATATATACGTACATATATGAGGCATGCATATAATATATATCTCTTACTTAAAAGTATTTACCGTTGTATCATTAGCAATTGTCACCTTAGTATGTGTAAAGTGTAGAAGAAAAAAACTTAAGGGGATACATGAATTTTTCGGTATCCAGTGCTGCCTCCATTTGAAAAAGATTATTTGAAAAGAAACGGAGATATCATTAAAAATTTTGTCTTGATCAGACCCTAGAAAAAGGGCAAAGTATTTTATGAACTACTGTTTACAATCAAGACAAAATTTTACCAAAATAATATGTCCGTTTCCTTTTGAATAATTTATTTTAAATGGGGGCAGCACTGGACCCCTAAAAATTCAAGTATCCCCTTAACCATCATCATCATCATCCTCCTTAACTGTTGCCTATTTGGGGTCTGCTTTGTATGTCAATTCTCTCCATTTCCTTCCAGCAAGAATCATATTTGTACTAGTTGCTAACTAGTATTCAAAACGAAAAAAGGTGTGGTACAGTTGTAAGCAAGATTCAAGATTCAAAGATTCAAAGATTCAAAGATTCAAATGTTTATTCAGTAATTAGACCTTTACAGGCACTTTTACACATCAATAAGTATAATTTATGTTACGTGTAAAGTATATTAAAATTCAATTTATTTTTAAAGAAAAGCTACCGATACCAGCGCTTCTTAACGACCACTGCTGAGAAGAAACGCCGAAAGAAACTCATTTTCACAGTATTGGTCGCCTACTCGCCAGAAGGGCTTTGTCATATTATTATAATTGTCTTTTAATTAATAAATACTTATAATATAATACAATGTTGCAGAATAGAATTACATATAGTACTTCTTACTTACTTTCCTCGAAGAAGAGGACATTTTTCCACAGTAGGTCCGGATTGGTCAGTCTCGTTCTGCGTGGGGAGCTGATACTGGTCTCAGTCATTACATTTAGTGGATTCGCACTTGATTCAGTTGTATTATTATTATTATTTATTGTAGAACATGTGATGCGTGTGTGTCTTGATGTTTGGAGATCTTGTGTTTATCTAGTCTGTTTACTGAAGGTGCAGTTACAACATTCTCTGGTAGCTTGCTAGTCTGTAACCACTCGATTGGAGAGAAAATTATGAAATGGTTTCCATTTTGATTTCATACGGCACAATTTCAGCTGATGTCCTCTCAATCGTTTGTTGTTAGAAAATATAAATATGTCTTGTAGATTGGGTACATCATAATATCCTGTTAGAATCTTGTAGGTCTCGATGAAGTTGCCGCTTTGTCTTCGACATTCCAGTGACGTGAGATTCAGTAGTAGTTGTTGTATGTACCTAGTTTTACACTCAGCCTGTTTGCCTGACATCAACCCGCCTTGAGAGTGCATTTGACCGCTGACAAACCTCAAACTTATTTCATAGTTGCTTTTACATATGACCTTCAGTAACATAAAATGTGTAATTGTGTTCAGCCACAAGAAGTATCTAGTCAACAGTGTGTCAGAGCAAAGGAAGAAACTGGCGACGCAGCAGCCGTGTGTATATTAATACGAACTATTTCGAGTTAATTTGACTAGTTGCATAACTATCGATGTTTGACTATCGATAGTATCGATTGTCAATACTTTGCAATACTATTGATGAAAGGAACTATCGATAGTATCGATACTATTGAATTTAGGTACTATCAATAGTTTTTAGTTGATACTATCAATACTATCGATAGTATCGATACTGTAACTACTTATTGTACGAAAAACTATCGATAGCTAAATTACTATCGATAGAATTATAATATCGATATTCGTCAGAATACTATCGATATTTTTTAATACAATTAGTACCTTTACTATCGATACTATCGATAGTATCGATACTGTAACTACTTTTTGTACGAAAAACTATCGATAGCTAAATTACTATCGATAGAATTATAATATCGATATTCGTCAGAATACTTTCGATATTTTTTAATACAATTAGTACCTTTACTAGCGATACTATCGATAGTCATTAGTGCTATCGATATTGTTACTTTAACTTTAGACGACCTCCGTGGCGTAGTGGTCACCATGCTAGTCCGCCACCCAGAGGTCCCGGGTTCGATCCCCGGTCAGGACAAGTTGGAAAATGGCCTTTTTCAAATTGTCCTGGGTCTTGGATGTTTATCTAAATATGTATCTGTTATAAAATATAGTACCGTTCAGTTATTATCCCATAACACAAGTTTCGAACTTACTTTGGGGCTAGCTCAATCAGTGTTATTTGTCCCTATATATATATATATATATATTTATATTTATATTATTTATTTACTGTTTTTCAAGGCCACGATAGTATCGATAGACTATCGATATTGTATACTATTGCTTGCAACTCTACTTTTGACCCCTTCACAACTCGAAACCTATGTAACTTAAATACATGAAATTTAGCACAAATATTAAAGTCCTCTAGCTCAACTTGAATCCAAAATTTCAGCTTAAACAGTTATTTTATAATAACGTTTAAAAAACCTAAAAAATATAATTAAGGTGCTACCTGAATTTTTCGGGGTCCAGCCCCCACTTGAAATAAATCATTTGAAAACGGTAGTTCATAAAATAGTTGGATGGAAAGGTTATCTAGGGCCTGGTCAAGACAAAACTTCAACCGTCTTATTATAAAACCCAGACTAACTTTGTTACTGGGTTTAAAGCATTATCCTTCCAAAATGATTTGGTCTATGTCAGCTTGATTTGGTCGGATAATGGTTTAAACCTATTATCAAATTAGTCTGGGTTTTATAATAAGACGGCAAATTATTTATTTCAAATGGGGGCAGCACTGGACCCCGAAAAATTCAGGTATCCCCTTAAACGTTGGTCCCACAGCAATTCATTAAGCTATGTCAGATGCCTTTAGTCGCTCATAAAATTACGTAAATTCTGCGGTCGACTGTACACTGTACAAAACACTGTACCTAAATGGCCATTACTATAACTGCTCCATTACCGGTGGTCTGTTTTATTCTAACGCATTCGACCTTGCTCGCGAAAAGGATGCGACCAGTGCATTCGCTTAAATTTCGCAAATTAGGTGGGTTTCATTTTATATGCAACTAGCTTTTGCCCGCGGCTTCGCTCGTAGGGGTGGAATTTATCAAAATCCTTTCTTAGGGGATGCCTACGTCATAGTAACTTTATGCATGCAAAGTCTCAGCCCGATCCGTTTAAAATTGACAAAGTTTCATACAAACTTTTATCCCCTTGGGGGAAGAATTGATCAAAATCCTTCTTTAGCGGATGCCTACGTCATAACATCTACCTGCATGCCAAATTTCAGCCCGATCCGTCCAGTGGTTTGGGCTGTGCGTTGATAGATCACTATGTCAGTCAGTCAGTCACCTTTGAGTTATATATATTTAGATTCATAAATTTTAATGATCCAAGGGGACAGTTGTTGAGTACGTATCATGAACAGAATTTGCCTTCAAAGTAGTTTCTGTGTATTTCGTTAAAATGTTTTATAATTTTTTGATTTTTCTATAAACACACTGAAATTGTTTTGTAATTGTAGTTAGAAATACTGAAAATTGTGCAGTCAAATATCATGTTTTTTGGGGTACCGTACAAATAATAAAAACATGACCCTATTACTAAGACTCCGCTGTCCGTCCGTGAACCCTGATAGCTAGACAGTTGAAATTTTCACAGATGATGTATTTCTGTTGCCGCTATAACAACAAATACTAAAAGCGGAAAAAAAAAATATTTACTAATAATAATACAACAAACGTTAATTTTCATATTGTTTATTTGCTCTTTAGAATTTTTGTACTTTATTTTGTTCTTTGGTACACGTTGCGGCACGTAAGTTTAGCGCTGAGCGACATGTAGAGGGGATACTGCGCACGGGTACGGTACTAATGTTTGACTTCTGCGCAGGCAAGGTGAGCGCTAGAGTTTCGTGCCGCTACTTGTACAATAAAGTTATTACAAACAAACAAAGAATTTTTAGATTTAATGGTGCGGAACCCGTCTTGCGCGAGTCCGACTCGCACTTGGCCAGTTTTTTCTTTTACATAAATATTAAGTAAGTAAAGTTAGTTAATAATTTGGAGTGCAGCACAGCTGGGTGTTCTGCAAAACTCCGCTAATTGACATGCAGCCGAGTCGCTAGTTTTACGAGTGTTTGCAACATTTAGCAGCCCTAGCGGACTACAAACTAATTTTATTGCATTTGTTAGCGTAATCATGAAATTTTGTAATCTATTTAAATATATCAAGAATCCCCTTACCCTAGACTTTTCCATACCAACGTAGTCTACGTTTTATTTTGAAATGACATGTCAGATTTCGATAAAATTTTGTAATTTTAAAGAAGTTGCAATTATCTAGGGTTATAATTGGTTTCCTACAGTAAAATTATAAACTGGAAAGAAATTATAAGGGTGTAGAAGTATTCCATACTGATGGTCAAATATGATATGATACACTATATTCTCTTTTAAGTTCATATTTTTATTGTGAAAACTAGTTATAAATGACAAAAATTCGCCCATATCTGACATGTCATCTCAAAATAAAACGAAGACTACGTTTGTATGGAAAAGTCTGATTCTGTCCAGGGTAAGGGGAGTCTTAAAAATCCCCTTACCTTAAACTTTTCCATACATACGCAGTCTACGTTTTATTTTAGAACGACAGATTCCGGTAAAATTTTGTAATTTTAAAGAATTTGCAATTATTTAGGGTTTAATTTAAATTATAATTGGTTTCCTTCAGTAAAATAACTGGAAAGAAATTATAAGGGTGGACAAGTATTCCATACTCAACTGATGGTCAAATATGATATGATACACTATATTCTCTTTAATGTTCATATTTTCGCTGTGAAAACTAGTTATATGCCTAAATATATGCAATTTCTTTGAAATGACAAAATTTCGCCCATATCTGACATGTCGTCTCAAAATAAAACGTAGACTACGTTTGTATGGGAAAATCTGATTCTTTCTACGGTAAGGGGGCTGAAGTACGATGAACTTCCAGTGATTGGACGCTTAAAATTATTGGACAGAACAATACGAAACCTTATTTATTCAGGTTGCTTTCAAATGGGGAACAAGCTACAGAGTTTAAAAAGAAAGAAAGAAAGAAAGTAAATCTTTATTCGGCAAACAAAAATCTTATGTACTAGACTTATAACTATTAAGTGTGCCGAAAAAGTGGCCAGCTCAGCTTTGTGCTGCAGTGTGAACCACAGCGCTGATTTTCAGCTGGTACAATGTGATTCAGAAGTTAGATAGCTTTTGAAACATCAAATTAACATATAACATCGGCAGTACGATGCTACACAGTACTCACATTACTCACCGAATATGTTAAAAAGTCTTCACCTATCTAATCACTAAAGTTATATTACTTACTTAATACTAAAATGAAATTAGACAAGTAATTTGAGGGCTAGTTTAGAATGGTAGTACCATCAATTTGCCGCGAAAGCTATCAGCTGCAGTGGATAGAACACAATAAAACAAGAGCTGTTCTGATGATGCAGCCGGGAGATATTCGACAAAACTCAGTTATAAAACAACATAACCTCTTTGAGTAGGACTCATTTGATTTGTCTTGACGAGCACTTTATGGTAGACGATGTTTGGGTCTGATCACGGAGACGGAAGGTGGTCGATGGAACTCAGTGAACGACGCAACTCCATCCACAAAGAGCTTATTTCATTTGTCTTAAATAAGTACTTTGGCCTCACAAAAAAAGTTTGCACAAACATGATTAAAAAAAAAAACTTATTAATATCTATCTAATGACTTAATGAGCCAAAAACATATCCTTCTCTATTGATAACCTATCTTTAGTAGATTGAAAAGTTACATCTTAGAAAACAATATCACTCAGATTTGGAAAATGTGAATGAAGAATGGCATTTGGGTATTTTCCTGGGTCAAGAATAAATTGTTTTGTACTTTTATGAAATTAAAACGCCGCAAAATAAATGTCACTTGTCTTTGAAAGTTTGAACGTTTCGATTTTGAAGTAATTTTATATATTTTATTACAGAAAAACTGATTATAAGATCGCTATTTGCTTCGAAAGAAACTGTGACGTCATTTGCTCTACAGGCAAAAATTTCATACAAATCCCCAAAGAGCAAAAAAAAATTTTTAGGTAATCTCATAGAAAATGTCTGTTTTGACGTTTATAAAAAAGTATCTGATTTGACTTGCTGGAAAATAGCGGATTATAAAAAATAACTCTGTGGATATTATGATACTTTGTCTTTGAGGTCATGAGGTCGTAGCTGACGGTCAGAAAGATACCAGAAAATATTTTTATTGCGTCGGTCAGGTCCATACACTCTGGATGCCGACCTTGCTCCATCCGGATTGAACCGGTATTCATTCGAGATAAATGATGATCAACCGCCGACCACTTGTCTTGGCTTTGTTCTGTTCTGCTAAAACGAAATTAAAGTGGAGGAAGAAATTGGCGCGAAATTGGCGTACTGCATACAGAGAATTTAATTCATCTCTTTTCATGGCGGTTTGTATGAAATTACTAGCCACAAATTTTACTAGAGTTACAGAATAAGTACTTGTACTCACGTACAGAAGTCTCATTCAGCAAAGAAATTCAAAGGAATATCTACTTAATGTGGTTAACGCTATGGTTTAATTTAGCTCGCGTCAGAACTTCTCACCTCTTCGTTTAGATACCTAGTTATTATATTTTAGACAAACGATTTATATAACTGAATTTTCCCCTTCGAAGTGGGCGCCGCGCGCATAGTTATAATGTAGGTATATTTTCGATACCTAATCGGGGAGTGACACATGCCTGCTTACACAGTCCTGCTAGAGTCTGCGCTAGCAATGAAGTCCTCTGGATTAAAGCATTTTGGTTCATATTCCAGAGACAATAAAGACAATTTTTGCCGGTTCCCGCGTGGTAAAAATGTTGGCAGGGACTTCACATTTTACGAAAATAATATTTTTTTCAAAACTAAAAACCGACTTCATCCCGAAACTACACAACCGCGTTTGATAAAATTTCTATGGGACCACCTGACAAGTATTTCCTTTTAAACAAAAAAAGAATTTTCCAAATCGATCTAGTCCTTTTCGAATAATCGATGAAAATATATTTTAAAAAATGATCCAAACGAATTGATAACCTCCTTCTAATTGGAAATCGGTCAAAAAGTATCCAATGTGTTGGTTAATCTAGGTAATAAGCTATTTAGACATCTTTATAAATGTATCTTAACAAATAGTTTGTCGACTTACTACTCTTACAAATATACCATTTAAATTATCAATTTGAGACACTCAAGTGGACTCCTCAATTCATTCATAGTCGTGTCCCTCTGGAGGCGGGAACAGACCGCTGCCAATCCCGTCTCGAAGTTACCTAGCTATTTAGATATCTTTATATTATGTATTTTAAAGTAAGGCAACTTACTGCCAGTGACGTGCATAGAGATTTTTGTTTAGGTAGACTACAACTACAACTACAACAAGGGCATAATAGGGCGTTTTTATAATAAATAAATAAAATGCGCATATACTTGCGATCCATAGAATAGACTAAGTCGAAATGTCCCTATGGAATGTGCACGGCTCTGACTACTTCTCTTACAAAATATCCTTTAAATTATTTATCAGTTTGGGACACTCAAGTTCTGTACTCAATTCATAAATGCGTATATACTTGCGATCGACAGGGTAGATAAGTCTAAATGTTTCTATGGAATGTGCATGGCTCTGACTACTTCTCTTACAAAATATCCTTTAAATTATTTATCAGTTTGGGACACTCAAGTTCTGTACTCAATTAAAAAATGCGCATATACTTGCGATTGACAGGGAAGCTAAGTCTAACCCCCTAATTCATAAAAAAATAAAAACCTTTTCTAGTTAAAATATGTTTTGTCTCGTTCTTTCAATGTCAAATATTCAAAAGAGGGAAAGAGACAAAACATGTTTTAACTAAAATAGGTTTAGCAAACGGTTGTTATTTTTTATGAATTTGAGGGTAAATGTCTATCAAAATATACCATTTATCTTGCAAAATATACCATTTGAGACACTCAAGTTCTCTTCTCAATTCATAGTCGTGCCCCTCGGGGGCCGTCCTCTGCCAAACTCGTCTCCAACAAACCTCAATAACTTAATTGCTGGTGATCGTACCCTCTTGATGGTCATTAGCGGAACTTCAGTCGTAATAAGACTCGTAATCGTAAATATACGCCAAATTATGCCAAATGTCAAGTGGTTCGGTTTGAGGAGGCTTGGTGGATTTCATTTGATATTAATTTTTCCTAGTGTTGTATTTTTTTGTCATTTTTTGGGTTCCGTACCCAAGGGGTAAAAACGGAACTCTATTACTAAGACTCCGCGTTCGGTTCGTCCGTCTATTTGTCTGCCTATCTGTCTGTCCGTCTGTCTATATGTCTGTCTGTCTGTCGGTCATCAGGCTGTATCTCATGAACCGTGAAAGCTAGACAGTTGAAATTTTCACAGATGATGTATATCTGTTGCTTCTATAACAACAAATACTAAAAGCAGAATAAAATAATTAAAAAAAAAATTAAGTGTGGCTCCTATAGAACAAACGTGACTTTCTTTGCCGTTTTTTGCTCGACATTAACAACGGCAACATGTAGACGCTTAAGATATTCACAGAATATTTAGTTGTATATTCACTTTAAGAATAAAAAAAATATTTAAGGGGGGCTACCATACAACAAACGTGATTTTTTTATAGATCCTTACGGAATCCTTGGTGCGCGAGTCCGACTCTCACTTGGCCGGTTATATTTGTGTATTTTTACCGATTATTCGAAGACTTCTAGAACGATTTGAAAAAATCTTTTTTTGTTTGAAATGGCATACCTACTTGATTGATGTTTTTTAAAATCGGTTGTGTAGTTTGAGGCTGAAGTCTTTTCAGTTTTGTAAAATTATGTAATTACATTTTTTTTATATTTAAATTTCCTTGTGTTGTACTTTGGAGTCAATTTTTGTGACAAACAGACTGTCTGTTGGAACGAAAGATATTCTTTAATTTGAATTTAATTTTTCTTGTGTTGTACCTTTGAGTCATTTTTCGTGATAAATAGACTATCTGTTGCAACGAAGGATCTCCTTTGAAGACTCCTTTAAATATTAAGACCAACAAAAAAATTAACAAGTTTGTGCTTTGCGCAAAATCAGCTAGAATTATAATTTCGGTCAGTCAAAATAATTTATTTATCTTTGGAATTTTTTAACTTATTTCATAATGAATATTGACGTCAGATAATTTACTTATAGCTAGGATTAGTACCGCTTCTTAAGCGCACGTGCAAGAAGCGGCAACAAACTGCACTCTTCTTTTCGTGTTGTTTATCTCAAATTACACTATATTTTGCCCCTCCAGTAAGGTGCCATTGCCACTCTTATGCCTCTCTCCGACGCCGAGTATAGGTTGTATTTTGTACAGCTGGTCGGGCACGATGGACTCGAGAGAAGGTGCTGCATGGTCTGATCGGCGTGACCACATTGGCAGTGGAACTCCGATTTTTCAATATCTCGCCACTTCGCAAGCTCGCACATCTGCTCTTCTCAGTACGTAGTCGATTTAGGCACTTCAAAGTTGGCCAAGGTAGGTTATGGCCCGGAGGCAGCTCTTCCGAACTTACAAACTGCACTGCAGAATTTTCTCCAAAGATTCACAAAATAGATTGTCTACTAACTACTTAAGGGGCTACCTGAATTTTCCGGGGTCATTTGAAAGGAAACGGAGATATCATTTAAAATTTGGTCTTAATCAGACCCTAGATAACCCTTCAAACTATTTTATGAACTATTGTTTACAGTTTAAAGTAAGAACGTGAATCTTTTCTACGCACACACTCCAAAAGTGGCCGTGTTTCGCAATTGTGCGTAGAAAAGCTTCACGTTCTTACTTTCAACTGTAAACAGTAGTTCATAAAATAGTTTGAAGGGGTATCTAGAGCCTGGCCAAGACGAAATTTTAAATGATATCTCAGTTTCCTTTCAAGTGATTTATTTCGAATGGGGGCAGCACTGGGCCCTGGAAAATTCAGGTAGTCCCTTAACCAATCTTTAAGGCTATAATTAATGACTACTCGTGCAATGAACAAGAAAATGTTCTTATCAAGAAAATCCCATTAAATCTGAGCCGTATCTAGCCTTGTCGTAAATTCAGTCGTAAACCTTATGTGATTTTATATCATTCATGTAATATGTTCCCCCAGGCCGTAAGTGTCTTGAGGTAACGATGCCAAGCACAGTTCGATCGTGTTACATATAAATGTTAATGGTGGGGCAAAAGATATGCATCAGTTTTGAAGGGCAAGAAAAAAAAACAACTTACCATAAATGGACAATAAGAAGGTTGTTGAAGATTTCAGTAATCGTCTTCATCAGTGCTTCGCTGCTGATGGCCGTCATCTTATGCAGATGGAATTTTCAAAACTTGATTTTAAAATGGCATTGTATACTGAATTGAATACTTAAAATAAACCGCGGTACGGTAAGTTTTTTTTTTTTTTTTTTTTGTTGTCCTTCAAAGCTGATGCATATCTTTTGCCCCACCCTGTACATTAAGTTGTTTTTTTTGTGTGTGTCTTGTAAACTTTCCTTATTAATTACTTCTTAAGGATTACCTTCGCCAATGACCTTGGACGTTTAGGCTCCTATACATTTTTAAATGAAGTCGTTTCGAGGTAACAAGCAAAAAGAAAAAACAGCCGAATTGATAACCCCCTCTTTTTTCCAAGCCCCCTCCAAACCGCAGTAGCATAAATCGGAAGATGGCTAATTAATTCTGAGTTACCCCTTCCCTACACCAGCGGAGTCGCGAAATATAAACAGAACAATTTTTCCCTCCGTTGTTGTTTCTGTGGTCTGCCTTTTATTGTTCCATGTTTAAACTTGTAAGATAATGAGAATGTTATTTTCCAAAAATAATTAAAAATTGAGAATTATTCTTGATTTGTACTTAATGTCAGCTTTCCTAAAATGTGCTTTTCCGAAAATATGTGCTTTCTCATAACATGTGTACGATGTGGACTTTGATATCTGCAACACAGTTTTTAGGGTTCCGTACCAAAAGGGCAAAAACGGGACCCTATTACCAAGACTACACTGTCCGTCTGTGTCACTAGGCCATATCTCATGAACCGTAATAACTAGACAATTAGTAAGGAAAAGTTGAAATTTTTACAGATGATTCTGTTGTCGCTATGATAACAAATACTAAAAACAAAATAAATATTCAAGTGGGACTTCCATACAACCATCGTATTTTTTTATAGATAATGGTACTGAATCCTTCGTGCGCGAGACCATTTAGCACTTAAGGGGCTACCTGAATTTTTCGGGGTCCAGTGCTGCCCCCATTTGAAATAAATCATTTGAAAAGAAACGGAGATATCATTTAAAATTTGGTCTTGATCAGACCCTGGAAAACCCTTCAAACTATTTTATGAACTACTGTTCACAATTTAAAGTGAAAACGTGAAGCTTTTCTACGCACATACGCCAAAAGTGGCCGTTTTTCGCAATTGTGCGTAGAAAAGGTTTACGTTCTCACTTTAAACTGTAAACAGTAGCTAGCAGTAAATTTTAAATGATATCTCTGCTTCTTTTCAAATGATTTATTTCAAATGGGGGCAGCACTGGACCCCGAAAAATTCAGGTAGCCCCTTAACCTTCGTAACCACAGCATTACTCTTTCTCATATTATCTTAATAAAGACTTTTTTCAAAGTACATCTATAAAATCTCAGTCTGGAATTCAGGTAAGTGTGAAGACGGCCAATGACTCTAATGTCTTACACTTCGGAATAGGAATAGATGACAAACATTTAGCAAATTAAGCCATTCAAATCCATCCAATTCGTTTCACAGACCAATTCTAAAACAATTAATTAATCAGACACTGGGCTCGTGAACATCATGAGTAATTAAAGATTCCAAACATTGATCTTGGTTGCTAAAATATAAAAGAAGCATTATAAAAACTTTAGCAATCCGCTATTTTCCAACAAGTCAAATCAGATACTTTTTTCTAAACGTCAAAACAAACATTTACCATGGAATTTGTATGAAATACTGGCAGATGACGTCATAGTTTCGTGGAGTCAATATTGAGGAGACTGTAATCGCTGCATGCAGACCGCTTCCAATCAGTCGTTTAGGAAATCCTTGGATCCTTGAAAGGTATAAGCTTTAACAGATATGATGATGAAGTAACATATGAACATATACTTACCATAAGAGTGCTGGACAATCCTCGACTTTTTGCACCTTCCTTACTATTTTTATTACCCATAGCGCTCTTATTATCAGTTTTTCTGCAGTAATAAATCTAAAATCACGTTAAAATGGATATGCTCAGACACAAGTGACATTATTTTGCGACGTTTTATTTTGTTATAAGTACAAAATAATTTGTTTTTGACCCAGGAAAATACCCAATTAACGGCCACACACTTACATCGCAGCAGCCTCCAGTGTTTTTTTCTGTGTAAATGGCCAACACTGGTTACATCCTATAGGATTGGAATACGAGTAGTTATAAAATGATGTAGACGTATGTTATGTATACATTAACATTTTTATGTAGCACAAGTCTTGGCATGAGCGTGAGTGATATAATTAAAAAAAAATACGAACCAATTCACGACAAGATAGAAGCCGTCCTAACCCATCCAATTAATTTCACAGGCCAGTTCTCAAACAATTGTAATCATTGAGATGCTGCTCGTTGTTATATAGGTTCGAAACATTGATATTTTTGCCCTAAAGAGAAATTAAGGTTAACCAATTAACCCGAAAGTCATGACTCTCAATTCGTAGCAACATTCAGTGCTTAAACCCGTCCTTTTTGTGTGTCAATGGCCAATATTGCTAACATCCGTCTACGATATAGAAGTATGCTTACATTAAATTTTATACGTAACGGCATGCATGATATAATTTAAGGCCCTGTATTCCAACAGCCCACTCGGATGAGGTGCGGGGCGATCTGCGAGGCATCCCGCAGACTTTTACATATCTCGTCTTACTGAAGAACGGGAGGCGGGGAATTTATTTATTTGTTTATTTATTGTAAAAAACTAAATACAACGGTTTTCACTAATTACAGTATCTAGAGAATATTGAAACTTATAGCTAAATATAATATAAATATAAATATTGTTTTGGTACAACAGGTGTTATAACTACTCGTATGAATGTATTTACAATTAAAACTTATTTATTACATACAAGACGACTCACTTTCGTCATTCTCGCAATACATTAGCAGGTTCATTACAATCATACTCGCTCCATCAGCAAACACATCACATTCAGGTTGCTGATTCAGGAATGCGTTAAGGTCTGTAAGCATGCGACATAGAGGAGATCGCTCATGTGATACAGTGTGTGTGATCGGCTGGGCGAACAGTTTTCGCGGCTGACATGAACGTTGCACTAAATATCTATTTGGCACATTCAGGCGACAAAGGTGATTATGAAGCTCGGGGACGTCGATAAAGTTACGTAAAATTTTTAAACAAATAACCAATTGCCCAAGATCTCTACGGGTTATTAGTGAGTTTAACCCGAGAGATCCTAGAAGAAACAACGTTGGATATAGGTTAGGATAATATCCGTACATACGTTTATAGAGGTATCTTAGAAATGCCTTCTGAACTTTTTCTAGCATCAGCGTGTACGTTGTTTCATGAGGGTTCCATATGGAGCTACTAGATTCGAGATTGCTGCGAACTAATGCATAATATAAAAGTTTAATTGCACATGGATTATTGAAGTCACTTGAGTTTCGAAAAACGAAATCAAGACGTCTGAAGCTCTCTTTAACTAAAGATGAAATCTGATCGTGAAAAGTTGATTTTGTGTCAAATTTTACACCAAGATCTTTATATGATTCAACACGGCAAATAATATTATCATTTAAAACATACCCATAGTGTGTTTTAGACTGTTTTCGTCCAAATGTCATTACACAACATTTGTTTACATTAAATGACATTTTATTTTCTTCGCTCCATTTTTTAACAGCATTTATATCTTGCTGTAATAATTGACGGTCTGTATCATTCTTAATTTTTGAAAGGATGCGGAATGTAGATTTTATCGCTTTTTTGTTTTAAATAAAGTAATCATTTTCCAGAAAGTGATCAGAAATAGTTATAGTACATCCAATTTTTCTTTTGTAAGTAAAGTTTTCATAAAATCTGTAATAATCAATAATACATCCAAAAATCGTCGAATTAGCTTCCGCTGTCGATTTTTTTTTATCGAGGTAATTTATCGATATCATGTTTTGAACTAGAAATAGTCCAAGTACATAGAGTAAACTATAGTGTATATATTTTTTTGACTTTCGTAACTTACTACTTGTTAGTTTATTATTGAGCCAAAGTGATGTTACATTGGGAATATCAAGCCTACGAATGAATTTATGACAAGATAGAAGCGGTCCAAATCCACCCAATTCGTTTCACAGGCCAGGTTTCACACAATTATAATCATTCAGACGCTGGGCTCGCCCGATTTTAATTACCGATCAAATAAAGGAGCCGATCCTATCAGACTACAAATTCGTTTCGATAAAGTCCCTGGAATTGGAAATTTAAATTCTAATTGAGTCTTTCCTTTGTGTTTTAAAACTTTCTGTCTCTAGAAGATAATTAATTGATTGAGTAGTTGAGTCATCTTTGTAGAATATTCTGTTTCGAAGTACTTGTAGGTATATTTCGTTAATTAATTTATACTGTCTTGGAATATAACTTAAATAATATCAATATAGCAATTGGCCACAATAATAAAAAGAATAACTAGCCAAGTGCGAGTTGAAAAGTTCCGTACCATTATCTATAAAATATCACGTTTCTTGTATGGGAGCCCCCTTAAATATTTATTTTATTATATTTTTAGTATTTATATAATTGTTATAGCGGCAACAGAAATACATTATTTGTGAAAATTTCATTTTCTTTCTCTCTAGAGAAAGAAAATGAAATTTTCTCTTTTTTTCTTTCTTTTATTCTCTCTAGCTATCCCGGTTCATGAGATAAGCCTGATGACTGAAGGACAGACGGACAAACGGACAGTATAGTCTTAGTAATAGGGTCCCGTTTTTACCCTTTGGGTACGGAACCCTAAAAATACCATGTCATGTTTGAAACACACGGTTAAAACGATTTGGCTATAGTTTTAAGACCGGTCGCCTGCCTGACGTCAACCCTCTTTGGCATTGTATTTGTGTGAAAAGTTTAACAACCGGCCGCCACCTGACGTCAACTATCCTTGGAAATGCACTTCTAGCGCGAGATGGTTTTGCTTAGTCTTTAAGTAGCCTCTTAAGTGTCCTATGACAACCACAGCAAAGCATAGAGTGGTGCGATTTTGGGGCGGTTTTATTTACAGGGTACGAGTACATGCAATTGATGCAACATTAGTAATTTGATTGTAGCATCAAAGTCAAAGTAAAAGTAAAAAAAAAAATTATTCAATGTAGGATAAATTTATCTCTTCTTGAAGGTCATTTTTTTTAAATATTATTTTAGTGCAAAAGCTAAATACTACTAGCGTTTCGGAACGACCACTGCTGGGAAGATTACGCCGAAAAAAACCCATTTCAGAATTGGTCCCTACCCAGCCTGATGGGCTATTTTTCAGTTACAATACAGATTTAATTTTAAGCTCAGTATACATTATATTATACATCTAAATAATACAATTAAAATTTGCAGTCAACTATTTCCAAGAATCTTGATTAGATAATTAGTCATTTACATGATAATAAGCATTTTTTCATAAATGATTTTTAACGGCAGTCTTAAACTTAGATAATGGTAACGCTACTACATTATCTGGAATTTTATTATAGAGACGCAAGCTGAGACCCACAATTTTTTGTTTTTTTCTAACCGAAAAGCTGAGATAGCTAATTTATTTTTATTTCTAGTGTTAATATCATATCATCAACGTGTTACCTTTGGTTCAGTGGTCTACGTGACTGTAAGCAGTGCCCTTGTACTCGAAGTACTGGACCCGCTCGTGCTTCCTGCTTTTGTTTTAGGCTTAATTTACACCGCAGCAGAAGTGAAGCCTCAATCGCTAGAAGACGCGTGAATTCGCCTCGTAACAATGTGATGATTGTATGGCGTCGCCGCCGCTCGCGCCGATTCGCGGCGGTCGCTACGCTTCACTTCGGCTCTTCACGCGCGCGGCACCGGCGACTACGCGTGACTACTTTTTGAGCTCAAATTTAAACACTATACGATTGATATAAAGTTCATTATGCTATGTACGATTCCGTTCAAAAAAGTTAGTCCCGTCACTTGGGTTCTGCCGCAGTGTAAATTGAGCCTTACTCATGGAAATTTAAAGGAATATTACGAGTGTAATGTCTTGAAGATCATTTATGTCTATTAAATTTTCAAAATTCCATGGTCTACGTGACCGCAAGCTTGAAGTAAGCAGTGCCCTTGTACTTACAAGTACTGGACCCGTTCGTGCTTCCTGCTTTTGCTTTACTCATAGAATTCGAAAGGAATATCATACAGACAATATTACGAGTATAATCTAAATGGTCGTTCCGAAACGCTTTAAAAAATAATTTAAAAAAAATACTTTCCTTCAGCAAAATGGATACATGAATTTTTCGGCTCCAGCGCTGCCCACATTTGAAATAAATCTTAAAACTTGAAATGAAACGGAGATATCAATTCAAACTTTGTCTTGATTAAGCCCTAGGTGACCCTTCAAACTATTTAATGAACTACTGTTTATAATTAAAAGTGAAGCTTTTCTTCGCACATTAGCGGAAAACGGCCACTTTTGGCTAATGTGCGAAGAGAAGCTTCACTTCGGTCGCTCGTTCAAATTTGTTGGTATTTTAATGTATTTTTATGAGACAGAGAGATCATACAGAGGCATGGGTACCTGTTAAAGTAAATATTGTTATAATAGATAAAGTTACGTTATCTTTGGGAGATTGGTAAATGATGGTGATGTATTTTGTACATTTATAGTCTGTACCCAAAGGGTAAAAACGGGACCCTATTCCTAAGACTCCACTGCCCGTCTTTATGTCTGTCACCAGGCTGTATCTCGTGAAGTGTGATAGCTAGACAGTTGAAATTTTCACAGATGATGTTCTGTTATAATAATAGCTTGCAAAAACAGTATAAAATAAATATTTAAGTGGGCTCCCATGTAACAAAATGGTAAAGAACCTTCTTTGCGCCAGTCCGACTCGCACTTGGCTGGTTATTTATGTTTTAAATTTCGTCCAGACTGACGTAGTTACATTTAAAAGCCATGTCTACTTGATTTACCGATACATTTTATAGAACCGCTGCAGTCTGTATTTCAGTTCGATTTGTTGTTATCAGGGGAAAGCTAAAGTATGATTCATCTGACGTCTGTCTGCCGGAACAAAAATGTCTGCCCGTCGGTCTGGGTAAAAGTTCAAACTTATACGTTTGTGGAATGCTGGTAACTATTTGTGGATATTACCCAAAATACCTTCTTCTTGTCGAGTCCAAATGGTTCTTTATTCTTTATTTTTTTATTTACAAAATTCATGTACACAAAAAACAAAAATAGGAACGAACAAAGTAAGAACATTGAGTACATAGGTACTGCTTATTTCATAAGAAATCTCTTCCAGCAGACCCAGGACAGGAAAAGAGAAGAAAACAGGTAATAGTAGGCGTGTACAAAATAGACTCAAGTTAAATACAAATGCATAAAATAGGTACTTATCTAAAAGTTTAAACATACATATACATATTATATAATACATAAACTAAAATATACCTAACTATAAATGTAAATAAGTAAAATTATATATAAGTTAAGAATAAATATACCTATATACTATATACCATCCATTACGTTAAGGAAAGATAATACTCTTTTACTCGCTTCCTAAAAACAGAAAATGATTTGGAGTCTCGTATAGTATGTGGTAGTGAGTTCCATAATTTCACCTTGGTTCTTTAATTTGTAGTTTTAAATCATTTTTGACCAATATGTGGCCACGGGGATACCTCTGGCGTTAGCCTCATTTAGGTCCTCAATGGTGCATGAGGTAGGGCAGTTCGGACTTGACAAAGGTGGTCCATCGACTGTATGGTCGCAGTCGAGTAACCCAAAAAACCTATAACTGACAGAGAATAGACTGATCTCTATTACCATACGCTCTATTCTTAGTTAGGTAAGTACATAAGGTAATGTGGATGGTGCATCGCATTCCTTTTTTTCGTTCGAATAATAAGTCGGTCCAATATAACTTTTATTTTGGACGGACCCCTTGACCCGCATGGCATTTATAAATGCAATTTTCTATTGTTGTCTTATCGTGTCTGATATTTTACGTGTCTAATCGAAACCAGTTGGTATTTGCAATCGTCATCATCCGAACGTATTCCCGGTTGCATCCTTAGAGGTAACGCTTCAAAGCCCGGGGTCGCCTACCTAACCTAGGTGATTTGACGAGGCAATCACTAACAGTAAAGAAAGAAAGATGCAAATTTTCAGGAGTTACATAACTTAATAACTGAAAGTAGTTTTACACCAAAATGGCACCATTCCGCATATGGAAATGATGTGCCTTTACATCATGTAGCAGTAGCTGGTCTTCCGTGGTACCAATAGAAAAGAGAAAAAGCACTACCAGATATCCATTGACAATGATCAAGTCGAAACCATGCGATGTATACTATTGCCGATAATAATATTAATAATACAGTTTTACATGACTGCTTTTACTGCATACTTTTGCATTATCTAAGATAATATTAACATCATAGTGTTAATTGCATCCGTTGTTGCTTCCCGAGCAGCCCACGCTAACAAGCATCACAATCAACCTGCCATCACAAGCTCACAAAGCCTGGCAGAGCTCATTGTCTGTGATTACCGTGGACAGTGGAGATACAATGGCTTTGTGCCTTTATTTACCCCTCATTAGCTTTACAGCCCCTGTTACAGAATATGAATACTGTTCTCATACAAACGAAACCTAATTGGTTTAGTAAAGGGGATAAATGAACCTTCCGGGGTCGAGTGCTGTCCCAATTTCAAATAAATTATTTGGAAGGAAACGGAGATCAAGCCCTAAATAAACCTTAAAACTTTTTTATCAACTATTGTATACAGTTTAAAGTTAGAACGTGAAGCTTTTCTTCGCACATTTGCGAAAACGGCCACTTTTGAAGGACATCTTCGTTTCCTTTCAAATAATTTATTTTAATTGGCGGCAGCACTGGACCCCAAAAAAATTCATGTATCCTCTTAATGCTACTAATCCTGTAATAGTCAAAATTTTATATTATTGGTTACAAAGTCCGTCAAAATGTGGAGATAGAGGAACTGGTAAAAAAAAAACAAATATAATTGATGTTACTAAAGTGCTCCGCTTACAATGACTTGGGCATCTAGAAAAATGAAGGAGAATCGTGGCTTCAAGACAGCATATATGGGAATGGTAGCAGGCCGAAGACCGCTGGAGCGATACGGTGCAGGCTGATCTGCGGGAGATGAAATTTGTCAGCTGGCAAGATATCGCTTAGAACAGAAAATGTGGTGCTCTTTCGTCTCGGAGGCCAAGGTCTACTTCGGGCCGCTGATCCAGCGGAGTAAATAAGTAAGTATTTTGTTAGAAACGCGGCGGCTGTTTCTGTTAACTTCTAGTAGTTCGTGATTTCGTAAATCCCCTTTTAGTAAAGTGAACGAATTCATGAACACTATAATGGAAGAAACAAGGGAAAGAGAAAAACCCAGACATAGCTTTATGAAACAAATAAAGAAAAAGAAGTAGAACTGGTGTCGTATCAAGCTGTGAAAAGACAGAAGAATGAAAGGAACTCCACCGTCCAGAGCGTCGCTCTTAAAGAATGAACTGAAAGTGGTTACTACTGAATGAGTATAATGCCCATCTATTCTAAATATGCCTGATAAATCTGATACTGTAAATTTCCGAGGAATTGTTGTAAAAAATACCGCGCACGGCGCAGGCGAAGCCGCGGGTAAGCAAATCATAATGATGTCAATAAAGTTACAACGTTCACATGTCAACAACAAAGCAATCGTCATGCAAAATGAGCCTGAAATTCACAAGTCAAGCGAATCCGTCGATCCCGTCGGTCCCCATGGATTCGGTTGATTGACCAAACCGGCGCAATACGCCATTGTTTACACGAATGTGTACTGTCACTCAATTTGCCCGTATCGAGACATTCGTAGGTTTGAATACTTGTGCCACCGTGATACCACAAACTGATACGGTACGAGTAAAGTCAACTATCAGACATGCCCATATTCATTGCGAATACGCCTCTGTTACCACTGCATAAAGGCGTAAAGCTAACTTATCTTGCAGTTGTCTTTACAATTGTTATGTAATGATAACGCTGCTACCCTTGCTTGCATGACTCACATAGCCTTCGTGCGGGTTAAAAGTGTTCAGTCTTAGTAGACCTGCCTCAGTACGACCGTACCATATGTATATATTATAGTTCCTCGAAATTTTTGCGAGTAATATGGTCCTCTTCATGTCATACTTCTGAATATTCAGATGGAAACCAAGTCAGTTTGTTTCTTTTTGACAAAACAGAAATCTTCCTTTAAATTAATAATAATAATTTTTCAAACCTAAAAACTGACTTAATCCCCTAACTTCACACACAACCGACTTTGAAAAAATATCAAAGTTTTACCAAATCGGTCCAGGCGTCTTCGAATAATCGGTGAACACACATTAAAAAAAAAAGATCGCGACGCATTGATAATTTCTTCCTTTTTGGAAGTCTGTTAAAAATACCTGCCTCATTGTGAGCCAAGCGTTAAAAATGAGAAGATTCAGCCGAAGTACCCCGATTTTAGGATAATTTCCGTCCGTTCCAGTTCCAGAATATTTCTTGTGCACATTTGGCTGAAGCCCAGATCCGTGGCACGAAACTAATAAAGTACTGACAGCTGAAACTACTACGGTCTCGCTCCCGAAGTTCTAAGCCCAATGTGGAAAATCTTGGCTTCAATAAGCGCAAGTTTAACTTATCATGAATTTTCAGGATCCAGTTCTGCCCCCATTTGAAATAAATTATTAGGAAGGAAACGGAGATATCATTTAATATTGCGTTGTTAACATTTTAAATGATATCTCCGTTTCTTTTCAAGTCTTCTTCTTTTGCCATGACTTGTCCCGTTATTTGAGGTCGGCCCTCCTCGTGCCGCGGCGCCAGTACTCCCGGTCCCTCGTCTGGATATCCAGTTGTGCCCGCTTGGTATCCCTATTTATGGCTGTCCACCATGTGGAAAGTGGTCTCCCTTTGGCTTTTCTTCTTGCTGGGAATGGCTAAAGCCCTTTGAACGAAATGGTCTTTGTCTCGTCTCATCACATGTCCAAACTACCTCATACAACTCTCTGTCATCTTTTCTTTTCAAGTCATTTATTACAAATGTATTTAAAGGCTTCCCGTTAGGCAACTCTATAACATCACTGGTATTATTGTATTGTTATCCTATTTCCTAAATCAATAATAGCAAGTAACAAAAACTTATAAAACACTGACAGTTTAAACGACTACTATCCCGAAGTTCTGAATCGAATTTGGAAAGTCTGAGTAAGCATAGCGCAGGTTTACTGTGCATAGTAAACTTTACAGCTGTGGCGGTTGGACGTGAATTTCACTTTCTGCAGTGGTCCAAATTATGTGTTTGTAGCGAGAGCGAGGTGATATGCTCGACCGCCACAAAGGGAAGGTCTTCCCGCCAGGCATGGTGATGCACCTGGGAAACCGCGGCTCTGATGGTGTTGTATCATTGAAGATTGTAATTAAGGTTGAACTAGTCGCGGCCTCAAACTCATAGGTGGGCGCGGCCTAAAAGCATGCTGTCTCACCTAACATTGTGTTCGGACGAAACAGTGAGGTGAAATACACGAAAATTTATACTTAACCGAGTGCGTAAAAAATACGTAAAGAAAGATTTTTGAAAAAAGGGGTTTTATGCAAAAACGACTGCATTAATCGATTATAAAAAAAGTTTATTAAAATCTTCGATAAATAAGCCGTGTCGGAGTTTGTTTTGGAGATTTTACACTTCTTTTATTACTAATTTACACCGAAAGTTGCATAAAAATAAGTAAGAAAAAAAAATCTTTGATGGCTCATAACATTTTAATGGATTTATATTTTGCTAGTTACGTGTGTGTTACTGATTTCATACTATCGCGGTCACAATGACTAATATTCACATTACGGGACTTACCGCGATTAATTTTATTTGATCCAGATATTTACGATCCTACTGTCAAAGAAAGGTAGACCGATATGGTCAACTTGACAGCTGAACATTCACCGCAGATTGTCAGTCTACCAGTGCAATGATCAATGACCATGACTGCAGTAGGATACAAAAAGCAAAACTCAATATGGAAAAGTCACCGCCGATTCTCAAGACTTAAGCCACAAAAATTCACATTATATGAGTCAGTTTCACCGGGGGCGTCGCGCCCCAGCCTGTACATATAATGCCATGCACCCCCAAGCTACCGGGGGGCTGACTCATCGTCGCAGACGTCCTATAATCTGTCAATAGCATTGACGCTTATCTGTTGGAGATTGAAAGTGCCTTTCTGTAATGCAATGGTATTACCATTTCTATGATCTATTTTTGAACAAAATGTCATGGCTAAGGTAAAAACCTGTGGATGTGAAGAGCAAATGTAAAAATTGAAATACCTAAGTCTCGAACTACGAGTAAACGCTTCGACAATTCCTTTTTGGTTCGAGTAGCTAAGGTGTGGAATGAACTGCCTGCGTCTATATTCCCAGAGAAGTACAGCCCCGGGACATTCAAAAGAAGATTGAATGGGTATCTTTTGGATAGGCATGCTTCATCCTAGTCTTCATCGTCGCTTACCATCAGGTGAGATTGATGACAAATGCCTAAACCAATATAATGTAAAAAAAAAAAAAGTCGAATGAAGGAAGGATTAATAGAATGTAGCTTCAGCTTTTGGATTCTTCACTACTCATAAAAAAGAAAATTCTTAACGAAATGATACAGCTATTCAAAATCGAATCATTCTCAGTGACCATATGGACCTAGTTAGATTTTTTTTCCCAATAGATCCAATCTTTGACAGTGTGGATCTACTGAGAAATCTTGCCGCCGAGAAATTGTCAGCTGCAGCTCGCAGGAAGTTTTTTCCTCGAAAATTTCCGGAAATTTTCACATTTTTCGAGAATTTTAGTTGAAAAATTTCTCGAAATTTTCAAGAACGGCACAACTCATGCATTCTGTCTTTTGAATATAAAAATTCAGAAGCACACGATGCAAACAGGAACGCGCAAAGATGAGAAGTTTCTGTCCTTACTTATATTTTGCTCATTATTTTGCTGGAGTTCTTGTTGCGTGTAAACGTGGCGCTCCATAAAGTATGAGGTTTAAGTGATTGTTTGGCCGTGAGGATGCTCGCGGCCGTCAATTGCGTTTCCACGTTACGGTCACGCGATAATGCTCTAACTATAATACTCGCGATTTTACTGACAACTGACAATCCACCTGACTCTGCCCTCATAACAATATTATTGTTCTGCCTGTGCCTGCCTGGCAAGTGGAAAACGTGGCGCTCCATATTTCGTGTTAGTGTGAATTCTTGATGCAGTTACTCGTGTTATGCTTCGGGAATAAGTCGTATACCCGAGTTTACACGGCAAGTAGCAGCTGTTTTTAGGTTTGATGCTTGCGTCATTCTAAATATTTTCCAATTAACTTTGATGCAGCATCAGCAATGAGCAGTTAAATACAAAACACAATCAGTAGTAGACTGGAAGAAATCCCTACATCGGATAAGTCCGCCTTAATATTTGCTCTTTCGAATGTAAGTAGTCTTTTGAGAAAATTTATGAATTTACTATCCATCCAACTATCTTATCGATATGTTTTGGTCGCGTATCGAGCGATCTCAAAAAATTTAAAGTCGATTAACTATGTACTTTTAAAAAATATTTACAAGAAAGATGCTAGTTCCCTAGATGTTGCCTACTCGCCTTAGGGAAAATCCGGCTCTGAAAAGGCCCGCTTATTATAATAAAACATACTCTCATTTTAATATTCAGCAAAGGATCCGTCAGACCTTTTGTAATGGCAAGTATCTCGGGCATCTTTTAATGCGTGTCTTAAATCAAAGTGCTCGAAAGCGCTATCCACATAGGCACTGCAGGGCCCTTAGCGCTTTTTAAAGGAATCTTTTTTTCAGGCGGCGTTCGTTTAAAACTCTTTTATTCTAAAGCATACCGAACAGTTGCTGAACGGATTTTGCCAGATCATCATCTGCTAGAATGAATTGACAGCATTGTCCTTAGAAAGAGTGACTGTTTAAAGGGGTTCTTCAGGGTGGGAGCGAACATAGGATTTGGGGGTCACTTGGAAGCACCTGACACGGGCCTTGTGTGGAATCGTTTATTGAAAGGACTCTGAGCCCGTAGCGCGAGGAAACCGAAAGACTGTGCGGATACGCACATTATAATTTTATGTCTAACTCATTTTCTCTTCAAGCCTCACGGCTCTGGAATGCTCTCTTCAAAGCAATTTATTGTTAGTATAATTAAATGTATGTATGTATTGTATAAGTAAATAATTATTCTGATATTCATATATAATGGGTATATAATATTATTGTATATTATGTAGTAATATTTTATAATGTAAGTACGTATATTGTATTGCTTTTTGTGCCGCATAATTTTCTCTGTTTATCCCTATGGTTGACTGGGAGATATTGCTTTTAGCATTAAGTCCGCCATTTGTTAAAAGTATATTTGTTTGTACTTTGGAACAATAAAGTTTAATAAAATAAATAAATAATCAGAGTCTTTCTGTTTCAACAAGGCGCTCAAGGCTTGATTCATACTGAAGTGGCAGCGACCGGCGTGCTGTTACTGTCAAATCATATTCACCATTACATCTACCAAATGCAAATCTAGTGTGCTTAAAGTCTTTGCAAAAGTAGTACCCGCGGCGCGCTGCTTGTCCAAAAGCGGCAGACTCTTTCTCAATCTAAATTATGCATTCCGTAAACGGAAATGAAGGTGAATATTGTTTGACAGTAATAAAGTGCTACCGGCCGTTGCCATAGGGATGAGGACTGTAAAAAAAATCTATTATTTTATTTAGTTCGTTAATAAGATTATCCGAACATAAAGGACCCATTTATTCTCTTTTAGCAAAGTCACAGAATAAGTACTAGTTCTCACGTACAGAAGTCTTACTCAGAAAAGAAATTCCACAAATATCTACTAAATGTGATTAGCGCTATGGTTTAATTTGCTCGCGTCAGAACTCCTCACCTCTTCGTTTAGATACCTAGACATCCATTGCAAGCAATTTTCATTCTTATTACTCCGGACAAACGATTCATGTAACTGAATTTTCCCCTTCGAAGTGGTCGCCGCGCGCATAGTAATAATGTATGTATATTTTCGATACCTAAACGGAGAGTGACACAGGTCTGGCAAAGTTGTAAAAATTCACAAAGATACATCGCTACGAAGTTTCAGAGTGGGAGTGATTTACGTCAACTTTAGTTAAAAATCGTAGCTGATCGTGACGTCAATCGAAATTTAAATGCGCTGTATCGTCAATTTTTGCCCATCAGAGAAAAGATAAAATACGTATACGAGTACTTTTTACAAGCTTTTATTTAACTTGCGATGAATCTTGTATGTATGTATGTATGAATGTTTATTTAGGTCAAATCTTGCAACTCAATTTTCAACTAGTTATCAACCGATTGAGCTGAAATTTTGCAAACTTGTGTAAGTCTACGTGTGATATGCGACGGAACTCAGTTATAAAACAACATAACCTCATTGAGTTGGACTCGTTTGATTTGTCTTAACGAGCACTATATGGTAGACAATGCCTAGGGTCTGGTCACGGAGACGGAAGGTGGTCGATGGAACTTGGTAATAAAACGACGCAAATCCATCAAGTTCGGGCTTATTTTATTTGTACTCATGGAAAAGCTTGTACAAATATATATTTCTTTAAAAAAACTTACGTATATTAATAATCTGTCTCATGAGCCAATAAAATGTTTTAGTCAACGTCCCTATTTCCGAATGAATAGAGCATAAGTCTGTTGGTTATCAGAGCGGGCCTATCGATCGCCCTCAAGGCTCCCTCGAGGCCGCACTAAATACTCTCGAACACCTAAACCTGAGCGATTCGCCACTTTGTGATATTTATAGCCCTACTAACGTTTATTGCGTTGTTTCGGAATATCCAACACGAAACCGATAGCGTCGCTACTAAATGGATTGACAGCTCTTCGCCCTTTAACTTTTCTGCATATTCTCAAGCAATCATCCATCCAGGTTATAATCCAGCTATCAGGTGGGTATTTGGCAGTTTGGTCCCATAGTTCAAACTGTAAAATAACCCTACGAAGATCAGAAATAAAAGACGTCTGATTGCTTTGTGAGTTTCGAACATCCAGCCAGGTTATAATCCAGCAATCAGGGGCCTTACTATGAACTTTAACAAAATCATGATGGATTAGCTCCGTTTTGATTCAAGCTTATAATAATTATTGTTTCAAACCGCACCATGAGCTCTTAAAAACAAGATTGTTTTATTCTGACATAATGATGTGACAGAACGAATGAATGAGAGTGAGATAACGCTATGTGTTTATAAAGGTCCATCCCGTTCTTGAGCCCGATGGGCGTCTGATAACAATATTAAAACAATATTACTTTAATGTTGTATTTGCTAGCCGTTTTGTTGACGTCACTGCAAATCATTCACTCTATTGCGTACCATGAACTCCTTTTCGAGGCTTAGCAGTATTATTTTACTGTCAAAATAGCAATCTTGAAAACGTTGGTCGGTTGCCGCGGAAACAAAACTTTTATCAACAAACCCAGTCTTATAATCAAAGTATAGAAGAAAAGAAAAAAAATAAGAATGTACCCAAGGACTTACAATTTTTAATATATCACCTACTTCTCTTTTCGCGCAGAATGTAAAAGTTGATTGAGGGAATGGAAGAAAATCTATATAAAATAAATATACACGGACAAATCACATAGATTGAGCTAGCCTCAAAGTAAATAATGTAATAAGTAAGTAATCTGAATCATGTCAATAGACGATGTGGGCAGCAAGCATCATTATTAGATTTCCTTTTTCTACCATTAAGACTGCTCTTTGGGTATTGCGACACTATAAAATATAATATATAACAACGAGCACTAGACCCTATCTACCCCGTTGGGCGTGAAGACGTGATAGTATATTTGTGTATATCTACTACTTTCTGCCAATTCTACGGGGATCTTTTTCGAGATAAAAATACCCTATGCGTTATATAACTGATAACGATTGTTTAACTAAACACACCTAGTTTAACGTACCTACTTGCATATTTATGTAATTACATTACTAACAAAACCTGTCTCGTAAAAAGAATAAGAAAAACATGATCTTTTTAAGTAATTTTATTAAAAGCAATAGTAATAGTATGTACATTTTTTATTTACCAAAGGACTACCAAAAAGTATAGAAGTAAACAAAACACATGATTTTCTACCACATAAAATTATTGATCTCAAGTCAAAACTTTCTTATGCGCATAGGTATACAATTTTTTATAACACTTTCTCTTGCTCGACGAGTCTGGAAAGCTATTGCCGAAGTCCTGAAAAAGAAACAAATATTAAATGCTTACCTATTGCACTTTGTCATTGAAATTTATTTATGTTTTTACATACGGGTTTCATTCTTATAACAAATCAATTGTGGTTCCTAATAAATTAGAGAAAAATGTTTATGGGGTATAGGAGCTCCTAGGCAGAGCGTCCTAGATAGGGAAATGTGTACGGAAGAAGAAGAAATAAATATTTGAGGAATTTAAAATAATTATTTATTATGTAATACACAGGAAAATTAACAAGAAAAACAGAAGGTGCGCAAGCGGAGCAAAGAACAGTGAAGATAGAAGACAGAAAATACAGGAGTAAAATTCACAACGTTAAATTAAATAAAATTAGATTTTTATCTGGAGAAAATTCTATTGACTCAAGTGACAGGCAGAGAAACTTGAAGGAAGGTCTTTGTCAGTTGGCTATATAACGAAAAGTCTGCGCGCGCAACTGCCAAAGACCATCGCTTACGAGTAAAAAATAAAGAGTTTAGATAGGAAAAAGTATTAATGTTTGTTTGATAAATAAGTAAGTGGGAGAAGCCCACGTGTTATTCTTTAAATGTTCTGATTACCTTTTGTTGGGTATCGTATACACTCTATTGGTAATGTTATGACTCCCAAGCTTTATTCCGAAGACAACGGTTAAAAGCTATACACATCTTTATTAGTATGTAAAAATTCTCCGTTTAGAATCCACCTGCTTCATAATAATGCATCGCGATTCGCTGAAAAAAAAAAACAAACCAATCACATGAAATTTCTGCGGGAGGGTCAAGATATATCACTACAAATCATAAGTGAAACACACCAATAATGTTAACACAAAGAAATATGAACAACTTACTTGAGATATGTAAATTATTGGACATATTCACGGAAAAATCTGATTTACTAAATTTATCGAAACAAAATAAATACACGTCGAAATGACATTTTAAATGGCTGCGGATACAAAAAAGAATATAAAATCACCTAACCTACATGGTTTGATAAAAACCATTTCATATCACGCTCCCGAATGCATTTTTTTTTTTAATTATAATAATAAGCCCTTTTTAAAAATATAATAGCGAATATTTTATTAGACAAATAAGGTTTTAATGTCGTAGCATTTGTTTACATAATATAGTGCCCTTTCACATTTTTTTAAATAATATAAATATTTACAAGGCATCCGTCAGAATTAAACGGAACGCCGCGCACCAGTGATGGAGCTGAACGAAATAATATAGCGTTATGTCACTCTCAAAATTGTTTGGGAATAGACATATCATTCGTTCTTTCAAATCACTTAGCAGGAAAAAAACAGTCTTGTTTTAAAAGTTCATGGTACGCTTTGAAACAATTTTATTATATATTCTTGGAAATAAGACCATAAGTGATTTTTTTGAAAATGTAATTACTATTGCCTAAAGGAATTTAACTCAAAAATAGATTTACTTCACAACAATTTAATTTACACCATTTAACAATTCATTTAAACAACCAACCAAAAATATTACAAACCAAATAAATTAATTACCAAATTAACAGCACAACATTACGAACTTACAATTATGACAAACACTAAAATCGATAACCAAACCGGCAGAGTAACGACCTAGTCACACGAATAATGAAGCGAGAATGCGGCGGTACCGGCGAGGCATCGCCTTTTATAGTCTTTCCCCTCCACTATTAATCTTCTCTCCAACACGGCCTTTCCTGACGGGAGGCCGTCCTCGGGCTCCTTTAACGGTGATGGTCGGTATCCAGCATTAGCATGGAAGAGTCTTCGCTGCCGGATGAAGTTCTGGGTGACGTAGCGGATTCTTCCGCCAATCTCTGCGTCCCGGATGGTCCCGGTTTGGGCTCGCCGGCGTCAGGCATCTCGACTGCAGGAGTCTGGGTGACGCTCGAGGTGGACTCCTCGCTCTCGTCGTCTGCATCTGCACAGAACAATAACCAAAGCACAAAAAATTGTTCACCCAGTCCAAAACAAAGTGTGGAAACTTAATTAGTAGATAAGCTTAAACAGCAATACAATAAGGCTAGCTTGCCTAGCCTAAACACAACGGATATAAAACAAACTGATATCTGTACCGGTCACCCGGGGCAGTTCCCGTCGGGGGAGTGCCGCCTCACGACTCGTTAGAGATCTACGCGCACTTACGTGAGACATAACTTTGCGTGTGTGAACCAGTTCCACATAAAAGAATGTTTCAACCCAAACTTTTAATAACCCATGGACAGTGCTTCCCACTAAAGCACCGCACACACACACACACAACTCGTCGAAACCAACCCGTGGCTTGACGCTGCATGTACCAATGCTCCAGGACCTGTCTGAGCGACTCCAAGACAGTGTCCGAGCACACAACACCAAGCATGTTCCATATACCAGAATAGCATATCTGAGCGCACTCCAAGACAGCATTCCGCAACATGAAACATACTTTACGCTCGAAGTATATCCGTCAGCCAAGACACAGCTTACCCAAGTACACGGACTTCAAGATAGAGGCTGTCCAGACTGCAAGATAAAACCTCTATCGACTGTGTCCACCCCATATGTAAACATATTACACCCACAAAAATAACAGGACACAAAAAAAAACAAATTACTTTCTTGAAAACATTACCTTTAAGATAGACAGAGGCCCCGGCACAGGCGTGTCTCACAAAAACTATTTGAGCAAAATTCTTGGTAAGCTGAAATAATCAAATTCACTCACCACTAAAAAAAGCAGAACAGACAGCAGGAGTCCATTCTCCATGCCACGGCATCATATATTCCGCAGCTGCCTGCGTTGACTTCCCATATGAGCCTGCCAGGAGCTGAAGCTCATAGCGGCCCTGAGGTAGGATCTTCATCACCCGGTAAGGCCCTCGCATACAGGAATCCAGCTTCCCTGTCGCTTGAGCCTGTTTTCTGACAAAAACTAAAGAATTAAGTTCAAAGCCACGAGGTACCTTGCGACCTTTGTTGACATAAGCATCTTGAGACGCTTGGTTTGAACGAAGACGTTCAGATACTCTCTGGCGACTCATCTCCCGAAGAGCTTCTCTGTTTGGGCTGGCGCCCTCAATGGCCACATCACGAATCAAACTCCGAATGAGTGGCGTAGCTGCATCAATGCCAATCAACAGGTTCAGAGCCGAACATTTTGTTGTCCTATGCTTGGTGATATTGAGGACTAACTGTAGCTTCCACATGACAGTTGGCCATCTTTGTTCGCGATAATTGCACTCAATTCGTACCATATTGAGCACAGTACGGCAGTAGCGCTCAACTTGCCCGTTGGATTGATGCATCTCGGGAGTTATCAGATGCGTGTCACAGCCCATACCGTTAATCCAGTCGAGGAAGTCGGCACTTTGGAACATCCGACCTCTATCAGCCACAATTAGCTTAGGCGTTCCAAAAAGTGAAATGAAGTTGGTAACATGGCGTTTTAACTCGTCTGATTCTTGCCGAAACATGGGATACAATAAACAGTACTTAGAAAAAGCGTCGATTACAATTAAAACATAACGATAGCCATCGGCTTCTGGTAGTGGTCCTAACACATCCATATGGACCGTCTCAAAAGGCACATCTGGTTTTTCCCATGAGTGAATGGGTTGGAAAGGAGCACGAGCTACTTTCTTATGGGAAAGGCACACCAAACAGTGTGTTATATATTTCAACGCAAAAGCTCTCAACCCTGGAAACCAGAAGTGCTTCATGATCAAGTCGACTGTCTTATCCACCCCAGGATGGTCATGTTCATCGTGGAAAATTCGTAATAAGCTCAGCCTATGACCTTTCGGAATGTAACATAACAATTTTGGATTTTCACCAGTAGGTATAAATTTAAAATACAAGATATCATTTTTTACAACATATTGATTAGGATCCAGTTGTCCGTCCGACAATCTCTGCATAAGAGACCTAGTCTCTTCGTCAGAAGCTTGAGCAATCCGGGCCCAGTTCTGAGGCTTCTGGACAGTGACAGTATTGATCGGATTACGGCTGAGATAGTCGGCATGGGACAAAAGGGAACCCTTACGATAATCCAAAACAAAATCAAAACCTTGCAGGTATACCCACCACCGGGCCACTCTAGGTAACAAGTCTTTTTTCCTTTGAGTGAGTTTTAATGCATTGCAGTCAGTAACCACGGTGAAGCGTACCCCTACAAGATAATCCCTAAAGTGCTGGAGAGCCTTGACAACTGCGAGCGTTTCCAGCTCATACAAGTGGTACTTGCTCTCAGCACCCTGTGTCAGTCGGCTAAAATAAGACACTACCCGTTAGCGATTACCCTTATGTACTTGCATCAAAACAGCTCCATAACCAATAGAGCTCGAGTCTGTGTGGACCTCTATTGGCAACAAAGGATCATAGATGGCTAGTACAGGGTCACTCGTCAGACATTCTATGATGTACTTTCGGGCAGCCTGTTGTTCTACCCCCCAAGAAAAGTTAAGACCCTTTTTAGTTAGTGCAGCTACACATGCAGTCTTTTGGGCAAAATCAGCTATGTAGCATCTAAAATAACTGGCTAAGCCCATAAACTGACGAACTTGTTTCACATTTTGTGGTTCAGCTGAGTCAATCAAGGCTCTCACCTTCTCATGGCTCGGCCTAACCTGACCTTCACTAATTGTTCGTCCCAGGTATTCTATCTCAGTCGCTAAAAATGAACACTTCTTCAAGTTAATCGAAAAACCGGCGCTGGTTAGCTTGTCAAGAACGTACTCAGAATCCGATTCCTCAATAATGCTCTTGTCCAAAAGATCTTTAATAATTTCGCGAACGCGAAGTGTCTCTGCATGAGACAGCCTATATGGGCGTTAGTAGACAGGAGTGTTAAAGTTAAGTTTTATTGACATACACCCTGTCTTAACCGTTGAGGTCGCAGTACCAGAAATTAAAAATTTTGAAAAGTAATTAATTATCTCTAACAGCTTTTGTAATTGGACATCAATAAGAGGAGTGTTGATTGGAATTGAAGTCTCAGACTGAACAGTCATCACCGTATCAGAGTTTCGTTCAACCCTCGTAAGCCGCTGATAATCCTTGGTACGAACATACCTAACACCTTCCTTATTAAAAACATCTGTACCTAAAATGATTGGAGTATTCATGTACTGAGAAGGTACAATGAACAAGTCTACTTCGAGAGTTAAACCATCAAACTCAATTGGCAATCTTACATAAGACGTACTTTCTACCTCCTGGCTACCCAATCCCTTCAAAATCCGGTAAGCAGGCTTAACTGAACAGTTAAAATGTTTCAACAAAGATGACGACATAATTGAAATGGTCGAACCGCTATCGATCAAAATATCTACTGGTACATCCTGAATGACAGCCACCACAACGTCACTATTGGTAGAAGTAACCAAAATGTTACAAAAATTAACAATCTCCCTATTAGTCGTTTCGGATCTTTGTTTGGCAAAACAAGTATCGACACTGTGACCCAATTTCTTGCAGAATGAACAAGGTTCAGACCTAGTCGGCACGAAAGCAGGCTTTGAAGACGCGGCACTCGGAGTACTCGACGGCTTACTCGACCCCTGATCGATCCTAGGACGCTTAGAACAATTAGCCTGCCTATGCCCTGGTTGACCACAAGAAAAACATTTAAAATCACCAGTAGTCCTTTTTCGTGAGGAATCCGTGGTTTGCTTACTCTGGGTACTATTAAACGCAACCGAACGCGAAGCAGAGCTCTTAGAGGTACTAACCGGCTTAACATAAATCGAGAAAAATTCAATCAAGTCGTTTGGCATTAATTTTGCATTAGTTGCCGATGCTCGAATATTCGGATCGCTAATGCCGCGTATAATTATTGCTGAAACCAACTCATCACTGAGACCCCGCACTATACGTAACCGAAGCAAAGCGCGACGCGCATAATCCGCATATGTAGGGTACTTGTCAGAGTTCGTATTAATGACCTCGGCCAAGATATTCGCGATATCGGGTGTTTTTGGACATAACAGCTTAAACTCTTTCTTAAAGTTTGTCCAGGAACGATCACTTGAAACCCACTCGTTTAACCATGATCGTGCGTCACCTTTGAGACAGTTGCCGATACGCGAAAGGCATTCGTAGTCATTCCACTTGTTACATGATTTCGCACGATCCACTTCCGCACACCAATCATCAAAATTGTGCAAATTCGGGTCAAAATTCGAAATATAAAAATATTGGCTCGACCTACCCGCATAGTTAATTGAACGTATCGCGTCCACAATGCGATCGGTAACGGACGAACGATCCGGCGTAGACCGCGGATTTTTCGAATTACGATCCGAATCGCGAGGTGGCGATCTAGATCTATTATGCGAACGCGACGGATCACAGGTGGGCGACACAAGCCAATCCCGCGACCGTAAGTGTCTCCGACTTCGATCGCGAGATTCGCGAGTAGGAGACATGCACCTATCTCGTGACCGCGACACGTGTCTACTAGGCGACACCAACGTACGCGTAGACTGCGTTGGCGATGGGCGACGTGCATGTGAACGTGACCGTGCAGACGGTGTTCGCTGGCGCCCGCGCCGCAGTGGTGACCTATCTCGATTTTTCGAATGAGCTACATTAGGACGAATTGACGCGGATGGAGCTCTAACCTTTTCTTCTAACGCCCTAAGACGAGCCATTAGAGCTTCCATCTCAGAAGACCGTTCACGGTGCCTACTACCACGTCGATCGCGACTATCGCGGCGATTGCGATCACGATACGGGCTAAGACTATCGCGGCGGCTCACACAGCGACCACGCTCGCGATCTGACATTCTAATTTAAAAAGATTCAAACAAAATCTTAAAATTCAAATACTTGTGAAAGTACACCAAAGTACGGAAGAAAATCACACAAATCACTAAAATACCATACACACTAACTGCCACAAATATAAGTAGAGAAGAAAAAAAAGACTTACCCTCAACGATGACGATGATTTGCAATCACGCACTCACACTCACACACGTTAGATGAGGTTAAACGGTTATTCCAATCATAAACCAACAAAAAATCACATGAAAAAAAAAAAACGTGGGCAAAAGAGATCGAATCCCACTTCTGATCTTGGAAATAAGACCATAAGTGATTTTTTTGAAAATGTAATTACTATTGCCTAAAGGAATTTAACTCAAAAATAGATTTACTTCACAACAATTTAATTTACACCATTTAACAATTCATTTAAACAACCAACCAAAAATATTACAAACCAAATAAATTAATTACCAAATTAACAGCACAACATTACGAACTTACAATTATGACAAACACTAAAATCGATAACCAAACCGGCAGAGTAACGACCTAGTCACACGAATAATGAAGCGAGAATGCGGCGGTACCGGCGAGGCATCGCCTTTTATAGTCTTTCCCCTCCACTATTAATCTTCTCTCCAACAATATATTATAAGGTTTGGAACAAAACGGACCTAAATTATCATGATTTTTCTGTCAAGTTTATAATACAGCCCCAGGCAAGGACATTCCCTCGATTGCCTTTTACGATTCTACAATTTGTTCTTTTCTTCCATATCTAATGTTTGTTAGTATTATGAATAACTAATAAATAATCGACTATGAAAAATAGTGGACTCGTATAGATTTGTCGCCCTTGAAGCAATCAAAGGACCTACACCACACTTTATGAAACTAAGTAGTCAGGGTTAGTATTAAGAATAAAGGAACCAAGAAATTAAGATGGGCTCTAAAGGACTTGTATTCAGAGCCGTAAAAAAACAAATACCATTTTGATCGCTACTTTGACGTTTAAACAATAATGCTGAACTTTGACGTTTTTAAACAATAATGCTAATCATGTCTTCGTAGCATGACACCGTTGAGAAACTCAGATATAGTAATGTCGCCCGACAGACAAGTGCCATCCCGCTCATTATTATTGCGTAGAGCAATATAGTGATAAGTGATAGTGCTCCATAAACGCTGTCGCCGGAGATCGTACTCCTGCTAGTACCGATTGAGCGAATGATTATGTGTGACGTCACAAAATTGCTAGCAAAATCAACATTAAAGTAATGTTACTATAATGTTGTTTTCTATTGGTCATGGTACGAATTGACAAAGTAATATTAAAACAAGACTGCTATTAGAGGTCATAGTAAGGCCCCAGGTGGGTATTTGGCAGTTTGGCCCTATATTTCAAACTATGAAATAACCCTAACGAAGATCAGAAGTAAGAGACATCTGATTGCTTTGTGAGTATAGAAATAATTCTAAGTCTTAGAATTTTCGAAAGATCTTAGGTTGACAATCTTAACTTATGTGGCCTTTAAGTTACGCGTTCACTATCTTTGCCCATCACGTATGGAATGAAGGCTTGATTGTAGGTATGCTTACCAGCCTAAATCAGCCTATAGCAATCCACTGCGGCACTAAAGAACTCTCCTAATAAAGCACCACCACCACCACCTTGGGCAAGTGGGATGGTTTAGTAATCGCATGATGGTATAACCTACGAGTGTACATATAAGTGTAACATCTGAAAAAGGAAAAAAGAAACATTCATTCAACGGGCCTTAATCACGCGATCGTTCCGTAACAGTTGTCATAAATTATAGCTTTCTTCCCGTTTGACAGTTCACTGAATGAATAATCGGTTCAGGATGACGAATTGCTGGAGTTGACCCGCCGCCGGGTTCGTTAGCATTTTAATGGAAGGCTTATGGGGTTGCTACTAAGATTTACCTTTACTCATCGAAAAGGTTGCTACTTCCATTAGGGTTAAAGGGTGGTGGTTTAATGGTCAGGAAAAGTAGCCTTCCGGGACGGCAAGAATTAAGTTCGATTCTTAACTTATCCAAGTCATAACAAATACCTACTACTAGTGGCTCTGTGAGCTGTCGACTTCACGAGTCACCCTCGACCCGTTGAAGTTTATCGGATAAAAAATTTGTTCAGACAAAAAAGTTGTGTCTTAATAAGGGCAGGAAAAAAGATGTATGAAAATTTGAAATTTTTTCGAAATGTCTGAAATATCATATTTTTAAAGTACTCAACCCTATTTTACTGCCATTTTGAAAAATTTCAAAAAAACTGATCTGCAAATACGGTGTAAACAGAGCGTAGGACTGTGACTGGAATTTTTCTACGTGATGGTAGTAATAATTTTGGTAAATAATCCCGAGATGCGACCCATTCCTTCGACCGGATTTTACAATCTGCACGAAAAGAGAAACAGTTGTCGACCTCCGTGGCGTAGTGGTAAACATGCTAGTCCGCCGTTCGATGACAATGATGCCAGGGCAAGTTGGAAACTGGCCTTTTTGAAATTGTCCTGGGTCTTGGGTGTTTATCATAAAATTATAAGTGTAACATCATAAAATTAAGTATTTATCATAAAATATAGTATTCCATAACACAAGTTTAAGTTTACTTTGGAGCTAGTTCAATCAGTGTGAGTTGTTTGTCTCTATATATTTTTCTATTTATTTATTCTACATTTTATGTTTTCTCCTAGACGGTCCTATAAAATACTACTATTTTATGGGACCGTCTAGGAGGACTACTACCAATGCTACAAAATAATACGAACGTGTCGTCCAACTTCTATATCAAACCAAATTAGACTTTATTATCTTGTACTCATATAAGAACATAATATATAATAATGATGCTATTGTACTACCAGAAGTGAATACGTAGTAAACACAGTATTCAGATTGAACGAATGCAAGTCACGGCTGCAATTGCAGCTCCATTGTGTCCTGCGCTGAATGGCTACGCTGAGAAATAGAACGTGTCCTACGTAATTACGTTGTGTGTAGGGCTTGTTCGAGGGATATGAATAACTATAAATGTTATATTAAATTAATAAACATAAATAATAAATGTATACGGACTAATCACACATTATTGAGATAGCCCCAAAGTAAGTTCGAGACTTGTGTTATGGGATACAAATCAGCGACACTATATTTTATAACAAATACGTATATACATAGATAGACATACAAGACCCAAGTCAATCTGAAAAAAATCATTTTCCATCTTGACCGGACCGGGGATACGAACCCGAGAACTCCGGTGTGTCAGCGTGGTATGATGACCACTAAGCGACGTAGGTGGAGATATAGGTTAGAGTGAATAGCTGAAAATGCGAATCATGTTATTAGGCGTTGCGGCTATCAACCCATTGTAAGTAATCTTAATGTATGTAATAATTACTTATTGCAGAATTAGTTGTTTAAATTCTTTAATATCTATTTGATACTCGGTTGTAGTATGTAGTTCATTTAATAATGAATAGGGCAACACTATGTAGTTCCGGTAAACTAGCTTCCGTCAGAAAAGAGTAGTTGTACTGATATTGGCTATAAATGTAACATGATCAATAGTCTGAGGTCTCTCCTCATTTGGTCGTTGAAGAATACAGATATCTGAAGTAAATTGTTGTTTCTAATTTTTTTACCCTCGCACCATCAATATGTTAATTCATTTTTCCGTCTTCTTGCCCACCATCACGCCAAAAGTGGCGGGTCTTGCGGCCTAAAAGACTCTGGCTGCTTAGAGCCGCAAGACCCTAAATGCTCTGTCTGCTCCATTGGAGATAAAGGAGTGATACTTTATGTCTCTGGCAAAGAAGCTAGTCTCAACATGAGCGATAAATTTATAAAAAATCGGATATTTGTATCACTTGATAATTGTCAATTTACTTTATTTCAATTTCATAAAACGTAGTTTTTGTCGTCAGATCATTTGCTTACAGTTAAGAGTATAGCCGCTTCCTAAGCGCAAGTACAGAAGAAGTGGCAACAAACTTCTGCCGAGCCCCGGCAGACGTGGTAACAAAAAATGCTGGGTTGACATCGTCAAAGATGATATGCGAAGTCTTACCAATCTTTTTATAAATCTGTAGTCTTACATTGCCAACCAACATTACTCAGGACCGCCACGGGGAGAAAACGTCTAAAAGCGGACCCCAGTTGAGGATGCAATTCATTAAGATGAGAGATAGAGCGTTAATTAATTTAATGAACTTTCTTCTGTTGCAGATGGACGGCAGCCTCCTCCTGACACAAATAGATGCAGATGACGCAGGCCTGTACGAGTGCGGCGTAGAAAATGAGACTGCGTTTGTGGACAGGGTCAACCTGACAGTGCGCAGTAAGTAGGCCCCTAGCACGCATATAAAGTATTATTGGGAAACCGAAGTTGAAGTGTCAGTATTAGAATACTGGAATTGTCTTGAATGTCGGAGAACATTGGCTGCGTTTCGATGAATCATAGCGGAGCAGAGCGTACCGATAAATATGCTCGAAATCTCCGTTCCGCTGTAGTTTGCAGTTGACGAAGTAACTTAATCTGTGGTTTAGCATACAATTCCGCTTTAGTGGAAAACTATGGTAATAGAAACGTCTTTTTCACAACTCATTCGCTGTAATGGAAACACAACTTAAAGTTACTTTAACTCAAAAACAATTTTCAGTGATAATATAAGCAGGTAGAAAGATTAAGACCAAGCCCCCGACGTACTTGTCAACCCAAACCCGAACCTTTTCGAAAAGCAAAGTGATATATTGTCTAATCCAAAGTAAATGTGGCGGCAGCGGTGGGCGTCTTACTTGATGTAGGTACGGGAAATCTTCGAGCTCTACGAATTTCTGTCTTGTTAATCCTGTCACGCCCGGTTTTCGGAATCGGCTTCTAATTCAGATCATATTGTTATTATAATATCTCGATAACTTTATAACCAGCTTATACTAATATTCGTAAAGTGCAATCATTGAAAAAAATCAAAGATTTAGTGACGTCCGTACGTACTTCTTTTCTTTTCACTGGCTACTTTCATTTACTTTTTTTAATTTTCGTACAAATTTTATGGTTTATGTATTTATTTTATTTTATTGTTCATTTATTTTTTATAGTATTTACTCTTATTATTTATTGGTATACTAATTTTCTTCTACACTGTAATTAATACTCTAATTGCGCCAACTCCCCCACATCTTTTATAGTTTTCTTTACCCAAAGGTCCGCCTTTGTACCTACTAGATTTTAAATGTACTTTTGATTATTGTCATACTTAGTTGGTGCAATAATATTACATTACTGCAGAGGACGGGAAATATGGCGTTGCGGAACGAGTAGTTTTGACAATAATTACGAGTCTGGCAATGCCATTCCCGCCGAGGCATGTATAGTGCTTTTCTCATTAAATGTGAGGAAATCATTAAAGAAATAACCAGAAATATGTAAATATTAACCGACAGTTAATTTTTACTGCAAAGAGTATTTACATAAATCACTACGTGCTTTGAAAGAAAAGAAACTGCTTTCCCGTGTTCTTTAGTGCAAAGGAAACATAGCCCATACAGCCCCGTCATATTTCACGCAAAAAATGTAATACCGTAGATTATTGTTTTTTTTTCTCGCAACGAAAATCAAACATTTTCGTGTGATTTAATACAAACATTTTAATAAAATTGTGGGCAATTTCATGAAAATGCTCAAAGAGTGCAGTTTTTATAATTGGTAGTTGGCTGTATGACAAGTGATGAAATTAAACGCTTAATGTCTTTGCCAAATGTAAAAACAGAACTGTCATCTGAAATGCCAATGTCACTGTCTTGTCATTCTGAATACCCTTTTTGTTTTGAGCAGCGGCCAGGAATGAATTTTCATACTACTTTCCTGGCCTAGTCCAGCAAAGTAATGCAATAGCCAAGAATTACAAACTTCGTGTCTTCTTTTTACTACAATAATGCCCACATTTCCGAGCATGTTTGAGAAAATAAATTTTATCTTATCTTATCTCATACCTTTACCAGTCTCTCTCAACTCAGCGTATTCCCAGGTGCATCCTCAATTGTAATGCTGTAAAGGGTCCGCTTTCTGGCTTTTACTGCTGCGCTTCGCTCGGTCTTGAGCATCCTTGGTATTAAATCCATGACTTTATACAAAACAACCAGATATATACAAATAACTTTATTATCAAACATAACTTGTGTATAAGACCCAACAATGCCCCATTAGCCACACCACAAATCAGGAAAATAATTACATAACAATACTTACGAATCTAATTTAAAACCAATAATTATTACAAAAACAAAAAACCCGACTGCCTTTATTATTTTGTGTATTTTTATTATAATTATTTTTATTTTGATATACCCAGTGTCACTCTCACAGTAAATACGAATCTAACGACACCTCTCAAGCTTAAATCCATCGAGCCGTTCAGGCTAAAACGCTAGAAATTAACTAAGACGGAGTCTTAATCTGAAAATATTATTTTAACAGCAGAGACAAACAAGGTCATAAATTCGAAACAGAATTCTAGACGGAATTTTGCTAAAATCGATGTATCAGTTAGTGAACATTTGGGCATATGAATAGACCTAAAGCACAGAATTAATATATGTACTAACGCAACAGAACCTCACTCACCCCCGCGAGATTACGTTCCTCAGTGTTTCGGGCATAATAAGAATAGACCTGAAATTACGTTTATCGCTATAAATCTGATATACGCTTCACTACTGTCATACTCATACCAATAATAATAGCATTAGGGAGTCGGGTAAAATGTGTCTATCATACGGTAGCCCTACTACATTCACACTCAGACGCGTGTGTACGAACGTTGTATCTGTTGGTGTTGTGCCAATTTTTCTCTAAATCTATAGAGTTCCAGAACGATACCTAAATGTAGAAATAACCAACGAGTGCCAATAACTTTATTACAAGTCCCTACAACTCAATTAAGGTTAATTCAACGCTATTGTTAACAATGCCGAACGCTTTAGAAAAGTTTGAGCGTAATTTATTGCCGAGGAAGTTTTAATCGATACAGATCACGTCTGTGTTTTAAGGGTAGAGATAACCTTTTTGCCAACGAAATCTGCTCGTACAATAACATGAATACGGAAATCGCGATAGATCGTAAGGCATTGGCTGTTTAGATGACCTAGATTTTATATTTTTCTAATGAATTACTAATCTTCTAATAGATATGAAGAACCTAATAGTTTTTTTTTATTTATAAGCAAACCTTACTTCTCCTCCTCTCTCTAGGCCTTATCCCATTAACTTGGGGTCGGGATTTCTTGTCCTTCTTTTTCACTTTGCACGGTCTTGGTGGCGTCTCACTGTGCTTGTTTCAGGTCATTCTTGACCGTCGCTATCCAGGTGGAAGGTGGTCTACCCGGTCCCCGCTTCATCGTTGATAAATTTAGGGCAAGCTTAACAATATGTTTGTTTTAATAACTTTATTGTACCAAAGAGCAAAGTAAACTACAAAAAGAATTCGAAAGAGTAAATATACAATGGCGGACTTCTGGACTTCTAGACGTCTCTGCATGTGTCCATACCATCTCAGGTGTTATTCAACAAGTTTCTTTGAAATTGGGGCTACTTTGAAAACTCCATCTGATGTACTTGTTTCGGTTTTTATTTGACGCTGACTAGTGAGCATGCGCGTTTCTGTTTGAAATTTTGTAATATGTTGTTTATTTCTTGTCCAACATTCTGATCCATATGTGATAATAAACCTTATTGTTGAACCTTTATACTTGAATATGCCATGTTCCTTTTGTGGAGGCAACATGAGGTGTTTCAATAACTGTTCCTTCTTCTACACAACCATATACGCTTTCTGCTGCCTTCACCCAAGTCACTACTTACATACCTAACTGTACTTTATTCTACATAATTGTTTTCGAAAAAAATTGATTTGGGTTAGCCATCATGCTCATTGCTCATACAACGATGTTCTAGTTCATACTGGCCACTCTTTTCATAAATGTCTTAACTGACTGTAATCGTCCATTCCACAAACAGCCACAGCGAACTATACCATGGAAGAGTAACTTGAAACATTATCATCACGTGAGGCGACCCCACGAAATGACAGATATACAAGTGTATTTGCCAGTCAAACCCCCGACTTTCAAGCTTTAACTTCTAATAACTTTTAAACGGCTGAATCGATTTGCATCAAATATAGCTAGAAGCACCGCAAGGGACACCATCCTGACCACCCTGACACCATCCCCAATTTCCCTTTTTACCCCCAACTACTTAAATCCCAATCACCTTTTAACGGCATAACCGATTTACATCAAACGTAGCTAAGAATCATCGCAAGAGAACTTGCTTTCACGTAAAAAAACCACATTGAAATCAGTCCATCCGTTCGAGAGCTACAAAGCCACAGAGACACACACCGCAGACAGACAGATCGACAGATAGACCAAAAGACCGGCAAACAGACAGACATTAGCGTCAAACTTATATCACCCCTTCTTTTTTGTCGGGGGTTAAAAATTACTGTCGCATGACGCAGCGTCAATTTTCGGCCAATGTCCGCTGTGACAGCTTCATGATTGGTACAGCAATTACCGTGACGGTTCGTCGCGGTATTAGCGAAAAACGCGATGTAGTTCTTATTACCGCCTATTTGAATTTACTTTTGATAAAGTATTTTTTGCGCTTCAGCTTCCATAGTATTATAGTTCGCTACCTTTCCATGATTCACAACTTTGATGCGACTTCTCGGTCGCAATGCCACTCTCAATTAACCAGACAATTTAGCCGGCGATTTGGGAATTACTTTAGAAGTCATTCCAAACGCAATTACAAACACTTTTTGTAATTTTTTTATAGTGTGGTTTTTGTATGTTATACAATTGGGTATTTCCCTCGGTCAAAAATAAATTATTTTGTACTGATAAGAAAATAAAATGGCGCAAAATAATGTCACTTGTCTATGAACAGAATAGAATAGAATATATTTTATTTGCATTTGAAAAGGGTTTTAACGTGATTTTAGATTTATTATTACAGAAAAACTGTAAATAAGAGCGCTATTTGACTCCAAGAAACTATGACGTCATCTGCCTGTATTTCATACAAAATCCCTTAGAAAATGTTTGTTTTGACGTTTAGAAAAAAAGTGTCTGATTTGACTTGTTGGAAAATAGCGAATTCTTTTGACGGAGAACTGACTGTCGCTTTACTCGTATTACTAATTTATTCCCGGTAGTTACAAAATTAAATAAGTTACAGAATTAACAAGGAGACTGTAATTCCTGTCGATGCAATTAAATATTCTTCTTACAAGCTTTTATTTAACTTGCAATGTATCTTAATAGGGATTATTGATATTTCTGTGTTAGTCTTTGGAAGTTTCAATTCATCAATTTGATGCTTTATATCCATATGAAATATTAATGTAAACAAAGAACTAAATATAACAGCTAGATAATGACAATATGTTAACCGAATGCTCGGAATTAGTACACGTATGTTGTTTTTCGTGCATCAGATGTAATTCGTGCGGACGGGCGGCCAAATGGGGTTGTTTTGCGTGCGACCCCGCGACCTACTGCCGGCTGGCATGGGCCCAATGATTCGACAGGTTGATGGCTGTACCTGATTATACCATTAGAGCAATGTATACAAGGTGTCTCAAGGAAATACCAATATGATAGGGTTCGTGAATCAGTGTGGGATCACACCCTGCCAAGGTTCATCATTTACCTAATAACCATGTTATGAATTTATATATACATATGCAATATGTAACAAAAAACCCTGTCCGATCCTTGTGGGAGCAACTCAGACCGTCAACATGAACAACTTTTCCTATGGGATTAATGCTTGAAAGTCATTTTCACACAAAAGTGTTCGGCCGGCCCGGCAATTTGTATGAAAATGAAGATTTTTTGTTTGAGTTTCAAGCATTGGTCCCATAGGAGAAGTTGTTCATATTGACGGTCTGAGTTGCTCTCACAAGGATCGGGCAGGGTTACATATCGTATATCCATTTCTTATTTCAATATTTAGTTTAAGTACCTACCTACTGATAGGCGCAAAAGTTAAAAACCCAATAAAATATGATCTACCAATATTATATTTAAAGTTCAAAATAGGGAAATTAGTCAAAAGAAACCTGGTAAGTTTTGATTAAAGAGAGGATTTGATTGAGGGAAGATTTCTAGCTTTTTATGATAAGCTAGGTTGAGGCTTTGTGTAGTTGCTCGTTAACTTGCTATTTAGCAAAGGCTTTCTCTAGATATTTCCACGATAGCATGCTTTATAAACATAATTATTTCTCTTCCTTGTCACTAGATGGCGCTATAGGTATTTATTAAAACATTACAATCTTCTATAACCATTATTTAAATAAAGTAGTATATACTCTAATTAATTAAATATAACAAAGATGAAATGCAATAAATATTTTTTAAGCATATTCAACACTTTCTTTGTCACTTTTTTGCTAGTCGTGTGTGCTGCCATCTCTATGTGCCTACCCGTAACTCCAGTTTTGCCTACTTTCGGGTCCTCCAATAGTTTCTATGCCGTGAGGTATTTGTTACGTTAGTAATTATATTATCTTGAAAATAGCTTGTTCTAATTTTCTTTTCCACAACATACCAATCGTCTTTCTTAGTTCATGTTTAGGCTACCTTTACCTATCTTTAAAAATATTTTAATGTTCTACTGAATTCCACCATTTCCCGAACAACAACAAATCAGTAGATGATACAACAGTAAATCTGTAGCACAATTTAAAAACAAAGCAGTTAGTAACTACCAAACAAATTTGATATTAAAATATAGTTTTAAAACTAAAAGCCGACTACTGGAAGATTGGGAGCAAAAGCTTATAATTTGTATATTTTTGAAATGTACTTTTTAACCCCTTTCATTTGATACCCTACAAGGTATGATTCGTGAGTGAGTCACATCACATAAGGTCCATTGAAAACCAGCGTCGCGGTTACATCGTGGCCGCGACATATGCTGAATGGGTCTTTTTGCCAAAAAACCACACCACGCTTTGACAATGCTGCACAAATGTACGAGATGAAGGAGACATTTCATCGATATCATATTGTTCGATGTACTTTTTTCTATATGGTGTTGTGGTATTTTTAGGCAATAAAGAAAATTCTATTCTATTCGATTTATTCTAAGTTATTTACTTGTTGGCCTATAAAGGGCGCCATATTGAATTTATTATGACGCCACATAGCCTTTAACCAGCGCGCAGCCAAGATGCTTCCAACGATACCTCATTTGTTAAGGTACCATAAGTGTCAAACAAGTAATTATTACAAAAACAAAAAACCCTACTGATGTTTTATTTTTATTATTATGTTGGTACGCTTTTCAGCCAAGGGTCCATGGGGTGGGGACCCGGTCCTTTGAGGCGTTCATGGGGCCAAAGCCAACATGAAGAGGCCTTTTAGTACCTTTTTATGTAAAAAGTGAGATGGCTGCATCTATGGAGGTCTATCCCTTAATGTACCATTGAGATGCACTAACGGACAGTCCTCCACAGCTGCCGAACTATTGCCAGGGAGGGATTTACTTGGTTTGGGATGTTAGTGGACCGGATAACTGGGTTATGGAGTGAGATACGGACATCTACCTAAAAATCTCTCACAACAATTTTAGCCTGGTAGATGGTGACTTGCTGTTCGTTGGCTACACTGCCTGTGGGCACCCTAACTAGCCACGAAAATACGGGCAGGGCGCAACACAATTATTTTTATTATTATTATTGTATTTTTTTTATATACCCACTGTCACTCTCAAAGTAAATACGAATCTAATGACACCTCTCAAGCTAAAATCCATCGAGCCGTTCAGGCTGCAAAGCGTGACAAACAATTTTACATACATACATACTCTCGAAAAACATAACCCTCCTTCTGGCGCAGTCGGGTAAAAAGATACGAGCGGACAGATGAACATAGTATATACATTACATATAATATACAAACAATTAATTTTAATTTGGATATACAAACAAAGCGGCGAAACACATAACTCTCCGCTTGGCTTTACAGTACTCGGGTAAAAAAGAAATATGGCTCCCTTGAATGAACTGTTCATAAAATTGAATCCGTCGGTCTGCGGTTATGCTGTCGCTCTTTTAACACACCCTGTAATCCTGTATTGTAGTAGGGTGAGGGGACACGCAACACCACCGGCCTAAATTGGTAATGGCGTTTTTATTTACCTTTCCTATTGAAAAACTAAAGCTTGATTCGTTTTGACAAGGAGAAATTCACGGTACAAGATTTATTATCATAACTAATTTTGATTAATGATGATAAGTTAGTTTTTAAAACATACAACATACATACATACACATATTTTCACGCCTGTTTCCCATGGGGGTAGGCAGAGACTATAGATTTTCACTTACTACGATCCCTGTAAACCTCTTTTGCTTCGTTAACACTCATTACTCTTTTCATACATGCTCTCCGGTTGTAAGTACTCCTTACTTCACCTTTTTTCAGAACGTCTGCAATTTGGTCGCAGAACGTTCGTCGAGGTCGACCCGGTCCAGTTAAAACATACAATATAAAATATAACTTTTCAAAACTAAAAATCCAACTTCGCCCTCGGCCTACACGACTGATTTTGATGAAATTTCTGTGGGACCACCGTACAAGTAAATATGCTTTTTCAAACAAAAATTTTAAATAATTTTGCAAATCGGTCCAGGCGTTTTCGAATAATGGTGAAAATCATCACATTAAAAAAAAAATCGACTTTGAAATTAATTACCTCCTCCTTTTTTGAAATCGGTTGTTAAATAATGCAAACACTACATAAAGCAAAAAACTTGAGAGGTGTCAAGGGACACCCGGATGGAACGAAGTAAAATATAAATAGGTCTAAATTACATTCAAACTGCGTTTTAAAATCAAGTTTTTATTATCTTCATAAATTTGAATGGACAAAAAGTGTCGTTACAACTTTTGGTCTCATTTTTTTCCGTCTAGCTCCCTTTCGCAACGCGCGATAAGGAACTTCGTTCCCAAACTATTTATGAAGATTTTATTGTGACATGTTATCAAAAAATAACTGTAATGATCACAAACTACTAAATGTACATAAAAAAAAATCAAAAACTCCTTAAGTAATGTATTGCATACATTTTTAACAGACATACATATATGTAGTATTGTATTAACCTGTATGTCGACATAGATTCAGTCCCGTTACAATTTTATAGCTTAGGAAATAATAGAAATACGATTCGAGTTAGGTATTATGATTAGAGAGCTGTACTAAGTCTCAACACAAAGTCAGCCAATTCATATGCGATACGCTGCGCTGGAAAGTAAAGGATACTGCTCCAATGATAGAAATCCATTTAAACTCAGTTTGTACCATTTGATCATTATTGTTATAAAGAAATAGTTATTGTTTACTAGCTTCGGAAATAATAGAAATATGAATCGAGTTATGATTCGAGACAAAGTCAGCCAATTTATATTCGATACGCTGCGCTGGACAGACAGTAAAGAATACTGCTCTAATGATGAAAATATAAAGTTTCTACCGGCTGATCATTATTGTTATAAAAGTTAAAACAATTATTTTTTGCTAGCTTCGGAAATAAAAGAAATACGAAACGGGCGCTCTAATTTTTATAAAATATCTGCAATGATCACCAGTAGAAGCGGTATCACGACAGTTCAACCCCAAGACAACTTAACCCCGACAACTTATCCCCGTCAACTCGACACCATGACAACTCAACTCTGACAACTCAACTCCGACAACTCAACTCCGACAACTCAACCCCGACCTCTCGACCCCCGACAACTCGACCCCCGACAACTCAAACCGACAACTCGACCCCCGCCATCTTGACCCCCAACAACTCGATCCCCGACAACTCGACCCCCGACAACTCGACCCCAGACAACTCGACCTCCGACAACTCAACCCCGATAACTCGACCCCCGACGAAATCTTTGCTCCCGAATCTTGATCCTATTGCTATTTAATCGTTCTGCATAAAAAAAGTTTCTAATACACATTTTGGTATAAATTTCTTCTGTTTTCTTTCAGTTTTTGCCATTTTTGTACTTAGATGATTTCTTACTTAATTTTTTACTAAAAATCTGTTTTTACTTCTATCTACTGCTCTTAAACCTTAATCTTACTGCTCTACTTACTTTCTCTTGTCCTTCCGCATATCTTGACGCACTTTTCGCTGAAAAACGCGAAAAAATCAGCCCTCCAGTCCTCTCATAGTGTTTTAAAATTGGTAAAAATCCACATTTTGCTATATAATTTGATTTTTTTCTACTGAAACCCCCCTTGTTTTATTTTAAATATAGTCCCTCTCGTCGATACGCTTCTTTTGACGTAACGTTAGTAACGGTAGCTTTGATAGTTTCTAAATTATTATTTTTTTTCTAAATTTAACGGTCAAAAAAGTGCACCTAAGGCCTTTGATTAGTAATACGATTTAAAATGTTTGCTCCTGAATCTAGATCCTATTGCTATTTATTCGTTCTGCATAATTAAATAGGTGCTCCAAAACATTTCTAGTATACATTTTGGTGTAAATTTCTTCTGATTTCTCTCAGTTTTAGCCTTTTTTGTACTTGGACAATTTCTTACTCAATTTTTCATTAAAAATCTGTTGTCACTTCTACCTACTGCTCCTAAACCTTTATCTTACTGCTGTACTTACCTTCTCTCGTAAAAAGAAAGCGAATTTTGTATCCTTGCCAGAGTTGCGCTCTGGTTGAGTTATTACAGTCGAGTTGTTTGGGGTCAAATTGTCACAAAAGTTGAGTTGTCGAGGTCGAGTTGTCGGGGTCGAGTTGTTGGGGTCGAGTTGCCGTTGGTCCAAGCCTGCCGTAAGGAACTTCGTTCCAAAAAATTTTAGGTTCTCTTACAAATCGAAGTATTCACGTGATATAGTTAGTATGAAAAATGCAAAAAAATTGCGTATTTCGATAAACATTTATTGGGAAAAGTTGTTCAAAATGATGGACTGAATCGCCCCTTAAAATATTTGTACGTAATTAAAAAGGACATTGTATAGTATGTATAGGTAGGTTACAATCCGATCAGCTATGTGGCTCGCTGCCTGCTGCCTGGAGTATCGATTTCGGACTAACAGCCGAATTTTGGCGACGTGTCGAGGTCAACCTGGTTATGGCCTCAACATACGAGTACGTGTCTAAAGTGAGAACTTCGTCCAATATTGTGCATAAATATCTACATAACACTTCTACGTATAGGCCAGACGGAGCATGGGTTTTGCGGCTGTATACAATAAGTTAAAAAAAACCTGTCCGATCCTTAAAGGAGCAACTCAGACCGTCAATATGAACAACTTTTCCTATGGGACCAATGCTTGAAACTCGAAAAAAAATCGACGTTTTCATACAAAAGTGTTCGGCCGGCCCGGCAATTTGTATGAAAATGACGATTTTTTCTTCGAGTTTCAAGCATTGGTCCCATAAGAAAAGTTGTTCATAATGACGGTCTGAGTTGCTCCTACAAGGATCGGACAGGGTTTTTGTTACATATTGTATAAGCAGATGGAACCCAAAGCCGTAAGCACAGGTATGGCACTTCGGAGTACCATTTATGCCTATTACTACTACAAACGAAACTATACATTCGTGCACACGGCAATGTGTGTGTTTGCCCGCCAACACACTCGACATAGCAAAAACGGTGGAGAAGTGCGCGGACGGGGAGCGGGGACGGGCGGGACTATTCCACTCTGTATGTAATACTTATATTAAGGGGCTACCTGAATTTTTCGGGGTCCAGTGCTGCCCCCATTTGAAATAAATCATTTGAAAGGAAACGGAGATATCATTTAAAATTTCGTCTTGACCAGGCTTTAGATAATCCTTCAAACTATTTTATGAACTACTGTTTACAGTTTAAAGTAAGAATGTGAAGCTTTTCTACGCACATACGCCAAAAGTGGCCGTTTTTCGCAATTGTGCGTAGAAAAGCTTCACGTTCTCACTTTAAACTGTACACAATAGTTCATAAAATAGTTTCAAAGGTTATCTAGGGTCTAATCAAGACAAAATTTTAAATGAAATCTCAGTTTTCTTTCAATAACTTTATTTCAAATGGGGGCAGCATTGGACCCCGGAAAATTCAGGTAGCCCCTTAACTCTGTGCCGTAAAATTCCAAAGGTAAGAGAATATGGAAAAAGGAATCAAAATAGTGGTGGAATGCTAGGCGCAATACCTATGCCTAGCATTTTTGCCCAATGACACGATCCACATTTAGAATCTGCGCGGGAAGAGAAACAGTTGGTACATTCTAAATAAAAATGTGATATCCTTGAGAATACGACTATGATACGACCTCCGTGGCGTAGTGGTCACCATGCTAGTCCGCCACCCAGAGGTTCCGGGTTCGATCCCCGGTCAGAGCAAGCTCTAAAATGGCCTTTTTCAATTTGTCCTGGGTCTTGGATGTTTATCTATATATGTATTTGGTATAAACTATAGTATCGTTGAGTTAGTATCCCATAACACAAGTCTCGAAGTTACTTTGGGGCTAGCCCAATCAGTGTAATTTGTCTCTATATTTATTAAGAATAAAATAATTTCTAAGAACTTATCCGTGCTTCGGAGGGCCCGTCAAGCTGTTATTCCGGCTGTCATCTTTTGATGGCTTTCGTTCGCTAAAGGGCACCTTTGTACATATATATGTATTGGGTATTTCAAATGCCGTTGAGAAAAATCTTCCATACCTTTTTATCCATTAAGCCCCTTAAATTGCGTGAACGTAAAAAGTATGCGGGAAGCACATTATCGCATATCTTATGGGGCGCTGAGTATATTACGTTCGTTGATTACCTCAAGGGGGGAATGTGAATTTATACATGTATTGTGAGCAAATACGCATTGCAGTGAAACGCGGAGGTAGTGTCCCCAAGAAAGTATTATTCATCTTTCTATTTTGGTCTTTTTAAAGGACGAGCAATAAAAAGGTTGTGGAGGTGAGTGTTTGTTTGTAAAATATAACGAAAGTTTGTTATCATTATAATAGGAAATTGAAGTATTCCGTCATAATTGTAATGAAATGATGGTAATCGAGAATTAGACTTAAAGTAAGAATCGATTACTGGTTAGCTGAGGAAAACATAGCAGCACTGGAAGGAAAATTATTTGTTAAGAGCGGCCTTCCCGTCTTACTTTTCATACAAACGCTCGTACGTGATTTTGGCATTGTAAGTGATCTTTCTTGAAAACTTTTGAACTAACAGGTATCTTGTGCACTATTTCTAGGTTTTTATCGAAATAAAAAATTAAAATGTGGAAAAACAAGTTTAGTATACGCCTCCGAAAATCTGCTTTTTTGGACAAATATTACCTGAACTTCGACCGTTCATAAATTGTAAAATTAAAAAAAAATATTTCGGTAGAAACCTTGCAAATGTAATGAATTTTTTTAATAAAATACATTTATTTCACGTACTTGTAAGGCTAACTAAAAAAAAAACGTATATCCTGGAACAAGTTTTATAAAATTTCCGCAATGGATGGTTAATAATAATACTTATTTAATTCAATATAATGCAAATCGTGCCCTAAGGCGATGTCTCTCTCGTTCTGGTTTGCCTTTTTTTCTAGCACTGTCCTGGATGAAAAACCAAGCTTTTCAAACTATGCGCGCGTTGACGACAGATCGACCGGGAAGGGCCGCCTTAAGACATCGATTTTCTCAGTTATACAACGTGTAACGGAAAGGGGGCATTTACCTAAAAGGGAGTAAACACGACCTCCATGGCGTAGTGGTCACCATGCTAGTCCGCCACCCAGAGGTCCCGGGTTCGATCCCCGGTCAGGGCAAGTTGGAAAATGGCCTTTTTCAAATTGTCCTGGGTCTTGGATGTTTATCTATATATGTACTTGTTATAAAATATAGTATCGTTGAGTTAGTATCCCATAAAACAAGTCTCGAACTTACTTTGGGGCTAGCTCAATCAGTGTTATTTGTCCCTAACATTTATTTATTTAACATACTAATTAACGTGAACAACTTTTACTATGGGACCATCCCTGAAATCGTAAAATACAGTCTTCACCTCCATATAAAATTAAATACCTACCGTACCAAAATGTATGGAAAGAAAGAAAGAAAGAAAAATAGTTTATTTGATATATCACATTGAAGGTAATAAAATGACACAGTTGTTACAAATACACATACAATTTGTGGCTACATGAAAAAGGCCTCCTCTCAGCATGGTGTCGTGGCAGGGCCACAACGCTGGTCTTCCGAGGATACCGTACAACACAACATAAAAATAAAAATAAATACATAATAAAACAAGCCTACTAGGTTGGCGCTTCATTTAATTTATTTAAAGACAATGCAAACACGGCTTTATGAAGTTATCCATTTAAAGTAATAATGTAAAGTGTATGTAATAATAGTAATGGAGATGCAGATTTTTTTTACGATTTCAGGGATGCTTTCATACTTAGTTGTTCACGTTGATTATTAGTATGTTTACTCCCTTTCCGGTTAATACCTCCCTATCCGTTAAACGTTTTATATCACAAATAATTATAATATTTTTTTAAAGGCAATAGCTATCTGAATGATGAATCTTCTTCTTATATTTAAGAATCCCCTTACCCTAGACTTTTCCATACAAACGTAGTCTACGTTTAATTTTGAAACGACATGTCAGATTTCGGTAAAAAATTGTAATTTTAAAGAAATTACAATTATCTAGGGTTATAATTGGTTTCCGACATTAAAATTATGAACTTGAAAGAAAATATAAGGGTGTAGAAGTTTTCCATACTGATAGTCAAATATGATATAAAACACTATATTCTCCTTTAAGTTAATAATTTACTGTCGGAAACTAATTAAACTCTAGATTATTGCAAATTCTTTAAAATTCCATAATATTGCCCATATCTGACATGCCGTTTCAACATAAAATGTAGACTACGTTTGTATGGGAAGGTCTGATTCTGTCCAGGGTAAGGGGACTCTTAAGAGCTTGGCTCTTATCGGTAGAGTGCTTGCCATGTCTCTCTTTCTTCCGCTAAGTTCCTTAGCCTCCATGTTTTCTCGTTTAAGACGAAGTGGTAGCTCAAGTGGCGCCCTCATTTGAAATAAATTGTTTAAAACTAAATAAGGTGATAATTAAAAATTTGATTTGTATAAATGTCTAGAAAGACCTTTAAACTATTTTATGAGTAACCTTTGAAATTATTACTAATAGTCCGTCTAGTTTTAAAACTGTTTTTCGCCAAAACAGGTTTAAAACTAGACGGACTACCAATATTACTTTCAAAGGTTATTCATAAAATAGTTTAAAGGTCTTTCTAGACATTTATACAAATCAAATTTTTAATTATCACCTTATTTAGTTTTAAACAATTTATTTCAAATGAGGGCGCCACTTTAGCTACCACTTCGTCTTAATTATTCTTTCATTTTCTTTTATGGAGTTTACAGTGTATACTTAACCTTAATACATACATATGTATTCCTTTATTTCTTGACAAATTTGAATATTTTCCTCGAAACTCCTTTATCTTTTCGGGTTAAGGGGATACCCGAATTTTCCGGGGTCCAGTGCTGCCCCCATTTGTAATAAATCATTTGATAGGAAACGGAGACATAATTTAAAATTTTGTCTTGACCAGGCCCTAGATAACCCTTCAAACTATTTTATGAACTACTGTTTACAGTTTAAAGTGAGAACGTAAAGCTTTCCTACGCACATACGCTAAAAGTGGCCGTTTTTTGCAATTGTGCCAAAAACGGCTTTAAGGGCCTCGGACAATCGACAAAAACATGTTTGACTTCTTTAATAAATATGTATTTATTGCCTAAACCTGACTTAGAACCGCATTTCTTCTGCTACAAGAGGTTAAATGCTATAAAACCATGGGGATATTGGGGCTCAATCAGTTTTTTAGGGCCTCCACTGCAAGACGTTTTAGTGGGCGTTCGAAAATTTTACTTTTCGACTGTGCGTGTGCTGTGACTTTGCGACTGTGGTATTACCCTTATATACTTTTTTAGGTATATAAGAGTAATACCACTGGGATATAAGACTGTAGGGGAAAGTAGCTTAGTGCTTTGGTGAGAAATTATAGAAAGCAAGGATAAGCGGTTGGTTATTGGTAAAAATTTAGCTTTGCTCAATCCTAAATTTTGACCAGTAGGATAGGGTGTACCAAACGCACTAAGTATACAATATGTAACAAAAACCCTGTCCGATCCTTGTAGGAGCACCTCAGACCGTCAATATGAACAACTCTTCCTATGGGACCAATGCTTGAAATTTGAAAAAAAAAATCGACATTTTCATACAAATTGCCGGGCCGGCCGAACACTTTTGTATGAAAATGCCGATTTTTATTTCGAGTTTCAAGCATTGGTCTGGTTTCATTTCAAATTTTGACCACTTATGAGTCACTGATACTCGTAAATACAAAGAATGTTTCAAAACTAATAACCGACTTCACCCCCAAACTACACAACCGATGGTGATAAAACTTATATGTGATCACCTGACAAGTAAATCCTTTTAAACAAAGAAAGAATTATTAAAATCGGTCCAGGCGTCTTCGAATAATCAGTGAACATACACTAAAAAAATATCGCGACGAATTGATAACCTCCTTCATGGAAGTCGGTTAATGAATATTCCGCCTTTACCGTCTTGTCCGCTTTTGAGCCAATCTTGCCGCTTAAAATGTCCTTTGGCTTACGTCAATAATATTACTGTTTATATAACTAGACACAACATTTTCCCCCTCCATCATCGGGCACTTAAACATAATCGCGTATTAGGTAAATTGTTTCTCTCTTTACTCCGCAAATCCCAAGGGCAATTTACAAAAGCCACGTCGCGGGTCGCCATCTTCTGCGATAAATCGGGATATTCTGATACAAAATCTAAATTAATTTTGCGGTGGGGCCTGTGTGTTTTGGGAATTAAATAATTAATTAATTTTCGACGCTTGGTTTGTTAAGTCTTTAGTCCTTCGTCTGAGTACATGAATTTTGCAGCTTTGGTAACGAGTCCTTGTTTCTATGTATAGGTAAATATATAGTAAGTAGGTAGATTTTTGTTGATATAGAAAATCTGTGAGACTGAACTCCTTTCCATAAAGACAATTTGAAAAACACCAATAAATCGACAAAAATATTTTTTTTTTATTTTTAACTTTTTTTTTTACAAAGTAGGTTAGTATCATGGGCTGAACTTGCTCTAGAAATGTTGCTGGTGTTTAAAAAGTAACCCTGGGCCTGTATATACTTACCTTCATTATAAAATTCTCACTTTTTAAAACATTCCTCTTCCTCGTTATAAAGTTCACCAACCTGCTGGTCAGCGGCAAGCACTGTGAAAGGCGTGCACCAGCAAGATCGTAGAAAATAACGCGAAAAAGTTTACTTGTCCGACAAATAAAATAAAAAATTCAAGAACGCCCTCTACTGATGAGTAGCGGAACTACATATTCCAATTGATATCCGTACCGCCATCTGTAACGTGCTAAAAAACTAAAAATCCCCGACTTTCAAACGTTAACCCGCAATGACCTCTTAACGGCTGAACCGATTTGCATAAAACATTACTCCGCATAGAAATCAGTCGATCAGTTCGAGAGCTACGATGCCACAGACAGATATTAGCGTCAAGCTTCTAATACCCCTCTTTTTGTCGAGGGTTGAAAAGGAAGCCCTCTACTCTGCTATGGGCTGATGTGTACTGATTATGATGATGAAAGTTGAAACAAAATATGAAATTCAAAATAGTTTGTTCGAGCCTATAAAAAAGAATAAAGGCCTATTTACGCAGTGCCTGTGTATTGTATACAATTAAATTTAAGAAATAGATGACTTGCATGATCTTAAAGCGTCCCCGTTCCCCGTCCTCGCACCTCTCCCCCGTTCTTGCCTTGTCGAGGGCATGCCTACCCATCGCCTTATAAACATAATTATTTCTCGTCTTTGTCACTAGATGGCGCTATAGCATCTTTTATTACTGTTATTTCAATAAAGTATTACTTTTTTTTTAAATAGGACTTATACGAAATGAAATAAATATTTTTAAAGCATCTTCAACACTCTTTTGCTAGTCTTGTATGCTGCCATCTCTGAGTTCCGCACGTAACTCAAGTTTTGCCTACTTTCGGGCCTTCCAGTTTCTTTAGCGTTGGGTATCTGTTTCTTTATTACAAGTATCTTTGTCGAGGGTGTTGAGCGAGTGGCTACGGGTGAACACACACATTGCCGTGTGCACGGATGTATAGTTTCGTTTGTACTAGTGTAGGCATAAATGATACTCCGCTTCTATGAAGTGCCATGCTTGTGCTAAAGGTTAACCTTACAAATAACCTTATAAAAAACGTTTTGCTTCAATTTAATTGTAAGCAAAGGCAAAGAAATTGCACTGTAAATGTGGGCCTCAAGGCATGTCCTATCCTATCTCAAAAGAAATCCATTATTTAACTTGTGAAGTAAAGGAAACAATCACATTTCATTGTACGGAACCGGAACGCACCTGAGCCGTTCCTGCGGGAACTAGAGTTCCTAAAATCCGAGTGATTGAGCGATACCGTGCCCCCAACTACCTAAGTACCTACATAAATCTTAGAAACATTTCAGTTGGATTCTTAGAACTTAGAACCAGCTGTTTGGAAACCTTAGTATTCAACCGCTGAATTTTACAAGCTTTTATTTAGCTTCATATATTGTATGTTCGAGTATGTTTGTTTCAGAGATGTTAAGAATATCCGTAACCGCAACCAAAACTGTCGGATATCTGATATAAAAATCTATCTGTAACCGTAACAGTAACCGTAACCGTAACCGATATAAAAGTTTCAGATAATTTAGGATAGCGTAACCGGATAGCCTATCAAATGATTATCTATAAATAAAACCATTTTAGTATCTATTTATACTTGTTACATTTCTTAAGACGAAGTGGTAGCTTAAGTGGCGCCCTCATTTGAAATAAATTGTTTAAAACGAAATATGGTGATAATTAAAAATTTTATTTGTATCAATGTCTAGAAACACCTTTAAACTATTTTATGAATAACCTTTGAAATTATTACTAATAGTCCGTCTAATTTTAAAACTGTTTTTCGCCAAAAGTGGCCACTTTTGGCGAAAAACAGTTTTAAAACTAGACGGACTACCAATATTACTTTGCGAAACTTGCGGATAATCCGAAACAATTACATATCCGTATCCGTAGCCGAATCCGTTATTAAAATAATTTCTATATCCGTATCCCATTCGTGTCCGAAATATTCGTAACATCCCTGGTTTGTTCGGATCAAATCTTGAAACTCAACTTTCAACCAGTTATCCTCAATCGATTGAGCTGAAATTTGGCATACTTGTGTAAGCTGAAGAGATAACAGTTTAAAAAAGAATGTTTGTGCAAACTTTTATTGTGGGGCCAAAGTACTTATTGACACAAATAAAATAAGCCCAAACACGATGGAGTTGCGTCATTTTATTACTGTGTTTCATCGACCACCTTCCGTCTCCGTGATCACCTCAAGACAAATCAAACGAGTTCTACTCAATGAGGTTATGTTGTTTTATAACTGAACTCTAGATGACAAAAAAAAATGGAGCCGGAAGATAATCGACGGATACACAAGTATGCAAAATTTCAGCTCAATCGGTTGAGGATGATTGGTTGAAAATTGGGTTTAACATTGGCTACACATACAAGATATATTGCAATATAAAGAAAAGATTGTAATAAGAAAAAGGTTACATCACATAGAAGTGGTGTCGGTAAATGCATTGCCAAAAGTACTTTCAGTATTTTTCTAGATTTTTTGTATAAAGTATGAACCTAAGCATTTGTGTAAATTATAGCTTCATTTTTTTTGACGACCTCCGTGGCGTAGTGATCACCATGCTAGTTCGCCACCCAGAGGTCCCGGGTTCGATCCCCGGTCAGGGCAAGTTTGAAAATGACCTTTTTCAAATTGTCCTGGGTCTTGGATGTTTATCTATATATGGATTTGTTATAAAATATAGTATCGTTGAGTTAGTATCACATAACACAAGTCTCGAACTTACTTTTGGGACTAGCTCAATCAGTGTTATATGTCCCTATATATTTATTTATAGAGATTGTAATGTCGAGCCTAAAAAATGTCCTAACCGTTCCCGATCACCGGGTCCGTGACCGTATCCGGGTCAAACTAAACGTGCCGTTTGCTTAGGGCCCGAATTGGTACAGCGATATCTCAATTCGTATTGCTGAGCAAACTAGGAAAAATTGGAGTAGACCTACTATTGAGAAACAAGTTCATGTTATGATATTTAAGGCTGAATGGTAGAAAATACATTAGCATTATGTCCACCTTTTGTGCCGGTATGGTCAATAAAGATGTATTAAATATTTTTTTAAAGATTTTGCTAAAAATATGGCAACGGCATTAAACGGCAATAAACTTAGCCGTAAGTAAATAATCTGGCGTCAAGAAATAATAAAAATAAAATAAAAAAGGCCATTTATTCCAGTGACTAAATACATACTTCGTTTTACAATCACAATAAGGTACATCATGCGAATTATTTCTAGAACACAAAAATAAAAGCATTATAACATTATATCAATAATTTTTAAAATAATAAATTAGAAGAGAAACCTTATAATAAATAACCTATTTTATAATTCTGATTAAAATAAATAATTTGTATAACATTACATTACATAACATAATTAATTAATAATTATTATTGGAGACGTCAACAACTACACTTTATGAAATCAAAAGAAGAAATCAAATGATACAAATATCCTATGACAAATAAATGACTTTTGACTTGTACCAGATCATGTCTTCGCAAAATATCTCCTTGGAAAGACGTGATATGTCACTCTCTCTCTCTTTGGGTAGACTGGGGTAGACCGACTTTTGAGAAACAAGTAAGTAATAAATCTTTAGTTATTTAAAAAAAAGTATTACAGGCATCAACGCTGGCATTAGATCTGTGGAGTTACTCAAAGATATCTGACGTTGTTTTGTTCAATAACTGGATTTTGTTATTCTTTTTTTTTCTAGCCCTTAGGAATTGTGTCCCACAGCTGGGCAAAGGCCTCCCCCTTATTTTTCCACTTGTCCCTTTCTTCTGCGAACTTCTGCCACCCACATTAAAATCTGTACTGGGCCTACCCTTACCCCTATGCCCGTCTGGAGTCCACAATGTAGACAATTTCACAAACTGGGTTTTATTATTCTTTTTTTTTTCTGACCTGTAGGTATTGTGTCCCACTCCTGGGCAAAGACCGCCCCCTTATTTTTCCACTCGTCCCTTTTTTCTGCGAACTTCTGCAACCTACATTAAAATCTGTTCTGGGCCTACCCTTACCCCTAAGCCCGTCTGGAGTCCACAGTGTAGACAATTTCACAATGTATATTTTGTTACATTCAGTATACATATATTATATGAGTATAATACATATGTGTATCAGCAGCATGGTCACAATCGCATTACCGGGGACGCGCTCGGCGAAGGCCACATAATAGCAGCCATTATTTATCGGCCGATATACGCTGACCTTTATACATATAACTAATATAGATGCTAGCTAGATGAGACATATGTGAAAAATGGCTCCAGAATTTAATATTGAGTATAGAGAGTTATGTCAGTCAAAGATTCAAAGATTCAAATGTTTATTCAGTAATTAGACCTTTACAGTCACTTTTACACGTCAATAAGTATAATTTATGTAACGTGTAAAGTATATTAAAATTTAATTTATTTTTAAAGAAAAGCTACTGATACCAGCGCTTCGTAACGACCACTGCTGAGAAGAAACGCCGATAGAAACTCATTTTCACAGTATTGGTCGCCTACTCGCCACAAGGGCTTTGTCATATTATTATTATTGTCTTTTAATTAAATAATACTTATAATATAATACAATGTTGCGAACAAGTAAAGAAACATGAATTGCGTTATTAAAAAAAATATTAAGTAGTCAAAAATCGACTCCGAACTTACCAGTCTCTCCCGGCAGCACCCGTTCTCGAGTTGACGCACGGATTAGCCATCGTTATGTACGACCAGGTCGACCATATAATATGCTCGAAGGTGGTTCAATTCGCTTTTTTCCATCATTTCAAATCAGACACACATTTACTATGAGATTTGTATTAAATATAGACGTCACAGTTTCTTGTAGTCAAATGTTTTACTGCAATAAAAAATCTAAAATCACGTTGAAAATGGATATGACCGTGACAAGTGACATTGTTTTGTAACGTTTTATTATCTTAACAGTAGCAAATCATTTATTATTAAGCCAGGAAAGTATTTTTTTTTAATACAAGCTGCGTTTATTTAATATAGATGTCGAATAAAAATGTTTGGCTCATTAGATAAATTTATAGAAAGTATAGTATACGTATTTTTCTTCTCTCTGATTAGCCAAGTAATGACTAAGATACAGCGTATTTAAATTTCAAGTGACGTCACGATCAGCTATGATTTATAATCAAAGGTGACGTATATCGCCCCCACTCCGAGACTTTGAAGCGCTGTATCTTTGTAAAATTTTACTACTTTGCTAAACGAAAAAATATGTGTCCTTTACTTTTGTGATAATCTAGTTAACGGACTAACCAATATGATATAGTTAACCCAGTCCATCCCTATAGTCTTACTGCCATATAATGGAGATAAATGATACGACGAGAGAAAGCGTTAAAGTTTAATGATTGTTGAAATGAACTAATTTCGTAAAGGTCAGAGGACTATAAAGACTTTACAGCTCAGCTTAAAATAATGCCTTTAATCCGACGCTAATCTCATTGCCGGCTTATTTGAGCGTAGTCAAGAGAAGCAACGGCCAGATATAATTAATATTATATGTACATTGACTAAATGAACCATCTTTTATGTTATAATAAGCTGTTATGTGTGTTGTTTTGTTGGCAGTTTTTGTATAAGAAGTAAAGCTGGCTTCAGAAAGAAAGAGAATAGAATTGAGTGGATTTTATTTTCATTTGAAAAGGTTCAAAAGTCAAAAAGTGTGGTTTCCGGCAGAGTAGAATAGGGCCACTCCAAGTCCTCCCGTGGATGTCGTAGAAGGCGACTTAGGGAATACAAGCTAAACAAAGCTTATAAACATCAATGAGACCTCTCCAACCCGTCCGGCCAGCGAGGAGAGTGGAGGCCAAGTCCTCCGGCTGCTCTGGCAAGTATGGCTCTGGTAGTATAGAGAGGGTCGTGCTCCTGCAGTGGAGACAAAAAGACCTGATGATGATGATAATGAAAAGTCAAAAAAGTCAATGTCCAAAATCATTTATTCATCTTTGGATATTTGTATCACTTGATAATTGTAATTTTTTTCTCTTTCGATTTCTAGGTAGTTGGTTAAACATAGGTCTTAATACTAATCACAAAGTTACATTTAATCAGCCATTAGTGTGATAAATAATTTTTTCGGGGCCCCCATTTGAAATAAATGATTTGAAAGGAAACGGAGATATCATTTTAAATTTTGGTCTCATCATGCTCTAGATAATCTTTTAAACTATTTTATGAACTACAGTTTAAAGTGCGAACGTAAAGCCGTTCTTCGCACATTTGCGAAAAACGCCACTTTTGGCAAATGTGCAGAATTGAATCATGTCATAGTATCATACGTCAACAATTATTAACTATTTAGTGTAAACAATTTGGACAAAACAAAAATTATATTTAGATATATATATCTCAAAGGTGACTGACTGACTGACATAGTGATCTATCAACGCACAGCCCATTTCGGGGCCCCCATTTGAAATAAATGATTTGAAAGGAAACGGAGATATCATTTTAAATTTTGGTCTCATCATGCTCTAGATAATCTTTTAAACTATTTTATGAACTACAGTTTAAAGTGCGAACGTAAAGCCGTTCTTCGCACATTTGCGAAAAACGCCACTTTTGGTATATGTGCAGAATTGAATCATGTCATAGTATCATACGTCAACAATTATTTACTATTTAGTGTAAACAATTTGGACAAAACAAAAATTATATCTAAATATATATAACTCAAAGGTGACTGACTGACTGACATAGTGATCTATCAACGCACAGCCCATTTCGGGGCCCCCATTTGAAATAAATGATTTGAAAGGAAACGGAGATATCATTTTAAATTTTGGTTTCATCATGCTCTAGATAATCTTTTAAACTATTTTATGAACTACAGTTTAAAGTGCGAATAGTATCATACGTCAACAATTACTTACTATTTAGTGTAAACAATTTGGACAAAACAAAAATTATATCTAAATATATATAACTCAAAGGTGACTGACTGACTGACATAGTGATCTATCAACGCACAGCCCAAACCACTGGACGGATCGGGCTGAAAGAGTGTAGCAGTATAAGCACGGGTCAGATGCCCCTGGGAAAATTTATGTTAAAAATATTGATAATGAAATCACCGTCTTAAGAGAAATATTTTCCTAAGCTATAACACCTCTGAATGCGTCAGGTTTACAAAAAAAAAATTTCTTCAAATTTTGTAAAAAAAATTTTTTTTTTTCTTACAACTTAATATTTATTTGTGATTTTTCTTACAAACATTAGATACACCAAAGAAGCATTGAATAAGGCATTTTCGAAGTCTCTGCAGTGATTTATATATCAGAATATCACCAATTCAAAATTTTAAAATTCAAAATTTCACGTGTTTTAAGAGACACTATTACGATTTTTTTTTATAAATAGCCCTTACTATGCTCTACAACATATATTTTTTTCAAAATTTTATCCAGGGTAGAACAGTCTTAAAAAAATATTATTACTATTCTGATATGAATATTTGAGCATCTGAGCAAGTAATTCTGCTTTGATTTTTTAAATGCAATTTAAATTTAAAATTTTAATAATTACGATGTTCAATAATTATAACAGTAAGAAATTGAAACGCGCTTTTTGTTTATCATGTTTACAATTTTTTGTAACTCTTAATGATACTTTTTCATCTATTTTATGCATTCAGTTGTATTTCTACTCAAGTGGCATGAAAATTAAGAGAGTATTTTGGCTTTGTTTAAAAAAAATCTTTTTGTTTTTGTTTTATTTGGATATATTTTATATGAAGTTAATTTATATGTATATTGTTGCTTTTCTAGTTATCGCTTTATTGTTACATTTGTTTCAAGTGAGCATCTAGTCGTAGCCGAATACGCGACATGTTGATGCGTGTTTGTTTACTTTGTTGTTTTCTTGAATCCATGGTCTTAAGGTATCTTTCTTTTGCTTGCTAATACAAAATCATGTTATTACAAAGTTGGCTCTTATACAGTTCAGTATTAGTGATTCTCATATAGATGTTTGCACTGTTATCATGAATAAATATATTTTTAAATAATCAAATAATTTAAAAATATATTGATTTTTGTCCAACAGTGATGAAGATTAACTATTATTATATTATTAAAAATTACATTTAAAACATCAAAGCAGAATTACTTGCTCAGATGCTCAAATAGTCATATCAGAATAGTAATAATATTTTTTTAAGAATGTTCTACCCTGGATAAAATTTTGAAAAAAATATATGTTGTAGAGCATAGTAAGGGCTATTTATAAAAAAAAAATCGTAATAGTGTCTCTTAAAAATACGTGAAATTTTGAATTTTAAAATTTTGAATTGGTGATATTCTGATATATAAATCACTGCAGAGACTTCGAAAATGTCTTATTCAATGCTTCTTTGGTGTATCTAATGGTTGTAAGAAAAATCAAAAAATAAATATTACGTTGTAAGAAAAAAAAAAATTTTTTCAAAATTTGAAAAAAAAATTTTTTTTTAAAACCTGACTCTTTCAGAAGTGTGATAGCTTAGGAAAATATTTCTCTTAAGACGGTGATTTCATTATCAATATTTTTAACATAAATTTTCCCAGGGGCATCTGACCCGTGTTTATACTGCTACACTCTTTGGCATGCAGGTACGAGTAGATGTTAAGACGTAGGCATCCGCTAAGAAAGGGTTTTGATCAATTCTACCCCCAAGGGGATAAAATAGGGGATAAAACTTTGTCAATTTTAAACCGATCGGGCTGAGACTTTGCATGCATAAAGCTACTATGACGTAGGCATCCCTTAAGAAAGGATTTTGATAAATTACACCCCTACGCGAGCGAAGCCGCGGGCAAAAGCTAGTATCGTATATAATTATAAACCTAACTTTGTTTTGGACTATAAGACTTGCAGAAATCTCCCGGTAATGACGCTTTTTCATTCAGAACACCTATTAATATTTTGGCCAGTAGCCATTCGTAGAAAACAGCATTTTCGTCCTACAAACTCCACAAAAGTTAGGACACAGGCAGGCAAAGATAAATTAATGAACTTAGACTTTACACATTAGTATACCACGGACTATGTACATTACACATAATGTCATTATCTCTAATTGGGCAGACAGAGGTTTTGCGGCACTATGCAGACAGAGCCTAGGGCCGCAAGACCCAAAGGCCATTTGTAGCGTGATGATGACGGAAAAGAAGGTGAAAAATTAATCAAAATAGTGATGGGGTGCTAGCCACATCGCCTTTTAATATTATTCGCACCTGGTAAATTCTTTAGTTTTATCTTTTTTAGAAGAAAGCTGAATAAATAAATGTAATATACCAATGACCCATGTACAATAATAATTATGTACATACACATAGCATTGGCTTAACTAACCTCGTAAAATATCACCGACCCTAAACCGAATAAGCTGACAAGTTTCTTCTACCTCAGTGGTAAAGATGAAACCCTTAGGAAATTACTCCCTAAACCGGCAACGGTTAAGCGGCACTATTCCGAATTTCCGTTTCCACCCATGAGCACATAATAGGGGTCATGTCCTGTTGCTGTAGATATTTGTGCACAAATCGTTTTGAATATTTTTTGGTGTTACTGAAACGAATATTTCGGACTAATGCAGGGATCCCCTTGACTCTCCAAAATGTTTAATTCGTAATAAGTTGTCATGCATGATGAATTAATGATGTCTCAAGTTTTCTGTCATAACCATATTTAAACATAATCACAATGTCTCGATAAAGTCATAATCCTCATAAATCTAAAGCTTTTTGACATAATTTTTATCTCTACTGATATAACATTTATAATACATGGTTTTATTTTTATTTAATTAGTTTAATTAGTTTTATTTAGTTTATTTAATTATTATTATTTAGTTTTATTTAATTACTTTACTAGCTCTAATCATTACAGTTTATATACATTATGCTATTATTACCTAATATGATATGGCAGAACCTATAATATATGTTGAAAGGTGCGGCGGCCTATGGGCCACTCATTCGCCACAAACATATTTTTAGAGTATTGTTATATGTATTTGAAAGAAATTATAATTTAGTTTCATAAATCGATATGTTTAACAATATGTAAGGTAAAATTATGTTAAAAAATTATTAAGAGAAAATATTTTTAATAAATATTATGAGAAACAAAAATAAAGTTAAAATAAATACTAAGAAAAATATGAGTAGGTTTCGCTCGCGCCGTTCACGTGTTAATGCACTCTGTAAAATTAAAGCTAAGTAGGTACGTCGTGAACGTGGCCATGATTTCCCCTGGTGCCGCACAAAAGTTAGTTTGACAACTATGTACTAACATACTCGTAAATCTTAAAGGTTTTTTGGTCAGATTTTGTTTTACAAAATTTGTCGCTAAACTTAGTAAAGTACCTATTTAACTACTATATAATGTTTAATATTACAAGAATTTTTTTTTTTGTAAAATTTACTTTTTCAATATTTATACTAATACAACGCCGAAATAGGTTAGGTTAGTTTCACGCAGAAAGCATAAACATGTGTCTGTATTTTTTATTTTACTTAAAATATATGCAACTGAGAGAAGATCATGTTTCCTACAGAAATACCTTATCGTCGAAATCAATCCCGTTGTAGTAATAGGGTTGCAATAGCATAGTCTGTGTTTGATAGTTCTTTTCTCTTTCTTTATTTGGAAGTAGGTTAGCTTTTCTTGATCCTAACAAGGCAGCGGCGTTAAAAATGTATTCCGTTCCAAACGACAAAAGGGGCAAGCTTGACTTTACACAGCAAGGCTGGAAACAAAGGAGGATCTTGAATGAAAGACGCTCATCCTTTGTGTGTCTTAAACGGGAAAGGAAATCTCTAAAAAAAGGGGAAATTCTCGAAATGTGCTATGAACCGTGCAAAGTTAGGTTATATGTAAGTAAATCTTTATACGCCACCACTCAAACGTTGAAAGGGACCTTATAGTTTTGCCATGTCTGTCTGTCTGTCGGTCCGCGGTTTTACTCAAGCTATTAATACTAGAAAGCTGTAATCTGAAGCAGCTCATTGAATTTTGTGATTCTAAAGTAACCATCAATGCACTAAGATGAAAAAGACTAATATAAAATTTAGACCATAAGCTGCGTTAAGCATACCCACGTGACGAGTTCAGCCTATAACTGTCAAAAACTCTACGTGCGAAAGAGATAGCAGAACACGCATGATACCGTGTTTCTGTCCTATCTAGTTTGTGACAGAGATAGACTGAAAATTATCAGTTAAATTACTTACAGCGAACTTGGCCACTAGTAGGTACAATATGACCCTCTCGAAAATAACCTTGTTTCTGTCCTATGTAGAGTTCGTGACAGAGATAGACTAATATTATCAGTTAAATTACTTACAGCAAACTTGGCCATTAGTAGGTACAATATGACCCTCTCGAAAATAACCTTATTTCTGTCCTATGTAGAGTTTGTGATAGAGATAGACTAATATTATCAGTTAAATTACTTACAGCAAACTTGGCCATTAGTAGGTACAATATGACCCTCTCCCTTATTACATTGACATAAAGTTCCGGTTTTTCAGGCAATTTTGGACCTCCGCCTAAACAGGTTACAGCGAACTTGGCTATTAGTAGATACAATATGACCCCCACGAAAATAACCCTCTTCTAAAAATATGTCGTCCAAAATGGCATGCATGAGTGAGGATGCGCAAAATGTTGTTTGCGAAGGTAAATGTCTAATGAACCCAATAAATTTAGGGTAACAAGCCGGGGTTTCATTACGTTACGTACCCTTTTCTCACCTGTGCGCATGTAATATTCATAGAGAGAGCCTAATAGTCTGTTTTAGTCCCTTGTTAGTTAGTGGTTACCTCGCATTGTGAATTGTTTTGTGGTGTGGACGCACGTGGGCGTTTATCTAATAAATTGTTAATGTTACATCACTGATTACATCTTTGACTTGGTTGTGTTTAAAGCTTCATATCATACGGTTGCGCATGGTCAAAAAAGGAGAGCTCGTTTGAGCCACTTAAAAAAGAAAAATAGATATGTTCGTCACATATTAAAAAACACGTAATATCACCTATTCTAGACAGCACACTTCCTTCGCTTTCCGGTAAATCCTCCTACCTTGCGCTTTACGGAAATTTTACCGGAAAGCGCAAGGTGGGAGATGCAAATTGTCATGCCTATGAAGAGTATCCACAATGGACTGTAGAACTACTGTTCAGGCGACAGATCAGACAGTCGGGTTTATAACTTGATACTTCAAAATTTAGATTTAGGTTTGTTAATCGTTATGTTAAACAAAATTATGTTAAACACACTATGTGTAGTTATATGACGACAAATTATTTTACGAAAAATAAATAGAGAACATGCATTACGAAATAGTCGTAACTAAAAGTAGACAAACTCTGAATTAGACAAATCTCGAAAGTAGTAGATAGTCGCCTACTTTCCGCCCGTTAGATTTGAGTTATAAAAAGTCCGTCATCTGTAATATTTGACCCTAAAGTTGATACAGTATACGAATATATTCAAAAACTTTGTTCAGTATTATAAAATATACGTTATCCGTGTCTAATCATCTGTGATTTTGTGATATCACTTGAATAAAAGAAGAAACTGACTGGCTGATATAGATAGATGGATAGTGACTGATCGATCAACGCACAGCCCAAACCGCTGGGCCTAGAGACTCCAAATTTGGCACATAGGTTCCTTATGAGGTCTAGGGGTCCACTAAGAAAGGATTTTTCAAAACTCACTTTCTAAGGGGGTAAAACCGGGTCCAAAGTTTGTATGGAGGAACAAAATTAGTTAGACCATTTTATTAGAAACTTCGCAGGAGTACTCCTGGCGGTAAATGAGCAAGTATGTGTTTTAGGAGTTTTTTTTAATTGGGGAAGGGGAAAGGTAAAGAGTGTTATGTTTAATAAGTATTCAAACATTTTAACATAACATTTCGTATGTTATAAGTTATAACAAAATTAATAACTTATAAAACCAATTAAAAACCCCATTAGAACCATTCTCGACTTCTAACGCGGATCTCGCGGGTTAAAGCTAGTTCGACTCGAGAAGAAGAAAAGCTAGTTTGAATATAAGCATTATATACTCAACTCGAATTAAAAACTTTCGATTATTGTTGCTCGGGGTAATATTTTATCTACTAAACCAGTCACATTTTCCGTCCACCGCAAGGGAAAAACTAATTTTAATTAACCTCCTAGTTTGAGAACTACGATTTCACAAACATGTAAACACAAAGACACGGCAAATTTAGTCATTCCCCTGTTTACGAAGTACATATATCGGATATATTTTTTTAATATTGCTCTTGCATTTCTTATATATGTATAGACCATTGAAAAAAAAAACATCATGGGTCTGCCCTTGAGTATGTTTGAATAAGTGTGGCAAAAAGCATAATACTATGTTTGTGTCTACTTATATCCCATTTCTTTAGGTACTTAAATAGAGGTATATTTTTTTTAAATACACACTTTTCAAAATAACTCAATACTTGCAAATTACAAATTAATTGTTTTATACAACGTGGAAGGGACATACCCGTAATAAATCAAGCCACGGACTGTACTTGATCACTATAGTATAATTAAAATAAATTAATAGTTAACAAGCGAAAAAAAATGGCAATTTGTATGGGAATGTCAAAGTTTTTTTTTGCTTCTTTTTACTGTATTTTAAATTATTATACTATAGTGATCTATTACAGCCCGTGGTTTGATTTATTACGGGTATGCCCCTTCCAAGTTGTATGTTTTAATAAAAAAACATGTCAAGATGGTTTATGTGGTATAAATCAATGTTAGACAACTTGTATTTCAATGAAGATAATGTAAATTCCCACACGAACTTTACCACGTGCGATACCATTTTCTATAAATACTGAATAGCAATCAATATTTAATATAATTTACTTATATAATAAGAGGTAGGTTCTTAAAACAGATGAACAAATCAATACAATATGCGTATCATTTTACCATGTTAAAAACATGGAATGATTCGTTACGTCGCTGCCAAGCCTAATACTTCGACCGTGTCCATAAAGCCATATCGATCTGAATCTGTATTAATTTTATATATAATATATCAAAATCACGTAACTTTTTACATCCTATAAACAGTATTTTAGGGCAGAAAGGATCGTTACACGTCTTATTTCAATGACAAACTAAATGATATTTTGCCATCATTTTTGTAGCGCTCTGTGATCTAGGAAATTTTTGAGTTTAAAGCATTTGTGACGTAGAAAATAGTGTTTCAAAATCTAAAAAAAAAAAAACATGATCTAACAAACTTTACTCGATAAAAATATCCCAAAGAAACCCCTTTTTACCCGACTGCGCCAGAAGGAGGGTTATGTTTTTCGAGAGTATGTACATATGTATAATTGATTAGCACGCTCTGCAGCCTGAACGGCTCGAAGGATTTTAGCTTGAGTGGGGTCGAAAATAAAAAAAATACAAAAAAAAAACAAATATAAAAAACAAAAGAAGGGAGTCTGGTTTTTTTTTTTTTTTTTACAATTTATTGGTTTAGGCATTTGTCCTCAATCTCACCTGATGGAAAGCGACGATGAATTGATGATGATGATTTCGTATTTGTAATAATTACTTGTTGTAATACTTTTTCAAGTACTGATATTTTACATTTAATTCTTCCTCGAAGCTACTAAATACCTATTTATGCACAAATTTGCAGAATTCCCTTTTATCCCTATTGTACTTTTATTTTTAAATTAAAAACCAAAACATCTACAGTCCGCGTCATTCCTCGTTCATTCCCCGTCTTCCGTTCTCAGTCTGTCGAAATATATAGAAGTCTGCGGGGTGACTTTATTAAAGTCGATCTCGCCTTTCAATTTGTTTTAGGGATTTCCTGAATTTTTCGGGGTCTAGTGCTGCCCCCATCGGAAATAAATCATTTAAAGGAAACGGAGAGATATTATTTAAAATTTTGCCTTGATAAAAGTTAAAAGGGTTATCGGAGGGTTTACCTCCGATAACCCTTTTAACTATTTTATGAACTACTGTTTGTATTATAAAGTGAGAACGTGAAAGCTTTTATAACATGTTTGCGAAAACAGTCAATTTTAAACCTTGGTCATTAGACTCCGGATGGTTTAAAAAATTTGGTTTTTGAAATAAGAACTTCTTGTTCCTCAGCGGAGCCGCCAGCACTAGTGAATGTGACAGTCCACGCGTCCACCATCTTAGCGCTGATACTGTGGAACGTGGCCGGCGACGGCGGACACCCCATCATAGACTTCACGGCGCAGTACAGGTCCGCGGCGCCCGTCAACGGCTCGCTGGAGCCCTGGAGGCCCATCAGTCCCAACCACATCAGCCCCAACTCGGTAAATCACGACTTTATCTCGATAGCCCTAGGGCAGGCTTTTGCAAGGCCCTAAGACTGCTAGACTCATAAGACACATTCAGTATGATTTGGGGCATGTACCCTCGCGATGCAGGCATGTATTGACGACTTCCGTGGCGTAGTGGTAACCATGCTAGTGTCCGCCACCCAGAGGTCCCGAGTTCGATCCCCGGTAAGGGCAATTTGGAAAATGGCCTTTTTCAAATTGTCCTGGGTCTTGAGTGTTTATCTATATATGTATTTATTATAAAATATAGTATCATTGAGTTAGTATCCCATAACACAACTTTCGGACTTATTTTGGGGCTAGCTCAATCAGTGTAATTTATCTCTATATATTTATTTATTTATTACATTATATTTGCTTATCTTTTTTGACATCTGTATTATGTTATCCATTCACGAACAAAAACTTCACACTACTGAGATGCGTATGCTCCGTTAGGCAGGTGGAGTAACCCGAATGGGAAAGAGAGGGAGAGGTAGACCGCCGACGACGTGGATGTCAAACATCCGAAAAGATGAAGCAGCTTGGCCTGAACAACGATAATGCCTGTGATCGTAGCAACTGGCGCCGCATGATTAAGAACGCCGATCCCGTGTAACGAGAAAAGGCGAGGACAAAGAAAAAGTATTATGTTATCCATTATGTTTTGGTATGACAATAATGGATGTTTATGTTTTGCATTTTAGCGTCAAATTGACGTGTACCACCTCGACACGAATGCGTCCTACTGGTTCCGGGTGTGGGCCACCAACGCGCTGGGCCCCGGGCCACCGGTGGAGGTACTCGCCACCACGCTGTATAGTGACCAAGAGGCAGGTCGGTATTCAACATCATTTCCTTTGTTCGTTGCATTGAGCGTCAAATCGACGTGTACAACCTTAACACGCGTCCGGAGACATCGATGCCGACGTGAAGGCCCGTATATCTGCCGCATGAGCAAAGTGGCGAGAGGTGACTGTCATTTGTGACCCCAAAATGCCGGTTAGGTTGAAGGGACAGGCCTTCAAATCCATCATTAGACCTGTTCTTTTATATGGGAGTGAAGCGTGGCCTTTGCTTGAGCGGCACAAGCAAGAGTTGCGTGTCACGGAGATGCAAATGCTGCGTTGGATATGCGGAGTGTCAAGGAGAGATCGTGTTAGAAACACCCGCATCCGCGGCAGCCTTCATGTCCGTGACATAGCGGACAAACTGCAGGAAAGTCGCCTACGCTGGTACGGTCACGTCCTACGAAAGCCGGCAAGTTACGTGGGAAACAAATGTATAGCCATGCCGCCTCCGCCGGGGCCCGGCAGGCGGGGTAGACCCAATAAGTGCTGGCTTGACGTCGTCAAAGATGATATGCGTGCTAATCGTCTTACAACCAAGGATGCTCAAGACCGTGCAAAGTGGAGAAGAAAAAGTCGGAAAGCGGACCCCGGGCTTCTCAGCATTGCAGCTGAGGACGCAACTGGGAAAACGCTGAGATGAGGGATAGAGAACCTTAACACAAATGTCATCATCATCATAATCCGAGAGTATTCCCGGTTGTTTCCTCAGCGGTAACGCTTCAAAGCCCGGGGTCCGCTACCTAATCAAGGTGATTTGACCAGTTTAATTGTTTTTACACAGAGTGACTACCGTCTGACCTCCGCAACCCAAAGGGTAGACTAGGACTAATCCTTGGATAGGTTTGATGAGCAAACGCTAAATGGCGTTAGGGACCCACAGTTTATACGTGCCTTCCGAAATACATAATCATCTTTTTTTTCGGATAATCAGATGATTCAAGCCTGCTATATCCTAATCATTCTGGAAACAACTTTTCACAAAGTATGCTTCCCAGTGAGATTCAACCCACGATTACTTAATGTCATTCATATTTGTTCCGAGTGTGGGCCACCAACTGGGCCCTGGAGCCTAAGTGGAAGTGCTTGCCAGTGGGATTCAACCCACGATTACATAATGTCATTCATATTTGTCCCGAGTGTGGGCCACCAACTGGGCCCCGGAGCCTAAGTGGAAGTGCTTGCCAGTAGGATTCAACCCACGATTACTTAATGTCATTCATATTTGTCCCTAGTGTGGGCCACCAACTGGGCCCAGGAGCCCAAGTGGAAGTGCTTCCCAGTGGGATTCAACTCACGATTGCTTAATGTTATTCATATTTGTACCGAGTGTGGGCCACCAACTGGGCCCCGGAACCCAAGTGGAAGTGCTTCCCAGTGGGATTCAACCCACGATTATTTAATGTCATTCATATTTGTTCCGAGTGTGGGCCACCAACTGGGCCCCGGAGTCCAAGTGGAAGTGCTTCCCTGTGGGATTCAACCCACGATTACTCAATGTCATTCATATTTGTTCCGAGTGTGGGCCACAACTGGGCCCCGGAGCCTAAGTGGAAGTGGTCACCACCACGCTAAATAACGACCAGTAGCCAGGTCTGTATTCAACATCATTCCCTTTAGTCTTTGCATTGAGCGTTGAATCTATGTGTACCGACTCGACACGAACCTGCCATATTGGTTCTGAGTGTAAGCCACCAAGAAGGCCTCGTACCGGTGGAGGTGCTAGCCACCACCCGATACAGTGACCAGAACCAGGAGCTGCCTCCTGGTCCTGGTCGCTCATCTCATCACCATCTGGAATTAGGTAGTCGGGGTTTATTTTTATTTGCCAGTAGAATAGGGCCACTCCAAGTCCTCCCGTGGATGTCGTAGAAGGCGACTTAGGGAATACAAGCTAAACAAAGCTTATAAACATCAATGAGACCTCTCCAACCCGTCTGGCCAGCGTGGAGAGTGTAGGCCAAGTCCTCTGGCTACTCTGGCCATTATGGCTCTGGTAGTACAGAGAGGGTCGTGCTCCTGCAGTGGAACCAAAAAGACCTGATGATGATTAGTGAAACATTAGCTAATAGAGAGAGAGAAAAAAATGATAGTAGTTTGTTTGTTTTTCGAGTGTGTAAGTGGCCTACACTGGTGTCAGATTTTTCAGGCTGCCTAAAGGCATCTGACATAGCTTGACGACTGCCATACAATGATGACAGCCGGGACCAACGGCTTATACGTGCCTTCCGAAGCACGGAGGAGCTCGAGAAATTTTTGTGCCACTTGTGGTCACCCATCCAAGTGCGGACCACGCCCGGTGTCGCTTAACTTGCGAAAGCGCTATTAATGCGTACTCCCGCCGGGCCACCGAGCTCCGTTAGATGTTAGTAGTAATATAAATATATGTAATTAAACTTGTTAGCATAATTGTTTACCATTTCCAGAGCTATACAGACACTTCTTCCCGGAAGAGGTGGCGCAGTTCGACACCCGCACGTGGGTGGCGGCGGTGTGCGTGGTGATGGGCACGCTGGTGGTGCTGGCGGCCGGCACGTGCGCCGTGCTGTGCCGCGAGTGGCGGCGCTCCGGTGAGCCCACGCCATAGCACGCGCCCTTGCCGCGCTTGTACTTCTTGTTCTGTTAAGGCTACTTTACACTTTGATTAGCGATTAGTGCGAGTTCATACACTTTCTGCGAGTGCGAGTTAAAAATGTTTGAAGTCGGTTCTTACAACTCCTTCTCTCTCCCACTTCCTGACTGCGAATATCTCTTACACTCCTCTATCCGTATCTACGAGTCCAACTGGTTTCTCGAGTTATGAGAGATATAATGAGGTTCGCATTACCAAGCTCGACGAACTGAGGACGGTACTACACACATACTGGCTTTGGTCTGCAAGCGTGATGATGCACTTTTCAAGGTAGACCTCATTCATAAACTCTTGCAGCGTAACTACTGGCTGGGCGGGCTCAGAACAGAACAGAACGGAACAGAGTGCGAGTAAAAAATGTTTGAACTCGCATTAACCACTAATCAAAGTGTAAAGTACCCTTTAGCGATGCTACGGCTTAAGAGTCTCACAGACAGCTAACATGCTATTTTTTTATCTAAAGATCTTTAAGATACAATGTTTTGGTACGGTTAAGTTTTCTTCTCTGAGGCTTAGTGGTCTCGGGTTCGAAACCTGGACAAGTCAAGATGGAAAATGATCTTTTTCAGATTGACCTTGTTCTTGGATGTTTGTCGATATATGTATTCGTTGTAGAATATAGTATCGTTGAGTTGTTATCCCATAACACAATTCTCGAATTTATTTTACTCAATCTATGTGATCTGTCTGTATATATTACTTGTTTAGACATGATACTCAAAACAAACATATTACATTTGTATCTTAACATATATTTACTTTACAACGTTTGGAATCTAGACTGCTTAAGATAAAAATGTATAGTTTTTCCTTAGTGTGTAATGCTCCATTAAATGGCGAATGATATTTGATCTTAAGATAAATATATATTGTATCTTCATCGTATGTGATACCCTTAAAGGTCCATTTTGAAGTACAGCGGCAACAACTCGCGCAGCGACACGTGCAACGACACGCGCTACTACCCATACAGCGATCGCAGTGTAGTCGCCAGTCAGCCACTGATCTTGGCAAATGGCTCTTTGAAGGTTGGGCTCCATTTATTAGCACGAAATAGTACTTTTCTATGCTGCTATCCTTTTCTGGCGCTCAGAACCGTCATTCGCTAGAGCGAGAGAGAGCGACAAAACGCCGCGGAAATGTTGATGCATTCTCTCGGTTCTGAGCGACAGAAAAGGATACAGTATAGAAAAGTGCTGTCATGTGATGACAGATGTAGTGCAACCCTGAATAGGCATACTTTACCACATTGACAGTTAAAATCCAAGAAAGTTGTCAACTAATAATGGAGCCAGGCTTAATAATATGGTTTTCTTATTTGAAAATGTGCTTTACTGTGCCGCGTGGAATACTACATATAAAAGTGGTCTGAGGTGGTCTACATAGTAAATAGTGGCCCACGTTGGTATTGCATCGCGATCGCTTTATGGAGATCCTAACTACTAACATGATAACAGTCTAAGCGACTGAAAAATCTGAATTCATATTTTTTTCACTTTCCACATTGGTTAATCTTTGCACTTATTAAATTTACATTCCGTTCTGTCGTTCTTCCATATCGTTGCAAAAGAGGGTTCTCTTTTTGAATTATATGCAGTCGTAGCCGTAGCATAAGCTAGCATTATTAAGTAGTGTAACGTAAGCGAATCTAGAGAAGTTTCTTCCAGATACTTGTGTAGATTTGCTCAATAATTCAAACCATTTCGATAAGCAATATTATAATTAACAAGTAAGTTTTACTTCATTGATGTAATGCTTTTTAATATCTTTAGAAGTTCCTAGAGTTGGTTGTAGTGTAGTATGTATAGCTCAATGTGTAATGTCAATATTATTACATGTTATATTGCATTCACGTTGTATTTAAATATAAGGAAATGACTTCTGATATTATTGAGCAAGTCTATTTCTTTTTAAGTCTATGGGACATATGATTTCATATTTCGCCATACTTAAGTAGGCGGCTCAAAAAAGTTTTGATTCATTTGATGAAAGTCACTTAAAAGTAAGTATTGTTATTCGTACAGTAAAATTAATCATGACTTACGTTATAAAACGAGATAAATCCGAGTGTTGAAATAGTATCTTTTCTATAAATGAGATAATTTTCAGAAGCGCTGTGAAAATAATGACACCATTCGTAAGATGTCTAGTCTCGATAATTTATCGATTTAAAGTCATGTAGATTAATATGAAGTAGAACAAATCACATTATTTTCATAGTTTTTGTAGAAATGAAATGGAAAGACGTTTCTGTCCATGCCAAAACCAGTATATCTTGCGCCTGTAATCGATGTTCTAGAGTTCTAGACGTCCAGGCTCAGACCAGGCTCCCATTTCATCTGAATCTTTGATCGACTAGTGTTGAAACTTCTTGATACTAGGAAAAACTAAAATAAAGGGATATAAATTTAGTCAAGATCAACTTAGTTGAATAAAATCGTAATGCAATAAAAGAATTGGTTGTTTATTGTAGGAAAGTAGTTTAATTACAACTTTTTAAATGCATTCTTATATTAAGGCATTGTTCGTTTGACAATAAGGAATTGATATTTGAATTTCAGCAACAATATTTAGACCTTTATCTTAAAGATTAAAAACTAAGAGACCCGTTATTCCTTTTTAATATATCAGATTTATTACAACGTTAAATGGCTTTTAGTTTATAAAAAAATTATTAATATATTTCTTAAATTTCTATTTCGTAAAAGATATATATAATTAGTGCTTCCAATGTCACATTTTGATGTTTTATGCACAACGGCTTTCGTAGATTTAAACGATAGTGCCAATTTTTCTTCTAAAATAATTTAAAGTTGATATAAAAGATAAAAAATATATAAAAATATTATAAAACGCTATGCATCTGGTGCTACGCATAATATTAGGATAAGATAAAATACCAAATAGCAGTTAAACTCGCTTTAAAGTTACCTATCGCTGTAAAATTGCTGTATTAGCAAAAAATAGACCGTACAAAGTGCCTAGCTATTCAATGATCTTCAATTTTAATCCAAATAGTTTATGGACCAATGTTACTACGCAATGTCAATTATAACAATAGATTGCTTAGAAAATTCCTCGGAAATTTCGCAGATGGGGAAATGGTATTAAATTTATTAATATTTAACATACCAAGCTTACTTAGGTGGTCGAAAGCCTAGCCTCCAGGCTTGACCCATTGTGATTAGAAGATTTGAAGCTTGTTCCACTGTCGTTTAGTTTTATCTCACTGTAGCGAAAATTAACTAATCAAAGTACAATATCAGTTTGTGACCAAATTATTTTTGATAGAATAGAATGAAATGACGTGCTTTGCAACAAAATTGTTTTCATTAAGTTCCAATTTAAAATACATATTATTAACGTTACTATTTACTGAAAAATATTTGAATTATTTAAGAAAAGCTTCGTTTGTACTTCATTAATTATAATTAAGCAATATAAAAACTTCCAACGTCGCTAGTTTAATAGCAAAAAGACGATAATTTAGAAATATTCTAACCTTATTTGAAACAGGTTTTTCAAATAAAAATAAAGGTGATGGAACCATTAGTTTTAATATTAAAAACAATAAAATATTATATTATAAAGATTTAGTACATATTTAAGCTTACGCTAGCTTAGTATACGAAAAATCTTGCCAAAAAAGTTTTTTATTATTATAAGCACATTGCTGATTACCATAGAAGAAAAAATAAGTCTTCAAAGGAAACAAATAAAAAAAAAACATATTACATTAACTAGTATCGAATAATTAGATATTTTCTAAATAATATACAATCTTCACTTTACAAACAGACACAATTTACATCTTTTAAAAGTATTCGCACGTATAGTATATTCGCTTTTATCTTCTTGTTATTTGTAGGAAGTTTTTCTCGTACGATAGGTTCTTGGACTTAGAACATCATTTAAAGTTGATCTTAACATGAATCTGTAAGAATAAATATGCAAATTTAAATTTCGATACTAAATAAAAATTATCGATATATAAGTAGGTAGATAACACTATTCTTATGATCACTTCAGGACCACTTGAATCTTGGACCACTTGCGTAGATTAAACTTTTATAACTGTTAATCTTGATACGAATAAACTTTAATTAAAATTGAATTACATATAGGTAAAGTGTAAATTTCATTTTAATATAATTATCAAAATTACTAAAATAGTTTTTCATTATATCATATAAACGTGAGTTAAATAATATAAAGTAAAAAAAAAACAAACACTGCAGTGGTCTTGCTTTTTCATATTAGTTTCATGAATAGTACACATATTTTTAACTTTCAATTACATTATTACACATAATCAAGTATAATTAAAACGAGATAGTGCAATTTGACTCGCAAATAAAGTTATATTTTAGGCTCGTTCGGGTAGATTGTTAAGAAAAAATTATACATTCATATTTAAGGTTTGCATATGTTAAATATACAATATGTAACAAAAATCCTGTCTGATTCTTGTAGGAGCAACTCAAACCATCAATATGAACAACTTTTCCTATGGGACCAATTCTTGAAACTCGAAGAAAAAATCGACATTTTCATACATATAGCCGGCCGAACACTTTTGTATGAAAATGTCGATTTTTTTTTGAGTTTCAAGCAATGGTCCCATAGAAAAATTTGTTCATATTGATGGTCTAAGTTGCTCCTACAAGGATCGGACAGGGTTTTTGTTACTTATTGTATACCTTAACTTCATTTAACTATAAACAAATGATTAGATTAACTATGGAAGTATACAATTTTAATAATAATTTATGATGGGGTTTAATTAGAAAACTCAAATATCAGTTTGAGTGCTATGATATACGTTAACAGCTCTATTTGAGATTAGTTTAAAATAGAATCATAGATTTTATTTTACCAACTCTGTGGAGTTGCTTGCATAGAAAATAAAAAAAGGTTTTTAATGGGGAACGAGATCGGTTTTATTCATGTTTTAAAAAAAAAAACCAAATAAAACCCATTTCTTTGATAAAAAAGCGTTACTTTTATTAGCATAGGATATCAGGTGCATTATTTTTTACTATGATTTTATCCTATTCCTATGCTAAAGCAATATATTTTGATATTGCCCCTAAAATTGAGAGATTGTAGTTTAAAAGCGAAATTGCTCTTTATAAATAAAGTTGAAGATAAAATTTAACTTCCAGAGGCTGTGTATACATTAGTAGATAGTATAATGATAATATCAATTTACAAACGTGTATAAATAACCAGTTAATGTATACACAGTCCAAAGTCTCTTTAACCTATCCGCATGTCTCTCGCATATTTCTAGTTTACGATAATTACGCAGTACTTGCCAATTTTTATTCATTCAATTTTTTTCTTCTTTTCCCTCTATCGCACTCGCTTGGAACGCACGCTTGGACTACGGGGCTGCACACTAACAAACAAATACACACACACGTGGTGGCGGTGACGGTATGTATTACTAACCTTACGCAACTAATTTGCAAACCATTCGAATCGCAAGATGCCATAGATTACGGTGACGAGCAAGATATTATAGAGTTAGTGCCTAACATAATCCTGAACCCTGGATTCATGGAGACTGACCCAGTGCGGCCTCGGGAGCCCTACGCGGCCTCCATCATCAAGTCGACGGAGTGCCCCGGGCCCGGGAAGCCGCGGCGAGTCTGATTCTCGTCCATTCTAAACCTAAGGATATTCTATCGAACCGATTCCGGACCGATGTCATGATTTTAATTGATATGCTATGTTTGCATTTGGAGGTTGAACTATTTAATGTTTGGGCCAGTATTTAGAAAGTGGTCATCCTCAGCAACTTGAGAAAACAGATTTTTGATTGGTGGAGTATCATCCTATCCATATATCCCTAGCCTCGGCTAACTGTCTAACCTCCCTATACGAAGAAGAGACTGAACTTTTCAAGGGTTGTTTATATTAACGAAGTAAAGGAAAAGGCAAAAGTCGTATGACTTAGGTATCCATTCCAGTTTTTTTTTTTATTTAATATATTTTCATGGTAACAGTAAAATTTTGATTTTAATTGGCATAGTTGGCTTAGTGTAAAATACCAAATACGAATAAATTAAAAAAAAATCTTTTTGAATCAATAAAAAATCTTGCCCGAAACTGACAACATATCAGTCTACGCGACTTGTTTCACTCGGTCGAAACGATAGAATATGCTATGGGTTGTTATACATTGCGATCGATTTGACTTATTGTGTAAGGTGCCTGGTATATTCTCAACAATATCTTATTCTATTCCTTTTATTTAGAAGATTCGTCTTTTAATTTATATAAGGTCTAACAAAAAATACTGAGACTTTTAAGGGTGAATCAGCAAGCCGGGGCACATGCGGCGAAGTCAGAGGGGCGGCAAAATCGAATATATCCACCACTACCATGCTACCAAAAGCGAGGGGGGCGGCGTCTGGTTACTTTTGAGGAAGTATAAGTAAAAGTTGTTTACTACTCAAAAATTTACAATCACATCTCGGCTCAAATCTTAACTATACGCACACGTACCAGGTACTATTTAAAGAACATCTAGATCGGCACTGAGTGAATTCAGTCCGTGATACTGAACAACTTTCCCCAAGGAAAATATGTCGAAACGTGAAAATAAGTTTTGGCTTTCCATAAAAACTCAGATCAGCCAATCAGTCAACTTGTCAACAACAGTCAACAACTCTTGAGATCGAGATGTAGGATACTGCTGGTGCCATCTCATATGCTTCTTGTGAACTATTATTGTCGGTTGTCTCTTGATTTGTAATTCCTCGTAGTGGCCGTAGAAGTCGCCACAAGGCCAAAAATGGGAAACCTTTGGGAAAGTTGATCAGTATCATGGACTGAATTCACCCTTAAAATAGTTTCAGAATATTTTGTTCGATTAGACCCTCATATTCATAAAAAATAACAAAGTTTGCTATTCCTATTTTAGTTAAAATATGTTTTGTCCCGTTCTTCAAATGTTAAATATTGAAAAGCGGGTTTAGCAAACGGTTCTTATTTTTTATGAATATGAGGGTTAGTAATTAGTTTCATACAACTCTGGAAATAATGTGTAGGTATATTGTTGAGAAAATGTCTGGGTACAGTTTTAGCTTATACATAACTATTGAGAGAGAGGATTTCTAGTGTAAGCGTTCACTTTATGTAATGAGGTTGCCATAGTTAGCAGTCCGCTCTGTCCGAATTTTTATATTTATTTAATATTTAAAGAACTGACGCTTGCATTTTGTATACTGTTTACATAGCTGTCATAAGTCTGACACTTACGCTTTATTTTGCATTTTGGCAACCCCGAATTTAGAATTCGTATGCTTACCTACCGTTCAAAATTGTTAATGTTGGTAGCACTAAAAATAGTATTTTTAATTATATATTTTGCAATATTAGAAATATTTTTATACCGAGATCTCATTAAGACATTTTGTATTTAGTAATGTAATTTTTTTTATTTTGTTGGTGATTTCATGCTGTGATTTCGTTCGTCATTGTTTATTATAGTAACATACGTAACGTGCATAGGGTAAATTTTCAGTCATTGGACGCTAACAGTCATTGGACAGAAAACTGCAGCTGATATATTTTTATACTCTGTAGCTGCAGTGTTCCCGTTATGAAAGCAACCTTAGTAATTAATGTTTTATTGTGTTCTGTCCAATTACTTTTAGCGTCCAATGACTGGATGTTTACCCTGTCTAATTGTAAATGTAATATATAATATTATTTGGAGACTGGTGCGAAGGTATAGTATAATTCATTTTAGACGATAGTGTTTAGATATAGAATACATAATTTGCTTATGAGCACTTGAAACGTAAGCTTTTGGTATATTGAGCTTCCCATGCGCAGCTGGCGCTCATAGTAATATATGTAAATGAAAGTTCGGTCACAGAAAACGAAAAGTACTTACTAGGATGAAATATGATTAACAATATAAAATTTATGTTATTAATTACTTTTTTCTTCGATATTTTTCGTTTTACAAATATAAAAATAAATGTTATTTCGAAAGTCTTTTCTTCGTCAAAATAAGAATTAAATTATCTAAACGCCAAGATTATCTTTTCTCTGGACTTTTATCTCGTGACACTGTGACCGAATATACAAATAGGATAAGGCCACCGCTCAGTACTTTCACATGTTACATATAATGACAATATAGTAGGGGTTAACATATTTTTCATGTTATATAAACGTTGAGTATGACACTCTAAGGCAATGACACAGTAGGTAGGTATAGTTGTGGTTTTTGAAATGTCAATATACAATTTTTAAAATTACGTTGCACATAATTTATACATAATATTAGTATGAAAATTATATATTAATATAATATATACGTAATATAATATGTTATACTCTGCAAAACCTAAAAGTGTAGGGTCATCATAACAATATATAATTTTCACACGAAATGGATATGTTTCTATACATGTTAGGCTTAAGGTATGACTACATACAGACAACTACATATTTGTATAAATATTAATATATCGACATTTCGAAGTACTTAACAATAAACGATATAAAGATAAATATGACTATAAAGTTGTTGTCGAAGTGAAGAGCGGTTTATTTTTGTATACAGAGTGTATACATATCAGGGCAGCCTTAGGATAAAGTATATAAGAAAAAATCTATGTATCTTTTCCCTTTTTTCCGATCTCTCGACTTCAGGTTTTAAGCTATGACTCAGATCATTATTATACACAACATAAAATTATATGTTAGTGTAAGATCTAAAAATGGATTTGACTGTCCAAAAAACAAAGTCACCAATAATGTACGAGAGGGCGAACTAGATGGCTTAAATATGACCTTTAAGAACAGAAAGTTGAATTCCTAAAATGTTGAATTCCCAGAAAGTTGAATTCCCAGAGAGTTGAATATATTTCGTTTCGCAAAATGTTGAATTCTTATAATGTTGAAATATCAAAAAGTAGAATTCCCAAAAAGTTGAATAATTTTAGTTTCGCAAAATGTTGAATTCTTATAATGTTTAAATATCAAACAGTAGAATTCCCACAACGTTGACTTTGTGATATCTCAGGAAAGCATATACCTACATTTTGGGAGAGGTAAAAAAAATAGTCTGCGTAATAAGTAGCAGTTGACGTAAGTGGAATAATTCTAATAAAAATACAGTAAAAAAGGTATTACTATGGGTTTGTTGAAACAAAACTAAAAAAATAAACTTAAAATATTATTTTATGACTTTTTACAAACAGCTTACAATAAAATGTAACTTGACCTTTTAACCTGGCCCCTATTTCACCACGGCGACAGGTGCAACAATTGTAAAATCACTGTTACTGGCGTCACAGGCTTCCATAGGCTAAGGAAACCGCTTACCATTGGGCAGGCTGTGTGTTTGCTTGTAATCAATATGATATTTTTAAAATAAACTAAATATGTCATCACAAAAACAACAACAATTTGTAAAGGGATTTTTACAATTGTCACAAAAACACTACAATTGTCACGAAAATCTGACAGGCGTCTAACCTCATGTCGGATTTTCGTGACAATTGTCGGGTTTTTCGCTACAATTGTAAAAATCTATTTACAAAAGTAGTTGATTTTGTGATGATTTATTTAGTTTATTTTAAGAATATCTCAATGGTGGCAAACAAACACACAGCCTGCCAAATGGTAAGCGGTTTCCGTAGCATATGGACGCCTATGACGACAGTAATAGTGATTTTACAATTGTAGCACCTGTCGCCGTGGTGAAATAGGGGCCAGGTTAAAAGGTCAAGTTACATTTTATTGTAAGCTGTTTGTAAAAAGTCATAAAATAATATTTTAAGTTTATTTTTTTAGTTTTGTTTCAATAAACCCATAGTAATACCTTTTTTACTGTATTTTTATTAGAATTATTCCACTTACGTCAACTGCTACTTATTACGCAGACTATTTTTTTTACCTCTCCAACTGCTACAATCGGCCTTCTCATTCAGCCGAAAATTTGCTAAGTAATGAGACTAAGGCACTGGTCCCACCGCGAGCTAGTAAACTATGAGCTATTAGCTATTTTAAGAGACAAAAGATAATCGACCCCGTGTAAATAAAAGAGATATATATATTTATAGTTGATAGCTGGGCAATGAGCTACATCTCGCCCGGCGATGATATCTTTCTCTCTTTTATTAACACGGCATCGGTTATATTTTGTCTCTTAAAATAGTTAATAGCTCATAGCTTACTAGCTCGCGGTGGGACCAGTGCCTTATGAGTTCCATGGTGTAGAGTAGAAATGTTCCCATGGGCCGTGGGTCGTGGTTGAGAAGCAAGTGGGGAGGGGGGAGAACTATGCACATATCTATGATTTATAAGTATACCGCTTGTGTATACCGCAAGCCTTTTCTGCCTTCACTTCGCGGGCCGGTTTGGAACGGCTTGCGGGACAAATCTGTCCCAATTCAACATTTAAAAGTTTACTGTGTGCAAATCCAACATTTTAATAATCGACATCCTGTAAATTCAACATTTTGCAGTTTCAACATTTACAGAACTCAACATTTTAATAATCAACATCCTGCAAGTTCAACTTTTTGCAATCTCAACATTTAAATAATTCAACCGTATGCAAATTCAACATTTTGATATTCAGCTTTCTGGGAATTCAACTTTCTGGGAATTCAACATTTTAGGAATTCAACTTTCTGTTCCTAAAGGAAATATGACACCACAAATATGAAATCTTTCGTGTTATCATATTGCAACCTCCGACATAAACACTTTTGGAAGCGCTGTTCCTTAAGGGCAACACCGTGTTGGCAGCGTTTGTGGTTTTCTTAGTGTGTAATTTAAAAAAGTTTGTATGTTAATTTTTTTTTTATAAAATAATAATTAATTGCTGTTCGTTAGACACGCTAACACACGAGAACGGCTGGACTGGTTTGGCTAATTTTAGTTTTGAAATATTTGTGGATGTCCAGGGAACGTTTTTACGGTGGAAAAATATGGAAACTTTTAAAGAAACGAGCGGAACGAAGCTCGCCCGGGTAGCTAGTTCTAAAATAAAGATGATTTGAGCCATGGCTAAAATCGTAGTTTCTATATTCCTCCTTGTGTAGTTCATTGCCTTCCTGTGCATCTTGTACGTAACTTCAAATTGAAATCTCTGTGTGTAGTCTTTGATCACTTGAGTGACTGGTGGTAACTTAAGCAAAATTCAAATCAATACGATACAATTTCACGTCAATTCTAAGTCCGATCTTGCTAGATAAATAAGGACATATTGACCCGATTGAGCTAGTTCCAAAGTAAGTTTAAACTAGGAAATCTACTTCTTGCTTAAAATCAATAAATAGGCAATATGCACGTATTTTTTTCATTTGCTTAATACAATCCTTATTAATCACAGTAAAAAAATATGAAAGAATTTATAAAATATCTTAATCAGCGACGAACATGTGGTACTATATAAATTCAATTAGAAAGAGAAGTCCGATATGGACTGGTGACGTCAAAGTCCATATCATCTATACATTTGCCATAGAAAAAAGTGTTTGTGCGAGTGAGATAGACATACTTTCGTAAAATCGTTATATCTCGTTTGATTTTCAACCAATTTATATTCTGTTTTCACCGTTAGTACTTTACTTTTGAATATTTAAGGATTAAATGGTTTTATAACACATATTTTTTTCATGCATATTCCCTATTCACTTGTTTGTTTGACAAAAACGTCTATGCTTCTGTCGATTGTTTTATTACCTTATTACTGTTTTCTGACACTCGATCGTTTAACATTTGCACTGCATTTGACACTGGACTAGACGACTTTTTTTAGAATCGTTCTTTCTTACAATGGTATTATAAGTCTGTTATGCATTTTGACTCTCGTATTAATTAGCACAAAGGCAATCAAACCATTTAGAAGTTCAGTCATGTGCTATGTCGCGGAAGGGTTATGAATTAATACAAAAAGTAAACACAAGCATCTTATTTACACATACACAGGCAGATTATTATGATTTTCCGCCAGTCACTTGGGTACCTAACTTGAAATTCCTAAACTGTGTTGTGCTTCCTAGGATAAGCGGCTACGAACAGTATATCCGTCTGTCAGTGTTATTGTGCTAATGTCAATTATAATTATATTTACGTCTCTGTGTTGTACTGTGCTTGCACTAACTTTATTCTTCTATTTGTGTACGCCGTGATCGTTTGTGGAATAAGTTCGAATTATATCATCATTTTCGTTTTCATCATATCGTTATTGGTGAAAGACTCGGCATTAGTAATTAAACTTGTCCTTAATATAAAAGTATATGTGTTATTTTTACTTTAATACATATATTTTTACTTATGTATTTACTAATCCACTATTTTCCAACACGTCAAATCAGATACTTTTTTCTAAATGTCAAAACAAACTTTTTCTTTGGGATTTGTAGGCTAATGACGTCATAGTCTCTTGGAGTCGAATAGCGCTCCTATTATCAATTTTTTAGCAATAATAAATCTAAAATCACATTAAAATGGATATGTTCAAAGACAAGTGCCATAATTTTGCGACCGTTTATTTTCTTTTCAATACAAAATAATTTAATTATGACCCAGGAAAATACCCAATAAAAAATTCAAAACTGTGTTCTATTTTCTTTGATTTCTGATACAATACGATCATGGCGTTGTGTGTGTACTAAATGTATCTTCTCGTTCACGGAATTTTGTATGAAAGGATTTATTTTTATAGGACAAGTGGAATTTTTATGAATTTTTGTATTGTGTAACAGTGGTGATGGTTACAAGTATGTAGATAAAACACGTATAAAAGAATAGTTGTATGGTATCCATAAATTGGATCTAGCAAGGGAAGGATTGATGAGTAGATGAAGCCACTTAATGTGAAAACTTATACTTTTGATTCCTTTAGCAACAATAAAAATGTTTATAAAGACTAATGTCGCCATTTTTACAAACTTTATAAAAATCTAAATAAAGTGAGGTATGCCATTCAAATGAGATGAGTCACAAAAGAAGAGGAATAAAAAGAAACTTGTCAGTAAAATAACTTACATTGTATTAAATAAAACTGGCAACATTAATCGGCAGCTTTGTAACAGCATGCTCAAATAGTGATCCATTTGCCATTAACGCTTACATACAGATTAGCTACAAAGTCAAAAAAAAATATGGGCGCTACTGTCTGAGATAAAACGGATAAATAGAAACCCTATTGGAAGTTTTTGCATGGAGATTTGAGATACCGCTTACTTTAGTTACGTTTCTGAACTTTTTAGCCAACCTGAACGTAGGTAATTAGCCCTGGAGCCAAGCTTTTGTAGATCAACGCTGCTTTTAGTAAAATAGTCACCAGGCTGTGTTTTGACGGGTTTGAGCGGGCGCATTCAGTTATCATAGGCCCGACATATTGTTGTCAACCTTAGTTAGATGTATCTGTAATTTGAAAAACTGCGAACATCTTCATTTGATTCGTTAAAGACAAAATGGGGATTTTTATTACAAAAAAAATAAGCCTGAAATAACTAATTATTTGCTAAAATTCTAAAAGAAATCCTCATAAATAAATGATGTTATTTCTCGATGATAACTTTGCTGCAAATTCACTTTGATTTCTCTACAATTCACTGTTTCTAAAATTTAACAAAAATTTCTAAAATTTGATAATTCACTGTTTTTAATAGATTAAAAACACTGTTTTGATAAATTAAAAACAGTGAATTGACAAATTTTATTCGTAAGTAAAGTGGCAACTAGCTTCCATCATGTTTGCTGTGCCCTTGCATGTCGTCACTTGTACTTATCTTTATGTAACAACTTCAAACTTGTGACTTGCAATAAAAATCTTAATGTAAGGTTTTCAACAAAATGGCAGGCATTCGTTTATGAAATCATAAGTAGCTAAGGGTTGTACTAGCTTAGAGTTTGAACGCTAGCGTAGCTGAGGCACGTAGGATAGCAGCGAGTTACGAGATAAAAGACTGGTATGAGAGGGTGTGTGGGCGACATTTACTACAGCGTTCGAAGTAGATTAATTTAAAACAATCTTGAAATCTTAAAAAGAAATTCGGCAATCATTATAAAGAATATTTACACGAATGACAGAATGAAGGTATAGACACACAGATATAAAAGGTATATAGATTCCGCGTTTAAGTCTCAAAAGTATAACCTGTTTTGAAACGTGCTGGTGGGTATTTTTATATGAAATAAGCCATGACTTGTATAAATCTACTTATTAGAAAAGTCACCTAAACATAATGCAATGTTTAAATTTTGTCGTATTAAGCAACAAACGGGTTACTTTTTTTACTGAAGTTAAGCGATTCTCATTCTTGCAACAGTAAATTCTCATAAGAGAGAAAGAGACACAAAGTGAGTTTTATGTCAGATTATATCTTTAAAAACCTTTCTTTTTTTGCTCTTTGTATGGTATGGACAAGCATGTTTGTGTAAATTCCGCTAGGGGGCGGTGATGTTCGAAAAATTCATCTCACAAAAGGTCTAGCAAGGCTTGGACAACCAATTTATTGTAGGAATAATGGAATTCAGTCGATGGTTTGCTGCTTTGACCGTTTCAGTAAATGATTAATTGCTTGCTTTGCTTGCCTTGAATTATTAAAATTGAATAATTAATTGCCACTGTAATTCGCCTCATCATATGATAAACCTCCAGTCATTGGATGCTAACAGTCATTAGATAGAACACAATACACACAATTTATTAAGTTTTATTGTGTTCTATCCACGGCACCTGATATCGTGTTATACTCTGTAGTTGCAGTGTTTCCGTTTTGAAAGCAAACCCAATAAATAAGGCTTTATTGTGTTCTGTCCAATGACTGTTAGCGTCCAATTACTGAAACTACTTGTATTACCGGATTCTGCATGTGCTTGTAAAGCACTTTAAACTTTGAAATAGTTTATGTATGAATGATTTACTTGTTTATGCATGAATGATTTTTAACTGTACTTGCAAAACTATGGACTGCCGCACATTTTACTTCAATTACAAGACGTAATGTAACGCAAGAAATGCAAATTGATTAAATATTATTAGACTTTTTTGTCACCAAAGATTTAGCATTGCTCAATGCCCTCTGCGCTTAGTCGAGAATGGTAGGTATGAAGGAAATACCTATGGTGCCTATAACGTACATCGATTGCACGACTAAACGAAATATTTTTTTTCGCAGTACTTTGTTTGCTATTCGCAATACTATTTTTAAATATTCATATTACACAGTCTGAATAAAATGCGAAAGAATTTTTAGAACAATTTATTAACTATGTCCATAGATACAATTTAATGCTTTTGTAAAAGAAAGACTACTGTAGGGCTTGTTATGACCAGTGATCGGAAATCGCTAGAATGATGCCGTGAAACATAATTATTCTTATTCGGTTGGTGGTTGTATCACCGCTGTGTTATGTGCCGCGTGAAGTTTAGGTAAATAAGCGCCCGATTATCCGATCACTGGTTACGACATACCTACATAGTATGTATTTTGCAAAGTATTCCCGACCTCTTCACTCGTTTAGCCCCAAGTCACAGAATTAATAATAAGTATTACATATAGAAGGGAATCTCCTAAGGTTGCGCCCTGTGGAGGTGTTGAGCGAGCAGCTGCTGGCGCCTCGACAAGGCGAGAACGGGGGAGACGTTCGAGGGCGGGGAACGGGGACGTCGGGTCGCATATTGCGCGGAACCCTACGAAACTCCGTTCCGTATATAATACTTATGTTTAGTCTGTGCACAAGTCGCAAATTCAGTGTGATATGAATAAGGTCACATTATTGTACTATCTCGTTTTTTCCTTCACTTATCTCTTCAACGTAAACATTATAAAGTATACTCTTAATTTAACAAAAAAAAAAAACTAAACAATAGTATTACTAAGACCGTATCTTCTCCAGCAGCGTGGCATTTGGTGCAGCAATATTACAAAGCATTATCAAATGACGCCTTCAGACCTCATAGCATGTCACAGGCGACAGCGTTTATCGAGCGATATCACCTATCACTGTCTCGCTCTACGTTATAAAAACGAGCCGGACGGCACTAGTCTGTCGCACGATATAAACTTTATCTAGGTTTATCAATTATGCATGCTACGGGGCTGGACAAAATAACATAGCATTTGCGATGTAAACTTTATCGTAAGCTTATCTACAATGCCATGCTACTGGGACCGGTCACTTGATATTTTCGTCAAATTATCAATATGCATAAGAAAACTTGCCATTAAGCAGTTTTTGTACCGCGTTGCCTCTACTCTAGAATAAACTTTTACTTTACATTAAAGTAATTATTTTAGGTTATTAAGGAATAAGCAAGCACGTCCATTTTAGGGCAGCGAATTGTTTCTTTGCCATCTTACCGTGTCACATATTACTAATAAATTACTATATTTTTATTTGTTATTATTATAATTTAAATATAGCAAAGAATCTCCAAGTATTTAATGAGAAAATGTCATTTGAAGACTTTCAAAGATTGTGTGATAATTGATTTTTATTTCTGTATACTGTAGCACAGAGCATTCGATTTTTTTTTTTTTATCTGACATTCAAACTCTGTTATGTGTATGTTTTAATACATGAATATACGATGTAGGTATAAAAAAATGACAGCTAGTGAGGCAAGACACAACTCACTTTGTCATAATTATGTATAAATATATAATGTAGAAATTTATGTATAATAATTTATTAATCTCTGTGCTACAAATTAATAATATTATGAAGCAATTCTACGTTAGTACAGCAATAGTACAATATAATTTACAGTAATATTAGATACCTAGTATGCTTCGTGTCCTGTTATAAGCTGCCTACTACAAGGATCCCATACCCAAAGCTATTGCACTAAAATAATATTTTAAAAAATGACCTGCAATATGTAAATTTATTCTACAGTGAATAAAAATTTAGACTTTGACAATGGTGTACGGTCGACCAAAAAAAAAAATAATTTTGTTTATGATGCAATGTCCGTGGGGTATTAGATCCTTGTTTTCTGCCGTCTACAATAGTTACAGTGTATGTAGCGTGAGAATCATTGCACATAACACATTCCGCTATTTTCACTGCAAATATACACTTGTTGAAACACATATTCGAGTAAAAACTTTCCAGAAAGCTGCTTACCAAAGAAATACATAAAACTAATTAAGAATGTAGTTAATTTAAAAAAAATTGTTCAATACATAATTTCTTTAAAAACTATGTAAACTACATTTTATATATATCACTTTTCACGAATAATATATAATATATTTCCCTACTAGTTCACAATTTGCAGTGAAAATAATCATTCAATGATATTCCAACGAATAAATTCCAAAATATGTAATGAAACTTATTTTTATGGTATATGATTTGAATGACTTTATACAGACTGATAATGTAAGTGATAAAATCCAAAAGCTATATTGTATGTAATTTTTTATTGTTTTATAATTGTTGCAAGTAATATATAAAATAATTTTTATAATTATATTTATTTTAAATTTTTAGTATATTACTTTTAAACCTCACTGTTATTCCAAAAAAAAATAATTCCTTCAATAAAGTTTGTTTCTGTTATGTTTATTTTATTTTATTTTTGTTACAAGGTTGGCAAAAAGACGTTGTAAAATTTATTTACATTTTTTTTAAATCATGTAATATGTTAAATGCAAATTTGTAGTGCCTGTTTTGCTAACCGTACATTGTGTTGCCATACTACGTACAAGAGATTGTGATGCGTTCGAGGTGCAATAGTGATACACCGTTGTTGTAAAGTTGGAAATCATTCCCATTAAAACTACATTTTACACATATCTAAGACTTTTATTTCATAACCTTTCTAAAAACTTACATGTCGTCAAGTATAAGTATTTAGGTATTTCATTAGTGTTGATATCAGTAAAGAAAAGATGTAAGTAAATGTATAAATCAAATAAATGTTTTCTTAATATAATCATGATAATATTTTATAGTTAGTGTGCGTAGAGCTGACATGCCCACTATCATCAAAATGTCTGGCGGAGGACCTTTCACGGTGATGGCGTAATACTGTCGAAATCCGAATCGATCGTCTGAAAAAGCAGTACAAATATTTTCTGGTTGCATTATTTTAACTCTTAAAATTGAATTTAGCTAGTATTTACTTGAATAGGGATTACAGAAGTAAACTTTTCTAAAAGCTAGGCCAATGACTGAGAACAAACAGTCCATATAACGCCATGGCCAAATTTTGTGGTTGATGGAGTCGCATTGTGATTTGAAAAGAGGAAGAAATTAGAAACTAAAACTGAAAAAAAAAAACCGTAAAAGTCACTTATGACAGGGTAGGTCGATTGGTAGTTAAGCCAAAGATAACCAAAAGGTGCCCTGTCTGAGTTTGTAGTAGAAACTGACGTACACGAGGTACGGTGCTTTTTGTCGTCTACAAAAACGAACGTACACGAGTCAGTTTCTTCTATAGTATAGTAGCCGACAATGACTACCACTACACTTGCTTCCGGTGAAGAAAAACATGTGAGGAAACCTGCAGTTTACTTCTTTTGTGTGCAAAAATGACTGTTGTCACTAGATGACAGTTACTAAGCTACGCCAGATGCCCTTAGGCAGCTTGAAAAATCTCACAGCAGTAGTAGCTAACTAGCTATACACTCGATAAGAAAAAAAGAACCATTAAGTCTGCATCACGGATTGCCTTCTCCAAGGCCAGCAAGCCAGGGTCGTCAGGGCCGAAGACGCAGCACTCCTCTTCGAAGAACCTCTCCATCTTCAGCGCAAGCTCCTCGTTCCGTCGCGCTCGCTCGTAAGTGGTCTCTTCCGCTACATCGGTTACGTCTGTTGACGAACTCTGAAAACTAGTAAGTATATTCTTAACTTGCTTATAAGAGATTCATAATCTTGTGACCCAAATAATTGGTTCAAATTATGGCGTTGCCGGCGGCGAAGCGCGGAGTCGCGCTGAAGTCAAGCGAATCGAAGTTGAAAACATAAGATAGTAACGAACTTAGAAAACTAGTGAGTATCATAACTTGCATATATGACAGAGATTCATAATCTTGTGAGCCAAACAAATCAGGTAAGGATATAGATGAGTAGTAGAATATTAACTTTGGTAATATAAGGTTGGGGAAAAAGTCTTCGCATATAGTATGTATGAAATGAACTTGTAATAAGACCACTTTGGCTATACTATTTGTACCTGGCTGGTTTTGGTATCATTTAAAAGTTTAAATTTTAAAGAAGATAATTCCAAATTCAAATTAGGAAAATGCGTGATTTTCATTTGTTTTTCTTACCGTCAAGATGAGTGAATCTAATGAAGAAATTAGATACATTTTAAAATTTTACTACCAAAGAGGTAAAAATGCTACGCAAGCCGCGAAAAAAATTTGCGATGTTTATGGACCTAGTGCAGTGTCTGTGAGAGTAGCACAAATTTGGTTTAAGCGATTTTAATCCGGAAATTTTGATGTCAAAGATGCACGTCGCTCTGGTTGCCCAGTTACGGATAAAATGGATGCTATTTTTGAAAAAGTGGAGCAAGATCGGCATATCAGTAGTTACGACGTAGCTGAAGAACTGGGATTTGACCACAAAACAGTTTCGGCGCATTTGAAAAAAAATGGGTACACAAAAAAGCTCGATATTTGGTTACCTCACGAGCTCTCTGAAAGAAACCTAATGAACCGTGTACTCATTTGTAATTCTTTATTAGGACGTAATGAGACCGAACCATTTTTGAAGAAATTGATAACTGGTGATGAAAAGTGGATCACGTACGACAAGAACGTGCGAAAAAGGTCATGGTCAAAGGCCGGTCAGGCTTCACAGACTGTGGCGAAACCCGGCTTAACTTGCAACAAGGTGATGCTGTGTGTGTGGTGGGATTGGAAGGGCATTATTCATTATGAGCTGTTACCACCAGGCAGGACCATCGATTCAGAACCCTACTGCGAACAACTGATAAGATTAAAGCAAGAAGTTGAGAGAAAGCGGCCGGAATTAATCAACAGAAGGGGTGTGGTTTTTCATCATGATAACGCTAGACCTCACACATCTTTAACCACTTAGCAAAAATTAAGAGAGTTTGGCTGGGAGGTGTTAATGCATCCGCCGTATAGTCCTGACCTGGCACCTTCAGATTTCCACCTGTTTCGGTCTCTTCAGAATTCTTTAGGCAGTGTCAGGTTAACATTACGAGAGGACTGCCAAAACAACTTGACGCAGTTTTTTGACCAGAAGCCCCAAAATTTCTATAGCAATGGGATCATCTACCTATAAGATAGCAAAAAGTAAATCGAACAAAATGGAACCTACATACTTTAGTTAAATGTAAATAATCTATATTAAAAATGTTTTGAATTTTTATATAAAATGCGAAAAGACTTTTTCCCCAACCTATTATGTCACCAACCGTCACTGATTGGAACTTATCAGAATATTTTCAAACTTAGTAAAAGATGGTAGAGTTATTAAAGCTTCAACGATACCTATGTAGAGAAGCGAGGTACCCAGGCGGGAATGCGTCCAGAGCTGCTCTCATGTTCTCCCAAGGGTCGCTGAAGCTACGGTTCTTCAGCTGGTAAAAGAAAATGTTTCACACTAAGCAAATAAAGTTATGATAATAAAGCGAAATAAATTCTTGAAAAGCCACAAAAATTCAAGCAACTGTGGTGGTACCGTGGCACCCCATTGGAAGCACTCATCCAATGTCTTCAAGATAGTGTGGCTACCTCTACGCCACTACTACAACTACAAAAACCAGTTACAACCGACAAAATAGTTCATAAGAATCATACAAGATGGCGCCAGCAGTATCCTACATCTCGATTTCAGAGTTCGTCCGATTCACTACATACACACACATATACAATATGTAACAAAAACTCTGTCAACTCCTTGTAGGAGCAACTCAGACCGTCAATATGAACAACCTACGGGACCAATGGTTGAAACTTGAAAATTGAAGGGCCGGCCGAACACTTTTGCAACGTTTTTTATTTCAAGCATTGGTCCCGTAGGAAAAGTTGTTCATATTGACGGTCTGAGTTGGTCCTACAAGGATCGGACAGGGTTTTGTTACATATTGATAAAACTTCCGACGATTCAACGACGGACCACGGTTTTCCGCGCAACACCATGCCTGGCGAGAAGATCTTCCCTTTGTGGCGATTGAGCATATCACCTTGCTCCCGCTACAAGCTACAATAGGTTGATTGCCTACTTGTATAAAAACACTAATTAATTTGCCATCTGCTTAAACTTTTTATAGTACGTACCTACTCTCTTCAATGACACTTACTGCCAAGAGTAGAGAAAGAAACGGAACCTCACCCGTCTGTATCTCCCGTAGTCAATTTCGGAGTCAGTCATGGCTCGTGACAGCGCGATGCTGGAGTCCGTACTGAGGCTCCCGATTTCCTCTTCCTCATCGAGGTTTCCAGACATTAGGCTGTCGCTCCTGCATAAAAAATATGACATATCTTCGGTAGTTCGATAGAGCTATGTTCGCACGTATACCTAGGACTCAATTTTTTTTTTCGAGTTATCCT